>OY292315.1:27757678-28957678 GCA_958496155.1 Sisyra nigra | reverse complement strand
AGCGATAAAGGCGTCAACCTTCTACAACAATATATAAATTTTGATGACCAAGTCGTGACATAGCCTTAGGCCGCGTTCACATGGTTCAACTTGAATTGAACGATAATTTTCAATCTGAGAAGTGAAGCACAAGCGAGTCGAATTGGAATTGTTGAACGAGTCGACCCCGATCGGTTTTCTTTCAATTCTGCTCAATTTGCTTCCAATTCGACTCGCTTGTGCTTCACTTCTCGCGTCGCTTACCCCGCTACGGTCTAAAAGATTGAAAATTATCGTTCAACTCAAGTTGAACCGTGTGAACGCGGCCTTAGCAGCTGGAGCGACAATAAATAAATAAAAATTTTAAATACTTTCCAATTTATCTGAAGATTTAAACTTTTTTAAACCCTTTTCAAAAAAATAACGTTATTTGGTTTAAATTAAATAATTTTCAATGCTCTTATGGCTCTTATATCTTTAAAATGATAATAAAAACAAAATGTTTCTACTATTAATATTTGTGTTATGGAATTTAAAATCTTATCCAGAGATCTTATCTAACGCCCATTCTTAACATTTCTGCCATTCGATGACGTGCCGCGCCGGTGAAGAGTAGTTGGTTTTGATTGTTTTCGTTTACATCCCTCACGTCTGCAAGGGCTGGACAGTTGCCAAGATGCATGGCGTTCGTGGGTTCCTCATTGCAGAGGGAGTAGATTGGAGTCGGTAGGATGCCAATACGGTGCAAATGCTCGCATAGGTAGTCGTTTCCCGTGGTAGTTCGGAAAGCTGCGACTGACACATGGCGGGGGAGAAGCCGTGGGATAGGGAATTCCAGTAAGGATTCCATTGTAGTGGATATTAAAGTAATTTACTACTATTCCCATTGTACTTTAGAATCTAATAGAAACAACAAGGAACCGGTTTTGTGGGAACAAATCTCATTTCTTCTAATAATTAACTTGAAATGTATCCTTTATAAGTGTTTTATTTGCAATATGAAAAATTAATAAAATTATTATACATAAAAAGGTAGTTTCAATACATTAAATAAACCTAAATTAACCTTAGTCCTATACAAATTATAAAATTATTATTTTCTTTAAAATGCGTATCTCGTACGAATATCTTCTAATTTCTTTGAGACATCAGCCGGTGTTCGTCGGTCTAAGTCTTCTGCAATACTTTTTTGTTTTGACACTTCCAGAGCATTAAATTGTTCACACAAATCACCATCGATTACATTTCTCACAGGGTAATAATAACTTCGGTATGATAAATGATCTCGACCACATAGAGGAGGATTTTCACTTCTCATGTGCATTTCCAGATGTTGGAAGAAATCGTGGTCTTCACGAGAAGAAAATGGTACTAACGCTCCGACAGCCCCGCTTATTGTGCAGTAGACTAGGGCTTCGGACCCTCCAGGAATCAAAGTGGCTCGCTGTAACGATGTTACTATTTCACCCACATGGAAACTTGCTATTGTATCTGCTTTTTGTGATGCTCCATTCAATAAACCTGCAAGAAAAAATTTTAGTTGAGTTTATATATTTTCTCATTCACGAGGAAAATATTACTGCGTAGATGTAATGGAATAATTTTATTAAGAGTTTTGATCTTGATAAAAATAAAACCGTACACTGTACCGTACAGCGGTCTGACATTGAATGTATTTTTCCTAAACGCTTAGTTGTCCTAAAATTGGCATTTAGCATAGGTAAAGTATGTACACTAATGACTCTCAATTTTTTTTCGTTGCGGTACACTTATAAAATTTTCAAAATTTAGCGACACATTGACAATTATATAAGATTAAAATAATATTACTTATCTATAATACAAAATTTTTCAAAATTTTATAATGTGTAAAATAATTTACGATAATATTTTTAAGTATAAAATAAAATAACACGCACTATAGAGACAAAAAAATGTAGATTTGTTGTATATATAATGAAAGGGTTTATTTTCACCGAGAATAAATCTAAGATATATCTTACCTCTATCCCATAATGCTTTATTTCCCGTTGGATCTTCGTCAACATCGTCTGATACATCACTTGCCAATCGTACAATAGCAATGTTTCCAAATTTATCAGCAATTCCAACTGTGTCATAATCCAATATCGCAGTCGTCGTAACCCAACGTGGCACTGTATCATCGGCAAAAATAATTAACTGATTCTCACGACGTCTATATCGAACCATATAAATCGATTCTTGAACATCGGAGACATAAATTCGTTGTCCCATCGCTTGTATATTAACAATGTGATATGGAATGTGCTAAAAGAAAATAAATATTGTTAAATTTTTTGTTTTTGATTCATTTAAAATAAAATTGATAATAAATTTTTATCAGCACTGCAGGATTTCATCAAAATCAGAAATTTGTTTTTTGTCATCCTTTAAATTAAATGCAAAAAAATAAATGAGTTTGAATTAAATTTACCTTATTTTCACATTTACGAAGTAACTTCTTCTTGCCAAGATCATAAAGTCGTAAAACTTTTCCAACTCCAGCTAATAGTCGACCTTGATGTGCACATAATGCTCCAGGTACTTCTGTTACTGAAGTCCGATGAATCAACTCCAGAGTGGCACCTCCATTTGTTACTAAGTAAGTATCCAAAAAACCTACATTAGCAACTCTTGGATTCAATTGCAAGTCTTTCGAAATACCGATGATTAAATATAGATGATTTTCTGGTTGATTATGAAACCTATTTAGCAAAAAAAAAATCTTTCAAATATTCAGTCTCATTTAAGGTTGTTCTCAATATAATCAAACCTATTTACAGATTGTAATGAAAATTAACAGAAAATAAAATTTTATCGTTAACAACAAATTCTGAATTTTTGAGGGTTGAGGATAATTTCGATTCAAAATATAACTAAAAGAAAATATTCTCCAAGTTAAATTTTAACTTGGGTTCTTATGGAAAATGGAAATATTCGACGGAAAAATTCACTGTAAAAAAACTTGAGAATTGTTGAGAACCACTGGTATATATCAAGAGCTGACGAGGGAACAACCTTTATAAAATAAAAATTATTCAAAGGATTCTTACCGTACTAAGCACATAGATACAGCAGCCTCATTTTGCTCCAATCGATTAATCAGCAGAGAATTTCCATGTTTCGAATCCATCACTCGAATCAAGGACGCCCACATTCCATGTCCTGCTTTGGGAGCTGAAAATATATTTTCTGGAAGATCTTCATTTAAAAACGCCTGGGCCATTTCCTTCGCCAATTCTTGTTCGCTTTCTCCGGCCGCCTCGCACATTTCCTCCGCCATTTGTATCCGCCGTTGCCGCTTTGTATTTTCCGTATACGCGTTATGTTCAGTTTCAATCAAAATAAAATTATTTGTTTCCGGATGTATTACAAACTTTCGTGGTGTATATTCCAAGGGGAACGCAACTTGGTTGAATACGGCCCCTAATTTTTCCAAGGCTAAAATTCGAAGTGTGTTCGAAGAAATGGCAACGATACCCTCAGGACATTGTTCCGATGAAAAGCCACTGGCATATTCCAACGTTTCGTAGGATAATGGAGTTAAATAAAATCGATTTTGATAATAATAAGACAACCAAGATCGACTCGATATGGCCAATACGGCTTCCGATTCTTGAATTTTAATACGGAATAGTTTGACCGGTCTCGTTCCGAGGTAACGAGTTCTTGGGTCTTTCAACTCTCCCAAAACTGGATCTAATACGGTTCGTGAAAGGGCTCCATTTGATAGTCCCACATATAAATATAATGAGGACGTTGATCCCAAAGCGACGTCTCGATCGTTGTCATGGTCTGAGCATCCCATTTCCACAATACAAAGAGATTCGGGAACAACTGGTAAATATTGGGATGAACGTGGAGCTAGACAATCGGCCGGGTCTAAAGATATTATTTTTACGGTGCTATTAGCTAGTCCAACCGCTAAAAAGTTTGATCTTTGTTTTCCGGGTTCAACGGTTCCTAATGCCATGCATAAGACTTCAGCTTCCATCGCTTTGTGCTCGTCGTATTCTCCCAAAAATCCAGCCTGTAATAAAATGTTGTTTCATAAATATCAAATAAATTTTACACAGAAAAAAATTATTGGGATTTTACAATTTTAAAAATTACAAAAAAAAAATGAAAATCGGAGTCTTATGTACATGACATTATTTAGAATTCTTTTTTAGTAAGTAGAAAGAAAGCCTAAAGTGTTTATTTTAAATACAAATTCCGAATACGTTGGGAGAATATAGCTAAGTATGTCCGATGACCTTATAACGTCAAACTCAAAGAAAGGCTCACATTACGTACAGTGTTAAAAATGAGTACAGTAAAAGCTCCTTATTCGCGCTTCCTTTATTCGCGGATCTAATAAGTACATACATAATAATAATAGGATTCTAATAGGTATCCACCAACCCAATATCCTTTATAAATTCCGTCAAATGGACTAATAAAAAAAGTAAAATAGATCTTATTACAACTCTGCCTAAAGTATATTGTTAAATGATATCGCCGAGGACTGACTTAAGCCGCCTTCGCCGCGATCGGTGTTTTTGAAGTTTTGTTCCTATTGTCCTTCTGATGATTTTCAAACACTGCCAAAAAGACAAAGATCAAGATAAAATTGACCAAGAGACAAGAGTGAGTGAAGAACATAAAGTGAAGAGTTCGCTCGATTTAAAAACCGGTTTACCCAGTGTTTAAACACCACCAAATCAGTGTCGAAATACGCGATTGTCACGAAAATCTTAGTGAAAGTTTAAAAAAAGGTTTAAATCTTAGCAAATGAGCTTTGCGATTTCTTTATGAAAATTGATCCGTCTATGGAACGAAGTCTTATTTTTAAGAGGTAAATTACTAGTGCGACTGCTGCGTATCAGTCTGAATTGAAGGAGTTTTTAAAAACTGCCACGCAAGAGAAAATTACACAAAATGTTCAAAAACTTCAATTACTTAAATTGATTTTTTTATAAATATGTTTTTTTGTCGCCTAGGAATGTATCACCTATAATCCCCTTAAAATTACCACTCCGTATTCACGGCATATTTATGAAACATATACCCCGCGAATAAAGAGCTTTTACTGTATACGATTTTTAGCGCCTCTCGTGATTGTGATCAGTCATAAAATTACTTAGCCATAGAAAACAGAATTAGTAATTAAACAATTACAACAAATGTTAAAAAATGTTATTAAAAATTAGTCTTGAAAAGCTACAACTTCGATGTCCGCTTTGGTTTAGCGATGTGTATTAACTCTTTGTGATGTAAAGAGCTTCACAAAGGCGCCCGGTGTATCCACTAATAAATTTTGTTGTATTTAATGTAAAAATTATAAATAAATAAATAACATTTTTTTTGCAAGTGTTTGAATACAAAATAATTTTTAATTATATTCTTATAAAGCGTATTTTGCTAATACACCTACACCCGAAATTCGCAAAGCGTGAACCTTTTTTATCTGTAAAAATACATGTCGACGGCATTATCTTAACAGCTAATCAGAAATACTTAACACCAACCAATCCGCTTCAAACGCTCCTTGTCTTTGAATTGATCGCAATTCGATTATTAAAAAATATGCTCTTATAATGCCTGTTCTATCTATTTAGCAGAAGTTTTTAATTCCATATTTATATAAATGCAAAATAGTAATTGTTTGATACTCTACAAGGAAAATAAGAATGTTTTCATATTCACCAACGATGATAGTATCAGTTTTATATAGCACTCTTTACGATCTGCACGTGAACGTTACTCAGATGCAGAAGATACCGCAGTGCATAAAATTATAGGATTTAACGTTAGTTTTTTAAAATTTTATTTAAGGAAAAGGAATTATAAAAATTAAGTTTATCGTAAGAAATTCCCAACCTTTGATTTAACTAATAAAAGTTAATATACTTACAGTGTTCATTTCAAAGTAAACTAACTCGCCTCCGGCAAAAGCAATCACAACTTGTCTTTGGTTAACAGCACAACGAACGATGGTTTTTTTGCCTGGTACTTTCCATTCATTCACTCGCCGAGCCGAATTTATATGTCGAACTCCACCAGGATACACCTTAAAATATACATTAATTTATAAGTCTGTTCCGTACAAAAAGTGCGTTATACTCACTTGCACCAAAGCATCTTCTGCCAGTGAAGCACAGCATAGTGTAAGTTCTGTACCGAGAAAACCACTATCTGTAACTTCTTCTACAGTCTCGCCAATTGATAATACAAGTGTAGCGTTATTTACGAAAGATACTATGATATAAGCATCATACTTTTCTGTAACAATAAATTGAAACTTAACGAATTCAAGTTTGAAAAAAAGGGATTTTTAAAGAAGATAAATAAAAAGTGCCAAACTAATAGCCACATTGTCGTTATAAAAGTTCAAGTATATTAAAAAGCATTGCGTGGCTTAAACTCCGTTTTTTCATAGGTTCTTCAAGAATCGAAGTGACTTTTGGCAATGACTCACCTTTCTCAACCATGACAGCTTATCTTCCGTGAAATGATTGGATATTCTGTAAATGAAAATGAACTGGTGTGTGACAATTCGAATCAAAGCCACCAGTGGGTAATTAAATGCTATTTTTACTAATTTTTAAATTTAATTTAAAAACAAACAAACTCAATTCAAAAACTAAATAATACTCAGTATAAATGTGATACACATACCATCTATTCGTCGCTTCACGGTCCAAACGGCGTTTGGATTTCCGGGTAGTTCTGAAACGGCCATTTCAGTGACTTCAAGTCCATGTCGCAATACACGTAGTGAAGAACGTGAACCTCTTCCGCATAATGCATACAATTGAGGTGTATCTTCATTGGCCAAATCTGCAACCTAAAGTTCAACGATTAAAATATAAACATTGTGAAAATGTTGCCAATAGAGTGTCTATAGCAGGGCTGGCAAAAGCGTCGCCTGCGGTCGACTGGTCGACCGCGTAGCTACCGAAAGTAGCCCGCGAGCACTATGGAAAATTGCATATAAAAATCAGTTTTTTACTTATTGAATTTTCAACTTTATAAACATATTTAAAATAAGTTTAGATTCATATGACAAAAAAATTCCAATAAGAAACATAATATTAGTAGTTAAGTAGTAGCAGTAAATAAGATTATATTAAGAAATGTTTACGTTCTAGTATAGTATTATAAGTTTTTTTCTAATTCGTTTTGTATTTAAATGGAATAAATAGAATAACTACAGGTAACAATTGAAAATAGTTTTTCTGGTAGACCGCCAGATTTAATTTAGTTAAAAGTCGCCCGCAAGACTTGAAAGTTTTGCCACCCCTGGTCTATAGGATGTCTCCAAACTTGATTCTTGCCAAAAAAAAAAAAACTTCTACACAATTTTTACTTTCTTTTACTACTATATAGATAGTAAAGGAAGTTTTGTAATCGGGTCGAATTTTCGAATTCGAGATTTCACCGGAAATACATGTTTTGAGGTCCCCTGAGTCCAAAAAAGTGCTTTTTAGAAACATGTCTGTGTGTGACAGCCATATCGTATCGAAGGCTTTATCCGAATTTCACCATACTTGGTATTTGACTTCCCTATTATACCTAGTTGTGCCGCGAAGCTTTTGGTTGAAATCGGGTAACCGAAAGCTCCACTTTATTCTAGAGATTTTTATGCTTTTACAATTTTTTTTCGAAAATAGCTCCAACGATTTTCTTTAGACTTTCTATAGTTCTTAGACTCATTAAGGGCTACAACTTTTATTTGAAACGTTTTCCTGGGAAAATTCGAATAAAGGCGGTTCTGGGGTAAAGGTTCGGAATTCGTATACCTATACCTATGTACATATAAGCTGTATAGTGTATACATATTACTTTCTTTTACTACTTAATAGTAAAGGAAGTATTGTAATTAGATCGAATTTTCGAATTAGAGCTTTCAACGGAAATACATGTTTTGAGGTCCCCTGTGTCTAAGATAGTGGTTATGTCTGTGTGTGACAGCCATATCTTATCGAAAGCTTTATCCGAATTTCACCAAACTTGAAATTTGACCTCCATATTATACCTAGTTTTTAAAGATTATGTAATTAGTAAATAACTAATAAATCACAGTAAAATAAAAGTGGAAAAAAACTGAGTATAATGAAATGTAGGAATAACTTTCGAAAACTAAATCTTCGTTTCAGGTAAAAATAAAACCGTACATTTACACTAAGTCATGCGCAATATATAATTATGACAATTTTTTATTCTGCGCATGACGCTTTTATTTTCATTTGGAACAAACCTATTATAAAATCTTAGGTAATTTTCATTTGATACCAATTAGAGAATTAAGGGAACATGCAAATCAATAAAAAAAATTGTATTCTCATGTTTTTCTAAATTATCTCTCAAGATTCTGATAAAAATTTACGTCGGATAATTTGGTTGCTCATTTTGAGACCAACCGCGGGTCTTTTTTTTAACATGGTACCATTTGCAAACAAAATGTTTCCATCGTTCAATTAGAAATCTTGGAGAAATGTAGGAACTAAAAGTTTTCCAATTTCACGTATTCAAACGTGAATTTTAGTACAGGTTTTTTTATTTTTGTATTTCACAAAAGTTTTGAATCTCAATGCTTTCTTACAAAATCAGGAATGGAACAAATAAGAATAAATTCAGGACAGCGAGGACAGTACACACGCTGATCTATAAACCTAATTTCATTATCAAAATCTAACTATCCAATAAGAAGTTAATATTTCATTCCTTAGTTTTCAACCCCTTAGAAGTGAAAGATTTCTTTCAAATTAAAACGGGATCACACGGAAAGCACCAGCTTTCAAAAAAAAAAATGAAAATCGCTTCACCCAGTCGAAAATGCTGAGGTAACCAACATAAAAAAAACCATACAGTCGAATTGAAAACCTCCTCCATTGTTTGAAGCCGGTTAAAAATTGATAGTTGACTTAAAATTTTGAGAACAGGAAATAATTGTTCCGCTCTGTAATTAGCTGTATCATTTGGCAAACAAGTTTCCTTTACACAAATTTGGAATAATTCTTCAGGAACCCTTCATAAGAACTTACACATCCTTCATAACTAATACACATTATGTAAGTTCTAGATGAAAATGGTAACGTCATATATTATATGGTTCAAGTAATGAGCAAAAAAACCATAAATAAGAATATATTTAGAAGAATAACTCAAAACCTGGTTGTTATTAGATCCGTTCGAGATGCAAGTAAAACCATACAGTTACGATACAAGTTCTGTGCAGTGTGATGAAACTTTTTGTTTATTGTGCATCAATTGTATCGTAACTGTGCGGTTTTACTGCCATCCCAAATAGACCCGTTGATATTGAGAAAATAGTTCTAGAATAATCGATGTAACGCTGTTGATGATCGGTACAAGCCTTTTAAAACTTAAAGGTACCTAATACAATAACACAGTACACAAGAGCACTGCAAAACGCAAAGAACGGAAGTCTTACGGTGTCAACTGGTTACATTTTTATTTTAAAAGAGAGAAATATTTCCTTATAGTATTTTTCGTGATACTATCAATCAATGCAATAGATAGTCAAAACGAGTTCCCGTGATTTAAAATTAATGACATCTTATTTACACGTGTTTCTACACAAAAGGAATAAAAACAAAGAGAATACATAAGAAACAAAAAAAACACAGACTTTAAGGTTTTTGGGACACCCTATAGATCATGAAATATAATATTAACATCTTTAGGTTCACTCTTAATGAAATTATTTTCGAAAAGAGGCGACAAGATGTTGTTTTTTCTTCGCATAATATATTATCTTTTAACAACCTTATTTTGTCGATTAAAAGCAGAAAATTATGCGATCGAGATATTAGTTGAAAATTACCTGACAAGCCAATATCGGGGATAGCGATTCCATTTCATCGATCAAAACCAAATTTCTTAGTGGTCTTGGTGCAAAGAAAAACGTGTCTCCTTCTTCCAAGGGAATAGCTGAACTGAATTCTGGTTCGTCGTCATCATCCCCCAAATGAGCGATTTGATAAAGATAACTAAATAAAATTAAATTTAAAAAATTAGAATCATTATTATTAGGAATTGTTGGTGTGAAGACATACTGATTTCCAAATTCGCAGGCCACGAACAAAAACCCAGTTTTCATCACACACATGGCAGCCGCTACAGGAACTGTATCGAAATATTTTAGTTTAATTTCAGTGACGATTTCTTTCTGGACTTCCAGGGTAATTTTAAAAATATCTCCTTGTTCCGTTTGAGCCAAAAAGAAGAACATTGATTTTGTTTTATGCGTGGCGGAACAAACGAAGATCATACCCCGTTCAGGGTCGTCTAAATCATTTCGCCGCCGAGGAATTGGACATCGAATATCAGGTTGATCCCCTAAATTTTTATACGTTAAGTAATTTTCTGAACAGATCAAAACGCCACTAGGACCATCTTTATCTCCGGGGACTGATATCAAGAAATTCGTATGTTCTTCCAAGGGTTCGGAATAGGTTCTTACAACGTGGTTTAGTCCTACGTCTAACTCGTAGAAACTCAAGATTTGTTGGGTTTTTTGAGCGGCTTCTCCTGTTGGATCTGAATCGGCTTCTTCATAGTCAATTTCGAGACAGGCAAACATTGGATTAGCAAAACCATTGTCAACACCGACCATATGATTCACGAGGGTATTCGACTTATGGGCTTCCAATGGGGATGAAATGGTCAATCGAATCATTTCGTCGCGATTTAAAATATAAACCAATTTTTGTTTTTCGATTGCCCCGATCATAATAGCACGCCCCTTCGGATCGATTGCTAGATACTGTCCAGGAACAATTCGTCGACAACCCGATTTACCAAACGTTTCTTGATGGACTTTTTCGAATTGGTTTTTCGCAGGAATGTATTCAAGAATCACGATTCGACCAGAGTCCGATCCAACAACTATATAATCCTTAGTGCCTCCAAGCAATCGAACCGGCATTAACGAACGGATAACCCCGAATATTTCGATTGCTAGCAAGGTATGGATTTTGCCTGTGTTCGGATCTGGACGTAAAAGTTCAAGGCTTTTACCCCGAGAAATTAAAACCTCTTGCATTTTGGTCCCGGAAAAGTTCCCATGAATGGCATGGGTTATTCCCGTCGCCCGTTGAAGAGTTATGTTATATAAATACATTGTGGCTTGTATGTATTTGTATCAACCTTGAATAAAAATACAAATAATTTCTAAAAAAACGGAAGTTAATGCAAAAAATATTTATTTACCTTGGTTGTTAAAGTTTCGGATGGTCTTAAGGGAATCGATTCATAGTTGGATGGATTTTATTCTTCGTGGAAATTAAAGATTTTATTACGTTTTATTCAAACACGGTAAATTATCAAACCTCCATGGCCTCCATGTATGAAATGGACGAAAAAGGAAACAGCCGGCTTTTGTACGCCGCTTATCAATTGCCACAACAAAAATTTTAAAAAGAAAATAACTAGAAAATGGCGCTAGCGGGGGAAGCGGTGAGACAAGATGAATGGTTTATTATAGGTTTAATACGTTTATTAATGCAAAAAAAAACTATAAATACATTAACTTTCTTATTTAAAAACAAATAATACGATTAATTAATTTATTTTCGTATTTAGATTAATTTAAAAAAATTATATACATTCCAGTATATCCTTAGGGCTTAGAAATATACTACCACTCATAAATATTTGACCACTTTGATAATTATTAATGACCGAACGGACCGAACATTATACTACCTAATAGTGAAAAACGAATTTTGGCATTCGCGAATATTCGCATTTTTCTTCCATTCGCATTCGCAAGAAACGACGCGAGTATTTGCCGAATGTTTTTGACAAACCAGAAGTAAAATGATAATACAACTGATAAAATTTATATATTTTTATTTCATTAAAACATTTGCATAATTAAATGATTCGGGAACAGTCTGGAGATAGGCTACTAAAAAATATTTTTTTTTATATTCTTGTTAGTTTAATTAAAAATGAAAAAATCACAAATAAAATTTTAAAAAATATTGTGTGGTTTTACGAAACGATTTTAGGCGCCTAAGTAACTGCAAATTTTCTGAAAAATTATTCGAAGAAAGGGATGTGGCACGAATTCGCTATCTGACTTGACGCGCGCCGTTGCAACTAATTTTGAATTTCCATTATTGATGTTAATACTCGAATGTTATTTTAATTATTGAATTTGTTGATTATTGTTAAATCGATCATCTGCCTGTTGTTATCTAATGTAACGGTACTTCAAGAATACCTATCATGTTCAATCATTGTTAAATAAAGTTTATTGTGGCCGTTGTGGCGAAGAAATTGTTTCTGGACGAAAGGCCACAATAACACAAACATCGCATTAAACAACCTATCGCTCCGACATACATAAACATATGCTGGTAGTACCACCAGCAGATAGTACTAATAATTTTAATGAATTCACTATAAAAATTAAATCATCTCACCAGGAGCCTTTTTCCTGTCTTTATACGCAGGAACTCTGTCGGCAGTCTTTCTCTTACGGCATAAAATCAATTCACCGTCGGATATTTTTGCGCTATTCTCACTAGCTATATCTTTGTCTATCATGATAAGTGAACAACAATATTTATATCAATAAACTGATCAAAACACACATATACCAATACAAATATGATTGAGAATTAATGACAACTAAAATAAAATAGTCATTCAGCAATAACTCGCGCAACAACCTTGATAAAACGACATGGTATATAGCTAACAAGCTTGCCGAGCTATGCCGAGAATGTAACACGCGACATGCTAAAGACAGGTCAAAACACTTGAGACGATGTATAAAAAGTTTCACTTTAAAAATTAAATTCCTTCCTTACGTTTAAAAAAACTCCATTTCTAAATTTTTATGTATATTATGAAAAGTGAACTTGAGAATCTAATCAAATTAGGTAGTAGATAATATTATTCTAGGTCTAATAAGTCTTGTTGAAATTTATAATGCAAGATTTATACTTATTAAGCAGATTATAACTAAGATTTTTATTAAATAATAAACTTTATAATATATTTTTACAGAAAACAAAAAAAAAAAAAAAACAAAAAATATTTAAACCAAAGTTAAATTTCTAGTTAGGTATCCAAGTTGTTCTTTTGCTTTAACTATAATATTTGCCATTTAAATAATTAGATTTTTTACGCGTATTTTATTTGAAAGTCAACATTCACATCCGCGAAGTCCGCGAATGTGAAAAATCGGACATTCATTACACCACTGCTACCTAATAGTACTAAATGCATGTGGGCAAATACTTTTGAGCGGAAGTGTAAATAGTAACTAGATATTTTAGAGCATTAAAATTTAGTTATATTTTTCCTCTTAGTGTACCTCACTAGAGTGATTGGAATGATTGCGAGTCTTTAGAATGTTCTTTTTAATTTAATGAAGTTCTCCAATGTATCCAATGGCATCCAATTAAAGAAAATACTTTAATTTAACAGTGTAATCACAGTCTAACATATCCATTAAAAGTCGACAAGATTCAATAAAGCTTGTATATTTATTAAAATGTCAAATAAATTTATTTTCAATTTATATTGAAAAAAATTTAGTGCAAAGCATGAATTAAGTGAAAGTTGAAAATAAATTTTTCAAAGCAAAACACGTAATATCCAAGTATTAAATCAGTGAAATGCCAAATTATAAAAACACAGTGAAAAGCTGAATGTTAATTTGTCACAAGGATGCAGTTTAATTAAATAATTAACGGGGTAATTTTCAGTGGACAAAATGGATATAGCCGAAACGATGAAAAACGTGCTGGCCAAAAACTTGCAGCAAACTTCTGTGAGCGATGTTTCGAATTCATCGAACATGGGATTTCCTGGTTCTGGCTATGTTACGGAAAAACTGTATATGCTTCTGCAATTGTATTTGCAAAACAAAGGTTGGAACCCCTCGGTGGAGCTTTTGCAGTGCTTCACAGAACTTAAAGAAGCGTCTATGTTACCGAGTGCTGCTTATTTACAGTAAGTAATCAATTAGAAACGGTACAACAGTAAATAATTAATTATTTTCTTTAGGATGATGGCTTCGAGAGTAGCTCTCGATACGCAAGGACGTCTTGTTTTACGTGAAAATGGAAAAATAATTCTTCCATATGAACATTTTGCCAATGCTGTTATGTTGAAGCATATGGCAGGACCTCATGGTCTTCACTTAGGTTTAGAAGCTACAGTACGAGCGGTAATTAAATCTTCTTTTCAAAAATAACAAGCCTTAACGAAAAATTGATTTCAGGTAATGGAATCGTATACTATCGGTCGTGAATGTTTCGGGATGGAAAAGGAATTCATCGTCGAAGTCGTTCAGAACTGTCCGAACGCCGCATGTCGCTATTATAAAAACCAAATGGATTTAACTCAAAAGACAATTCAACACTTAACCGGTCCGTCATTTATTGGCGAAGGCCAGTCGAGTGGAAACGATGGACAGTTTCCAATTCCAATTCCTCCGCCCAACCTGGCGTCCCATTTAGGAATGGGACCTGTAGATTTAACAGACAGTGCAAGTAGTAGCAATAGCAAGCAAATGGATCGTCCGAAATCAGTTGCACCATCACCGAGTCAACAACAAATAACTGCTGCTATAATTCAGCAACAAAATCGTGTGATCGCGCAACAAACTCTAGAAAAACAACGACATCAGTTGCATCAACAAGTGCAGGCAGCCGCACAAGCTCAACAACAACAACAACAACAACAACAACAACAGCAGAAAAATCAACATTTTGAACTACCTGTTATGGATCATAAACTCACAGATTTTCTCAGGTAAAATAGAACAAAAGTTTTTTTTTTATTTTAATATAATTTAGGTTCCATTAATTATAGTTCAGGGAATTAGTACATTTTTGTATGCAAAATGTCCGGTAGTTTTATTACTTTCTTTTACTACTATATAGATAGTAAAAGAAGTATTGTAATCGGGTCGAATTTGAGATTTCACCGGAAATACTTGTTTTGAGGTCCCCTGAGTCCAAAAAAGTAGTTTTTAAAAAAAATGTCTGTGTGTGACAGCCATATCGTATCGAAAGCTTTATCCGAATTTCACCAAACTTGGAATCTGACCTCAATATTGTACCTAGTTGTGCCGCGAAGCTTTTGGTTGAAATCGGTTAACCGAAAGCTCTACTTTACTCTTGACGTTTTTGAGCTTTTTCAATTTTTTTTGAAAACGGCTCCAACGATTTTCTTTAAACTTTCTATAGTTCTTAGACTCATTAGTGGCTACAACTTTTATTTGAAACTTTTTCCTGGGAAAATTCGAATAAGGGCGGTTCTGGGGTGAAGGTTCGGAATTCGTATACCTATACCTATGTACATATAAGTTGTATTGTGTATACATATTACTTTCTTTTACTACTTAATAGTAAAGGAAGTATTGTAATGGATCGAATTTTCGAATTCGAGCTTTCAACGGAAATACATGTTTTGAGGTCCCTTGAGTCCAAGATAGTGGTTTTTAGAAACATGTCTGTGTGTGACAGCCATATCTTATTGACAGCTTTATCCGAATTTCACCAAACTTGAAATTTGACCTCCAGATTATACCTAGTTGTGCCGCGAAGCTTTTGGTTGAAATGGGTTAACCGAAAGCTCCGATTTACTCTAGGAGTTTTTGAGCTTTTTAAATTTTTTTCGAAAACGGCCTCAACGATTTTCTTTAAACTTTCTATAGTTGTTAGACTCATTAATGGCTAAAACTTTTATTTGAAACTTTTTCCCGGGAAAATTCGAATAAGGATGTTTGTGGGGTTAAGGGTGGGCATTTGTATATATTTACATATACGCTGTATACATATTACTTTCTCTTACCACTATATAGTAAAGGATGTATTGTAATCGGTCCAAATTTTTGATTTCGAGTTTCCACCGGAAATATACGTTTTGAGGTCCTCTGAATCCAAAAAAGTAGTTTTTAGAAAAATGTCTCTCTCAGTGTGTGTGTGTGTGTACACAAAGGTATCGTATCGATAGCTTTATCCGAGTTTTCACCAAACTTGGAATTTAGCCTGCATATTACATCTAGTTGTGCCACGAAACTTTTCAACGAAATCGATAAGCTGGAAGCTCCACTTTATTTTACTTTCTTTTACTACTATATAGATAGTAAAGGAAGTATTGTAATCGGGTCGAATTTTCGAATTCGAGCTTTCACCGGAAATACATGTTTTGAGGTCCCCTGAATCCAAAAAAATTGTTTTTAAAAAATGTCTGTGTGTGTGTGTGTGTGTGTGTCTGTGTGTGACAGCCATATCGTATCGAAAGCTTTACCCGAATTTCACCAAACTGATATTTTTATATGTTGTTACTGGTATGTGATATATCTAAGCTTTCAAATTCAAGGTTTAGAACATACTGTGCAACCACTCACTGTTTTATTTTTATCAGGAGCAAACCTAAGTTCATCGCCATAAAGTCGGAATTATTTATGAATTATTTCATTTTGTATCTCCAGTGAGTAGGTGTTCTTATTAGGAATTAACAAGGATTTTATATAAGGTGTTCCCCCTACAATTTTGTTCATTTTGAGATGTTCGTAATTAAAAGTAACATTTTAATTGTAATAGAACCTGTATAGTTTAGTACACATCTGCGTACCGTATAGCAAGCATCCTGTGGCAATCCACTAATATTCATGTCAGCTGTTATTCTTTGACTTTTACCAACAAGCAATTGCCAATATGTGTGCTATCCAATATCCGTAAGATGGACAACAATGTCCATACTATGGACCTCCCACAAGAACATCCAAATTGGAAAATCTTGGCGTTTAGAGTTGGTTAATATTTTCCACATTAAATGGCCCCAAATCGTCTATGGTTTTGCCTATTTTACTGTGTACTATTATATAATGATTTATTTTGTTTCCCAACGTTGTTTTAGAACTTTTTCTAATATGTACCAGAGAGAAGACTGAGAGAGCCAGATCGCATGAACACACGTGCTGTCATCTACTCCGACTAGGAGTGTTTGGAACTATTCCTTAGTCAGTTTGTGTTCCTTTCTCCACCGTTCTACACTCGGAACGTCTGCCATAGATAAGGTTCTCTCTGTCGAAACATACTCGCAACGCTTTTCTCCTCTCTCATGATCATATTTAAGTAGTATGTTTCGACAGAGAGAACCTTATCTATGGCAGACGTTCCGAGTGTAGAACGGTGGAGAAATGAACACAAACTGACTAAGGAATAGTTCCAAACACTCCTAGTCGGAGTAGATGGCAGCACGTGTGTTCATGCGATCTGGCTCTCTCAGCCTTCTCTCTGTATGTACCTACCAGAGACGTGCGGTCCATACATGCTGTAGATGCGGCGCATGCCTATGGATTGTAAGACGATTTTAAAAATTGAATATTTTTTATGATTTCTTCATTTCATTTTTAATTTACGTAATTGCATTTGTAAAATTATTCTAAAAATGATATATTTTTATCATTTATAAATTTTTTAATTTACGTAATAATGAAAGGTATCACTCATAAAATTGGCATAGGTTACCAAATCAAATGAACGGCAAAAGCCGAATGAATGCGTTGGCGACAGTAGCATGCGATTCTTTGCTTCGAATTGGTCGCGCATGCGCACTAGTACAGTCGAATACTATTTCTCTCGGCATTTGACATAGTTGATTAACGGTCTGCAGATGCGTTTGCCATTTTGAATCTAAACAGTGAATTTAATTGTTACTGATACTTTTTGTGAGTTATTTTGAATTATTGACCCAAAGGCCATACAAATGTTCTGTTCTTTAGGATAAGAACTATTTTCGTGGTTTTTAAAAACATTATATGATGCGGTTGTTGATGATTTTTGTAAGAAGGAGCGTCGAATAAGGCTAATTTTAAAAAAATACTTATAACACCACGTTTATCAAATAAAAAAATAAATTTAAAAATGTGGTTCTTATACCCCCCCCTCAATTCTAACCGCATGCCCTGTTTCAAAAGTCACCGCACACCACTGGTACCTACCTGTTTTAAAATTTTTCTCAGTAGTGGCTCTGAAATGGTTTTACCATTTTTAACGAAAAAAAAAACCCAGTGTAGTCTTCCGTTTTTTAAAATGGTGACCACAATATCTTTTTCTAATGATTTTGCAATAGTTACTCTAACGTAGTTTTTCAATAGTGACGCCCAGCGGGTTGCTACTTTTTCCCCTCCTTTTTTCTTATTTAACCATCAGTTCAGTGTCAATACCATAACAACAACAAAATTTTAAATTAAAGTGGTTTAATAATGATTAAATCAGATTAAATTTAAATTTAATTGGTTTATTTGTCAATAAATTGCGCTGCATCACAATAGGGTTCCCACCAAATGTGGTGGAAAAGTAAAATTTGGCAAAAGTGAATTGAGTTGGTAAGGTTTCAGAACTGATAGGTCAAATAGGCTCCCTTTAGCATTGCAAGTAACCCGCTGGTAACGCCCACGTAGTGTTTTGATAGTGATCAACTTATTGTTTTAGGTTTTTTCAGTAGATATCTTCTTGTTCTAAGAACTTTTCTCAGTACTAATCCCCATAGGATTTTAATTTTAGTTTCATTTCCAAAAATTTCGGATTGCTCGAAATATTATAGTTTTGGGATTTTTGTTTTAACATATGCTTATTAAATATGAGGAAATTAATCATAATTACTTATGCATAATTTGACATTTTTTCGTTTTATTTAGCTACTTAACTGCTTAGCTAACTAATTCAACCATAATCTTATGATAACCGAAAGTTTTTGTTTCGAAATTCGGACTATTCCAAAATATTCTGGGATTATTCGGAAATATTCCATTTTCGGAATGTTACTCCTTAAACGTTGTTTGAGTATAAAAATATTAATCCACGGATTTTCAATATTTTTTTTTCGCCAAAATTTAGTTGATTAACTATAATTTCTTATTGCCCGACAGCATTTTATTATAGAATAAACGGTTATCTAATGATATCATAACGTTTTTTATCTCAAAAGATCAATAAAACTGAAGTATCATGTTGTCGGGGTTTTGCATATATATACGTCCTAATAGGTAAGCCGAATTGTTAGCAACTCGTGCAGCTCATGTTATTCTTACAGAGGTGTACTATGGATATGAACATGTGACCAATTCCTCTCCACATTTTGAGCTCTATCCTAGGGATTCATCAAGTCAAGCATTTAGATATGTTGTGAAATGAATTAAGTTTGATATTATGACTATAAAATGAAATAATTTGACAAGCCAATGCTTAACTTGTATAATTTAAATATTAACATTTGACTTAAAGGGTGTAGCCGAATAAGCCTATCTCGGCGGGCCCAGGGTGTCTCTTAGCCTCACATTTATTTTGTTTTTCTTCACATATACCTCTAGGTGGAAGTAGTAAATATACTTGATATTAGACCGCTACCCCTTCTGTTATCGGAGCTAGAGGGGTTACAACCCTTAACTTAAAATCTTTTTACTTCGAAACTAATAAAGATAACGGAACAAATTTTTCAAAATAACATTTAAATTAATAAATTCTATATTCTGTATTTTTTCTGTGCTTTCATCAAAATATTTAAATGGTAAAGAAAATTATGAAATATTTAAGAGGCAACTTAGTATCAAAGTGTAGGAAAATTTTTGTTTCACTATTTTGAAAATAACTCTAAATGACTTTAAAATATAGTCAATATATTAAATTAGATTGGAAAAGCTGTAAGTTTGTTGTAATTTTTTCAACGTTTTTTTTAATGTTATTACTTTTAACTTTCAGAGCAAATCTGGAAAATTTGGAAGGTTTATCTTCGGCTAATAAAGATTTACTGGCGCTTCATAACGGAGCCTGGGCTGCATCGGGGACCAATGGAACTAATTCTCAAATTGATGATAAACGAAACGTGAATACCAGCGGAACAAGCAATGTGGGAGAAGGCGGCCAAGAGAAAATAGTTCGTGCATTTGCCGAAGTTATGAAAAATATGGCAAGAATGAAAACCTATGTGAGACCGTCGATGTGTAAACCGTATGGAAAGCAATCTGAGGCTCTTCAGAAAACGTTAGTAGATACGATACAGTTGGTGCAGTCTTTACGGAGTTTTTTGCCACCGCCCCACATTCAAGTTAGTTCGTGGAAAAATGAAGACAAGCACAGATTTGTAAGTGACCAAACCGTAAATTACAATAAGGCTTAGTTTCTTCCGAATATTTATAGTCCATCAATACAACAAGATTGTTTTTATCTTATTTGTAATAACTCTAATTGATATATTTTTAAATAAACCAACAACTTGTGTATATAGAGACTAAAATGGTCGAGTGAAACAATGTCTTCAATATTCATATAATCTGATATTGTGAGATCTTAATATTTACAGAAATCCAATAACGGAAGAAATGATGGAACAGCATAAGAAGGGATATCTTAAAAAATATTTTTACCGATATTTTGAGGCACTAAAATTCATGAATATTGTTGAAATCCGAGAAAAAAAGTAATACTTCTAGTCAAGACAAATTAGATCTGAACAAAATTGAATGGAGTTTTAAATTTTCTGTATCTAAATCCAAAATTAAATCTGTGATAATTTTGGTATTGATGGCTTTTTTTAGAGTAATTTGATCAAAAGTGATGAAGTAGTATTAGAGAAACAAATTGTAATTTATTGGCCCAATGCCTTATTTTTCGTTTTAAATATCTGTTTTTAGTTCTAAATGATGTGTCCGAGTATAGTTAGCTGAACGAACAAAAGAAAGGAAATATTAAGACTGTTTGAATATTATTATTTTTTTTCGTTTTATTAAAAAAATGCTTTGCATTTAAAAAAAAAAGTGATTTTTAAAATTATTCTTGCCAACGATCTTAAATGAAACGTAGTATTTCTTATAGGAAAAGAATGATGTCATTGTAAAATTTCGTATAAAGTTTGTTAAGTTCAATATTTAACTATCGAATTGGAAACTTTTTTAAAGTCTTAGAAATAAATATTAATATTTCTTGTAGAACGTGAATAGTTAGGTTATCTCTAGTAGGTAGTTTATTAATGTAGTCTTCATAAGAATTTTCAAATCATTACACATAAGGTTCCATAAAGTGTTTGTAAAAAAACTATGTTTCAAGATTTTCAAATCAAAAAAAAATTCAAATTTTATTTTTTGAGATAAAAGATTTAATTATACATACATCACATTGTACATGTAATTTAAAACTAATAAGCTATGATTGCATGCTGCTTAAATAATAGTGGAAAAAAAATCTTATTTTTATATAACGCACAAACAACAATGCCAGTGAATAGTGCTCAATTTACCAGTTTTTTTTCGTATAGATCATAATAAGATATTTATATAGGGGCGAAGCTATCGCTGAAATAGAGACAATAATGATAGACAAACAAGCAAAGATCAATAATAATAGTGGAATTAGCACCGTTGATATCACTTCATTTTAGTGTTTATATAAAATGTGTTAATAGCGTTCCAGATGAATTGTGGCTTTTTTTGTACGGTTTCGTTTTTGTCCCACGCAAAATTATGGATTTGTGACAGACTTGCGCATTGTAATTATTTTTGAATAGTTCATAAAAGACGACTTCAAAACTATGCTAAGGATAGACCGCTTTCGGATCATCACGTTGCCACACAAAATAGAAATTATCTGGAACAAAGCGATAAATTTGATGGCTGTTTTTATTTTCTGATCAAGAACTCATTCAGAGATAGCGATGCCACTGTATTAATACATAGAATCTCAATTATAAAAGAGAAAAATACACCAAGAATTTTCTAGTTAAATATCTCGTTAATTAAATATTAGGAGACCTTGAGTTTTCTAAGGTTTCAATAGTGGCTCCTAACCAATGGTCCACGGACCACAAAATGTAATCACAAAAAGCAAAATCAAACACACTTTTCTAGTCTAGGAGGCCAAAACCAAGTATTTCTTCATACTGAAGAAATACTCAGGGGCAGAGACCAGCTAAGAAATTAATAAAGTATTCCAAGAATAGAACTAATGACATATTGTCACTCGGCAAAAGGGACGTAAGACTCCTAACACTGCACTCTAAATTACCATCTTCGCAAGATCGGTAAGGCCGACACCAACATATGTCGTCTCTGCTGGAAAGCGGCAGAAACGGGGAGCATATATTGTGCTCATGTGAGACAGCTTTGAAAAGAAGACGGCATCATCTAGAAAAGACATGACGCCTGGCGAGATAGTAATGGCAGCCCCTAGGCAGGTGCTGGCTTTCTTTAAAATCCTAATGCAATTAGTTAATACAGAGGAAAAAAAATTTTAAATTTTGCTGACTTTGGACTTATAATTATTATATTTCACAAATACAATCCACAAAAATTCATAAGAAAAATTATAAATTTAAGTAAAAATAAATGTAAAAAATTTGCAAATCGAAAAATCCAAATTGTTAATTTTGTATCTCCAGATACGTATTTCAAACGCCATGCGTTCGTCATCAGTGGATCAAATTGAAGTGTCTTCGAGGACAATTTCGTGCTGATTCACCAGGTGAATTTTGATCCACTGATGACGAACGGATGGCGTTTGAAATACGTATCTGGAGATACAAAATTAACAATTTGGATTTTTCGATTTGCGAATTTTTTACATTTATTTTTACTTAAATTTATAATTTTTCTTATGAATTTTTGTGGATTGTATTTGTGAAATATAATAATTAATACAGAGGGTCAAATCACAATAGACCTCTTTGGTCGCGGTGATAAAAGGAAAAAATCCTGAAACCTATACAAGTTATTATCACCGTAGGGGCCCCTGTAAGATAAAATTCTTTTATGATTCTCCTGTTCTTTTCTGTCATGAAGCTTTCATTTTCGGAAAAATTTTTTCTGTTCCTTTTAATTTCAATATCTAACCGAGATATAATTCTTCTATGGAGCACTTTTTATCTTTGCATATTTTATGTTTACTTGGTCAATGTTGAATGAATCTAAAGTTGTTATTTTTTGAGCAAAGGAACAACTAAAAATTAATATAATTAATTGAAAAGGATTAGATCCTTTAAATAAATGTTTTTAAATAATAACAGTGATAACATAAAGTCTTTAGAATGTATTTTATCTGAACTGTCTTCGTCGTACAAAATTATACGAATGATCCTATTTCCATAAAAGTCGTCCATTGCATCTGAAATTCTTTGCGCATTTTAGGTCGAAAAAATACAATATACGAACTTTCCGAAAATTATCAGGTATTTAGCAGGAAGTTCTAACGAGTTATTAACCAAGTTAAAAAACATCGCTATGTCATATAGATGTTTTCATCAAGTTGAAAGTATCTACATACTGAAAAAATAATTGAAATAAAAATATCGATTTGAATGAATTTAATTCGTTCAGTTCAAAGTCAAAAATTTTAATTTTCATTGTAGCAAATTAAAAAAAATCTGCAATAGGTAGTGTTAAGATGCAATTGATAAAACTAGCTACGAAAGATTTTGAGTCTTTTTTATATGGACTTAAAGTCTATCTATGGTGGGCTCCAGGACATGAGGGTATAGAGGTCAATGAAAAGACCGACCAACTGGCCAAAAATGGCGCCTCATCAGACGTCATAGGACCTGAACCTTTTTGTGGAATCACAAAAAGTAGAATCGAAAACGCTTTTCTGGCTTGGGAGACCAAAACCAAGGCCTCGCACTGGAGGAATACTCCGGGGCATAGACAAGCTAAGAAATTCATAAAGTACTTCAAGAAGAGAACTCATGACATATTGTATCACTTGGCAAAAGGGACGTAAGGCTCTTAACAAGCCTCTATACGGGCCACTGTACCCTGAATTACCATCTTCACAAGATCGGTAAAGTCGACACTAACATATGTTGTCTCTGCTGGAAAGCGGCAAAAACGGCGGAACACATTTTGTGCTAATGTGAGGCAGCTTTCAAAAGAAGGCTGCGGCATCTCGGAAAGACGGACATGATGCCTAGCGAGATAACAAAGGCAGCCCCTGGGCAGGTGCTGGCTTTCTTTAAAAGCCTGGAGCTTCCCTAGTAAACACAGAGGGTCACATCACAATAAACCTCTTTGGTCGCGGTGATAAAGGGAAGGAATATCCTGGAACCCGTAAAACGAATAAAATAATGACTTAAATGCAACTGTTAAGCTATCGATATAAGCTATTTATATCTATTATGATTCATACAAAACTCAGCAAACTCCATCAACTGTTTAATTAACTAACTATTTAACGAAATATTTCTTGGTGTCAAATTTCTTGTTTATAACAGAAGAGATTGAAATAATATTTAAGTCTTATATCCATGTATTATGTTTCTACAGTATGCATTTTTTCACATTAATCTTCCCCTAGTTATCTTATAGCTTTGGTGTCTACGTCGTTTGTATTTGATGTTAGTTTTTTGTGATAAGAAATAAAAATAAAATCAATGTTTTACTTCTTATATTTAATTCGCTGTTATCTCAGCTTCAATTCAAAAAACTTAGTAGTATGTCAGTAACTTTTATTTTGAAACCTCATAGACCTAAAATATTTTACTATAATTTTCTCGAATCTTGCTTAGCACAAATATGTACATAATATTATACATCATTTTTAGCCCTTTATCATAATATGTTATGCTTTTTGTGCAATATGTATAAATAAAGAAAATAAATTGAATTTGTACTTGTACTTTAATTACGTTTTTTTTTTTATAAAAAAATTACAAAAGGGCATTATTTATTCCAATTCGCCGCATGAGGAGATGACTACTTTTTCTTTGGGCGCTCCAGATTTACTTCCTATTTTTTCAATTTGCTGCAAAATATCCAGTCCGCCAATTACATGGCCGAAGACAACGTGTTTCCCGTCCAACCAATCTGTTTTCGACGTGCACAAAAAGAACTGTGAACCGTTGGTGTTGGAGCCGGAGTTGGCCATCGACAACGTTCCTGGACCGGTGTGCTTTAACTTGAAATTTTCATCGGGAAATTTTCGGCCATATATCGATTTGCCACCAGTTCCATCATGATTTGTAAAATCACCACCCTGGCACATCTAAAAAATAGACACCTTTCAAAATTTGTTTTTTTTTTTAAATAGCATGCAAGGTACAAAGGAAACAATTTATATGAAAATATCCCCACGATTCGGTAAAATTTATAAAAATAATTTCGTAGGTCGGTGTTATATTTAATAAAAAATTTTCTTATTATTTGAACAAGAAATTGTTTTAAAAACGTACAGTTAAATGCCCTTACGGACTGGTAAAATTTCCAACAAAAATTTTGAAAAATTACTAAAAATAGACACGGCTTGTATATTTTTTCCTTGTACCCTTCATATATTTACATACAAAGCCTGGAATGATTCGATGGAAAGAACTTCCTTGAAAACCATAGCCTTTTTCATGCGTACATAACGCTCGGAAATTTTCAGCTGTTTTAGGAACTACATCAGATCGTAGCATCATCGTTATACGACCTACATCTGTCTTTCCAATTTTAACATCGAAATAAACTTGAGGATTTTTATTTTTCTTTGCGTTGCTAGTTCCAGTGCTGGTCGCAGAGTTCGTCTCCTAAAACATACATTTTAACAAATAATTATTAATATTAAAATTTTTTTTACAGTTTTAGATGCCATTAGAATGCTAGAACTAAATTAAAACAATAGAATCTATGTACAAACCAAAGAAATCGCGATTTTTATGTGATATAATAAGCATTTAATAAGAGATCAAATTGTCGGCAGATTTCAATTTAAACTTACTCTTTTTATTAAGGAAAAAGGTAACTTAGCAAAACGTAAAAATGATTGTTTGGATCGAATGTTTTGCATTTTTTTTCAAATTATTGTAATGGAAAAAATATGGTGATGAAATCAAATGATTTAACCAAACTTAGATCTATCAGATATAAATAGAAACAAATTAATACCATCGTTACGTCATCATCGTTTGTATCTTTTGTTGATTTAGTGTCATTGTTTTCATTTTGATCTTTGAGAGTTTCCCCGGCATGTTGTTGAAGCCAAACATCTTCGGCCCAAACGGGGCGGGTTGAGCCTTCTTTAACTCTTTGCGGTTTTGCTATATTTACACGTATAGTTCGCCCGAACAACTCGGAATCGTTCTGAAAAATCCATTTTATAAATATAATTATTTTGATTACATTTTGCTTGTATAGACCAGAGTCAATAATTTTTCAACCCAAAAAAAATTATAGTAGTATGAAAAGATGAGAATATAACAAAAATGAAAGGACAATAAATTATGGTCGATCTGTGGTGGGGAAGTGGAAAGAGGGATAGGGGTAAGGGTAGAAACGGTTTATCTCGATTTTCGACAAAACTACAAGTCCTATGGAAAAAAGTTAAATGACAAAGTTGTAGATAATAAGTAGATCTACAACTTTTGTGCTAACACTTTTTTCACATAACCTTAATAATTTATGTGAATAATTCCAATAACCAAGTTTTTGGTTTTTTATTTTTATCTTTTACAAAAAAAAAAATAGTTTTTTCAGGAAGTTTGGTAAAAATTGACTTTTTAATGTCCCAAACACAATGTAATTTTTTCGATATTAAGCCATTATAAAGTGAAAACATAAATATTTTAAATCAAAAAAATTACAGTGTGTTTGGGACATTAAAAGGTAAATCTTACCAAATTTCATGAATTTTTTTTTGTAAAAGAAAAATAAAACCAAAAACTTAGTTATTGGAATTATTCCCATAAATAATTAAGGTTATGTGAAAAAAGTGTTAGCACAAAAGTTGTAGATCTACTTATTATCTACAACTTTGCCATTTGACTTTTTTCCACAGGACTTGTAGTTTTGTCGGAATTCGAGATAAACCGTTTCTACCCGTACCCCCACCCCTCTTTCCACTTCCCCACCTCAGATCGACCGTAATTTATTTTTCCTTTCATTTTTGTTATATTCTCTTCCTTTTCTAATGGGTTTCATTATACTATAATTTTTTTTTTCACTTTTTACTATTTTCAAAGGCTTTAGCTCTGGTCTAGTAGTCCTAGGACTCGATGAGTTTTTATACTTTAAACACCTGGATTATTTTAATGTTTTCTAACCGATACGTCTTGAAAATGTATCCTAAACGACAATGGTGCCGGTGCAAATCCCACCGAAAGCAACCAATTTTCATTAATTTTTAAGCGGTGTTATTCAATGTCAATATTTTTTCTTAGACATTTAAAAAACTAGAGAATGTATTTGCATGGATTGGATTCACTACTTGACTTGATTTTCACGTTACTTGATCTAAATTTGACGTGTAATCAAGTCAATTCCGAGTTTAATATTAAGGCTGTTTCCTAGAGACAGCATCAGTATTCAGTAGCTATATTTTCAACAGTTTAGAGCAGAGGTTTTCAGCCATTTTTATTTTTAGGAACCTTTGAAGTTTTCTTATAAGGACCTCTTATACATGAGCGATAAAATAGTTTATACGCTCCATAAGTTTATAAAAGCTAATAATGATGTGCGGACCTTTTGTCAATGTCCTAGCTGGGAACTCTAAGGTCCCATGTAGCCTTGGTTGAAGACCTAGCTGATTGAGAGGAAAAAAGTCAGATTTAATAATCTGTAGTCTCTGTAGCCCCGTACAATTAAGCTGTTTAAATATTGAAAATCTCTTTTAAATGGTTGAAAAAATCTAAAGCTTTTCTAGATAGAGACGCACACGCTAAATAATGCTTTTTTAGATATACCCTTTTTTTAGATGCGGGAAGATAAAATCTACGCCCCTGAAAATTAAGGAGTATTAACTGCTTTTTGTAGGATTTGCACCGGCTCCGTTACCATTTGGGGGGCATGTTTTCGTAAAGAATCGTTTAGAAAAACATTGAAGTAATCCCATTTTTGGGTACCTAGTACCATTCTAGAACTTACCATATTGTCGATGGCTGCAGCCGCATCTTCGGCATTTTCAAACTCAATAAAAGCAAAACCGCGATGCTTTTCACTTTCATAGTCTAAAGGGATTTGCACATCTACAATATCACCAAATGGAATAAATGTTGCGTTTAAAATTTTTTCATCCACTTCCTCGGCTAAACCACCCACATAAATTGTTCTTTTTGAAGACATTTTTAAGAACTATTCAATTTTATATTTACTTGATTTTTTTTTTACAAAAAATCATAACATCATATTCGTCTTATTCATAGGTTACTGTCGTTACTGGTTTATAACCATTTATAACGTTTATAAGCAATTGTGATAACCTAACTTTTATAAGTAATAAAAATACATCAAGCCACATTAAACAAATAAATTTAATTATTCAGAAATGTTGATAAATTGTAAATAGTAAAGTTATTCAATGAAACGGAGCACTTTATAGTTAAACTGATTTAAAAATTTAAATTTTTGAATTTTGTTATGAGAAAAGGAAAAAGAAAGAGATATACGTTCACTTGAGCATGAGTGAAAAGGTAGATTATCATACGATGCAAGTAATTAATAGTTTTTTTTTTCAAGTCATTTCTCAAGTCGCTTTCGCTATTTGTAGATTTTGTATCTATTTGTAAAGATATACTGTTATCTGTCTCCGTAACTTTAATGTCAGAGCCGGAAATATTTGTTTTTTTCGGAACTTATGTAATTCAAATCATTCAACTATAATTTATTATGGCATCAAAAAGACGTCCTTTACATGGTAACTTAACAAACTCAGCAAAATTTAATTTTCGACCGTCAGCGACAGATAGTTCACGAGGTGGTACACGTCCAACGACTGATCCGGTCTCGGTCAAGGAAATTCTCACTCTAATGGTTCTGCATCTGTGTAAAAAATCACTGTTTTTCGACACAAATCTTAAGGTTGGCCTGTACTTAGCGATCCTGTTCATATTATCCTTGCTTGCAGATAACTTACCGGTTCCGCGAACGTACTTCGCTCGATCGGACAATATTTTAAACAAGTACTTCGTGAAATTTGCATGGGGTTGGAATTTAGTGTTGCTCGTCCCATTCGTAACTCTAACAGCCCTCACGTACTGCTGCGGAAACATAAAGAAGGCCTTCAAAGAACACTTTCCGCGGGTTGTTATTGCGACTGTATTTTGGTTTTTGTGGACGAAACTTTTTAATATCATCGAAAATTCCTATGGGAAATGCAGTGTTAAAAGTGACAAATATATTGCTAAATCCAACTGTTTGCAAGATGGGTACTTTTGGAACGGTTTCGATATATCGGGGCACAGTTTTATTTTAATCTACGGTAGTCTTGTGTTAATTGAAGAAGCGCGAGCGATAATCGGATGGGAAAGTATCAAGGAAATGATACGAAATGAAGAACATTGTCGTTCTACTCGAGATACGGTTACCTCAAATCCGTTAAGAACATTAAACGATCACGAACTTCTTGGTGTCAAAGTGTTCTATGAAAAATTCACACCGGCAATTCGAGGACTTTTTGTCGCTATCACAATTCTTCAACTCCTATGGGACATCATGTTAATATCAACGATATTATACTATCACATCATGATAGAGAAATTTTTAGGTGGAGTTTTTGCAATCTTAACTTGGTTTTTCACGTATAGAGCTTGGTATAAAATTCCGAATTTATTACCAAATAGCCCGGGCGAGGGACCATTTAAATATAATAAACCAAAATCTACAACCCCCTTAAATCGAAAGGCAAGCGTTACGAAACAAACTACAAGTGACAAACAAATGCCTAAGTTTATGGGGATGCCGTTGTATGGGTTAAAAACTGAGAGTATACCATCGACTTCAACAACGGAAACTTAATATTTTTTTTTTATTAAGGGTGTTAATTGATTCAAGTGGTTAATGGTTAAGTATAGATTTTATAAACATACATTTTTTAATATATTTGTGAAAAAAGTTAGTTTTTAATTACTGAAATTAACAAATTAAAACCTACAAAAACTTTTTCTATTATTATATATTTACGATGCATAATACTGTTACTTTGGAATGCTTATTTTGAAAGTGATCAAAATCCATTCAGAAACAACCAGAAGCAACTATTTTTGGTGTATTGAAATCTAATATAACTGTTCCAGATGAAAATAAAACCGTACAAGATCTGCGCAGTATACAATTATGGTAACTTTTTGTACATTGCGCATCAATTGTACTGTAAATGTACGGTTTTCTTTTCATCGGAAACAGACTTCATTACTTTATTTTATAAATATGTAGAAAGAAGAAATTCATATTTAGTTGTTGTACGGTTGTGATATAACTGATTTTAAAGCGTGAGAAGTAGTAAGTCGCGTCTCGAGTTATTAATAAAACATTTAAGTTTTCTCTCAATCACAAATGATTACTTCTCGCACTTTTTTTCTTTAAAACATTCTCAGGAAATCTTTTCGCTCCTCTGAAATTTTACTATTAGAGCTCACGTTCTAGTTTCCGAGTAAAGCAAAATTATGTTTTAACTCTCGACGTAAAAATATAGGTATTATAAGTTTGTCGTGTGTGACGTCTTCGACGTCGTAGTGTCCAAACAAAAGCACCAATTTTGATTTAGAAATGTATTGCATGTATATACTATATAATACTACATAGTACATACATGTGAATTTTCTATTTTTTAACTAAGTTTTAAACCGATTTTGTACCCACTTCCTTTGTGTTTAAAGTATATATTAAGCATTAAGACTTCTTTTAGTCGTTAATTAAAATATGTTTAATTGTATAGTATAGTTTACAAATTTTAGCATAGCACTTAACAGTTAGGGAATTCATTACTTGACTTGATTTTTAAGCTACTTATCTTAAACTTGAATTAAAATCGAGTTGAATTCAAGCCAAATAATAATATATAAATATTGCATCAAGTCAAGCATTGATTTGGCCAGTTATTTCATTAACAAATCAAAATGTCAAGGTCAATTCATTTGAAAAAATTTCAAATTACTTCATTTGATGAATCTCTAAAGACGGTCTCCCACTACTTTTGTATTTGGCAAGTACTCCAATATTTGCGTATTTGGCAAATACACCAAGTTTCGAACTCAATTTACAAGTACGGCGCTCCCACTACTCGTCTATTTGGCAAGTACGCAAATAATTGAAATCTGATTGACTCGTGGCATTTATACCGACAACCGGCGGGACTTCGGCAGTGGTAAATAATTGTACAAGTAATGGACGAGTGAACTATTCCCTCTACATGGCAAATATAGGCAACATTGCCTAATCGTACATTGACGTAAGGCATGCGCAATATAACATTATGGAATCTTTCTTTAAACGTGACTTTTTTGTATTGCGCATGACTTATACTGTACAATGTACGTTTTTATTTTCATCTGGAACATATCTATTACATCATTCACAAGAGGAGTGAAAAGAGTGAAACTTAATTAGAAAACTTAAATTAAGATTTTCCTTGCCTGTAATTAAAATAAACATAAGCTCACTTTCAAAATCAACGTCTCAACTGTTGTTAATTTTAATATAAATATACGACAAATACTTTGTAACTTAATTATAATGCAATATATATGAATGTTTTTTATTCTTTATATCGTACTGCAAATGGAATGTTTTGACAAATAAATATTTTATTGTTACATTAATAATGTCGTTTGAAAGAAAATATTGATAAATCATCTAGCGGGAGTTTCTTAAAAATGCTGTAGGCAACAAAACCGGACACTGAAAACGCAGAAATAATACCTAAAGCAAGTAATCCTGATACCACTCGATCATTCGTTATTATGAATAAAAAATTCGCCCACGGCGTTGGTTTTGTTTTTATGTACGACGGATACTTTTGCATTCTTTGGAAATATTTTTCAATATTTGGACGTTTCCCGAATTTCCAAAACATATGTTCCAGTCCTAAATTGTTAAGTCGGTCTAAAAGTATAACAAGACTGATGTCGGCTTTGGTTATTTGGTTTCCTATCAACCATTGTTTTTTAGCTATTAAAATAAAAAATAATGATTTAATCGATTTAATTTTGAAAAAAGAATAATCAGCATTTTACCATTAAAACGCGCAGTTAATTGTGCTTCTATTTCATCCAAAACGGAATTGAAAAGATCTACAACTTCCATAAAAGAAGTCACATTTGAAAGAATTTTTTTCCTATGTTCCAGTAAAGTTAACTTTCTCATTAACTGATTTCGATAGTTTGGATACATTTCGATTCGTTGTTTAATGACCATAAATTGTTCTTCGTCATGCTTGATTAGAATCTTTTTTAAAACACTTCGAAACGGTCCTTTTGGTTTTCGAATCAATTCCGGAAAATAAAACGTTCCGAAAGTTAAAGTACTTTCGGGTAATTTGTCGATAATATGCCGAAAATGATGTTCCACTTCCCATTGGTCTTTGTCTCGAGGTTGTAAAGCATTTTTTTCTTTTGAATGATAAATCTCTAAGTAGTCGATTATTTTTGAGGCATCTGATACTATGTTTAAATTGTCGACCAAAATTGGTTGTTCACCGCCAGGACTTAATTTTAAAAACCAACCGTCGTACTGTTCTAATTTTTTTAGATTTAAAATTCGTGACTTAAAATTAATGTTCCTTTCGTATAAAACCATTAACACCTAATACAATAATTTATAATTTAGTTAACAAAAGAATGGATTTTTATTGGTGTTGAGTTACCCTTTGTGCTTGGTATGAATATTGATGGTAGTATAAGATTGGTACGGAAGTTTTTTCCGTGGATGTAGTTTGAACGATATCAGAGTCAACAAGCAAAGTTTCACTAAAGTTTTCAAATAAATTCCTTCTGACGATGTTAGGTTCGTAACATTTTATTTTCACCTCTTCATCTTTTGCCCTAAATAAAAAAAATATATATTTATATTAAATTAAGCATTAAAAAATTAATGAATCCATTTGCACAGTATCATGAGCATTAATCTGAATGTACCTACTACCTATTAGTTTTTTTGAGAGTAAATTATATATAAAAAATTTACACCAAAAATAACTTGTTAGTTAGAACAAAGATACGATTTCAAGATAATTATTATCTTAAAAATGATTACCTTATATCCCCGTGTGGTTTTGGTTTATACATTTTGTAACAAAAATTTTGTGGTGTGTCACTTTAAAACATCTAATTTATGAACTGAAAACATTTTTGGCACAATCAACACCTACTATAAAATAAAAAAGTTTTAAGACCCCATCGGGAAATCATTCTTCTTCTATTAATAATTAAATAACCATATTGTTGACCAATTATTTGATTCATAAGGGACCATCCATAAACCACGTAACCCACTTTACCAGGGGGAGGGGTATGCTCTTATGATTCAAAGATATAGTATTAGAATCAATGGTATAAGTATTTAGTCATAGATTAAGTATAGCATTTAGTATCAGATATAGCATTAGTATTGTTAAATTTTCTATAACATGAATTAAATATTTTTCAACATCTTTTCAATTTTATATCGCACTATATTGTATTAATAACTTACAATGCACGACAATGCCAGAGTAAAAAAAAATATTTTCAATATAGGCAGGCTTAACTTCATTTAAAAAATTTATTTATTAATTTTAGATCATTTTAAAATTTCTACAATGTACTTAAACGACATAGGTAATGAAAATAAATACAGTATACCCCAACGATGTCAACAACCATCAACAATTAGCTTTCATGCTATACAGTATAGATAGACGGTATAGCCCAGGGGTCGGCAACCTTTTTTGACTGCGGGTCAAAATCAACTAATGCGTGAGTATTAAATAGACGTTTGGGTCAGTGGTATATCCATTTTAAAAGAGCCTTTCAGTGAATAAAAGATACACTATAATTTATATCAAGAAGATAATTACATTACGGTTTTAAACAATTTTTTTATATTCTTTTATTTATTTTATATATCATAATTTAATTTCGGATCTAAAGTGGGTCACTTATAATAATATCAAACGGGTCACTTAGTGACCTGCGGGTCATAGGTTTCCGACTCCTGCTATAGGCTATAGTAATGTAGTAAACTTCAAAACTTAAACTTTAAAAGCGTGGGAATAAACTAAGAAAAAAAACACCTATTGGCGCTGTGGTTAGAGCACTTGCTCTCTCCGCTTCTTGCGTCAAGTGGTTCTGGGTTCGATCCCCGTTGAATCCTAGATTTAAGATCATAGACCTAAAATATAATTAACCAACAGAAATTCTCTGTGTTTAGACAGTCGTGATATGACCTTAGATGGTAAAGTGACTTTAAAAAAATACACAAAAAAAAACTAAGAAAAAATAAAACATTTAAATAAAAAATTGAAAATTGCTCAAAGGAATTTTAAGCGCAAGGCATGTTTGAAATTCGCCCAAATTGTGGAAATACGCCCAATCTGGCAACCCTAAACGTAAAAAAGGGTTAGGATTGTTAGGATCTTGACGATAATTACAAAACACTCTGTATAGTAATTACTGTATCTAGTATGGCTAGTATGTAAATAAAAACCCATTTTTAAAGTTTCTAGCTTCTATAAAATCATATCTCAGCAAAATGATAAAATAGCCGATTAAACCACTTGTTTAATTCTTAATCATTTATTTGCATTTCAAGTAAAGTAGGTGCAAAGTATCGAACACAACAATAAGTTTCAAAGTCCTCCACGTCCTATATTATAATGTTAATGTCACTGGCAAAAACAACATTTCGAAAAATGAGTTCGTATATTCCAAAAGATCGGCTTCAAGGAAAAGTAGCTGTAGTCACAGCATCCACAGATGGGTAAAATATTATTTTAAAACAATTAACTTAAAATCGTTTAGAAGTAGTTATATACATTTTTAACTATATATAACCTGTATATTGAACGATGGTGAAATACAATAATTGTTACAAATTACGTTTTTTAAATAAAAATGATCATGAATACGTTCAAAATGGGTTTATTAACATGATTTTTGGGAATAATATTATACTCCTATAACAATAAAATTTCATATTATTTTATTTTTTCCTTGACCATTCTAGGCCTTCTAGACTAAACTACTTTATATAGGGTGTCACATAAATAACTAAAAATTACTATTGATATTTTTAATGATTATATACTATATCTAAAAGTATTAAATATTCAGTATTAGGATCAATATTATTTTAATTTAAAAATACTTATAGAATAGGATACGCTATTGCTCAACGTTTAGCGGCTGAAGGTGCGAAAGTCGTTATTAGCAGTAGAAAAGAAAAAAATGTTCAAGATGCGGTGAAGAAACTACAAGAACAAAATTTAAGTGTAGAGGGAACCGTTTGTCATGTTTCTAAATCTGAAGATCGAAAAAAACTATTCGATTTAGTAAGTACATAGGGTACATAGTCTTATGTAATCAAAGTATTAAAATTTAAATCTATTCATTATATAGGCCAAAAAGAAATTCGGAGGTATCGATATTATGGTTTCAAATGCAGCTGCTAATCCAGCAGTTGGTCCTGTATTAGACGTAATTTTCTTCTTGTGCAACGATATTATTAGTTCCATTTTTAAAATATACTAAAATTTCAGTGCGATGAAGCAGCCTGGGATAAAATTTTTGATACGAATGTAAAATCGTCATTTTTACTTGCAAAAGAAGTACTTCCTTATCTTAGGGAACGGAAAGGAGGGAGCATCATTTTTATTTCTTCAATAGCTGGATTACAACCATTTCCAGTAAGAACTCTTAAATTTAGTCGATTTTGGGTTTAGAATCAGTATATTAATATTCGTAACTTACATACAACTTAAGCCTATTTTAAACATACAGAAACTTTTTTTTAAACACACTTTTTAAAAATGTTTTGAGATTTAGTTTTCAATTATGGTATAAGCATTGAATATTTTACTGATTTAAATAAGGTTTCTGTGAAATAACATTTTCTTCCAAAATATATATGTTGATATGAGATTTGTTTCCGATGAAAATAAAACCGTAAATTAACCATAAATTAAATTACTGTACGTAGTACAAAAGGTAGTCATAGGTAATAAGGGGTAAAGGTTATAGGTATAAAGGGGGTCATAGGTAGTATAAAAGTATGATTATTTTTAGAGTTCCAAATTTTCAAAAGATAAAAGGAAACCCGTCTTACCCTGCTTCATGCGTCAAGTGATTCTGGGTTCGATCCCCGTTAAATGATTATATACTTAAGATCCTAGACCTAAGATATAATTGCTCAACAGAAATCCTCTGTGTATAGACAGTCGTGATATGACCTTAGATGTTAAAAGCGACTTAAAACACCAAACAAAACAAAAAATATTTCTTAGTTACGTTTGTACGGAACCCTCCGTGTATGAGTAATCTTGCACTTTTCCAGTTTTTTATATTGTACCTACATATCTTGTACTTTACAATGCACGGTTTTATTTTTATCGAGAACAAATTTTTTGATAAAAAAAAAAGGTTTTAAGCCTATACTCGTCATACAATACATTTTAAGAATCGTACTTTCATTACTGAAAATACTACTTGTCCGCCAATTTCAATTTAATTTTTTTTCTATAATTTTTGTAGCTTCTTGGAGCTTATTCTGTTAGTAAGACAGCGTTATTCGGATTGACAAAAGCTGCAGCTGATTCTTGTGCATCTGAAAATATACGAGTCAATTGTTTAGCGCCAGGAATAATAAAGACTCGATTTTCTTCTGCGGTGAGAATTGTGATTTTCTAGGCTTAATAAAGTGTAATCATTCCACTTTTATAGATCACTGAATCAGAAACCGCTGAAGAAATGGCATTGCAACAAATTCCAATGAGGCGATTTGGAACGACTGATGAAATGGGGGCGGTTGTAGCATTTTTAGTTTCGGATGATGCACGTTATATCACCGGCGAAACAATCGTAGCTGCTGGTGGAATGCCTAGTCGATTATAAGTTTAAGACGTTTTAATCCTTTGAGTCAGTAAAGCGGATACTTGTTTAACAAGATATACTTTGAAGTTTGAATGACTTTTATTAGAATACACTTATTTTTTTTGAAAAGTCAACCATCCGTTTAAGACTTATTTGCTTCGTGCATGTGAGGTGGCGCCACCCAAGGTGTAAATGACAGCTTCTTTAGTATAGAAAGGAATCAATAAGAAAAGATAGAAAAGGAACAACTCTAATATATGAGAAATTATTAGAAATTAAAAATTTTGGATACGAAATTCATTTTCTTGGGGTTTGTAAAATTTACAAAAAAAAAAAAAACTAAAAACGTGTTAAACTCCCTCCAAGTGATCTACCAACTCTTTCTCTTTAATTCCATTTATTTAATAAATTATATAATATCTATCTCCTTATACCCACTGCTTGTCAACAGTGATTGGAGAAATGAAGCGTATACCGAGTGAGAGGGGAAATAGAAAGAGAGAGTTGAAGGGAAGAGGATAGCGCTTTTTTGACGTGACGAAAATGTAATCAATAAAAATTTAAATATCAAATAACGTATAGAATTGAAATAATAACGCCAAGTTTTTTAATGTAGTTATCTTTACATGTTAATTTATAAGAAGTTATTTAACTTGTTTACAAAACGATATACAAGATTTCTGAGTCAACCCTAGAAGATCTATTTCCACAGTGTGTTACGGTGTAAACTCAGTGTAAAATCAGATTACACTAAGTATACACTTCAATCGCACTCGAATAACACGGTAGAATTGTTAAAATTTTACCCGTAGTTCCATTTGTTTATAAGCTTCGCTACACTGATATATCAATACTCGATTTAGTCCGTATAAACACCGAATTTTATTTTAATTTAATTTTTTTTTTCTTTAAAAATGATAATTACGGTTTAATCTACTTTTAAAAAATTTATTATGCGATTTCAGTTTAGATAGGATGTAATACCTGCTTTTTAAATTTAAAGTAGAATTTCAATTTATACACGGTTAGATACCATGCACTTCGTAGGAAATCATGGGATTTCAACAAGGACAAATGGATGAAATAGCGCTATACACATTTTGTTGCATGAAGAGAGAAAGGCTCTATTAAAATCGTTTTTTTTCTCTCCATGCATCAAAATATGTATACCACTACCTCACTCATTGGTCCAATGAAGTGCATGGTACCTGCATACGGGCTACACGGTTTTTCTAACTGCACCGTGTCTACACTGAAATTACACTGTATCACACCAGTGTAAAATATGTGTACATTTTTCACATTTACATAGTGGAATTTCAGTGTGCACGGTGTAAATGGATTCGCTAGAGTAACTATAAAAATTTTCTTCAGAACCACTCAAATATAAGTTCTAAAAAATCGTAAACTGCATGTATTAGCCGAACATTCGAGTATTTCTCTTATTAATAAATAATAAAAAGTCTGTCGGTTGCCATTTATAACGACACCAGAAATTCTTTTATTCTCTCTACCAACATGCATCAAGCGATTGAATATCTATATAGGTTTCACGAAATTTTAATAACTGACTTAAAGGATCCATATATTAACATCTTACATGGGTAGATAGTAGAAAATACAAAAGGGAAATGCAATTTTTATATTTTTTATTTTTTTAAATGTATCAATTATAAAAAATAATATATATGTGTAATTAAATTTATCCAACCATGGTACGTTTTCTTCCTCGAGCTCTCACTTCTTCAAACTTATGTATTATAGGCGTAGTTGTTTTGGGTTTTAAATTTTTATATGTCTTTAAAATATTTTGAAAAATTAAATCAGCACTTTTATGAGAACTATTTAAGGCTCGTTCTAAAACATACAAGTCCACTCCTTTACTTTCCGCGCTAGCATCAATATGAGCCAAACCAAAATCAATCATAGTAATAACGTTTGAATTTTTATCTAATAACATATTCGATGATGTCAAGTCTCCATGAATGATATCGTTGGCATGCATTTTATGAATTATTTTTCCAATTCGTTCACCCAATTCTATATATTGATTTTGAATCACATTTTGTTCTGTTTGCTCTTCTAATTTATCGATGTATTGTTTTACGGTAATGGCATTTGTGAAATATTCTAAATATATACGCCGCCGATCAAAGTCAACTAAATATAGGCAAGGCGCTGAAATTCCGACTGATTTACATCTAACAATAGCTCGAGCCTCAGCTTTCATCCGATCCTTAGTGATTATATTATCCAAATCAACGTAACGATATTTTTTTTCGAATCTTTCTTTGATTATCGTAGGTTTTCCTAGATAATTTCCTACATAGATTTTTGATTCAGCTCCTTGTTTCAATAATGTAAATCCATCCATAACGCACGTGTTAATAAAATATTGGTAATTTTATCTGTTTACGGAAAGTATTTATAATATTTAATGTATTGTTTTTAAATTAAAGTACTTAATACTTGGTTGTTTACGATATTAAACTTAAATTATTGAGTAAAAATTAGTTGCCAATTGTCATTTCCAATAATTATCATTTTGATTCAAAATTCAAATAATGTTATTTTTGGTTATGAGGGGAACGTACGGAACATAGCTACAAATGGAAATGTTAAATTTTTGTGTTAAAATGTTAAAGGTGTTAAACCTGTTAAACATGCTTATAAAATCATAAACCATAGAGTTGTAATTAGTTACAATGGGCGGTAAATTAAAAATATTGTGTGGTTTTACAAAACCACGTTGCAAGTGAAACTTTTTTTCGGATTATAGGCATTTAAGTAGGTAATTGAAAATTTTCGGAAAATTATTCGATTTAGGGTATGAAAATAAACGATATAATTGATTTTCTAGGTTTTGCATCTAACTCCATTTGATACGCCTTCGGCGCAATTTTCTACTACTTGCAACTAATTTTGAATTTTCATTATTGATGTTAATCCTCGAATGTTATTTTCATGATTAAATTGTTGATTATCCTGTTATCTATTGTAAAGTTACTTCAAGAATACCTATCAAGTTCGATCATTATTAAATAAAGTTTTTTGTGGCGAAGAAATTGTTGCTGGACGAAAGGGCTACACACTAACACAAACATAACAATAGTTTTAATAAATTTACTATAAAAATTAAATCAACTCACCAGGAGCCTTTTTCCTATCTCTATAAGCACGAACTCTGTCGGCAGTCTTTCTCTTACGGCGTAAAATTAATTCACCGTCGGATATTTTCGCACTATTCTCACTAGCTGTATCTTTGTCTATCATGATAAGTGAATAACAATATTAATATCAATATACTGATCAAAACACACAAATACCAATACAAATATGATTGACAATTTATAATATACTAAAACGTTGCGTTGTGATGGAGAGGAAAATAGCCATTCAGCAATATAACTCGCGCAACAACCCTAGTAAAACGACATGGTATATAGCTAACAAGCTTGCCAAGCTCTGCCGAACACTTGCCGATTCCCTGCCGAGAATGTGACACGCATTTAACACGAATGTAACACAGCGACATGCTAAAGACAGGCAAAAAAATTTGAGACGATGTATAAATAAGTTCCACTTAAAAAAACAACAACAATTTTTGACACGTTTTTTTGTTAGAAATCGGAAAAATTTATGAACATATGATATACATTCCGCACTATATAAATCAGTTATACGTGTTTCCATAGACAGTAAATGAAGCATAAAAACGTATACCTTTGTATCTTTTGATTAATTATTTCTTTTTTTTATACTACTATTATCAATCATTAATATCAATGCTACTATAAGCATTGTATATAGCATATATAGTAAAAAAATATTGTAAGCGGGCCGAATTTTCGATGTCATCGCAAATACACGTTTAGAGGTACCCTGTCTTTCAAACACTTCTTCGGAGGTGAACACGCCAAAAAACTTTTCGTCCTAGAATTGCATCACGACATCATCTACCTCTAGTTTCTGGATTTTTCATGACTTATGCCACGAACAAAAATGCTTTCCCCTCCTTCAAATTTTGTATTTTTTCGTTTTCAAAGGTTCATGCTTTGAAAACGATAGTTAGCGTTCCCAGTGTATCGTCTTTATTAGAGCAAGGGTCTTCTACATCTTACACTTTCAGGAACCCGTTGAGCTCATGGTTTTCTTGGAAAAACCTTATCTTTAAGAAACAATTAACAGTAATTACTTGCGGAATCCCTGACAAAGTTTCATAGAACTCCTAGTTTTCGCTAGACTCAAGTTGAACGCCTATGTATTAGCATTGTATTAGAGAATTAGAGGTGCGGACATTGAAAGTACTCAGGACGTTCAGTATCATGAGAAGCCTACTTTATATTATTTTTACCATAGATTCTTTCAATTGATTTTTGAAACAAAGTCCATAATAAAATGTAACAGTAAACGTACCAATTAGAACACAGTGAAATCGTTCTGCAAAAACGTATTAGATTAACGATAGGGGCGCCACTATTTTTTGCACAGGGTCTCTATAATTAATTCATTATCTACCTTTGATTACATTTTGAGTTATTTTTTCATAAGAGATATGAGTACAGTATATATACCAACAGTTCATACTTAAAACATTTAATACACTCATGGAAGAGGTCGAGTTCGAAAAAGTATTCCTTTTGAGTCTCACATTGCCTAGTATTGAAGTTTATCGCTACACGTTAACGACAAAACACATTTTTAATAGCAAGATCAGTTACGAATTACAGTATAAAGAGTCAGAAACTGGCTGGTTTAAGACAGATGATCAGAGAAGAGAATTTTATGTTTTTGAGGAGAGAATTGAAATTTGTTTTCAATCATCATAGCGGACAATTCAAAGACTGCATAGAACAAATAAACGGGTTAATACAGGTATGAAACAAATAGAGTGCTTTTATAAATGAAACTCAGAAACGACCTGGGCTTAGAACCGAAAAACTGAGTTGTTCTGGTTCAGAAATAAGTACGTGAGACTATAAACGTACTTGCACGAAATCAACAACCTGTTCTTACTTTATCTCAAAAAGTTGGACTTAATGTTATTCTGGTTTGACCTCAGAGAATAGATAGAACGTTATTTCTTTTGTCTTTAAATAAAAGAACAATAAATTACACGTGTGATATATTCCTAATCTTTAGTTAAACATATCCAACATATTATCATATTCTAAGATTTTTCGAGTATGTACCCGTATATCAAAAACACTGGCGATTCGTAATTTCAAAGCAGAGAGGGCCAACACTTGACTAAAAACTTAAAAACATCAGTTTAGTTAAGTTTATAAGTCCCTTATTGCTTATTTAGGTTACGTTCCGGTAAGGGGTAACAACGTTAAGAAACCAGTTTAAAATCATTCTTCCAGGCGAACCCACAGTCGTTGCGTTTGTCGAAAATGTCATTAGTTTCGCTCGCGTTCCGTAAATCCTTCTTAAGAGATGTGTCAGAGTGATGAATGCCATTCAAACGCTTCAAAGTTAGTGGAATGGCCAAAAAACGAGGAACGTAATCGTTGCAAACGCATTAAAGAACGTAGCTTTTGTAGTTTTTTTTTTTTAAATGAGTTATTAAAACTTTATTATGAGTGTATTTTTAATTTTATCCAAATAACCATTGTTGTAAAACGATGGTTCCCAACCTCCTAACAGATCCTCAAAAAATCTTAACATATCTTGCGATTTCTAAAAGAAAATTTTGTATGAACGTATATAATGTATAAATTCAGAAACATTTGGACAGGGATCTGATACTCAGCTCTCCTCGTAGACTTTATTTGATATGAGCATTGAGCTTTAAGAGTTAACAACAAAAAGAAACCAAAAAAGGCATAATTTCTTTCATTATTCTCTCGTTCGCTGAATTTATAACGTTCAAAATAAGAACCAATCAGAAGCATTTAAATTATGTTGTTACTAGGTCTGAGACACTCTGACCTCCCACAATAGCCTTATTTTTCTTATAAAGAGTCAGCGGGCCATAAAAGAAAAGAATAAAATTATTTTGGTATTACTGGCGTTTTGAAACCCCATTAAGATTACTTTTCTTTCCTTTTTTTTTAAAATTACATTAGTCATTTTAAAGTTAAGATAATCAATTTTTTTCGTTTATAATATTCGAGGCATATTTGGATTTTAAATTAGTAGCCCTGGTTGTATGAGAAATGCAGTGGCGGAACTACAAATTTTAGGCCCCCCGCAAAAAAATTAGATCGGCCTCCAGCCTTATATGAATTTTTGCTTTTCGTATCTAGCGTCCCATATTTTAATTTAGTACCGATTTTCTTGCAAAAGACCCTTGAGGTCTAGAGGAGTTAGCAGTCCGTTAAGAATAACGACATATTTTTCTCGTTATTCAAATCAATTGCCGTACTACTTCTGCTATCAACATGTTCAAATTGCCCTTCATCTCTAGGTGTAGTACCTTGATTTCTTAGTTTTAAGTCAGTTGGATTAATTTTTTCGCTATAAACTTGTTCAAACACCTGTTCATCTTTAGAAGTACACCTATCCCCCGATTTACACGGTACTCGTTTTACACGATTTCGCTTTTACACGGTTCATAGACTAATGAAATTCGGAAAATTTTGGAATATTCTAGTGATGGAAGTGACATTATACCAATCAAGAAGAAAAACCTGATAGTTCCTCAAAGTGATAGCGAATAAATTTTGGACATACTTGAATTTGTTAAGTTTCAGCAGGTGCTTTTTGAAAAAGTTTTCGTTTCTATTTTTGTATACATTTTTAGAATAAGTTCACTACGACATCACGCCATTTTTTGGGCAAACTATACCTAGTTTAAAATTTCTGGATATATTTTACTCTTGTTCCATTTGAAAAAATGACTTAATTGCGCAGTTTTTTTCGTTTTACACGGTTTTATATAGGAAAAACAAAGATTTCATTTTACACGGATTTGTCTGGAACCTATCTTCAGTGTAAATCGGGGTATAGGTGTACTTTGATTTTCTGTAATCGTAGCAAACGAGTTAAGAAAACGGGATAATTTTGGTATTTTTGCTAAACGTTCCTGTTCCTTTTTCAATTTCTCTTTTTACTGCACTCTCTCTCTGCAGCACCACTAGTATTAATTTTCTAACCCCCCCCCCCCCCCCCGTCGCGGGTTTTAGCGATATGGTAGTTCCGCCACAAGAGAAATGTCTCCTTACGATTTACATTTTTATCGTCATTTTGGAAAACGTTTAACACTGAAACTCGAATCATTGAATATTTTACAAAATATCTTGTTTTTGACTTGACTACAAAAAATAAATATTTTCATAAATCTATTGACTTATATGACAAGGAAAATGTTCACTTATATTTTGTATTTTTGGTTCTTATTATTTATAAGCACAGATAATAAAGGATTGCAGTGAATTAAATAAGCAAAAATATATTTCTTTAGTAAATATTTATTTGTATGTAGGAAGCATAGAGCAAGATAATAAAATAGTGAAACAAAGAAAATTCACTGATCAAGAATGAACTACAATATTATAAAAACAATAATTTTAAACACGATTAGGATGATTGAGATGAATAAAAAATTGAACAATTAATGTGGAATGAATCTATTCTGGTACACCTTTGGTTATAGTTATTATAAAGATTGATTTGTTTTTATCAGCCGTCGCATATTGACAATAATTGTAACAGAATAGATATTTTTGTGTTTTTATAAAAAAGATAATTAATTAATATTATGTACTTCGTATCATTAACTTGAATTAAAATTACAAATCGTAATTTAAATGACAAAATTTCAAATTACTTAGAGCAAAAATAATAATATTAAATACAAATCGCTCTCGACCAACTTCAGCAAATATTGTGTTAAGTAATAAAAAAAATGAATAAAAATGCTGAATTATTCACGGTTCGCGTTGATTAGTTTCATTTAAATGAAAATATAATAAAAAATATGATTAAGTTGTAGTTTTTTTTTTAAATTAGTCGCGATTTTCAGCAAAAGAATCATATTATTAACCGAATTTAGTAAAGCACCAACTATTTTTTTTATTTTATTTTTAAATTTTGTACGGAACTAAACTTACTTACGTTCTTCGGTTGAATTTTGATGAAAGTTATGATCTTATTTAGCGAAAGAGTTGAGAGAGAATCAACCGAAGAACAGTTTCAATTGTTGGCCGTTTTATATAAATTGATTTTTGTGTAAATAATTATAATATGGTCATGTAGTGACCACTTGATCCGTGTTTGTAGTTGGAGAAGAAAGTTGTGCAGCGTTCGTTTGATTTTGCTTCGACGTGTTTCGAAGACGTTGTAGATATGAACGTTGCACGGGTTTGTGGAGCGCCAGCCGTTCCAGCGCTTCGTCAACGCTGAACCATTGTCGTTTGCGCCCTATGGAACGGGAGTCTTCCCATTCGGCCAGCTCCTGGGTGACGCGCAGGACGTAGACCTCGGTGCGATGTTTGTGTTCGCGGTTCTGTCAAGTGAAAGACACACGGACATGTTTTAGTATCCAATCGATTTGGGCAATTGCTAAAATACCTATCCGCTAAATTAATGAAATATGAACCTCAAAGACGCCTAGACAGCGGCCTAATTGACCCAGGACTCCGGCCTCCTCGAGCACCTCCCGTGTCGCCGTCACACTCGGCTGCTCCTCAGGCTCGACTCCACCACCCGGCACGATCCAATGCTCCGGACGGCGAGATGATGTCACCAGTAAAACCTAAACAGAAACAACAATTACAAAACTAGGTACTCATTTTCATTCTAAGTTTAAAAAAAATTAAATTTATTTTTTTAACAGCGTGAACCTGAATAGAAACGAAAGCAAACATTTCGTTACAAAAATTTAAAAGAATGAAATTAGCTTTGAAAGATAGAGACACTGAGTAAGTACAATCACAGAATATAGAAGAAAAAAAAAACAGAAATTTCCCTCAGGTACCATGCACTTCAAAGGAAATCATAGGTTTCCAACTAGAAACTCTGTTGAAGGCTCTGTTGAAAATCATCTTTCTCTCTTCATACATCAAAATGTGTATAGCACTATTTCATTCATTGGTTCTAGTTGGAAACCTATGATTTCCTATGCAGTGCGTGATATCTGGTTTGTCTCGGGGTTTTTGGTGATCAGAAAATATGCAATTGACAGTTGACATGTATGAATTGTTGCGGTAATGCACTGCAGTTAATTTCAGTAATGCAGGGGAAAATGTATTACATTTTTATAATATTGTCGACAACATTTATTTTGTCACTCGTGATTTTTGGATGATACATTTGGCTCTCGGACCTTTCTTACCAGAATGATATTATAACTAAAAAATATTTGTAATAATCTAACAGTTCCCCTATAAATCTGATTTTCTCAAAAAACTGGACTATGATCATTTTTTCCTGTGTCCCTTTATAATTTTTTTGATTTTTGTGATTTTGTGTACCTACTTCGATTCATTTTTGTATTGTATCGGAAAAGTATTCCGCTTTCATGAGATTTATGGGAACATTTATTTTGTCGCTCACTTATGACCAGCCCCCTACAACTCCATGTTACAAAAATGTGACCATTTTTACTGGATTTGCAGTCACTAGTTGCCATTTAGTTGCCAACGAGTTGAACGAAGAAGACCACAAAGACTGACGAAGACCGAAGAATTTATGGAAGTCGGAGTTTAGAAATAGTTTTTTTTAAACGTCAGGCAAGTTATTAAAATGAAACTTTTTTAAATGTTTTCATTATTATTGTTATTATATGAGAATAATTATGATAAGTATTTTTATATAATAATTATATTAACTCTGATAAGTTTAAGTGGTAGGGGGCTGTTTGAGACGTATGACTCTTATAACAACACCGATTTCCGTAGAAATCGGTCACGTTTTTTTAGCCTTTCTCGTATCTAAGTGACAGGGAGCTGCTTATGACTAAAAATCATTCTAAAATAGTACATTGCCATAGTTGGGCGTAGAGGATGCGCCCAACCCATAAAAGACCGTTGAGATCAAAGATACTGAAAAGAAGTGAAACCCAGCCCCCTGTCACTTAGATACGAGAAATGCTAAAAAAACGTGACCGATTTCTACGGAAATCTGTGTTGTTATAAGAGTCATACGTCTCAAACAGCCCCCTACCACTTAAACTTATCAGAGTTATTATAATTATTATATAAAAATACTTCAAGAGAAGACTGCAGCATCTCGGAAATACGGACATGACGCCTAGCGAGATAGCAATGGCAGCTCTTAGGCAGGAGCTGGCTTTCTTTAAAAGTCTGATGCTTCCTTAGTAAACACAGAGGGTCACATCACAATAAACCTCCTTGGTTGATAAAGGGAAGGAATATCCTGGGACCCGTAAAACGGAAAGAAATAAGAGTGTTTAAAAATTTTTTTTTCTTATTTTGTCCAAAAATTGTTAGTAAGTATTGAAACAAATATGTTGGCGTCATACCAGCTTTTAATATCAATATTAAGTATTACCTCTATCCATTTTTTCATTTCCCATAAGAAACTTATTTTTAAATTTTTATAACTTTGAAACAGTTCATCGTAACAACTATCTGAAAAAAGGGATTTCAAGGAAATTTTAAGCTTTACAAAAAAAAATCCATAGAACAAAGTTCCTCAGATTAACCGTTTCAAATATATCAGAGTTCAAAAAAACACTAGTTAAAAATGTTTAATATTTTCCCACTTTTTTCTCAGGATATTTTTTTGTAGAGCATGAAATTTTTGTTATCAAAATTTTTGACACGATAGACATAGACAAATGCAAAATTAAAAGATGGATTGAAGCAAAACTTAACATTGATAATAAGAGCTCGTTTTGGCACTAACATTTTTGGTTTCAATATATTATTATTAAGTTTTAGACAAAATAAGAAAAATAAAAATAAACGTTATTTTTCAAACACCTAATACACAACCAAAAATCTAAAAAAGAGAGCTTTTGGAAGTCCTTCTCATTAGACGCGTTCTATTCCTGTCTAAAATTTAATTCGCTTTTTTCTCAAAGTGCATTTTTAAGGTCAATATACGATACAATTTTTTCAAAAACTATTTCAATAATTTTAATGAAAATTTTCACCTTTCATTTAGATAAGATTTCTAAGTGATTCAATTTAGTTTTTTTTTTATTACAACTTGTGTTACAAGACCATATCTCATGTAGATTTGACTGTAAATCATTTTTTTAGATATACTTAAGCAAAAAATTCAAATATTAATTTTTTGTATAAAAAATGTTTTATACATCTACTATCGGAAATAATCGATTTTTGAATTTCTAATAGTTAGGTTATTTTAACCATCGTGAAAATATTTATTTTTAGGGAGGAGGGCACAGGAAACCAGGCTTAACATTTTGATTTTAAAAAATACGTAAATATGGAAGAGTTCAAATCTATTTTGGTAATCCCTATCACTTTAGCTGACCAAAATATACAATACACATTTTCAGTCATGGCGATGTTAGGCTCTTTGTGTAGTTTTTTTAATTCGATTGGAGGAAATTTTTGACTTACTGAAAAAAGCACTTAAGTCCCCCAATGGGTGAATGAACCTACAGTAAAAACCACAAAAACGGATATACGATTGCAAATATAATAAATCTTTTTTTCTATTATAAATGACGCCATGACTGGAGTTGTATATTGTACAATAAGGACATTTAAGGAGTTTTTACATATTCGATGTTTTTTTTGGATCGATTGGCTGCGGTGGGGAGTGACCAATCGAAGTACAAATCAAAATTAAAAAGAAGGAATTCAAAAAAACTATAATTCAAACTTCTTGCAGTCGGTCGCGGTAGTGGATTAACACATTCGCCGGCAATAGGCTATTCAAATTTTGCCACCCCTACCGACCTTTATAATACAATACTCTAGCTCAGTGCTTCTTAAACTTATTGAAGTCACGGCCCCCTTGGAATCCAAGTCAAAATCTCATAACCACCCTATTTTTTTAAACTAGTTAATTGCACGCATTTGCTAATTATTTGTTACATTTGCAACTCTTCACGGCTCCCCTACAAGCAATCCTCGGCCCCCAAGGGGCCGCGGGCCACCATAAGAAGCCTTGTCCTAGTTAGTAATCATATTAATTACAATTTTTTGTCGATGAAACTGTAATTTTATATGTATGTATAGACATTTTAGCTCCAAAATCTGCAGGCTCCTGCCTACTCAGCTTGCTTGAGATTTTTATTTGTTAACATCCTATTTATATATTCTAATTATTGCTTGATAACTAACCATCTGTTTCTGAATTGGGTGGTGAGATCTTTTTAAAAAATTAAGTCCACCATATTAGAAGTCGATAAAAAACCTCGCCTTTTGATAACATATGTGTTTCTAGATATTTATTTAACTGGAAGATATCGATAACAGAAGTAATAGAGCTATAGATAATTATAACCTTATTTTTTTATCTATTCGTTTAATAAATCAAATTAAAATTCCTAATTAACACAAATAATGTGAAACATTAATTGAGTACTTAATAATTAATAAAGCAATTAACTGAGAAAAAAGAAGTATAAGCGAATAATATGTATTCAAAAATACGTGATTTGTGAATTTCTTTAAATAGTTTACCTTAAACCAAATTTGAAGAGTTTCTATCAGTTATCTGATTTAATATATATTTTTAGGATTTTGAAAATGTTCTTATAAATAGTTAGATGGTAGATACGCTTATAGAATATAGAATGGAGAGTAATTTTTAAGATTTTTTTTAATATGTGATTTTTAAATATTTGGTTAAATCAACAGCTAACAACGTGTTTGATAGTGAATGATGGAAAAGTCTTCATAAGCATCTATTAACCGCCTACTCATATTGTCTTAGTATATTATAGCTGGGCTTTGAAGTTTGCCTTGTAATAGATGGATATTTTGAATGGGTGTTTCACAGGCAAAATGATTTTTCTATATTTTGGAAGTGATATTTTTCTCAAGATTACCTCCGTTTCCGAGTCAGATCTGACACAAATGCACGCAGCTCTTCTCCGATAACCTTCTTCGTCATAGATCCGTATTGAATTTGGTTTCTCTTTCACCATTTTGACACACACAAAAGAAATAATTAAACAGATAAATATTCCCTCGAGCCGAATCAAAATTGAAATTAAAAAATAAAACAGAAAAATAAATAAAAATAAGGAGTAAACACAATAAAAACTGAGGCGAAACGATGGGGTTCGTATTTATTGGACAGCCATCGTCGTAAAATGATAATTTTTGTTCACACTTTTTTTCTGCAACACAATTTAGCCATTTTGAATAGCAGTTAACTAGACATTAACACGCACTTGCAAAAATATATAAAACACACAATGGATTTGGTGAAATAAAGGAAGATATTTACAAATGATCAGCTTTAAAGCTAGCTATTTGGTGAACATTTAAGACCCATGTTGGTGATGGATGCGACTCAACTCGACTTTTCTTTTACTAAAATATACACTGATTTGTGCCGACACTGTTATGAATACAGCTACAGGTTACCATGGCACTCGACCTTCCAATCAGCTGATTACGCGCCGATTACATCAATAGCAATTTGTTTGCGATTGTACTTAGCGCAGCTACCCGGCAAAATATAAATTTTAAAAATTATATTTCATAATATTTTGCAAAAATTATAAAATAATTAATTTTAAACGAGTTCGCATTAGAAAATGGGTAATGTTTTAAAAAAATATCAAATTTAATTATCAGAATGAGTCTTTGTGAACAAGTAGTGAGTGATAAAGTATATATATTTAGAGAAAACCTCCTACTGTCTGGTTATTAATTTATTATGTCTAATTATACACAGTTTTTTTTTTACATAAACAATAAATAAATATTATAAAAAAATGAAAAACCGACTTCAAAATATATAAAAATTCTTAAACAAAAAATGCACTAAAAAGTAACAAAATAATGGCGTATCCTTGCAGTATCTACAACTTACAAATTATTAGGATGATACAATGCACAACTATTGTTATTTTTGGAGTTGGTGTCAGCCAAGGAAATACGACTATATTGGTACTTAGCAAAAAACGAGAATACCTTATGAAAATTATTTTTCAAATGAACTTTTAAACAATATACTCGAACTGTAACAATATCTAGCGACCTTTAAACTTCAAATACCAATACCAACTAAACCTTTTTAAAATTTTTACAAATTACTATTAATATTTATTTTATTGACTGACACCAACTCCAAAAATAACAATAGTTGTACATTGTATCATCCTAATAATTTGTAAGTTGTAGATACTGCAAGGATACGCCATTATTTTGTTACTTTTTAGTGCATTTTTTGTTTAAGAATTTTTATATATTTTGAAGTCGGTTTTTCATTTTTTTATAATATTTATTTATTTCTCGCGTTTTAGTGATCTGAAGTTTGATAACTGATTTTATTTTCTTGAAAATGGTTAAACTTTCTAAATGCGCTGCTCATATGAGGCAGCGCCGTTTAATATTAAAAGTTACTACATCATCCTTTTTTGCCCTTAAGAGTTGAAATTTTTTGCTTTTAAATGTAATAACAAAACTAAGTGGATTACTCTTTCCAACAGAAAAAAAAATATCAAAATTCGGTTAAATGTCACTATTTCATCCCCTATTATCATCCTTAAGGGGTGGATTTTTTTCTTCAAATTGAAATGTGAACAATTTAAAGGTACGTTGTACGTAATAGAAATAAAATTATCAAAATCGGGTTAGCCAAAAGAAAATTATAATATTATTTCATCTCTAATTTTTAACCTCTTATGAGTAGAGTTTTTTTTTTTAAATGGATAGGAGATTAATTTAAGGTTGTGTTCTACAAATAAAAAAAGAATTATCAAAATAGAGCTATCCAGTAAGAAGTTAATATTTCATTCCTTAGTTTTCAACCCCTTAGAAGTTGAAGATTTCCCTCAAATTAAAACTGGACCCCACGAAAAGCACCAGCTTTCAAATAAAAAAAGAATTATCAAAATCGAGCTATCCAATAAGAAGTTAATATTTTATCCCTTAGTTTTCAACCCTTTAGAAGTGAAAGATGCTTCTCATATTAAAATCGGAACACACGAGAAGCACTAGCTTTCAAATAAAAAAAGAATTATCGAAATCGAGCTATCCAGTAAGAAGTTAATATTTCATTCCTTAGTTTTCAACACCTTAGAAGTTGAAGATTTCCCTCAAATTGAAACTGGACCCCACGAAAAGCACCAGCTTTCAAATAAAAAAAGAATTATTAAAATCGAGCTATCCAATAAGAAGTTAATATTTCATCCTTTAGTTTTCAACCCTTTAGAAGTGAAAGATGTTTTTCAAATTAAAATCGGAACACACGAGAAGCACTAGCTTTCAAATAAAAAAAAATTATCGAAATCGAGCTATCCAATAAGAAGTTAGTATTTCATCCCTTTAGTTTTCAACCTTTTAGAAGTGAACGATTTCCTTCAAATTAAAATTGAGCCACACGAAAAGCACTGGCTTTCAAATAAAAAAATAATTTTCAAAATCGAGCCATCCAATAAGAAGTTAGTATTTCATTCCTTAGTTTTCAACCCCTTAGAAGTGAACGATTTTTTTCAAACTAAAATGGGACCATTCGGGAAGCACCAGCTTTCAAATAAAAAAAGAATCATCAAAATCGCTTCACCCAGTCGGAAATGCTGAGGTAACAAACATAAAAAAAAAAATACAGTCGAATTGAGAACCTCTTCCTTTTTTTGAAGTCGGTTAAAAAAACATATTTTTAACTATTTCAAATTTAGCTGTTCTTTGTTTTTTCTTCGATTATGAGTTATAACCAATTATGAGCAGTGGCAGCACGGAGTATAGTTATAAGAAGCCCGAACAGCATAGATTTTTTCACGATATTAATTAATTAATTATGAAAACCCGTCATGTGAGAGTATTTTTTTGCGTTATAGGGGTCTCAGAATTTTTCTTCCCTATAGCACCGCGACCAATGTGGTATATTGTGATGTGACCCTCTATATTAACTAGGGGAGCATCAAGCTTTTAAAGAAAGCCAGTACCTGCCTAGGGGCTGCCATTTCTATCTTGCCAGGCGTCATGTTCGTCTTTCCGAGATGCTGCAAGTCTTCTTTTGAAAGCTGCCTCACATGAGAACAAAAGGTGCTCCGTTGTTTCTGCCGCTTTCTTGCAGAGACGACATAATATGTTGGTGTCGGCCTTACCGATCTCTAGGATTAGGTGTATATTTGTATTTTATGTATTTTCTAATCAAAATACATATTTTATGCCCTACAAACAAGTAATAAATTACGAAAACCAATATACATATTTCAATCATTTCAAATATATACTCCTAGTTATTATCTTTTTCATTAAAAAGAAATTTATATCTTCTCTAAGGCTACTATATTTTATTATTATTAGATATTGGCATTATTGTTTTTTCCAAGGAAAATATATTAAAGGAAAACTAAATTGCAAATTACAATATTCATTTTAAGGGGGTATTTTATAGTCTAGAAATTTGAAAAAATCGATTTTTCTTTTCGTTCATATTCTCAAAGTTTAAACCATTGGGAATATGCCCTTAAGAGGATTTTTCAAAATTTTAATTATTTTTGGACCAGGAATCGCTGATTAAAAAATGTAATTATTAACTACCATTTTATGGCCACTGGATGTAATTTTACCCGAAACTTTAAACTCGTTTTTCTCGAAACTACTTTTTGCGATGCGGTAGCCACAATATCTCAAGTTCTAATAAGCCGATTTACTTGAAATTTGACAAGAATATTCTTTAAATATCTCTCTATCGCATGAACCATTAAAAACAAAAAAAGAAAATTAAAATTTTTAATATTTTTAAAAAATTCGACAAAGTTAAAAAATTATTGAAAAAATTGACCTTTATTTTTGACTAGTCGCTATGATATGAAAATTTTTTTTTTTTTATTTTTGTAAGTTTATGAAATTGCGACATTCGTACTAATCAAGAATCCATCACTGTTTTATTTTTCAGATGACCACAAGGGTAGAAATCATAGCGACGAGGACACGGCCCTTTTTTTCCCCTCTTCTTCAAGGAGCAATGCCCGTAGCGGGCAAACTAGAAACTTTACGAAAATTAGTCACTCGACGTTTTTTATGTAAAATGTTATTTTCTACAAATTTCATCTGAAACTTTTTCTTTTTTCTGAAAATTTCAATATTTCACCTGTCATAGGTGCGATGCGCACTAATAAACGCAACCCCTCCCGACAGCCCGTATGATGCCCGGGATAGTGCGAGAGATAACATATATAAAAACTGGTCGACCTAAAATTCTTTTTTTTTCGACGTCGCTAGCTGTTGTACTATTAGGACCTTCAATATTAGGATACGAGAATTTATACAAATATCCATACACCTTGAATTTCAACAAATCAATTGTTAAACTTTTTGAAATTTTTAAGTACGGACTGTTTGTTTGTATAAATTTTCAATTATACGAATGCTTGCAAACACCAACTCTTGTTTTTTTTTAATTATCGGAAAGAAAAGGTCAACATTGAATTAAACGCACCCGAAAAATAATTATTTTCGGCAGGATGTACCGGCACTGTTGTCGTTTAAGGATCATGCTTTTATAAGGAATCGTTTAGAAAATAGTTAAATAGTCCGGGCGTTCAAAATATGCCTATATTCTGATCGAATTCTCAAACTGTAATTGCAAAGTTTTAACCAATCAAATTTAAATTTTTAATTTTTTGTTTAAAAGTTCTTCTGTCATTTTTAGATACTGCGTAAAACTTGCACCTATACCCGAAGATGGTTTTATTTTCATTTGTAACAGACCCTATATTATTCAAAGAAAAACTCGGAATTATGCTCAACTTTTTTAGTTATAAAAAGTACGTAAATATAAATATTACAGTAACAAAAATATTATATGATTTGTCCATTCTATCAATGAAAATCCATTCTATCTTCTTTTTACTAAAGTTGAAATAAATATCCACACAGCGATGACTCCATTTTGATAAGAATGGAGATAAACAGCCAAAGCAAATTCTAAATTTGGAGCATCGTTCAAATGTACTCCAGTTCGTTTAACTTTGTCGATTACACTCCGTGTAGTAGTATATGGTAAACATATGGGAAACCCGTAGACGATATATGAATTGATGATCTGTTGAAGCTCTAACATGATACCGTGCGTCCAATTATTCAAATCTAATACTGATTGTTTTTCAGAAATAGTATACTGTTCTAGATGAGGCAGTAACTTTTTTAAAACAGAACAAGCGTGTCGATTCCACGTGGTTCGAACCTGACGTCTCCATTTCATAATGCTAGTTCGCAGTTTATTTTCAATGTATCCTTGTAGGGAGTTAGTATCAATTCTTTCAGTATAGTCTAAGTTTGGTGGTTGTAGCGATCCAGACGGGGCAGCCACTTGCTTATTGAACAGACACATCCAATCACTGGTTTTCGTCAGATCAAAACGCGTCATTGACGATCGATCATCTTTTTGGATATTCGCCCAGATCTAAAAATATGTCAGACAAATTAAGTTTTCATTACGTGAGATGATAAACTGTTATCGCATACATTATCTTGGTTTATGAGACAAAATATTCTCTTCAACGGACAGAAACTTTCTAAAATATTATATTTATGCGCGTTTAGAACGTCATAAATCACATAACTATTGTTTTCTTTCGAATCTTTTTCTTTTACTAAAACAAACGTAGAGTTGCCATAGGGCACCGCTTGTCCGTAAACAATCCAAGACTCTTTTTCTAACGTCATCAAGTAACATTGCAACAACACGGTGTGATCTGCAATACTACCAATTTGAAGTTTCAACAGTTGCTAAAAATAAAGCGTTATATTTATAAAAAAAAATATTTTCAGAGACTATATACGGTCTTACATCAGACGTTAGCCAAATATCAGACACATCTTTAGGGTCCAAATCAGCGAATGGAATTAGTGAAACAAATCTAGCACAAAGCTCCTCTTCTGATAGCTTTTCATTCAATCCAAAATCTGGTAAATCCAATGGTCGTATGAAACGTGTAATACAACAAGTTTTTCCAGAAACATCTTTCACGAAACAAGGAAATGTTCTTGTGGCAAACATTTGATTATATTCCTCTTGCCAGTTTTTCACATGTTCTTGCAAGTATGAACTTTCGTTACATTCCAATTTATCATCCTATTAAATTAAGTGATTAAACAATCGTTAGAAGTAAGTAACAAATATTGTTACCTTAAAAATTTGTATTCCACTTAAATGAGGCATCAATGTTATAAATAGACTCAAATAAGTTGACTCCCTTTGATGGCTTGATTTGGTATGAAGTATGTTATCGTCATTGTTAGCAATACGTTCGTAGCCGATTATTAGACTTGGAGAGTACATTTCGAATGTTCCTTCCATCTGAAGCATATTTTTTCTTTAATAATAATATGATATTATATTTACTATAAATAAATACTCGTCCAGTTTGAATTAAAGAGGCCAGTGGAATTTCAAGACTGGCCAACCATTGTAGTTGTCGTCTTTGATGAATATCTGATTCACGAAGGCGATCATCTTCCAAAAGATCAACAAGTCGTTCATCAAATAGTTGAAAATGTATGCTCCCTTTAAGATCACCATTTCCCCTATGACTAAAAATTAATTTAAAATTACTAATATAGTTTATTCCACAATTGGGATTTTTATACATATTTTTGAACTACTACCAGATAAAAAATATTATTATAAAAAAATGAAAAACCGACTTCAAAATATATAAAAATTCTTAAACAAGAAATGCACTAAAAAGTAACGAAATAATGGCGTATCCTTGCAGTATCTACAACTTACAAATTATTAGGATGATACAATGTACAACTATTGTTATTTTTGGAGTTGGTGTCAGCCAAGGAAATACGACTATATTGGTACTTAGCAAAAAACGAAAATACCTTAAATTAGCTTTCAAATGAACTTTTAAACAATATACTCGTACTGTAACAATATTTAGCGACCTTTAAACTACAAAATACCAATTACCAACTAAACCTTTTTACAATTTTTACAAATTACCATTAGTATTTATTGTCTTGACTGACACCAACTCCAAAAATAACAATAGTTGTACATTGTATCATCCTAATAATTTGTAAGTTGTAGATACTGCAAGGATACGCCATTATTTTGTTACTTTTTAGTGCATTTCTTGTTTAAGAATTTTTATATATTTTGAAGTCAGTTTTTCATTTTTTTATAATATTTTTTATTTCTCGCGTTTTAGTGATCTGAAGTTTGATAACTGATTTTATTTTCTTGAAAATGGTTAACCTTCCAAACGCGCTGCTCATATGAGGCAGCGCCGTTTAATATTAAAAGTTACTACATCATCCCGTTTTGCCCTTAAGGGTTGAAATTTTTTGCTTTTAAATGTAAAAACAAAACTAAGTGGATTACTCTTTCCAACAGAAAAAAAAATTATAAAAATTCGGTTAAAGGTCACTATTTCATCCCCTATTTTCATCCTTAAGGGGTGGATTTTTTTCTTCAAATTGAAATGTGAACAATTTAAAGGTACGTTGTACGTAATAGAAATAAAATTATCAAAATCGAGCTATCCAATAAGAAGTGAATATTTCATCCCTTAGTTTGCAACCCCTTAGAAGTAGAAGATTGAGAACCTCCTCCTTTTTTTTGAAGTCGGTTAAAAATGGAATTTGGGTGTCACTTTTGCTCATAATATTGCTCAAAAATACTTTTTCATAGAGTTCGTAAGGAGGTGAACTGCCAAATCGTTGAGGAGGAAGTCTCAATTTAGAGGCGAAATGTTGTGCGGTGCAACAGCAGCGGGCGTTTTAATCAACGATCCAGTAGTGCACTTTCTTACGAACTCGACAAAAAGTATAATTGTTAAAATGGACGTGAACTTCAATACTCATTGCTCATAACATTTTCAGGAATTTTTTATGCTAGTCAGTTGGACAGTTTTTGAGCTAGTACACATTCGGTGTTTTTGCGGGATTTTAAAATTGTTTATTGCGTTAAACGCGCGTTGGCAGCGTACACGACCGCAGCGTTAGTCCAGCGCGCGTTCGACGTAGCTTTTGTCGTTTTTTCTTAAGAATGTAATTTACAAATTTAAAAATGTTGGGGTGTATGTACAAAGCACCTAAAATGCACGATCAAATGTATAACGAAAAGACGCTAAATTTCTTTTGAAGTGTGCAGCTAACAACTACAAAATGCGCGTTTGAACGGAAATCTGGGAACGCGCGTTTTACCAGCGTTCATTTAAAAACGTGTGTTTACGTATGTGTAATGTGTATACCTTAACCGATTATTGAATTACCGGTTCTAATGTGAGTGCCAGTTTAAGTGTTATTAATATTATAAAATATAAAGGTACAATACTAACTGAAAAGTTAAAACTAATTCTTGATTCCAAGTAGGATTAGATCCTTCAGCTGTTGTAGTTCGTGCTGAGCTTTTCCCAATACTTGCAGTAACACATGGCCTTACTGGACTTACATGAACTATATCACTGCTAATTGATTTTTTACTCGGCGACATAGTGGTATCTTGAGTCATATTTCGCTTGACCGGAACTTGAAATGCCTGCACTACATTTATGATAATCTTGACCTCAGTATCGTGTGTGATTGAACTTGGCAAAATCGCTTGATTTGAAATCGTATTTTTTCTCATTGGACGCAATGGACGTTTTGGTTGAAACCAACTCATAAACGTAAGCCCTAAAGATCTGTTTAAAAAAATATGAAAACCATTTTAAAAATCAGGATAAAAAAAAAACGTACCCAATATCAGGAACTTCATCATCGACTAAAATGTCTTTTAATGTGTAGGTATTTTCGGCTGATCGACACATTTCAGCAATCCGATTTTTGATTTGTGTAAATCTTTTGATTCCCCATTGCCGTTGAATATCAATGGGGGATGTTCCGCTATCTTCATCTAACGAAAGTTTACGAGATTGTAGCTTTTTAATTTCATAGTCATTGTAAATTTCACTTGGTATTTCATGCTCATTGTTTGGAATAATTTTATTTTGGAACTCAAATTCACCTTCCGATCGAAGTTTTAGAAGTTTAAATCTGAGATTATCGTTGATCTGTTCGTCGGTACAGAAATCACCGGATGTTAAATTTATTTGAAACTTAGAAGAGTTTTCTGTTTGATTCGATGATTGTCTTCGTAAGTATGATAGAATCAGTGTGTTCTGGGGATCAAGTGGATCTAGTTGGCTCTCCAATGCTGTATTTGTCTTGAAATCATTTGGTTCTACATTATTTTCTAGATCTTGGCTGTCCCATCCTAGTTGAAGCATAAGATTTCCATGTAAAATAAAAGTTTCTTCTAAATCGTCGGTATAATTAAGAGAGTAAGAACTAAATATGTTTTTGAAGGTTTTTCCATTTCCAACTCCTGTATGACTAAAGGTAATATTAGATTCCATCTTGAAGGAAACATTTTGCTTAGGTGAAGTTTCAAATTTATTATTCATTTCTGGAACATTTAGGAGAATTTCTTCAAAGTCCCAATGTGAGTTGGTTCCACTTTCCTCAATTTCCAGGGTAATTTCCGATGGTATCGTGTACAGTTCAATTGAAATAATCTGATTTAAGTGGCAGATGAATTTTTCACTTATCCCCACTGGACCCACTTGACAAACTTCGTGCTTATCAAAAAAGATTTTCACCGTCAACTTTTCTTTACTGAGCATTATTCTCCGAGATTGTTCTCGAGGGTATTCGGTAGAAGCAGAAACAGGATGGTCGTAATGCAGTTCAAATCCTAATTTCGGCTCACCGGCCGGTTTTAAGCATGTGCTATACTTTTTAGTGGTTTCCTCTTTGATTTCATCAATGTTTAACGTCAAATGAGGTTTCTTCGGTTTTTCCTCACTTTTGTCTTTTTGATGCTTCCATAATTTTAACTGTACTCTATATTCTGCAAGTCGTTCAGAATATTTTAATTGCTCTTCTTTGGCAATTTCACTGCATTCGGCTGTTATTAATTTCTCCAGTTCGTCTCTGTCTTGATGGTAGTTGCTTTTCTGTTTTTTTATGACCAATCGAATGTTAGTGTTCGAAAATTTTTGATACTCCCGAGTTGTTTTCAACGCTTTCCAAGTCTTTAGTAAAACTTTTATGACGTCCCTATAAGATTTATATTCATCTAAATATAGCGACCGGGTTTCTTTGATTTCATTAAGATATTTGTAGTATCGACGTTTTTGCTTTTCATAAATCTCTGGTTCTTCATTGTTTTGTAAGGCTACTTCTAATTTTTCGACAGCTTGACGAAGTGATTTTAGTTTCATGAACGCTCGTTCATGAGTTTTTATGATTTCTAGTTTTTGATAGCAATCAAAATAAGTTTCTAATTTTTTAGCTAAAATATGTTCAGGACTGAATAGAGGATGATGATTAAACTGTAATTTTTGTAAATGAATTTTAATGGTTTTCCGATTTTTCTCAATCGATGAATTTTGTAAAATGAATTTATCCTGGATAATTCCTGGAACGAATTTTGTTAGGATTGCACTGGGGCTTTCTTCAGAAGGATTTCTTGTGATGTAAGGTCTTCGAGGGTTAGACGTAAATTTTAGATTTCCATCACAACCAAACCAATTCCTATACAAATACAAATAAGTTTATAAAAATAAATAAATCATAGCCAAGAAATGATCAATTCTTACCGATTTTCTGACAATAGCAATCTTTCTTCAAGAAAATTAAGTTCTTTGTTTGAAAGTCTCTGATCATTCGAAACATAAAATCCTTCATCTTCCAAATAACGAGGTTCTGCGTTTTTGTCCAATTTATCAGCAAGTGAAATTTTCTTACCACTCAAGTACACTAAATTAGTTTTTGAAGGTTTTACTAATTCCGGCTTTTTAAAAACGAACACTTCCTGGTCAATCAAGTTTTCCGTGAGATAATTAATATCTATTATTTGATGTTTGCTTTCCAAGGGACTTTCAAAGATTTCATCATCGTTTTTTGTTTCTACCGTTTTACTGTCATCAAATTCACTCTCCACATTTTCTTCAAAGTCATCTTTAGTGAAAAAATCTGTAGCTCTGATTTTTTGTAGGAGCTTATTTCGAATTGTTTCATCCCACTCTGATTTCTTTTGCGAGTGCTTTTGGATTTTCACTTCGATTTCTTGATTTTCCATGTCGATTGCGGTGTCCTTTTTGACTTTTGGTAGTTTAACGATTGGTTTCTTTTCGATAGGGCTTTGCATTTTCAAAACGGTGTTTCCAGCTTGTTGTTTTACTGATAAAAATCGCTCTCGCATCTTTTCTCGATAAGACAATGGATTTGACTTTCCAGAAAATATGCTCTGTGATTCGTTCCCCGATGGAGACGAGGCTGTGGGTTCTAAATGTTCCAAAGTGATAATATTACGAGAACCTTCTGAAGTGTCCGATAATGCTGATAATGTGTCTCTGGGAGTTTTGAGAGGTTGTAAAACTTTTTTCCTCGGAACCGGCACAGGTTGTTTAGCAAAAAATGCATTTTTTGTAATCGGTGATAGAGTATTGGACGATTCATTGGTGGATGGTGAATGATGTGAATACGGTGGAGAACTAATTCGATTATTTGGCTTTAGTTTTCGAATATTTAAACTTGATTGACTTCGTGGGGAATCTAACAACGAAGAATGGTCCCCTGCCGATGGCAAATCGTCGAGTTCGATTATTTCCTCCTAAATACATTTTTTAAATTTAATTTAAACAACTTTTATTATTATATAAAATATATTTACTTACCCATGCTGTGTGTCCTGCTGTCTGTTGTGACCGCTTGGCCATATTTGTAATCTACTGACGCTAAGCAGAACTTAACATGTTTACTTCCATTGTTACCAAGCAACCAGAGTCCATAACTCACAACAATATCAAAACAAATAAAGGGTTGTTGTACTGCATAAGATTTCCGGGGAAACATTTTAATGTTGCTTTTAAAAACTAATCAATTGATTTATGATAATTTTAATAATACCCAATTAAGGGGGAAAATAGGTGTACGATGGCGTATTTTAGTGTTTTATGTTTTTAACTCTTCCAAAATTTATAAGTAGTAGTATTATTTATTGGATATTACCTATTAGCCTATTTTAAGCATATATTCAAGAGATAGGTATATTCATATATTTTAATTATGCAGTTTCCGATTTTTTTTTTCGAAAATAACCGGAGATTATAAAGAAGATTATAAGAATTGCATGTCACCATCTGAATGAGAAGTTTGTGTACCTACATATTCAAAGTCACGATTTTCATCTGAAATCATTTTCACAAAAAAAATATTATTTATAGGTATACTTATCTATGTCTATTTTGAAAATTCCAATTTATTATTTCTTATTATTTTTTGTCTTTTTTTACAATAAAAATAGTTTAAATAAAGTTTAGGGTTGAGGTTCGAATAAAGTGAATATAGGGGAAAGTTGGGTTTTTGATTTTAATCACTAAATTGTTACCCAATTTTTGACCCCCTTTTTGTTTTAAATTTTTCTAAAAATATGTACACAAACTTAATTTCAATGAAGAATTGTGAAGAATGATGAAAATAAAGTTTTTCATAACTATATAGCATCTTTCGATTTAATTTAAATAAATAATTTCGAAATTTACTTTTTAGTGCATTTGAAAAGAAGCTTTTTTTATTCCCATGGAAATGAGTCACTTATTTTTCAATTTAAAAGAAAAACTATTCTCAGAATTTAATATCGTCATGACTGATAATATAATTAATGTGCCTTGTATATTAAGCACTGCTAAACTGAAGGATTACATTTTATTAATGTTTGTAAAACATTTTAACTAAATTTTTTTTAATTACAATAGTTAGCATAGATTATCAACTTCATCAGCATTTTCAGTTTTTTTAAATTTTATCAGCATGTGTCTTGAATAGTTCAACGACTTTTGTCTAATGAGAAAAATCAATGCAAAAAATTGCACTGTTGACAAAAAAATTATTCTTCGATCAATAAATTGTAGTAACTTTATTGAGTTACCTTAAATAAACTTATTTTTGAATTCATTATTATAGGTAGGTTCATTTTCTTGGGTAATTTTGATAAAGAAAGTTTAGTCTTAACTCTTGAGAAGATATAAAATATAGATATTTACTTTTCAGACAATATCTCTACTTAAAAAAAGCTAAATAGCTTTTTTAAAACTAAAAATAAAAGCGATTTATGAGCTTAAAATTTTTGTTCAAAGACCTGTAATGTATAATCGGTATAAACCTTTTGCTTAAAAAGTCAATATTATTAAAAAATGGAAGTTGTATAAAGACTATATTATAACTTATGATTGTAGTTAGAAACTATAACAGTTTTATCCATAAGTGTGAATCATTCAAATGGTCAAAAAACTTAAATTAACTTTTAATAGAGGATTTTTTTCGAATTTACAATAGTTATAGGGAAACAATAAAAAATAATCAAAAGAAAATGTTACAAGTTAGCACACGGCTTATAAGTTTATTAAAGAAAAAAACATATTCCAATTCTTAATAGTTCTTAATCTTAACTTGAGACTTAGCAATCAAAAATTATTTACATCTTATCCATCTTAATATCTTGTATACGTTGTATACATTTTAAACGTATTTTTCCAATTTTCCCTAAAAACATTTTACTTAGTAAGGTTCTTATATTGACTACCATTGTTTGTTTGTTAAAATGACTGAGAGATGTCAGTTTGGTATCATTCGCTCGATTCGCTTCATAGAAACAATTGAATGGAAAGCTCAGGAAGTCTACAAGCCACCGCTCACTAGATGAGCTTTCACAGCGTGCACTCTAAAAGAAAATATATTGATTAGACGAACACCCCTAGCTCAATGGAATGTTTATAATTAAACATTTTTAGAATTCCTAGCTCCACCAACAAGCAATACGGTTAGAAAATTAATAAAAGCATGAATGAAGTATTTTTATTTGAAACGAGGGCTACAAACCGTAATACATATACCCTTATGAAGGGTTTCATTTAATTAAAATTTAAGGAATGTCTCCGAAAAAAAACTGCAATTTGTCAATTATTTATCGAATGTATAGGTAATTTCACTATTTCTATGAGTGGTGTATTAAATGTTTAAAGACAGAGAACCAATTATGTTATTCAACTCTAATAATCAATTACTTATTATCAATAGAGAGCCTCGCTTTAGCCAGATGGCTTAAAAGCTAAAACAAAAACTCAATGAAATCGCTTCTGAAGTAAACATGTCACGTACATTAAAAAGTATAAAACTCACCCTCAAATTGCCATTTCAATGAAGAACATTTGTTTGAGATACTATTAAAAAATTTATCAGCAAGTACTAGTTCGTTTAATAATGCATTAGTTGAATATATGTTTTAGAAAATTTTTTGTGGATTTCTCAAGAAATTATTTACATTAATTATCATTTATTTCCTATCATATGCCTGATTACGTTTTTTTCTTCATCTAACAACCTCTTATGTAAAGCTTTTGGTCGTCAAGAACATGTTGAGCAATAATATATGGATGATATGTGACAGTTGGTTGCTAAAATGTTTTATACATACACATACACACACAGTAGAGAAAATGAAATGAACGAATGAATAAATGGCATTTATGTGTATGGCAGATCGGAGACCATCTGTGAAATCCGCGCTTTATCCGATATTAAAAGCGTTATTATTAGATCATAGATTATTGCTGTTATGATTACTATTAGTGTGTTTGAAGAGGAGCACAAGGTGCACATGTTGTTTTTAACATGTTAACATTTTAACAATATGTCCATTTGGTGTTGTGTCGTCAAATGTTGGTCTAATGATTAAACTAGAAAGGACAAGCTGTTATATTGTATTTTTCATGTGTATCTATAGTAAATAATTAATTGCAAATATGTTGATAAATAAACGTAAAAGGCAATAGCAGCATTGAAAATTAATGAAGTAATAACTACAACTTTGCAATCTGTTATAATTTCAAGATAAAAATTATTTTATTGTCATTATCTAATGAACGAAATGATGAATTTAATATATTATGTATTTAAATATTATTCTACGAGATGAAGTTCAAATTTCAGTGGTAGTTTTTACATTCAAAATCCTAACATAATGGTTTATACTTATCTCGACCGTTTTATAGCTATACTACTTTAATTATGCCAGTATAGAAATAACACAATTTGGAAATTAATGTCTTAATTAACTTCAATTCCAACATCTACATTCACACAAGCTTAAAAACAAATAAGACTATTGAATTTAATGATGTCTGTTATCGTATGTGTTGTGTTATTTTTGTTGTGAAATAAGCCAAAATTTCAGAAAATCGTAATAATGGACGGTGACATTTTGGTGTATTATCTACATTTTTTAATTACCAATTTACATTTACACTTATATAAAAAAGACTTTAGCAATTTGAGTAGTACAAAATCAAAATAAACCAAGTTTATCTTTCTTAAATACCCTTTTGTTACAATTTTAAGTTTATAATGTCATATAGTTTTTGGAAAATAGACAACCAAGTTCAATAATTTGCCTAAAACTAAGGACTTTGTTTGCCGAAACATTGAAATAATGTAGTCTCCATGAACTTAAAGTTACATTAAAATAGTCTTTAAACAATTTGACTTAGTATTCACTTCTGCGTCTTTCATTTATAGTTTATAATATATAGTTTTTTAAGAAAAAGTTTTGATTACTGTAAGTATTGAAGTTTTATTATAAAAAAGCTTCTATAAAACCTTAGTTTATAAACGCAACAAAAAAAGGCAATTAAGGACCAATAATTTGTAAATTATCATTTTACTTTAGTTGTTTTTTTTTTCTAAGAAAATAGCGTTGAACTTTTTTGATGTTTAAAAAATAGTAAGTATTAAGTGTATTTCAAATCTGAACCTATACTTACCAGTACTTGCTTTCGAGTAGGTATTTTTGGATATCGTATAAAAACGCCCAAAACTAATCTAATGGTCAACATGCGTCAAATTTTTTTATCGCCGCGTTAACGCGCAAGAAATGTCAAATGGAACGCATCTCTATTGTGTGAAAAATCTGCTGCATCTGTATTCGTTACTTTATAAGTTTATAACATAAGTATCTTATTGACAAATATTAATACTCAACTATTGCATATAAAATTGTTCTTAATAAATCGTATATCCTACTTTTGACACCAGTTTTTTAAATATTGTTTGTAATGATGGAGTTTCATCGAAAACTTATTCAGGAAGATCAAGAAAAGTTTTATAATATTTAACTTATAGGAAACATTTTTTAATATTTAAATCTTCTATAATGTTATGGAAGTAAAAATTTCAAAAATGGTTGTTATTAAAATTATTACTTTTTAATTCGAGGAGGCAGTGCTTCCCTTGCTTATACAAACGAGCCGTTAGTGTTTAATAATACATTACGTAGTTGAGTTTTTAAAAACCCAGAAGAAAAATTAACGTTTGAATGTTACTTTTTTTTGAAACTAGTGAAGATTTACTATAAGTTTTCCTTTGCTTTCTAGTATAGACTACTGCTTTTTAAAACAGCTACATAAAAGAGTGGCAGATTATTATAAAATATCTGACTATCTGGATGATAAGCATGCCTGCACCGAATTATGCTGTAAATATCTGGTTTGAGGCGTCACAGTACTTTCTTTTACTTTCAATTATGAAGCTCGCTGTTGGTATAAGTTGTATAAAATATATGAAATATAAGCACTTTATAACTATACATATAAACAGAACTATGTTATATGCATACAACCTATAACATATAATATATACGACATCCCAACCTTTACCCCAGAACCGTCCTTATTCGAATTTTCCCAGGAAAAAGTTCCAAATAAAAATTGTAGCCACTGATGAGTCTAAGAACTAGTAAGTTTAAAGAAAATCGTTGGAGCTGTTTTTGAAAAAAATTGAAAAAGCTCAAAATCCACAAGAATAAAGCAGAGCTTTCGGTTAACCGATTTCAACCAAAAGCTTCGCGGCACAACTAGGTATAATATGGAGGTCAAATACAAGTCAAGTTTGGTGGAATTTGGATAAAGCTTTCGATACGATATGGCTGTCACACAGACACGCACACACAGACATGTTTCCAAAAACCACGTTTTTGGACTAAGGGAACCTCAAAACATGTATTTCCGGTGAAATCTCGAATTAGAAAATTCGACCCGATTGCAATATTTCCTTTACTATATAGTAGTTAAAGAAAGTAAAAAGATGATTCTCGAAATAAGTACTTAAAGCACGTGAAACAGATTTCTTTTACCGCTTTTTTACTCTATTAGCATAGCTCCAGCACAGTTCTTAGATTCGCCTGATTAGATTTATACTCTAATTGGTATGTGGTCTATACAACGAATGTTAAGTATCTATTTCAAAAGGATTACTTATTTTGAAAATAAATCTATCTATTTCTTAATTTTATTTACTTATTGCAACTTATGTAGTTATTATTTATTATTAATTATTTATAATTTATCTCCATTCTTTTCATTGGTTGATGTCGTCCGTGTAATTTTGAATTCTTTATGAAAGTATAATAACTTTGAAGTTAATATTTTAAAAAAACTTATTCTTTTCAAAATTAAACCAAAAAGAAAAACTAGTGCCAAACAAATAAATTATTTTTTATTGAGTCAAAACAAAGGTTCAAAGTTCTACTTTTTGTACGTATAGGTAAGTATTATCATATATAAACATTCATTTTATTTCAATTTTACTCACCATCCCTTTTTATAAACCGCTTTCCGACATTTAAAACAATTTTTCCTGCTTATTCCTTTATTAAACATTCATGTTCATGTTGTAGCATATTGATCCAAATAACACTCTTGAAAGTAAACATTTTTCCACGTTTAAATAATTCAAATGAAGTAATTCCCACGAGATTTTGGTTCAAACATTTCAACCATCAGCAACATGTTTCCCCTCAAGAATTGAACACTGCACATACAATTTTTTTTTTAAAACTAGTAAAATGGTATAGACCTTATTCGTTATCATTCAATACCTAAACGTTAAAAATGTCTCTCCAGAGACCATCAGAAACCGATTGTAAATGTTTCATGAGCACAAAATTATTTTGAAAATTTGTCTTCTTATTGCAACAAGGAACAGAGTGAAGATTGTTGACGTAATATTTTTAGGTTTTCTTAGACTACATTAAATATACCGTAATAAGTAACTATTTTAGTTGCCTAATAATTAGTAGGTATCTACTGCTTGTAGTAGTATATACCTTCTGAAATACTGCGAAAAATATCACCCTATTTTCTTACAGAACTCAATTTTTGCGATAAAAACAAAAACCATAATATAGTTACTGTACTTTTACATATACAATTTCCTAATGTGCATTAATTTCATAATTTCCATTTGCTGAGAATCTGCAGGACTAGAATATTGAGGAAAATATATGGGAAGTTGAGGTCATTTAGGTTAATTAACAATAATTAATAAATAAATATTCTGTAGTATTCTAATTTTTACCTATAGATTCATGGTAAAAAGAATAAATTACCTCTGTTTTTCCTGGGAACTATTCAACACCAACGGAAAAACGTAAATTCGAGATAAAAAAAAATAAAGAAGTGATCTTTATCTTGATCAATTATCTGTATCTTAATTATCTGTTCGAAATGAGTCTAAGATCGCGCATTAACAATACAATGAATGTGCATTAACTAGGTTCGATTCCCGATAAACCCTTACATATAAGGCTTATGACCTAAGGTTTATGACCTATAGAAATTTTCTATGTTTAAGATGAATGATATTAAAGTAACTTAAAGTAACTGAGGCGTCACAGTACTTTCTTTTACATGAAACTCGTTGTTAAAAAACTAAAAACTAAATAAATAGAATAGTACTTATATATAACTATAAAAATAGAACTATATGCATAACAAACTTCCACCCTTTACCTTGGAACCCTCTTTATTTGAATTTTCCCAGGAAAAAGTCTCAGATGAAAGTTGTAGGCATTGGTTGCTTTCCATTTACACCAAAAGCGACCGCTGTGTAACGCAGTGTTCGACTATGCGCTTTCCATTTAAGACAATGTCGAACACGGCTGTACGCTGCGCGACACTCGAAAAAGCCGTGTTTTGCCCAGGATTACCAACACAAAAGAGAAGAATTCTCTTCTCTGCCTATGATTCCCTATGCTTATTAATTATTTAGGTTCTTCAGGTTGGTATTAAAAAACCCAAAAATGCAGTCTAGTATTTGCTCTAGTCGCTCTAGTATTATTTTGAGATAACTCTGTTTCATTTGGCAGTGTTTCGCAATGTAACGCAGAGTCGCTCTGTGTTAATAAATGGAAAGCAACCATTGATACGTCTAAGAACTATAACAAGTTTAAAGAAAATCGTTTGACCGTTTTCGAAAAAAAAAATTGAAAAAGCTCAACAACCCATGGAATCAAGTTGAGCTTCCGGTCAACTGATTACAACCAAAAGCTTCACGGCACAACTAGATTTAATAGATGTAATCAGTGCCGGAACTACAAATTTTAGGCCTCCCCGCAAAAAAATTAGATCGGCCCCAACCTTATATAAATTTTTGCTTTCCTTATCTAGCGTCTCATATTTTAATTAAGTACCGATTTTCTGACCGATATTACATTTTTTTTCATATCACGTGTAATATTTTGTTTTAAAAATTAGCATTGTCCGTTAAGCATAACGACAGTTTCATAATATCCTTATTCGTAACATCTTGGTCTAAATCCATGGTATTTTTATCGTTATTCAAATCAATTGCCGTACTGCTTCTACTATCAACATGTTCAAATTCCCTTCATCTCTAGGTGTAGTACCTAGATTTCTTAGTTTTAAGTCAGTTTTATTAATTTTTTCGCTATAAACTTGTTCAAACACTTGTTCATTTTTAGAAGTACTTTGATTTTCTGTGATCGTAGCCAACGATTTAAAAAAACGGGATAATTTTGGTATTTTTGCTAAGCGTTCCTGCTCGTTTTTCAATTTCTCTTTTTACTGCACCCTCTGTGCAGCACTACTAGTACTAATTTTCTCAAAATTGTTGCCCCTCCAAACTTCGGGCCCCCCGCGTCGCGGGGTCTAGCGATATGGTAGTTCCGCCACTGGATGTAATATACCACTGTTTTGGGTTATATATTATGGGTTATTATATCTAACTAATTTTGAATCGAAATTTTTTTCTTAAGTGAAACGATATTTGAAGACAATTTAAAAAAAAACTTTAGTAATAAACAAAAAGTACCTACAATTGAAATTAAAAATGACTAAAATGTGTTTGAAATTTTTCCAAATTGAACCAAATACACATGATATACATAATTTTTCTTCTAAATTTTCCATTAGTTTTACACGATTTTTTAAACAAATACTTCAAAAAACGTAAATTGTTTTTATAATATTTCATTGAAATAAAACAACAATGCGCATAGAAATTGCATGCAAATAGGGAGAAAACGTGAAATCTGAGCATGCAAAACCAGGATTTCACTGTATCATTACTTCTATATCAAAGATCATAGTCGAAATGATTTTGCCGATTTTGCCGTTCATAATTTTCTGTAATATTAAGAGATAATTTCAGATCATGTTTAAAATGTTGTCGTCTACAAAATTCTACCACTTTGGATCTGTGCCCATATAGGGATGGGAATTTACTAGTAATATTACTTATGTAATAATACTTATTTTACCACCTTACTAGGGGTAATTTTCCGGATAATTAACCAAATAACTTACTCGTTAATAACAAGACATTGGCCCGCTTGCATCACTACCTATGCCTCGAGGGCTCATAGTGTAAATCCAGCATTGGTATTTGTCTTTATATTTTTGTACATTTTGGAAAAATCAAACTACCCTCCATGAATTAGTACCATTACGTGCAAGAAGTTTATCAATATAATGTATAAGTATAGTACTTATAAGTATCAATATAATATGATATACCACATTCAAATACTTAAATTTATTACAATATTATTTTGGAAACATATTCTTATTTGAATGTAAACTTCGAAATGGAGAAATTTAGTGCTATGGGTCCTACAATTACATTTTAAATATTGTCACGTATTTAAATATGTTAATGTTCGGTTTTTTTGAAATATAAAAAAGGCATCTTAGTTGGAGGATGTCACGTTGAAAGTCCGTCTGAATGGCGCCAATCGTGGCTTCACCTGATACAATGATAATGTTACAATCTTTGCATTAAAAGCAAAAAATGAAACATGATAAATAAAAAATATTAATTATGAATAGAAATGAAGGTCTCTCGCTCGCTAACATGAATCTAAAATGATAAAGGAAATAAATAATCTCTCCACGAGGTTGAAAAATGCTGCTGTTATTAGTTTGTGCTATATAGGTATATTTTATTACTTACCTTTGTACACAGAATGACATTAGAGTTTAGATATATATATATATATATATAATAGCACAATAATAACTTAATAAAATTTGCTTTGTAGGATAAAAAGGTTAAGCAAAAGCAAAAGAAGTATTAAAGGAGTAAAATTGCAAATATCTATTTGATATAATTAACATGGAAATTGTTACTTTAAGCCTTGAAAACAAATATTGTATTTATTAACATTTTATGGCCTTATATTTGCACAGTGCATACAGCACATGGCTTAAAAATGTTAAGGGTGTTTTGGAAATTAAATGTGGAGGCATAATGAAATGCTTTTCTTATAAAACGTTGTTTCCATTTCCTTGATTAAGTTAGGTGATGCAATCAGGACAATGACATGGACTTGGGGTTCGACTCCCTTGTAACATGAGTCATATGGGAGCGTGCCTTCTTCATCAATCCCCAATATTTTCGCCATGCAAAACAAATCATCAATCCATGCAATCACTGCCGAAGATAATCACATAAATGTCTTATTTGCTCCATTGATTTCTTCCAATTCAAAAAATATGAAAACCGATAGTTTTTTTTTTGATATAAAATATTTTAAAAATGTCTTGGATGTCTTAATGGATTTTTCATGTTTAAATTGAGGGAAATTAAAAAAATTTAGACGGGTAAAAAGTTTCATTTTCTCATTCACATCTGTCCAAGTGTGCGACATTGAGAATATAATCAACATCAAAACCCTCGAACGTCCCTTTTAATGTTGATACACACATAAAACCATATCACTCAACCGCATCGTGAAACGGGGAGAGCAGCGTAACAACAACCCTTAATACACACATATATGTATAAGGCTCGGATGATCAGGGTGGTAACACCCTCCAATGAATACATGTCACTATATTAACTTGGTGATTGCATCGCTTTTATTCTGGCTGTCGCCGGGAGAATTTCATTCGCCCCCACACTATATTCCTATGGTGACCGAATCAACCCCTTGGTGATCAAATGATTTGACTTTCGGTATTGTAGCTTTCCCTATCACACAAAGATGAGCTGGTCTTTTTTTGAAGATGGTACACTTTTAATTTTATATAAAAAATTGGCTGTACCCGTGACATCGTTCACGTGAGCCTCAAAACATTGGTCACAAAGCTTCTCGATATACATTGTATACGATAGGAATGCTGCGCGATATACGATGCTTCCTGAAAACTCGCCTGAGAGTCCTGAGACATGAACAAATAGACTCTAATGAAGCTTAAATATAATATTTATTTTATGTAAAAAAAAAATTGAATTTATCAAACTTGGTGTGTACCTACTCTATAATATTATATTATTCTAAAGTATGATTAAAATTAAAATATTTCTCTACGATCTTTCCATAACTATACAAGATGTATTAGAGAAATTTACCAACATTGATTTATAACCCTAAATTTAACGAATTTCATATTACCTAATGGAAAACAAATTTAACAATAAAAACAACACTGCACATGAAAATTTAAAATTTTAATTTTATAAGACATCAATAAATTTGTATTCAATGAAGATATCGTTATAATTCTTTTTTTAGATAAGAGCCCAGTATCTAACATAAGAAGTAAAACAAAAAAAAATTGGTTGTCTGTACTTAAATTAATACTTTAAAATAATACTTTTAAAATTGAATTGAATTATTACACTGGTGAACACTGTTTTTGTCACACGAACTTTGTGATGATTTTTGTTTATGTTTGTGTACTCTCATTGAAAATATATAAAAATTTTGTTTCTATCACATCCAGTTTTTTTGTGTCCCCTGCATATTTCTTTCTAGTCTCTTATACTTTTCTTTGTTTGAATAACTTCATTTAGGCGACTGTATCCAAGTATCATGCACTTCATATGATCTCATGGGTTCATAGGAACTTCAGTGTCGGTTGCTCATGATTCTGATACGAAAGAGACTTATGAAAATATGAAATTTCTTCTTGGAAAACTTAATACACTAAACTCGCTTGGAAAATTTGTGGCGATTTTAAATTGCACTTTTGTTTGGACTACAGCTTGGTTACCTTTACAAAATTATACTGTTTTATTTGCGAATGGGGACAGTAGAGACAGAAAAAGTAAATCCCTTACTCCAGACCATAAAAATGTTAAAAATGATCTTTTAGTGAACCCTGATGGCATACTTTTACCACCGTTGCACATAAAGCTCGGTCTTATAAAATATTTTGTATAAGCTATGTCTAAAGATGGCAGTAGATTTTTATATCTGAAAGAGAAATTCCCCAAACTCAGCGAGACAAAAATTAAAGAGGGAATATTTGTAGGTCCACAAATACGGAAACTGGTAAAGGATAAGAGCTTTGAAGAAAAACTGAATGATCAGCAAAAACTCGCTTTGTGAATGTTTTCCAAAGTTTTCTTGGAAAATATAAAGCGGAAAATTACAAAGACTTAATAAACGAACTTATAATGTCATATCAAGCCTTGTGGTGTAACATGTCCTTAAAAATACATATCCTCAACTCTCATTTGAAAATGGAGTCCAGGAATGATAGCAGATTTTTTTTTGATACTTAGAAGGAACCTATCAAAAGCCAAATATTCACGAAAATTAGAAGTATTATTGTATATTAAGCAATAACGTTTTATAAGACTAGCTGATTTTTGTACTTTTTATGAAAATGTTTGTTTTGATGTCACAAAAAATCCTGATGTGTCAATTTTTTTTGATTGGTATATTATTGTTTGGTGGTCCTTATAAATTCAAAATTTGATACTTAAAAGTTTTCATGTGACAAAAAAAAATTAAAATTTTGTTGACCAGTTTTATCACTGAATTATAATTATTTTGTATAATACAACGAAGGAGTTAATTGAAAATTACAATTGTTTCAAAATGAAATCAGACTGTAAAGTATTATGAAGAAAATCAATTAAATCTTATTAAATTGTAGAAAAAAACACAAAACACGTTGTCTAGGATGCAACAATTATTGAATACGAGGCATAGTTTATTATAGAAGTTCTCGAGGAAGCTCGCGTGGCGGCGTTCCAGTAGCAGAACTCTATCGTGCTTCTCTATCGCTTGTATCGCGTTCTCGCTTGCACGCACAGGCTCAAACGAAACGTGACACTTTTTCATACGACTGCCAGTGTTCATCAATTTATAAGACGTTAACACGTCAAAAAAAAAATTGATCGAGATCTAACCAGTAGTTTTTGCGTTATTAACACACAATGACAAACCTCTATCCATATAATAAGATAATCCATTCACTTATAATTAGCTTCATGTGGTTAAGAAAAATTACGTAATTTGAGTTGAGGACTTTGTAAGTTTTAGTATCATTAATATCAACTAGAAATGTAAAGCTTCGGCGTAATTCTAGCTCGAGTCAGTTTTTCTATTTTCCCATAAGAGTGAGATAATTTTCCGCAATAAGAAGAACCCTTGATAATGACTGGAATATTCAGTTATCAAAATACCAAATTTCATCAAAAGCCGTCAAGTAGTTTTCATACACAATTGTTGGGGTATTTATGGATGTACGACTGATATAATTCCAACATAAATCATCAATAATAAATCATTAGTAAATCTATATTCTATGACGTTTTATAGTCACGAAGGATAAGCACTTTAGCTCTGCAGCTAGCTATCACCCAGCTGAAAAGAGGTTTTATCAGTTAAATTTGAAGTAAGTTAAGTCACAATCGAGTTATTATGTTGGATCTATTATGACTATGTTACCATGTTGATTATTAGTTAACAACTAACTTTATATAAGTTTACGTCATTCATTTCCAGCGGCCGTTTTGCAGAGGCAGGGAGCCTCTTATATTGTCACCAAATCGTACAATAAATTTTAAAAATAAAATTAAAAGCATTTCGCATAATACTAATTAATTATACAGTTATTGAGCGCTTTTATGAAAACAAGAAGTTTATAATGGCGTTGAATATTTAAAATCAGACATCAGTTGTGTATTATTCAGTTTATAAAAAAATTTATTCGCATTTTACACAACGACCGCAAATATTCCTGAGCAGTTTTGAAACACATGTATTAAAATAATATACCTACCATTTTTTTTAAATAAAATAATTCACAAAATATTAGGTAGATAGTAGGTTACCAAAGTAAAAAAAAAGACAAGGCTGAGTCTCTGTAATCTTTTTTTAATTCAACCCAAATGTTCAAATTATTCCTCTTGGGATTTATTCTCTCTGACCACCTGCACAGATTGAATATCAAGTAAATTTTTTTCTCACAAAAAAATAAGACAACTCTAAAAAATGAGTCATAAAACAAATAGTTTTTTTTCGTTCCCATAGTTTTTTTTTTTATAAAATTACATTTATTTTCATGCATTATAGATTGGTTTGCTCAAGTTCCGGCTTAGTGAATATGTTCCGGTCACGTGGCTGTTTCAGGATATTCCGGTGACGTCAACCTACACGTGGACAGCTATCCTTCACTCGTTACACAAAAGCATTAAGCACTCTAAAATTCAACCCTCATCAATGTATGTAGATATACATAAAAATACACCAAATACGCTGTGTATGTGTACTGGGCACGCACGTGCATTGTGAGAATGAATATTTTCCTGCAGGAAAAAAGCTTTTGACGAACGTGGAAATACTTCACCATCTGTTCTGTCGTCTTGTGTAATATTAATAGAGATCAGCATGTGAATAAGTTATTTGATAAAGCCGAGAGATGTCTGAGAAATTCTTTAGGGAACTGGATTGGATCCCCGAACGCCATATTGAAAACGAACAAAATGTTATAGAATCATTATCCTGGCATTAAAATTAAAATGAAAACAGCCAGTCCAACTGTTGTTTAAAAAGAACGAGGAATTTTTAATTTTGGTTATTAAAATATAGAAATGTTGACACCTTATGTTTGTGTTTTAAATAATTAAAAAGCTTTTTTAATTCTTTCGAGAAACATTAGAAGTGATCAAATTAACTACCTACAAATAAGGTTTCTCAAATTCAATCAATGAAAGACTTTCTCTGCTTTGAACTGAACAAAAGGAAAATTATACTGGTAATTCAATTCCTCGTTACGGAAAATGTTTGACGTCTAGGGTCGAAATTATAAAGGCATATTGTTCATTTGTATTTGTAGTTTAGTCTGTAGCGTTTTTGCTACGCTCGAAAATCAAATATAATTGAATTTCGACTGTCATTCTAATGTTCAGTTTAATATTTTATAGATATCACACAAAACGAAACTTAATTCTTTGCGCGTTTCGGGGTGGAGGCCTTACTCTAATATGTAGATGAAACAAGCGGAGTGCGTGTGTTGGCCACGTGGCTTCGTTAGGTTAATGAGACATACGTCCTGATCGCCGCCTGTCCAACCCACCCACCGCCACAAACAACCCCTGGGACATCACCCCTACGAGTTATTAAGTGCATCTACCATTATTGCACATACATTTATGTATGAAGCAATCATGAAATGGATGTGGATTAGAATATAATCCGAACAGATTACATTGTTTTCATGATTTTTTCTCCACCAAAAAAAAAAAAAATCTTACCTGTGTTTTCATATTATAAGAAAATCAAAACTGTAAATAATTTTTTAAAATTATTTAGGAAATAGTATTAACAGTTTGAATTATGTTCATAGATATTCTTATGTTTGCAAATTTTCCGTCGTAACATTTCCTTGTATCAAGGGAAAATGGAAAATGGCCTAGGGGTGCTACGTTCGTTACTATGGAAACCGTAGAGCTTATTTCCTGCCATTGGATATGTGACGCCATCATGGCCGCCCCCAAAGTCTATTGATCGTAGAAGGCGTCACTCCCTTGAAAATTTTCATCTCTTCAAATGTTGAATTCACGAGTACTTGTAATATACACAAGAAAGATTTTTAGTTTAATTTTCTATGATACAGTTTAAGAATGTTAAATAGTAAGAGACCAAAGGTTTCTTTCTTAAATATTATATATAGGCAGGTTTACATGAATAATCATAACCAAGCAGTTAAAATTGAAAAGTTAAATGATCGTATGGAAAGGCATTTACATAAGAATTGCTAAGAGTGATAACTAATTTCAAATAAAGTTCACATTAAGTCTTTTATGCCTACGATGTCATATGTTTGCGTATTATAAAATTTTTATAAATTTATATTTGACTAAACTACCTTACAAGTAACAAAAAGAACAACTATTAGTAGGTTATCAGTATACCTACTCGTACCAATGTTTACAAGAAATAGTTCATGAATTTTCTTCGTAAAATCACTGTTATGGTGTAACTTACCGTTAATGTCCCATACTGTACCTTACTATATTGTAAAATTTACCTTAAGAAAATTATAACCAACAATATTAAAATAAATATGATGATAAAGAAAACAATTACATATTTAAAGTTTAACTTATACATCTATTACAATCCTTCACTTAAGTCCAATTGAAGTTGATTATTCTTCATTTTACATAATATATAAGTAGTAACCCTTGTTTATGTTCGATACAATACCACTTTTGAAAAATGTTCAATTGATAGCCAGAAGCATGTCTTTAGTTTATCAGTAACATTGAACTAGTTCAGATAAGAAACTGAGAATACTAAATTATTGTTTTGTGTGTATTTTTACGAGTATAAATCCAATAAAAATGTTAGTGAATTTTGAAATATCACCAAACGTTTGGATCGGTGATAGTTATCCTGTATATTTTATCGCAGAAATCGGCCAAAATCATCAAGGAGATATTGAGATTGCCAAAAAAATGATTCTAGAAGCCAAGGTTTTTAAATATATACTTAATGATATTATCCTAATTATAATTTAAGTATAAAAATTATTTCAGTTCTTCCAAAAGTATGTTCTTACTTATTTTATATTTCAAGTACATTGTATGTATTATTTTGAATAATTAAACTTACTGAAATAATGGTTTTTATCAAAAAGCATAAGTAAGAGTTTTGTTTGTGAATAGATAGTCAGAAAAATAAACTTCTTGAGTTTTAAAATCAATTGTGTCAAATTAGCTAAGAAACTTTCAAGTAAAGTAAGTCGCCTTTAAAGATTTGGCAAAATCCGATCGAAAGATTTTTCGATCTTTGATTTTTTGGACAAAGAAAACGTTGTCTAAAAACAATAATATCATATATTAAGGTTACATATTAAAGTTACAATTATAAATGCAATGTATTATAAACCTCAAAAAGATAATTTTTTAATCAAACTTTGTCAAGAATAACACAGTAAAGCTGACTTTACTAAAAACTTGCTAGAAACGTGCTAAGTAATGGCAAGGTCTTAAGGATGGTTTGTTAATAGTAACACAAATGTTACTATGTTAGCTATTACTTTGATAGGTAGTAAAACATTACATACTTATAAATATCACAATAACAATAATTTTCATTGTTATAATGTTAGTTGGTAAGCATTTGCTAAAAAGAAAATGAGGTTTCATCCAAAATGACTTTTTAGTTTTTATTGAAAAAAGGTAGCTTGTTGGATCAGTTTTAAAATTTATAACTTAAAATTTTCCACATACTTACGCATATAGGTACTTAGGATCAGATTTAACTTTAGCGCTGTCCTGGGCACTGTGAAAACTGCTCCCCCATTATCGAAGTTTCACATAAAATAGATAAAGTTGCGATATTTAGTTTTAAATAAATAACTAGCAAAAAATTAGTAGCAGACAATTTTCGATCAATAGATTAATTAAATAAATAATATTGCCGAATTTCAAAACGTCGAGATCTAATAACAACCCAATTTTCAAAAATTAGACGGAAATCAATAGCTTCTCAACTTTCAATTTTTATAAGAGGAAGTTAAAACTTATTTATTAAAAAATTCGTAACTAACCATATCTTATCACTGAAACTTTTTCCACAGTTTTGTTGATGAAACTGTAATGTTTATAATTTTGAAAATACTCTTAATAATGAAAAGAAAAATCTATAAATATTTGAAGATGTTTCCAACAGTATTACAGCATTTTCGATAACGCGAAGATATATTTGTTTTTCACTCTCCAAATTTTGCCGCCCCTGAAAAATAACTGCCCTGGGCATAAGCTCCGAGTATGTCCCGGTAGCATAAATCCCAGCAGTATAAAGCAGGTGAAACTATATAGGAATATTATCTATTTGACATAATATAAAAATACAACGAAAAAGTATAGTAACAGAAAAAAATAAATGGCTTAAAGTGGGAAATTTTAATATTAAAAGCTCAAATTTTTAAGCAGCCAGTTTTTTATGCACATAAAATTTTTCAATCACCTTTGTGAGAAATCAACTTTTTGTATTAGTTAAAATATATTGTTTATATTTATTTTACCTTTCTCCTTCAATATTGTAATGAATATGCATATCTATACGTGTTTAATATTTTAATAGAAGAGCTCTTTCTACAACACTCACTCAGGTTTTAAAACGCCAAGTTTACTTAAGCTGGAGCTATTACAAGTTAAATATGGAAAGCCCAGAGACAAATATGAATAAACAATTACTTGTTGTTATCCATTATTTGTTCTTTTTGTTTGTTTATTGATTGCAAGAACGCTTTAATTTTGAAAGAGATTGTTCTAATGCGTTTCTTGAGTTCTGAGTTCTCTTTGAGTAGGTATTCTTAGCATGTTGATACCTACTTATTTGAAACATATACAATAGGAATAAACTATACTTGGGAAAATTGTTATCTTCAAAATTTTACTAAAAACGTCCAGCTATGCATTTAAAACTTTCAATATAACATTTTTGGATGATTATTTAAATGTATGTTTTTAATTATAGAAAATAATTAATCATACCTACCACTTTCAAATGTCCTATTTTGTATTTGATGTTTAGAACAGTGGAGCCAATTGTGTTAAATTTCAAAAGAGCGACTTGAATGCAAAATTCACGAAAGCAGCTTTAGAAAAACCTTACATTAACGCCAACTCCTGGGGAAAGACTTATGGAGAACACAAAGCTTATTTGGAATTTTCAAAGAGAGAATATGTCGAATTGCAAAACTACGCCAATTTACTGGAAATCACGTTCACAGCATCTGGCATGGACATCCCATCAATAGATTTCCTTCACGATGAGTTACATGTTCCATTTTTGAAAATCGGCTCGGGCGACGCCAACAACATGCCGCTAATTCAGCACGCGGCGCATAAAAACATTCCGCTTGTTATATCAACGGGAATGCAAAATATCAACACGATCCGCGATATTTACAACGCTGTCATTCATGTGCATCGTAAATTCGCTCTGATGCATTGTGTTTCAGCGTATCCAATGCCGTTAGACGCAGCCCATTTGCGATTGATTCAAACATTTCAGCAAATCTTTCCGCAAGTCCCCATCGGGTATTCGGGTCATGAAATTGGAACTGACGTTTCTATAGCGGCCGCCGCTCTTGGAGCAAAGGTATATGTTGCATATATTTATTTAAGAAACAAATAAACGGATCTTTAAAAACTTTATTTGATCCTTACTTAAAGTAATGGTTTGTCTTTCACATAAAGTAATAAAAATTGTTCGTGAGCTACAATAAGATTAAACTTTAGAATGGGTTTTAAAACTTATATGTATATATATATTTATAGAAATTTTTCTATAACTTGCTACTATGTTTGATATGGAACAGTCAAAAGTACCATTTAAAGTTTACTCATAGGTACCAATAATAATAATGGTTACTATTGTGCTTGGAATGGGATCAAATTTACTTTTTGTTTATTGCTGGGGATTTAATGGAAGATATTTGTTGTAACAATGAATTTTAGTTGTATGTGCTTTCTTAACTATATATGTTACTTAAATCACTTAGTAAATATAAGGTACTGAATATGTTTAAAAGTGCAATTTTTGATGCACTGGTATAATGAACATCCTTTAATTCACCATCGAGAAATAACACATTTGAAATTTGTGGATTTTTTGTAAAAATGTAAAACTATTAAATTAATGAAGAATTCTTAAGAAAGTGGACTGGATTGTTAATTAAAACGCCTAGGTATGTAAAAACATAAAACTCTACTTCATAATGAAAAGGTTCTAACGCTTTCGTGAATTAATATAAAAAATAGAATTTGAGGAAATTTCAATTCGAGGACGAAACGTTGTGGAATACAACAATAGCAGGCGTCTTAATCAACGAGCCATTCCTCTTCCTTATGAACTCATCATTAAGTTTAATTGTTGTAATGGACGTGAACTCCAACATTCATTTAAAGCTATTTTTCTGTTGCCTCTATATTGTTCGTAGTTTCAGATCCCACCACGTGGTTAGGTATACTACGTCCATAACATAATTTAACGAGTTTAAATAAATCAAAATAAAAAAAAAAATGTTCCTGTATTGAACAGAATAAGGTTATGAAATAAGGTTAAGACTTAAGCTCCATACTATTGAGATATTGTATTATTGTCTGATCGATGGCGCGTCGCGTTGTCTTTGGTTTTTACATACCTTTAACCTTTAGCAACCCCTATTTACAGTCACTTTAAAATCGAGTACTTTATCACACAGTCACAAATTGTTTTAATTTAATGTATTATGAATCACTGAAATATGTTATAAACATATAGTTATTATATGGCAAGGTCCTGAATTATCATTTTATTATTTTGCATTAAAGGTTATTGAACGCCACATTACACTCGATAAAACTTTACGTGGTTCAGACCATAAATGCGCTCTGTTACCGGAAGAGTTTCAAGAAATGGTAACTCGCATTAGAAACATAGAAGTTGCACTGGGTCCTCAAGATTACACCCGAAAGTTGGAGCCTTGTGAATTCTCTTGCTACGAAAAACTTGGTAAAAGTGTCGTTATGGCAACCAATCGAAAAGCGGGATATATTTTAAAAGAAAACGACTTAAGGATAAAGGTTGCCTATCCAAAAGGACTAGATGGATCAGAAATGAAAAATTTAATTGGAAAAAGTCTTTTAACGGACTTAACTACGGATGAGTGTGTTTTATTTGAGCATGTTTCTTAAAAATATTAATGTATATATTTTTTAATGAACTTATTGAATGTGTAAAAAATATTGAATGTGTAATATTGTAATATAAAACATACAATGTCTTATTAAATTTTTAGAGAGTATTTATTGTATATACATAATATATATTACATGCACATTGGTCGAAAGTAAGTTCAATTGAAACCAGATTTAGTATGTACATATAATAAAAAGACAAATGTAAGCACGTGCTAAGTGCATAAATATATATTTTGTTCTCGTTACAGATTTGTTTCTAATTGCTAATTAACAATAAACAGATGAGGACCATTGAATGCCACCAGGCGCCATATGTGATTTAAGAAAAACTCAATGACTTTTATTTTCTTTATTATTCATATAATCTGTTATATACTTGTAAGTGAATGTAGCAGTAAGTATAAAACTTATTTGTTTGAAAAACATATCGCACATGACCACACCTAAACATTTTTGTCTGTTTTCAATCAATTATCAATCGAAAAGGGTGTATTGACAAAGGTACGAGCACAAGGAGTGGTTTCTTGTAAGTGTTTAAGGCGAGCAGTCATGCAGTAATTAGTTATATGTTAGGGACGCGACGTAGATGCATTTGGATGCAGTTTCCGGTTAATAATAACCACTCATTCATAACAATCAACTGGACCGTTACGGATTTATTATTTTTACTATGGAATGTACCTTTGAAATTGTAATGATTACCTACCTACATCGATGAATAGAAAATTTAATGGATATCGGTACATAAATAAGGAATTATTGCTGAATGAAATTTATACAGCAAACTAGGTACTATTGATTACCTAACGGACAAGTGTGGCTTACTATGTTAAAAAAAGCTTAATTATCATCTTTTAACAATCAAATGATATAAGTATATTTTTGCACGTGCAGAAATAGGAAAAATTTTTGAAAAAATTATTATTTCTCGAATATTTCTAAATAATAGGAAACTCGACCAGATCTAAAATGAAGCATAAATCAAAGTCTATGTCTAGGTCTAGGCGTAGGCTACAAATTATAATAGTAACATACCAAATTAAAATAATGTTAATCCGGACCTTCTTTTGATATCAAAACCTGTTAATGGACAATGTTAACTTTTTTCCTCGACTCGGAAAAATCGTATATCCACCACTGCCAAGGGATTTTAAGATTTCTATGTGACGTTAGATTTGTTAATAACTTTGGCCCATCTTAAAATATCAAATAATAAATAAGAAAAAAAATTCTTTGAACTTTTTCACAAAATAATATTTCTCATTATTTTATAGTAGAACTATTTAAAAATAGTTTTTTTTTGTTAGTATTTTAAGTTCCTTTAACACCTACGGTAATATCACAATTGCCTAAATACAAAAATATTTCTGTAATTCATAAGTATAAAAATATCTAGGATTCAACGGAAATTGAACTGATTACCACTAACGCATACTCTCTTAAATCGAAATAGTGACTTTCGACTACAAATAGTGACTATTCACTATTTTGTAGTGAAAAGTATAACACCAAATTCAAATAGTGGCATACTTTTCACAACAAAATAGTCACTATTTGTAGTCGAAAGTCACTATTTCGATTTAAGAGAGTAGAGTAGAGGTTTAAGAGATCTAACTCCTGCGCCACTAAACGAACTAAGAAGAATAATTATATTTTGACAAATCTTTGAAGTATGTAAAAGTATATTGGAAACGGGCGTCTCTCTGACAATGAGTTAAGTTTAACTTTTGAAAACACCTTTGAAGTCCACTAATGCGTTTTCTGGCGTTCTTACGAGTTCATATTCAATTTTTAGCTTTGCCATCTTATTTACGCTGTCTTTTACACTACTTATATTCATATTTTCAATATTAAAATGGTAATGACATTAAATTAATTAAGCATAACGGGATGATTTAATTTTTCTAAAACGCTAAATGTGTAAATAATAAAAAAATCGATCCAATCTATCCATTAGAGATAAATGATAACGTGACTAGAATTAGCTATTTTTTATTTATGTTATGTTATGTTGATTAGTATTTCAAAATTCAACTTTTAAGAACTGGTAGATTTGCAAATTAATCGTCAGTTGGCTATTAAATTTAATTTGTTAGCTCTAATAATTTTAATTCTAGTTCACAAATGTATTAAATACATTTGTATAATTGGAATTTGAAATTTTGAGCCCAAAGCCGTCTCTAATATCTGCTACTCTAGGATCCAGTCTACTTACAATTAGCCTAATGATAAATCCACCACTGCTTCTAAGCGTGCTAATTGGGGGATGAAAGATTGACTTTTTAAAATTTGAAAAAAAATTGAAACAGTAATTTTCTATAACACCTGTAAATGGAAATTTTATTTCGTAATAGAGTTAAAATAATACAAAGGAATTTTAAAAAAGAACCATGGAAAATACAAAGGGTAGGGTACGAGGTATTGAGACGCATAAACATAGTTCTTATAGTTAATTTATGAGGATCTTAACATAAAAAAAAAACTAAGATTCTTCATGGTACAACCTTCGGATAAATGACAGTGGTCCTATGTCAATGACCAGAGACCATAATTTAATAGATATAAACCGTAAAAAGCAAACAATTCCATTTTTAAAAATTCAATTCATTTCAAAAGATCATATTAGGTATACATACTCGTATTTCCTAAATTTCATAACGGTTCAAAAAAATAGCCCAACTATACTAGTTGAAACATCCATTTTAAGATCTTTCTTAATAACAAAACAAACTAATGCTGTTCCCTCCCTCCTCTATCCCACAGTAAAAAAATATTACCAATAGTTTTTGCTTCGATTTATAAGTTTCTCTTAAATAATTTATTTCTACTCCAAACAACGCAAACATCAAAAGTAATATCAGTCAATGTTGATGAACGATAATTACCTACAATATTCTTTAATTAACGTATCTTAATGTAACACAATTTAAACTAAATCACAATCTTAACTTTCCAAGTTTCAACTGCAATATTTCAATTATTATTTTCTTTGTTGATGTGAACTTTAGTGAAATGTCATAGATAATTTCCTATGTTCGTAAAAGGCAAGATTTGATGAAGTTGACTAATTCAAACCTGACATTTTATTTTACTTTTTTCAAATTTCATTAATTGGCTGTTCAATTTTGGTTTGGTTCTGATTAAATGTGTCTGTTAATGCTGAAAGTTATATATAGACAAATTAAATTATTTTAATAAATAATACTTGCGTTTACGTTCATTCATTTCAAGGGACAATAGAACCGAACAGTAAATTTCATTCAGAATGCAAACAAAGAAGTTCAAATGGAACACCTGAATCGCGTCCAATGGTGACATGCTCTAATTTCTACATTATTATGTACGATAGGTGTGGATGAAATACAAACAAATCTCGTTGACCTTTATAGTTTATATAATAAAAATAGAATGAATATTTTATAATAATTACTCGCATACTAAATGCTCAGTTGCGTTTCAAACATAGACGATAAGGTACTCTGCAGTAATTAAATAATACCTTCGACCAAAACCAAAACGAAAGAGATTTTAAAGAAAATCACTAAGACAATAGCCACTTAATTGAGAACAGTTCACGTGTGCAATAACTTTCTTTGAAAACAAACACTGAACCATCAACATCGTAATATTCTCTATTTGAAAGTTAATTGACTATTATAGTGCTTCAACGAATCGTGCAGCACGTATATTCGAACACTAATAGCTAGAGAAAAAAAAAAACTCATGAATTAAATAATCAAACGTTAAGGAAACTTCGATAGTTTAACACGAAAAGTTATCACTCGGTTTTCAGTGCACAAATTTTCCATTCTCCTGTCTTATGAAATGAGACTTTGTCATAAATATTCGAGTTTAGCAGCTGAAAAGATGATTCAGTTCCAACCATTTGGCAAGAGCGAAACTGAAGGGGTTTTGATTAAATTAGCAGTATGTTGGTACAAATACGTACATAAGCATGGATGTGTAAGGTCATTTAAATTTATTTAATGAAAGAATTGAACTGCCATTCGGGGAAAATTTTGATTTGAATATTTTTAACATTTGTTCCCAACTTATTAGCATGGATGACGATGTCGTGATAGGTCGTAGTAATTTCTAATAATATAAGGATCAAGTTGACTGACATCCACCCTATGACCTAAAAGGGATAAGGGGTTGATATTGACTGGAGGGAGTTGGCCTTATGCGCTGATTTCTCCATGGAATTTCCAATATAATACCGTACAATACACCCCTGTGATAAATATTTTCTTCGTTGAAACCTTATGTTATTTTCTAGCTTGTCATCATTAAAAATAGAAGAAATATAAGGCCCAAGTGTTTAGAATTCATTTAAATCTCAGATTTTGGCGCCAATTTGTTGAAAACTTGTAGGAAATTAATAAATAAATCCACATCTCGAATAATTGTTGGGTTATTTAAGCTCGTGCAATGACGCAAATGATTGATTTATACAAAAAAAAATATCGCGGGTAAATAAAAAAAATATTAAAAATAATATAAGTTATGAATGTGTGAGATGTGTAAATGTTTCAACGAGGATGTAGGTGAAATGATGATCACAACTTTATGATTGGATTGAGAAAAAAATGTGTAAGTTTGATTTGTCTTGTCTTGTTTTCATATACTCGGTTTTGGTACACGTGTGTGAGGGCGGCTGGTGACGTCATAATGAACGTCCCGACGTCGATTGTGCAGGTGTCGTCGAGACGTCGCTGTTATCGCCACCACATGTGAGTGCGCTCCCGGAATAGCATCTCACGTGTCACGTCTCACAGGATGTCAACATTTTTTCTCCAATCTGGAAAAGAAATACCGAAAGAAAAATATTAATAAGAAACTTGTGATACAAATGAACTTAATTAAAACCACGCTTTTTCAAAGAGTAGAATTGGGATATTTCCTTATCAAACTAACGTAAAGTTTACGTTCTTAAACATCACCTATTTAATTAAGGGAACTAATTGAAGAACATGAGGTGTGCATATAAATATTACATACAATTTTTGTCATTAAACATAGATTCGATTAAATTGTAGGTACCTTGTTTCTTGTCCAGGTTCAACTGTATAACCATATAGGTAATAACTTCCAGAAAATAACAGTTACCACTTTTGTGGGAACGAGAATCTGCTAATAGACTAGTCCTTTATGCTTTAAAGAAAACAATCAATTGGGGATCGGGTTAAGGTGAACCCCTCATACGAAAGAAAAGACGGCAAAAGTTGACAAAAGTTAGAGTTGTTACAAAATGAAAATGATCAAGAAAACAGCTTAAACAGGAGAGAGCAACTAATCTTAACATGTCTTTAGATCGATCACAAAGTGTAAATACACTTGGTTTTTGAAGCTATTTGACTTAATATTCAAGTTAAATGGCTTTCATTTGGCTAAAAATCAAGTCAAACCCAATTCAAATGTTAATATTGTTCCTCTCTTGTTGTTGTTACTTTTTTACTATTGTACATTGTTCATTTCTTAGTACTCACAGTCCAAGGGAGGTAATTACTTATTCCTTTTTATACTTAGTCGAATCGGTATGTCCAACAATACCTACAATATACATATAAGTATATTGTATAAGTATGTAATAGGTATATATCATTGGCGTGCGGTGAATTTTGAACAGGGCATGCGGTTAGAAGTGGGGAGGGGGGGTATAAGAACCACATTTTAAAAATTTATTTTTTTATTTGATAAACGTGGTGTTATATGTATTTTTTTAAAATTAGCCTTATTCAACGCTCCTTCTTACAAAAATCATCAACAACCGCTCATATAATGTATTTAAAAACCACGAAAATAGTTCTTATCCTAAAGAACAGAACATTTGTATGGCCTTTGGGTCAATAATTCAAAATAATTCACGAACAGTATCAGTAACAATTAAATTCACTGTTTAGATTCAAAACAGAAAACGCATCTGCTGGCCGTTAATTGGCTATGTGAAATGCCGAAAGAGATAGTATTCGACCGCACTAGTGTGCATGCGCGACCAAATCGAAGCAAATAATCGCATGCTTTTGTCGCTTATGCATTCATTCGGCTTTTGCCGTTCATTTGATTTGGTAAACAATGCCAATTTTATGAGTGATACCTTTCATTATTACGTAAATTAAAATTTTATAAATGATAAAAATATATCATTTTTAGAATGATTTTACAAATGCAATTACGTACATTAAAAATGAAATGAATAAATCATAAAAAATATTCAATTTTTAAAATCGTCTTACAATCCAAATGTGCATCTACAGCATGTATGGACCGCACGCCTCTGGTATATATGTACATGTATGCCTTATAAAAATGAAACTCAGCTTATACACAAAACAAAAAATTCTAATATAAAGTACAATAGAATACAACGTAATAGTAGTAGTAGTAGTAGTAGTAGTAGTAGTAGTAGTAGTAGTAGTAGTAGTAGTAGTAGTAGTAGCTGTAGTAGGATGATACTTACTAACAATAATAAAAACCAGAAACAATTTTAGATCATTGAAGACAAGTAATCGCAAAAGCTAAATGAACTCTTTGTAACAAAGCTAACCATACAGAAAAGTCTGGTAAGCTTACCATCACACAATGTCATTGAAAGCTTAAACATAAAAGACACGTTGAAATAATCTAAAGGATGACTAACCAAAGTCTCCGAGGCTTAGACTGCATTATTCTTTCAGAACCTTCAAAGGGTGGAAATTTTTACCAAGGAAATCTTAAAATAGGATTACTATGTAAAGGTATTGTGTATGATGAAATCGATAATTTCAGAGTAGAAAACGTTTTTTGAGGGTGACTTAAATGTAACTAATTAGAAATTTGATTTCGACTTAATGATTTTTTCAGTAATTTTAACTGCTACGATTATTTAGTAACTTGGTGTTCTACTCTATAGCTTTTTGAATGATTTTTCTTTTAGAATATACGTCGGTTAGGAAAAATAAATCTTTAATGCTGCATCCTTATTTCTTTCTTGCTTACCTGTTTCTCTTTTAAGAGGTGTAGAGTCAGTTTTTGCAAGAAATCTGTCCATTGTCTATAACTTCTAATTAATTTGATTTCTTAATTTTAATTATTTTCGTCCAATTTGATAGACTAATGGATAAACAAGTGTACTTTTAAATTTTAAATTTTTATGAAATGTTGCAACCGGTTTTTAATTACAAGGATTTTTTTTATTAATAGTTTGTTTTTGAAATAATTTTAAGATATACTTCAACACATTCTGATATAAGTAATAAAACTGTAACTGAACCGTCTGTGTACACTAAATATTTTTTTGAAAATCTTATTTTAACAGTCATTATGATCAATATTAAAGCCAAATTCATCATTTTTAAAATTATTGTCTGTCTATTCATTATCGCATCACACAAAAACAACTTAACGACATAACTGACTTCCGAATTTATTATATAGGATACTTTTTACTGCGGTAAAATGTCTCATTTCCACAGGAAAATGCATAAACTGATTTACGCAAAAATCACACCGAAACTATAAACTTTTTAGTTAATAATTATATTAATAGTAATTTCTTACAAAACAAGACAAACATAAATAAGTTGTTTATGAGCAGTGTTCTGAAGTTCATACATGAACAAAGTCCCGGATACTAGGTATTGCATTTATTTGGTAGAAAATTATGAAAGCAACTTTAAAAAAAAATTTTTAAGTTTTTGCTTATAAATGTTTAATTATATTTTCACATGTTAAAATTTTTGTGGAATACTCGATACTTGAAAAAGATTATACAAAAACTTTTGTTGAAAGGACACTAACCCTTAAATTTATTATAATTTTTTTTGAAAATTGGCATTACTTTCAAAATTTATTTTTTTTAATGTTTCAAGCCGCTCTGACTTCTAAGGTCGTATCACGACTGTCTAAAACAGAAAATTTCTGCTGGTCAATTTTATCTCAGGTGTAGGTCCTAGGATCTTAAGTCTAGGATTCAAAGGGGATCGAATCCAGTACCACTTGACGCATGAAGCGGAGAGAGCAATTGCTCTAACCACTGCGCCAATAGGTGGTATTTCCAAGATATTATAACAAATGAATTCATTGTTTTGTGGAAATATCAATCTTAACGATTAGTTCAAAGGATATGAGTTCAAAATTGGCTTTGTGTCAACTTTTTTTAATCAGAACACGACGAGTTCCCATGAATATTGAAAAGTCAAATACATACAAGAAACTAAAAAACAGCGTAAAAATATTTTTAAGGGGGTTCTTATTAATTTCATATGTAGTTAATTACTTTGAATAATACCTTATAATACCTACCTATTAAAAATTACGAAACTTAGATTCTTTAAACTTTGAATGAACTATTTTGTGGTCTGCAAATATATACTGTACCTAAGTTGTCTAGGATTGTCACCAAACTTAGCTTTCAAACGATTATTATATTAGAAATTAACTTATGTTATTATTACGACAGTACTGTAACAGGATACTCGCAAACATGGATTAAGCTTCGCTTCAAGAGTACTTTTATTCGATGGAAATTTTACAAAACGTTTAATAAATTAAGCTACTTTATTCATTTTAAATCTTTGATAAACAATTTATCACAAATATCATTTTCCTTCAAACACTTTTCAAATAGCTTATCACTTAGTATTTGAAGTTTGAACCAGTTGAATTCATTGACTGAATTCCTTGTAAGCAAACCCCATTACCAGTTTGAACATTCCAGAAACTTCAATTGCCGAACCTTTGGAATATTTCAAGATCGTTAATAGAGGACAAGCAAATTCAAATGTTTCGCTGTTGAAATCGAACTCCTTGTTTGGGGGATGATTAAATTAAAGCTGTTATAAGAGTGTAATGATAAATAATACAAAAACATGTTTTTAAAATTTTCACCTGATTCATATAAAATTTCTTCTGAACATCCTTTAAGTCAACTATTATGAATGATTTATTTAAAATATGCTCTTAACTGGTGTGTAGATTAATTTTCCTATACACATTTAACAAATTAAAGAAAAATTAAAACTGTGCATAATTGGTGCTCATGTTCTTGTAAAAGATCAATCAGCTAACCAAAGCTTCAACCAGTTTAAAATTAAACAAAAAATAGAAAATTATAAACAGAAACTGAAAATCGTGTAATCATCCATCCGTTCGTATTGGAAGCAAAGAGATGAAAATAAAAATCATTAACTCATAAGATTAACCATTTGTTGTGTGTTGATTTGTTAGATTAAAACGGAATGGTCCTGTTTTAGAACACACTCACATAACATATGTTGGCTGCTGTGCTCCTAGCTGATATTGTACACATGCAATAATTTTCGGTAGGTATATTTCTGTACGACGTTTTTCACTGTGGATGGACCACGCGCGGCTCGTTCACATTTGTTTCTAATCAATTAGGTGTCAACGTAAATGTGTTTGTCCCACAATAAGCATGTGTTATGTAGGCCTCGTCGTCCTAGACGTCGAAAACGAGCAACAAACATTTGACGCAGCATTTAAAACCTCACTCGAATCCAGCGATCTCATTAATTCTCGCGTGCTTCACGTGGCTTTAATATTATCATCATTTATAGATGGGCTCTCGCTAGTTTTACGTATTTACAATTAGTCGTCGCAACACCTGTTGTTGTAACTTATGATGAACCAAATGGTATGTTGGAACGATGGAACGCACTCACAAAGACGCCGACTTCGACGCCACACATTGCTATTGTAAGCTTTTGAGCTTAATTCCCTCATTAAGATACGACTGAATTTCTTGGCATTTGTTACTGTTTGTTGTTCTATTTCCTTTTTACAAATTTTACAAACGAAAACTTTACGTAAATGAGGAAATCTTTTTTATCTTAAATCACTCTATTTTTTAATTGACACTTAAAATTTAGATTTATTTAACAATAACAAAGCAAAAATTTGCTTCTTTCATAATACTGTTTGCTAAACAAATTGGAATATATAGAATAAATAACTCGTTATGTCATTTAAAATATTAATTACATAACTTAACTAATAAAAGAACTATAAATCATTTTTCTCAATATGTTATCTACTATAAGTATATGAAAGGATATGAAACTGTTTATAACACTTACTTCACACTATTAATTTAATTAAAACTGACGTTGGGAACCTATACCTAAAGGAAAATATGGATTTTTTGTTTAAACAGTAATTTCGTTTACGACTAACGTAAACTATCGCTTTCACTAATTACAATAAATTCATTTTTTTTATTCTCGATAAATTGTTTAATCATAGAGTAACTTTTACTAGTATTTACGTTTTAAGCTTCTGAATACTTAGGATGAATGATACAAATTTGGTCTCACAAATTTTGAGAAATGTTTCTATGTCAACTATTCCTGCGAAGAAGGCACTTAATGTTTATAATCTATTTTTATGCATCCAATCAACTCACAATCAGACGTTAACAAAAAATTCAGATATTATAAGCTCGTTTTAGATAACAGACAAACTACATTTCAGCACATGAACGGCAAGATTCAGAGTTTCAAATAGTCTGAGACTGTTTCTGTACGTGTTAGTTTGTGTAGGTATCATATGAACTTGTGGTTTTATATTGTACGAATTTAAAACAGTAATACCAGTAAGGTATACTTGGTCCCGAGCAAGTATCGTTCAAACAAATGGCCAAAATTAAACTAAGATATATACATTATATATGTACATACATTATACGTACTAAACAAGTAAGTTCAGACAGTTGTTTTATGGCCACGTTAACGTATAGGTACAAAAAATGTTATCTGAAACAAAACTTATATAACCGTTTCATAAACTAGCGCACCGTTCACACAAGAACATAAGTAAAAATTAGTAAATGTGAATACTTACTGAGAAAGAATACAGAAGATTTTTGTACTTTGTAGAAGTCTTCCTTCACTTCATAGATATCCAAGAAGCAATATTAAATCACAATTAAATAATATTTAAAAAGAAAAATCTTTGCATGGTTAATACAAATTTTTTTGCTTATATTTTCTATTAAGTAAATGCTTTCATAATATTTTTTGAGAAACTTGAATCTAATTTCATAACACTCATGAGTGTCAAAACTTAGAGCGATATAATAACAGTTATCACTCAAATTTCAGGAAACACTCACACTCACACATGACATAACCATATACTCGTATATTCAACTTGTAAACATGAAAACTTAGGTGAAAGTTGGAGCTCTCTCAAGATTCTTATAGGGTAAATATCCTATAAGCATTTACTTAAGGGAGCTCCATGCTTAACTTAAGTAATAATTGTAACAAGTGTATACACTCGTAGAATATAATAAACGCATGTGATGAATCTGGTCTATGAATTGTAAAATTATTTGTGGTTAGTATTTACTTAAGTGCATGCTTTATTTTGTAATGTAAAATTTCTATGAAATAAAAAAATAAAATGGCAGACACTTATCACCATTTTGAGTGTTTCTTCAAAATTGGATTAATACTATGAATATCGCCCCCAAATGCCCCCAAAGTTTAGTTGAACTTACAAACTGTTGGAGTATCATCCAGGAAGCATATTTCTTGATGATCAATAAAAATAATTTACAATGCTTCGTTAATTTCGTATGCTCGTTATTTGTTTACTTCCTCCATGAAGAATAGAGGAGGATGTATAAGTTGATCCTCGCTGTAATATAATTTTTACTAGGTTTTGTGTTTTAGATATAAAAAAATTGCCTTGATTGTATAAAAAAAATAGTTTTAACACTTATCTCACTATAAGTTGTAATACTGATAAACGTGCGTATTTACCCCACGTGCTTGTGCACACACTGACCTACCCTTTAGGTCTGCTTAAACGAAATTGTTTTACAATTTCTTTTAATTAAGTAATTTTATCAAACCTTAAACTCGTTTTAAAATTTTTTACCATTCAATTAAGCACTATCATATATTTTTATATAGACGGTTTTAAGGTTTTTTTCTTAGCGAAAATTTGTATCCTACCTACCATATAGTCAACATTTACGTAATTTTTTTGATTGTTTTAGTATATATTTAAATATGTTGGTTTCCTTTCACTAAGTTTAAGGGTAATTAAGATATTAAGATTGTGCACATGAACCTGTTGCCTTACTCCACAAACCTCTATATCTATTTACGACTACATTTATTTTACGTGCTTTTTGTCGGGACGTAAAATTCTGCCCGTGTATACACAATTAAAAATTTATAATTTCTACTTCTACATTTTTACATATTTGTATTTATTGAAGAAAGAAGTTTTTCTATTTTCTTTTAAAAGTTTTTAGATTTGCAATACAATTTTTTGCATGGTTTAGCTTTATATAATTTCCTCATATTTATCTCTATATAGATATACATTGGAGGAAATATTGAAATGTTTCCACGGAAAGCAATTTCGAGTCGAATCGAGTCATATGTTCTAAATAATTTAAACAATTTTTATTTGTTGACCGTCTGGTTTTTCGCGTCTGCCATTATGCTATTAATAATTATTATTGTAGGTACTAATATGAACGGATGGCCTTTAATCTTCAAGCATCATACTTGGTACTGGCACATACCTTGGCATAAGGCGATATTAAAATTTAAAAATTTCATATTAGACACGTGTGACCATATGTTAGAAATATGACGAAATTTTCAAAACTAAACAAAAGAAGAAAAAACTAGCAAGATGGCATTAAGTAATCAGATTGTAGGAATTGTAGGTATTTGGCTCGTTTGTGTGCAAGCATATTATGTGTAGATATATAAAATATTGAGAGTGTATTGTGGATACCTCTTGAATGTGTTTAGATTATCTGTATTTATAATGTGTGCGAGTATAGAAAGTGCGATTTTACGATCATTACAAATTTGCCAAGTTTGCAATCAGCAATATGTCCTGATAAATGGCATTGTTTGCGTTTTGTTGTTTGAATTGTTGTGTTGTTGGTGGTCGTCATCTGGAGTATGTAAAGTACCAAGTGCTAAACAGAGAAGAGTCAGCGGCTCAGCACATGTGGTGCCCGGGGACGACCTCTTAGAGTATTTTTACCGTCATCGCGCAATATGGACAGATTTACTTACAACAACAGCTGTGTGAACAACGATGACAATATATTTTATTGTTATTATTGTTTCATTTTTTTTCTTTCAAATCACAATTCAACTTAGAAATGGATACGCTGACATATTCCGTTGTATTTTTTAAAATTAAATAGTTCAACTTGACATTTAATTTCCAATACTTTCTCGATTTACCTACACTTAAGGTGACCATACGTCCCGGAATGGCCGGAACAGTCCCGGATTTCCACCTTGTGTCCCGGATTTTTCTAGAAGCAATATTTATCCCGGATTCAGGTTTTTTGTCCCGGATTGTCCCGAATTTTTGAAAAAGTTCTCATTTTCAATATTTATTTTAAATAAGTATACAAAAATTAAAATTTACGAAAATTAGCATACTTAGTTCTTTTTCTGCCTGCCTGGCACAAATGCTTTTACGGAAAGAATATTTACTTTAATGAATAGCTTTTGGACAAATAACAAGACTCGACTTGAAATAGACACACTAAAAGCGATAATATTTACTAAAGTTAATTATGAAGAAAATTGTACAGAATATTATACTATGTTTCAAAACAAAAAAGATCCATAGTTCAGAAAAATATAAAAGTTTTGTACTCATGTCAGTGATTCAGATAAGAAAATTTGAATCATTTAAAACAAATACTGATTTTTATTTTATCCTTAAATAGTACCTACTCCTAATTGTTATGTATAATTTTTATTAAAAAAATAATTTTAAAAATTCATATTTAAGCTATTTAACTACTTAACTACTATTTAACTACTCCCCCCCCCCATCGCTACAAGTTCCCGTCCTGGATTTGAAATAAAAAAATATGGTCACCTTACTACGCTAGAAATTACAATATTCATCATAAATTCTTAAGGTACGAACATTTTTATAGATACCTATATGCGCGAAATAATAAAAAAGAAATATATAGATTATTATGAAGACAATTCGCAAGACTTCAATCACTTATTTAAAAATATGTTTTCCATAAAACAAAACGAACTTCCTTTGAAATAAAAATAAAGTACAGTGTAAGCTATCGTTTTCCGATTAAAAATAATATACTTCATCACGTTTTTCAGATCGTGAGCGAATCTTGGTGAATCGCAAAGACCGGTAGTGGCAAATCGAAATTATTCCAATACTAGTTTTAAATGCTCCAGTTTGGAACTGTTTCTTCAACACTCTTCTTCGCCACTTGAAATAGATGAGTGTGTGCACGAAATGATTTTCCGTTCACACGCTATTATTATAATATTATTTTATTATCATTTTTCTTTTTAATTATCTCACTTCCGATACGGGTTTTTTTTTCTGAATTATTATGGAGACGGGATTTATCGAAGAGAATTACGAGATATTTGCTCTTCCTCAATCAGAGAAACTTTTGGTTTTTTTATATTTTAATTGTATGATACTTGGCTTGTCGAACGACGGAAACGGTTGACAAATGATAGATTTTACGTTTCTAGAGCGAACAAGTTTTAAATTATCTATAAATAATTGATAAAGTTTTCAAAATAAACTGAATAAATATAGAAAAACGATGTCTTAACCGTTATAAAATTCAGATTTTACAGTTCATGTTATAATAAAATAAATTACTTGATAAAGAAGTAAACAGGTTAGACTGTACATAATTATTGTTTTCAAATAGAATATAATAATAGCATGAGAAAATGATTTTTTTTTTTAATTTGTAGTACTAATTTTGGGTGAATTTTTCTGTAAATCTGAAAAATTACTAAGTCTTCTTATATGAAAAATATGGTCAATTTGTTAAATGCTTCTTGTCATGTTTGGGCTAAAAATTTCGTTGTTGAAATTCTTCGTCAGAATAAATTTTTTTTTATGATTTTGAACTCATTTACTTTTGGGAAGTCAACAACCTTCCGTCTTTTGCCAGGAAACATTTCCCATCATTTTGTATTTAAACTTTGAAAGTTCTTGAAAGGAAGAAATTTGAAAAAGTCACTATCTTAAAATGAAGAATTTTAACATACGAGTACTTATATTACCGTTACCAAAAAGCTATTTTTATATCCATTTTTACCTTTTTCTTGATGTCTAATTGAGCTATTTTGTATACACATACATGGTCTGGATGACTGTTACTCTGCATGTTACTGCTTGGATACATGTTAAATTATGAAATTCACTAGTTAATTAAATAATCCATCAAAGTTATTTAAAGTTTCATATGGTAAAATACTTCATAGACCCCCAAAAGACGACGCTGGTTTCATATAGAAAATACCGGATATTCTCAACGCATTTTAGTGCCACTTGATGTAGTGGTAACACATGTGTTAGTTACTTTTTGCTATGGTGGGTACTTTTTCCGCCCGAAGAACCAATAATAGGTAATACCGCACAATTTAAATTTAAAAAATCGAATAACAAAGAATGTCTAAACATTTATTGACATGGTGATTGGATTGCGCTTTACGCCAGGGGTCCTAGAGTTGAATCCCAATGGAAACTAAAAATGTTTTTCTTGTTTACGGATTTACAGATCACTAATGAACGTAGTAGTTGAAGCAGCCAATTACGTAACAAAAAATTATATACATATACCTAACTATATAAACGTCTCTCGTGGAAATAAAACTTGAGTTTGGAAATTAATTTAAATATTGCTATGAAATTTCGAGATATAGGGGAAAGTTGCCACCAATGCGTACCACTTAATTTCGAAAGCAGTTTACATATTCTTTAGTAGGAATTTTAGTAAATATTACACTGTAATATGAACACTTTTGGAAGATCATGCAAAAAAAGTGCGGTTGAGGTAATCGGTATCCCAAATGGTACCAGCCGGTTTTCAAAATTGTACCTGTATTTTGAGTTCAATTTAAGTTTAATATGCAACATAAAAAGAAAATGTATAATAATATTACAATACTTAACTGAAATACAATTAGGACAATAATTTATATTGTTTTCTTTTGAAAATCCTGCACTAGCTTTATGTACCCCCACTTTTTTAAGCATTGGATCATGGTGTGGTATGACTTAGAAAAAAGTCGTTCTACCAAATAATTGAAGCTAACTTTAAAACATTGTCAGCAGGTTTTAAAAACTAAATAGAAATAAGTAATACAACATAGGTAGCTAGTTTTAAAAATAGCTAGATATATAAGATTACCTCAAGAACTGTAGATTTAGTTATATACATATACTAAATTCAACCAATTAATAACTTCAAACTTCCTTGATTGTTTTGTATTTCTATTATTCACAAAACAACACTTCATACGAATGATTTTTCGGTTCTACTTTATCGACATAAATTAAACTTCATTACCACCAAACGGCATCAAAATGCATTAATTTTTAACTAAAAGATCTGGTACGATTTACCAGACCAGTACACATTTGGTAACTCTCCCCTACAAACATTAAGTCATTTCACATGAAATCTTATACTTCACAAGCATTCATTCAGCATATTATGTTGTTGGTGGACGTACAATGTCCATGATCTCGATTAAGACAAACATTTTTGTCGAAAATTAATGTACTTCTCTTAGAACATTTAAATATGAATGCAGGTTAAAGCTAAATTAATTATTTCAATTCATAAAGAAAATCCTTACCATACTAATAAAATTTGACAAAGTCTTGTTTATCTATAGATAAACATTATAAATCTTAATATGTACAATAAGCCGTTAAAATTATAGATTTAAGATAAAAAACATTCCTAAAAATTGTTTTATGTCTTGTGATACTTTACTTTAAAAGTGTTTAAAACCTGAAAAAAATTAATTCTTTTTAACCATGAACTTATCAAATTACTTGCAATTTTCTTAAAACTACACAGGTAGATTAAAGGACAGTTAATCTCTCTATATCTTATAACTTTTTTCCTAATACCCGTCAATAAACCTAAATTTAATACAAAATTCCTACAAATCATCAAATAAAAACTGTAAAACACATTTTTTAAACATCGTTATCTCAAGAACAGGTTGATTTTTCTATTCTTTTCATAAAATTTCATTCGTATACGAGAATCATTTTACACTGTATACCTACCCAGTTTTCTTATCACTGTTATCAACCATAAAAATAAACGTGTTTGTTTGCGATAAAAATTTACGATAACGTTAAGTATGCAGGTGTCTTGTGAACTAAAAAAAATCTACCGTCTTAGGAAATATAACTCGCACGGAAAATTTTACAAGCTAGGTGTTTCCATTTTTATTTTTCATTTCAAATATAATAGAATATATGAACATAAAATATTCTCTTTAATACCAGAACTAAAAACAAACATAAAACATACCCAGTTACATATTTCTCTCAAATGTCTTATTTTTTATTTTATTTAAAAGCCATTAAATTATATATTTTAATTTACAGATTTTATCACTTTTTAAGTAGATAGTAAATGCTGTCAATAATTAATTAATGATGGAGTATTTTATTTTTAATTACTTAGGTAGATTATATACTCGTTCAATTTAGTTATGAACTATAGCCCAACGTTTCCAAAACAAGATGAAAAGAATCGAGCTTCCTGCAAACCTATTCTAATTCCAACAAAAATCATTCAATGTTCTTAAGTAAAGATTTATTAAGATAAATGAGCCACAAACCAATTAAAGTGTTACGTGACTCCCGTTTTCTGATCTTACGATTTAAAAATCTTTTAGGAAACAGAAATGAAACACATTAAAAGCTCTGAAATATGTAAATAGAAAAAGTTTAATACAATTGGTGCTTTCGCCAAATCTCTAGGATACTGATTAACAATTATTCAAAATGTTCATGTTATTTTAAACAATAGTACCTACTTTTATATTACTTTCTTTTACTACTATACTATAGTAAGCTTTCACAGGAAATACGTGTTACGAGGTTCCCTGAGTTCAAAAAAGTACATAGTTTTTAGAAACATGCCTGGATGTGTGTGTTACCTACTGTGTGTGACAGCAGTATCGTATCAAAAGCCTTGTCCCAATTTCCCCAAACTTGGAATTTTGCCTTCATATTATATCTATAGTTGTGCCGCAAAGCTTTTGGTTGAAATCGGTTGACAAGAAGCTCAACTTTTTGCAAAGGTAAAAAATAATAAATATTGTTTAAAATTAAATGTTTGAGATAAAAAGAAAACTCTCTTTCCATCATAAGAAATACCTAAGTTAATATTACAGTAACTACTAATAATTAATGGGTATTATAATATTACAGTGAATCTGTATCTGTCTAGTGAAAATATATTTTCAAATAACTAAAAATAAATAATAAACCAAATATCTTAAATGTGTAAAACTTCGCGATAATAGATACTTATTAAATGAGTAGGGTTATAGTTTATAATAATACTGACATCCCGTAATTTTACACAGTTTTAGATATTTGAAAATATACTTTCACTAGCGAGAATATATTCTCACTGGAAACTTCTACTGTAACATATAACAATTATCTTATATAGTGTGTGTCAGTTTGTCGCCGATAGTTTTTTTGTTTCTTGCGTAGATAACAGTGCCAGCCAATGGAGTGGAGTTGCCACGGATTTCAAATAGTCCATATACAGTGATATCATGCATGCAATTATCATTATTAAATTCAATTTCAATTACAATTAATAACAATTATAAGATTGTTTATTAACCACCATTCATAATATCTAGAACAGCAGTCAATTCTGTTGACTGTCGGGTTTACTAGTATATAGGATATAATAGAACTAATGCTGATCTTTTAAATCATTTCCAAATTTTTTGTAAAAAAAATCAGTTATAACTTTCAGTAGTGTCTACAATTTAACAAATTACTTAGGCATTGGGTGTTTAAATTCTGATTTATACCATAATACATAATTTAATTTAAATCGACTTTCTTTTCTTCTTGGAGTATCTTTGTGTGTGGCTCAACTATTATTTCTAAACATTACATTAAAAAATTTTTTAAAAAAAGTTTGATTTTTACACAATTGGTTATTTTGTAAAATTTAATTCTGTTAATATAGCATAATTGTAACGATAAACAGTAAACATATCAAATAAGTAGGTAGCAGGTACTTATATTGCCAAAAGGTAAATACATTTAAGATTTTTTTAAAAATAATTCTTTCATATTTTTATTTGGAACATTTAAGTATTTGGCGATACTTTTTTATTTGTGTTCCCATTACAAATTTTCATTATTTTTAAATTATATTTTTTGTCGATTAAACGTGTAGTTATGAACTTTTTTTGTTGTTTATCGCAGCGCAATGTTGGTTTGCGGTTGTGTGTGAACTGTGGATATTTCCAAGTGATTTCCAAATCATGAGATGACGTTACAGATAATATCGTCATTTATATTGTAGTTGTTATTATTCGAGTTATTGTTGTAGGTATTTTTGTTGGACCTGAGAACACCTGTGTCCACAATACAATTACAAAGCCACCGTTACTTTGAGTGAGTTGCTTACTTTAAATTAAACTCGTCTGCACGATTGGTGAAACTTAATAAAATAACTAAATATGTAAAAGAAATATTGTGAATATTATATTTAAAAGATTTTAATTGTTATAGAGAAAAAAATTAATGTTTGCAGTGTAAATTTACAGAAAAATCATTTTCATAAATAGAAACTATTTACGTGTTAATTGATTTTGAAATTTGTGGTTCTCAATCTTTGGTTTGAGTCGCCTTAATTTTTAATAAGCCATGGTTAAATTGGTCAAACAAATTATTTCCTAAGAAATACTTTTACGTTTTCAAATTCTTTGTTCGTTCTGTCAATTGAATATTTCGTATTTTAGATATATAGTATCTTAGGTATCTATACATAAACACTGTATCGATAACATAGTTTTTAAAATAATATATTGGTACCATAAGATGACTTCAAAAAATTGCTTCACACGGTAAAAAAATTGAGAAGTGCTGGACTCTATACCACTTATATGAATATCATCAAGAACAAGAACTTACCATTTTTGGTAGATAGGTTCTTAGGAAATGAAGTTTCATTAGTAAAATTTAAACAGTTTTATTTATTCAACTCTCATCATATTTTTTAATTGTAAATATATAATTTATTAAAATAAATAATATATTGACGTAGCAAATTTCTATTTTTTTTTTTAATTAGAGACCAAAATATTTCTTAACTGGAAAAAAATTGAATTGAAAAATATTCTTAAGTAATTTCTATACTTTAATTTGGTTAAAGAAAATTAAAAATGTTTTATTCTATTTAAAGTTCATTAACTATCAGACATATTAAATAATATATTGCAGAAAAAAAATAATTATTATAGAAATAAATTGTTATGATTTCTTGCAAGTATTATTGAATCCATGATCTTATACATTTTATAATTTCACATTTATTTAATGTATGGTTTTTAATATAAGTGAATATAACTATATAACTATTAACTGTAACAAATTTTACTTAAAAGACTTGGTCTCTTTTCTTCTTAGATTTCAGAAAAAAATTCTAACATCATTGATTTCATCTTTGGTCACTTCTAATTAAGTTTCCAATTGGTTCATCCAGCTGAAACTGCTTCAAAGTACTGTTGAGTAATTTTTTTTAAGTTTAGAAAAAAATTTCTTCATTACTAACCTTATAATTTATTTGCTGATGAAAATCATACACATTGTCAACGGAAAACAAGCTCTCTATCTATAAGGTTGTGCTGAAGCTCATCTATAGATCAATGGGATCCAGCTCTGGGTGCTGTTTCTAATTCTAACGTTAAGATTCTCCAAAGATTCCAGTCAAAAATACTCTGACAAATAATTATAGATGTTCCCTGGTAGACAAAAATATTAAAAACACATTAGAAAGTATCAGGAGAAGCTCAAAGAACATCTTAACAACTTAACGGTAAACATTTTAGATTATAGCGAGGCTACAAGACAACTTAAAAGATGAGACCCCCATGGATCTTGCTGACAGGCCCCAGGACTAGAAAAATGTTGCAACAATTATTTCACAATAAAGCAACAGAACAAAAATATTTATTTTACCACTGTGCAAATTATACTAAAAAAAACCTTACTCATTACTATCCAAGTAAATTTGTATACTGACATTATTGTTTTACCCAAGCGAAATCGTAATGTAGGTACTGCAAGTGTAGAACAACCATTGACATTTTCAAATTGCATCAAAAGTTCTTTAATTTGTTCAGAATATACAGGATATACTATAACCCGTCGATATTAATTGCTTGATACAGTAAGATATCTACCATGAAGTCTTTCTGATAGACTCTTCAAATGCAAAGTAAAGTAATATTTAATAACGTTTAAACATTGTAAAAAACTCTTTTCTAAACCATCAAACTCAGAAGAAATCTTGGTAGAACATTTTATGAATTAAGTGAAACTGTTAATGTCAAATTGTTCCTTAAGGTGCAGCACCCTGAACGACTTGCTTTGATCCTCAAATCTAAGTGGTAATGTTAAACTAAATCTACAATTAAACAAACTAAACTACTAGAGTTATGAAGTAATATCTAGTCTAAAAACGTAAACTTGTAAACGTTAACATTTTTACTAGACTCTTTAATCTACCATTCCTCTATCGCTAATATAGCTATGGAGCTATTGGAACCTTTCTCTAATTGCATCAGTTATCTACTTTATCTAGTAAAAAATATTTTTATTGTTTTTGTGATTAGTCGACACCTGTACACCCATTACTAAATATGTTACAAGGAAGCTCCTCCTTAGTTGTCTGGGAAGCTCTAAAGATACCCCAAGTTCTTTACGCAGGCGTATTTTAAAGCCTCGTCTACTGATTTTTAGTTTCCCCTCATCTCGAATTTTGGATAATTTTTAAGTAATTGCCATCTCCTGATTTAGATACAGGATTAGTAAACTTAACCGCTTTTTGCCACCCCCACATTTGTGCCACCCAGAGCTTTGGCCTTCTTTACTCCCTACACCTTACGTCACTGAAAATCAACAAGAAAATAGTACAATCTGTATACATCTACTATCTAGGAATCAAAATATAGTTAACTCAAAACACAAGTCTCGGTTCGATGCTCTATTCAATTCCCCTTAAACCTATACCCCTAAAGTGTTTTGCTCAAATAAACCAGTAGCTATAAACTTTTTTGAGAAATAGACCAGATTGAAATTTTCAAATATTTGAAGGCTGGATAAAAAATGAATACTTATTCTAAATTCGTATTTATCAATATAATATGAAAACTATTTCCACAAAAAATCGGGATTTTTGGAGAGCCGGATAAAAATTTTTAGAAGAATGGGTGCAGTCTACGAACTGTATCGGTGATCACTGAACTAGACTAAAGTACTAAACTTTGGTTTTAGACGTCATGTAAGATTTTAAAACAGCTTCAAGCAACACAAAAAGACCACTCTGTATAGATTTCCTTAACATTTTAAGATGTAGGGCTGTAGGTTTTCCTCTACTTTTGAAAAAGTCTTTATAAAATTTTCAAACTTGCTATAGCTAACTCTATTTTTATATTTTTATTTTTTTTTTTGCTTAACCTACTTAATCAAACGAATGATATCTTTTCAACCGTTAATTTCATGTTAAAGTTAGCGGAAATTAAATGTATTAGTAGATACAAAGCAATTTTTGCAAAAATTTTTTAGACATCGTTGTATTACAAGTAGCTAAATTATAAATAATACTAATTTTCAGGTCTTAATAGTTTAATATTGTAAGCAATTATCAGGTGAAAAGACCAGTTTTTTTATTTTAACAATTAATTTTCTTTTTACACAAGGTTTCGTCGGTGTTATTCCGACTTCATAAGGTATCTTGAAAAGTCTGTTAAAATTGTTATATCCTATTTTATTATGAAACAGTTTTTTATTATTCACTAATTTTATACGTTTAAATTATAATTAAACTTTTTTATAAATATAATAAAAATATAATTTGAATATAAATTTAACAATACTGATGATGATGAAGTCGGAATAACACCGACGAAACGTTGTGTAAAAAGAAAATAAATTGTTAAAATAAAAAACTGGTCTTTGCACCTGATAATTGCTTAAAATAAATTTTAAATAAAATATTTATTCTTTCTTAACATAAAATATTCCATGCCAAAACTTTGGATTCCTGGAAATTTCTTTGAATATAACAATTAACATCTAGCTTTTACCCTGAAAATTAACTTAATCGATCAAAAATATCAGATTACTTGATGCTCTAGAAAAATTATCTTGGAAATGTTTTCGTCATTGTATACAAAAAAAAAAAAAAAAATACAAAGGCCGTGAGTTGTATTTTTATATTTTTCATTGGTTTTCTTTTTTCTGCTTGCTATATGATTATTATATTATAAATTTTTTATGTTCATTTTGATAAAATAAAACAATTACAGTCGTCACAGAGTGAACACCTGTTTGCACTAATTTCCCAGTTCATTAAAACATTAGGTTTACAAAAGGTAAAATGAAAAAAAAAATGTGGAAAACAAATTTAAAACCTACTAAAGTGTGAGCTATCTATTACATTTACACTCTTATATAATGAGTCGTCTTTGTTAAGCATTAACGCGAATTTTTTCAAAATGAAAAACGAAAACTTAATGAATAAAGAGAAACAGATATAATGAATTGTCGATTTGGTAGTTTTATCTTTATTTCTAATGTTTAAATGTTGTTTGATTGAATTGTATAGACTGCCGCTACTTTCTAATTATACCTTTACTACTCGAGGATGTTCCCACTATTTACATTGACGGTGAGATTGCGACTAACACACAAAAGAGCTATTATGAATGACTTAGCAATTTCAGTTTTAGTACATTTTTTTTTCAGAAAATTTCAATAGAAAATATTTACACTATATTTTCTTTTTAATTTTTAATGTATTAAACTCTAAAAAAATGCTATTTAAATTTAGAACGATTTTTTTTTAGTTGAACGAATACAACTGTGTTATAATATTAAAACTTAATTTCTAGATTTTTGAGAACTATAAAATGTTTGATAATTTTATCTACGCATGCTGAAAATGTCTTAGGAAATGAAAGAATAACACGGGTGACAAAATGAAAATTTTTTCAATATGTTTTTATAATATGGATATTTGGAAACGAAGGCGACATTTGACGCATCTGGGAAAAGCTTTTTGTCAGGAGCTGTCATTGCTTAAGGATCTGAAGATCTTCAACGCTGATTTTTTCATTTGGTTCATTGATAACTTGCAGCTGTATTTCGCTACTATTTAGTTTCGAAAATATTTTAAATATAGTACGTTTATTATAAGCGATGAGCCCATGACATGATACGTAAAATCAAACATTTGGTTCTTTGAAAAATAATGCTATGAATTTTCCTTATTTGTGCTTTCATAAAAAAAAAACTACGATAGAAATTAAAAAACTTTTAGATATCAACAACTCAAAATAATTTAAGTAAGTAGGTACCTATCTAGTTTTATTGGAAAACATTAAACATGAAAACGCTTTACATAAAATTCGGTTAGCACGAAGTAGGATACTATGGTTATAACTAACCAGATAAATACTATTATGAATCCATATTTTTTTCTTTCAACACTTAAAAAATTGCTTAACACGAAAACAGTTTAAATCAAGAAAAAAAAAACACTCCAAAAAAGTTAAATCGAAAAGAATAATTTAGGTATCTATAGGTTCGTTCGCGGGTGTGATAATAAATCGGTAACGAATCAGTTCAAGACCGATTTAGGATCATCGCCAAGCGCATGCAAGTTTATGAGCCGAGTTACGGTCCGATATTCGCGGTTCACACGAAATGCGTTCGTTACCGATTCATAATTGGTTCTAGCGATCCTCAGATTTTTGTTAGGATGAAAAATTAGATTCTCTTACTCATGCGCAGTTTGCTAAATTGAGGCTAATTCACAATATAGTTTCGCTGTCATGCTGCGTTCACACGAGTCAATTTTAGTGTGGCCGTTTTTAGTTGATCAAAAACATTTGAATGAAAAACCTCGTGTGAGAACCGTAATCAACTTTTTAGTGGATCAAAAAAAGTTTGAACAAGTCATCACACTAGGTTTTTCATTACACTTTTGATCGATTAACTAAAATCGCTTAACTAAAGTTGACTCGTGTGAACGAGGCATCGACTTCAATTCATATAACAATTTTCGTGGGTTCTCGTTAATCCTCGTCTTACTTCCGAACATTTTCAAACTCGTTCACGGGAAAATAACCCTTAATCAGTCATAAGCGTGTATGCGTTTGGCGGTTATCCTATCTAATCACTTGGATTGGTTCTCTCTGTTCTTTACCAGTTCTGGATCAGTACCATCAGTACCGCGAACGAACCTTATAACTCGCAAGTCAGACAGAAACCTAAAAACTTGACTTATGAAGTAAAAGAGTAGGTACTAGACTGAGACACTGTAAATGTTAAAAATCTATATGGGAATCAATCTTTAAAGGTGAAAACTAGGTTATTAACAAGATTTAAGGATGTGTAGGAGCTACAATCGAGAGCAAAAGTATTGGACACTAATGATTCATGAATGGCTACTGTTTGTAGCTTGTCACGAAGTAAATAATTAGTTTCAATACTAAAAGAAATCCATAACATTCATCAATCTTGCTTTAAATAAGAAATAATTCATAAAATGAAAAATGTCTACAAAATTTTAGACAGTCAATATACCTCAATTTATACTATGTACTAACCAGTAAAATAAGGTTTTCAAAATTGCATTTATGTTTGTCATCATTTTGATTTACCTCTCAAATATTCTTAAAATCGTAGTAATTATTAAAAAAGATTCGCTTACTAATAAATACACATGTGTATATAATCTGAATGTATTATATTTATGATCAATTAACAGTATAGCACAGTGCAGGTGCAGAGCCGTAGTGTGATATTATGGCGCCCAAAAGAATAAATCCATCCTCTGGTCTTTTAATCATCTTAGTAATATATTGGAAACCCATAGAATTGCACAAAACTTATTAAGCCGCTTTTCACGTGTGACATCTTTATCATTCGGCGCCTGGTGCCGATGCAACGCGCGTACCACACACGCTACTGTTCTGAGTAGCTAAATAATATAATAAACAGAGTCAATGATAAGAAATAATGCAAAGGAAAAAAATGTTAATTTTAAAAAAAACTAAAATCTTTGAAAATAATATTTCTATTAACATTGAATTTGTTTAACAAGAAAAAATATTTCTATCCCTTTAGCTTCATACCCCCACTAACAGTTTTTCACTTTATTTCAAGCTACAAACACAAACCAATATTTCAATCTTTAAAGGGTGAACATCAAAAATCATTTATCAATTATTTATTCTATATTGGCCAGTAAGATGCCTTAATTTATTTTTATTTATTATTTATTTGCAATCTGTATACACCAGTGATTCCCAAACTATGTGTCGCGACACACAAGTGTGTCGCGAGAGATTCCAAAGTATGTCGCGAAATTTTCAAAAAAAAATTAAATTTGCTAGAGTATTTGAGTATTACATTTATTTAAATAAATTTTCTATCTACCAGAGTGTAAGCCGTAACGTATAATTTATTTTAAATCTAGTTGCATCGCAGGATGCAACCAATTTTTGCATTCTATTTGAAATCAGTGAATTAATTAATTAAGAAATTCATACATTGGTGTAAACAGATGTGTCGCGAAAATTCTTGATTTCTTTTACTGTGTCGTGGGCCAAAAAAGTTTGGAAATCACTAGGATACACAATACACATTCATACAATGAGCAAATGGGTTTTAAGATCCAAATTAAAAACCTTTAAATTAAAGGTTAAATAGAATATGAAGAATATGTTGATGAAAGCCACCAGCCAGCATTGGAACTTCTTAAGAAATGGGGAGGTTTTCTGTTGGCCACTGTAGCTTTAAACGACGTTAAAAAAATTTTTGTTGGCGGACAGAGGTAAGAATTTTAGCTTCTGTATTAGAACGGGATAATAATTCCTCATGGAATTTAATGAATCTATCGGAAATAAGTTCGGAAATATATTATATAAAACGTTTCATTGATTGAAACTTGTTGACTTTCAAGGTTTGTTCAAAGATTTCTACCCTTTCTATGAACAATGTCTCGATACTAAACAATGTTTCGAATAATTTTATTTTATGATCATGCAACTCTATAAACCATAAGTACTACATAAGAATGTCGAAGTAGTACATACTATTTTTCTAATTACTGTAGCTGTATAGTTAATTATACCTATAAATAATATTGTTTTTAAGTAAATTTATATCTACTACCAGTTTTAATGCTTAAAACTCACTTTTCTATGGATATAAATTTAATGGCTTGATTAATGGACTAACTTCTGCTACTTAGAGAAAAAAACTCAATAAAATAAATACTTAGATCGAAAAATTGGTAAGCATTGCCCCAACTAGAAGACTAGATAATAAATTCTATTTATAATAAAAAAAAAATATAGGTACATTGTGTATTGAAGCAAATAAAAGTGTTTCGGTATTTTTATGAGACTTTTTCGACTACCTATCGATTTTTAAATTTGCAAAAAAAAAATGTATTTATAATAAATAAATACTTAGCGACTTATTTTTAGAGAATATTTATAAAGTGTAAAATGGTTTGGTAAATTTAATACAAAATATATAAAAAAATGTACATAATTTTACGAGCAACTCAAGGTTTGTGGAAACTTTTCTTATTAGCAGTTGTTGTAGAAAAAGCTGTTTTAAATAAGATGTAACAATATTGTTGGTCTTAAAATTTTATTGAGAAAAATCCATGAGAACATTAGTCTTGTACAAATATTTTTTGTCTCTAACTAGTTTCAAAAACCTTCACTGTATAGATTAGTATACTTACTCCACAAAATCCTCACTTTATTGTTACATGTAAAAAAAGTTTTTAATGTATTTGACTAAGTATTTTAGTTTACAAACATCGATGAATTCTCATGTTGGTGTCTTTATTGATTGAAAAATAAGATTTACAATTGACACCCGAAATGACATAACATAGAAAATTAAACGTTCTGCACTTAAAAGAGATCTGCGATTAAAAAAAGAATAATTAATTTTTAAAACAATTGGTTTTCCGCTTTAAAACTTAAGATTTCTCTTAAGATCTAATATTTATAAAGGTATCAAATTCTCATCAGCAGAAATATAATTTCATAAGAAATTCACTTAAAGGCGCAGTGGTTATAGATCAGTTGATCTCCGCTTCATGCGTCAATGGTACTGGGTTTGATCTCCATAGATTCCTAGATATAAGATTAATAATCTAAAATTAAATGACCTACAGAAATTTTCTGTGTTGGACCTTAGATGTTAAATCGACTTAAAAACAAAACAAAAATCATAAAAATTTATAAGAGGTCAATCAGCCAGCCGCCAGTATGCATTTTGTACCACCATAAAAAAGTATCTGTTCCCAGACCTAACGACAAAAATGTTGAAGTCCCTAATAACGATTCACTGCTGGACTTGATTTCTAAGGTTCTTGGTTGTGATTTTCATGCAACCTACTTGTCTTTTTAACTTGAAATAGAATCAAACTCTGGTTAAATTGAGTGAAGTATAGATTTCGTATCCTATTTCATTTCTAAGTCCTTATGTCAAGCCATACACATTATACTGTTAACTGCTAGTAGAGGAGGACACAAGAAAGTATAAGGTAATGGACAAATTTATTCAGAACCTCGACGCCTTTTGTTTTTATTCAAACATTAACTAAATAAAAAAAAAAAAACTAATCTTTTCTATGCATATTCTTTTCCAATGAGGAGGTTGAAAGCACTTTTCCATGCACCCTGACGGCGTCAATGTGTTAAGCATAGTCATAAAAAATGTCAAACAACTTGATTTTGTATCTTTACCCTTAATCCCCTTAACTGCAAATTTTGTCTATGCTTCCTTAGACCTTATTTTTGGATCTGATAGTATATTTCATTAGCGATTTTCAACATATGGCCTTTTACCTATGATCACCTTAAATAACTGTAATCATAGCCCCCCCCCCATAATTAGACTTGTCTGTTCCCACAAATTAAAACACCATTAATAGGACAAATTTTCTCTGTAATAAGGTTTAATTTTCTTTTTATATAAGAATGCGAAAATTGTACATGTCCTTAAGGAGCTAACAGAAATATATTTCTACCACTATTTTGAACGGTGGAACATGAAAAAATTCACAAGAAACTGTTTGCCAACAACAACAGTCAACAATTGTCTCTTATGAAAGATATATTAATTAAATTAAAAGTAGTCTAAGGTAATAAAAGAAAAGTTTGCAATTATATGTCAAGCATTGATTTCACAAGTTATTTCATTTATATATATATTTTTTTTATCAAAATATATCAAGCACAATTCATTTAAAATAATGTCTAACTTGCTTGCTGGACTTTTCTTGATTTGCTAATTAGGTGAATTCCAGGTTATTAACAAAATTCACGTTACGGCACTGCATATGTTACTATAAGTACTTATTGTAAATGGGTTTTTAAATTTTGATTGAAAATTTTCCGATGAGCGAATCCAAACTAATTCTAATTTAAATAATCTTAATATTTTTCCATTTCAAAATGTCACCTCTAAGTTTTAACCGTTCCTAAAGTTATGCCGCATAAACCTGAGCCTCACGGGCCTGAGCGTAAATTTATTACTGACCTAAATACGTATATATCGTACATATACACATACATATATTTTACTAAGCAGTACAGTAAATATTCCAATATCAGTATTTGAAAAATTACTAAACGATTTTCAACTATTACTATAAGGTTTTGTAATATTTCGTATTTGACAAGTATATTTTACTATACAGTACAGTAAATATTCCAATATCCGTATTTGAAAAAGTACAAACCACATTATTAAAATATACTTGTGATTAATAATATTTTATATATTTCAATAGCGGATCAACATTACATTCTAAATTCAGTATTTTTTACCCATATTTTTTAGTAAAAATTACTATATTTTTCTCTCCGTGTACCTATCATCGAAATTTTTGAAAAAAATCATTGAAGGAAGCATCTCTTTTGGATTATGTCACCTAGGACTTTGCCTTCACGAGTCACAATACATGTATTAATAAAATCCTGAAGCAAGTATTTTTTTTGTTTAAAAATATGGTTAATTTCTTGCACATTTTCAGGACTGTTTAATCAATGTATAATATTTAAATGTATCTACTCGTGAATTTTCTAATGTTATACCTATTTACATACCGTATAAGATTTACAAATTCACTTTCTCTTGATTTTTTAACAGTGAAAAAGAAATTGAATCAATAACACAATAGGAATATAACCTAGGAAAACTAGAAGGTTTCGTTTAAAAAATGAATACCTATTTCTAAAAAGTTTATACTTGCCACTGATATTACATATAAAAAGTACACTCCTATAAAATTTTCGGAATTTCAACAAGAAATTCTTTTCAGTTTAGTATCTAAACATCCAAGTTAATCGCAAAAATTTCACTTTATTTACCTTTCTCGCGATTTCTATTCGTGTATTTCTTAAAAAATAAAAATCTGAAAATGGTAAAGTATTTAAATCAAAGACCAAACATATTCAAAGAAGTTATTATATTTTTTTTTTTTTTTTACTTCCACATACAATCAAATTATAATCATACATAATAAAATAATATTAAAATTCTAGTGAACTATACACTTTACAAAATAAAAAATTTACATTTATATTATTTCTTTTTCATTTGAACAATTGGATAGTGATTTGATCTAACCAATGTCAAACTTCGTTTTTTATATAAAATATGTACAGTAAATAAAAATTCTCATTACCTATCAAGACATTTTTTGTCTCTTTAGATTCTTTTTTCTATTAGTTTAAAAAAAATATTTGTACATAAAAACTAATAATCACAGAACGAAATCGTAGAAAACTGTAGATATAATAAAAACGATGCATTTGATGACGAAATGCACGTTTTCTGTGATTTGAGGGAAGAGAATAGAAAATATAAATTGCAACTGAAAACAGGTACGTACTACAAAAATTAAATTAATTTATTTAAATAAATTTATTTCTATGTAACAATAATTATGTAGAACGACATCTTAAAGGAAACATTTATATACCATTTTTTTTCTTAAATTAAGATAAGTCAATCACAAAATGTCGTTCTACGCTTGTGAATGTGAATACAAAAATTTTCAACGAATCATACCTACTCCAGGAGAATATATGATTTTTAATTATAAATTCTAATTAGGATGAGTGAGATCCAAATCTATATAGATATTCGGTTTAAGTGAAATTATAGGATTTTTGACAGCCCTTTTGCGAAAAGGTGTGTTCATCATATGACTACGACATATCGATGAGTTGATGATGCCTTAATAATAAGCAACGGACGATCTATGATTTTGTTGGTTTAAATTTGGTTGACAATTTAACAGCTTACGGGTCTTCCATCAGATGGTGAGAGTTTTTCGGGGACCTGCAACAAAAAAAAAAGAACACATTAAATATAAATTAACATAAAAACTGTGTTGAAATAAAAGGCCTTGAAGGTCGTTCTAAAACCCTGGTGACGTTTAACCGGAACTGATTGTATAAACCTAAACCGGAAACGATCCTCATTCATGTGTTTAAATAGTACGCAATATAACGGGGTACATACATATCGCATGTATCTAAAAATGATATTGACAGAAGGGGACGTGATGGGGAACTCCACGTTAAGTGCAAACAGTTTTTTTCCAGCTGAATATTTTTTTTTTCGTTTCAAAAAGTCAGAGAGAAGAACCACAGATGTTTCTACAAAGAGATACCTTCTTTCTGGCTTGTTGAAATAATTTTATTTTTTTTTTCATTTTCATCTCCTTTATATGTGATATCGATGGCAATGTGTGTGACTTGTACCACACGAGCATTTCATTTCATTTCGTTTCGAACACGTGCAACCAAATTCGAAAAAGTCCGGAATGAAATGCGGCAATGATGCTGAATATAAAGAACGCGGCCTCACTCGTTTTTATAATAGACGCAAACATGTCTATATTTATTTTAGTGTATATTGTGGTGAAATCACGAAAGCGAAGTTCTTTGCTTTGGGACCAGGTGTCCAATATGGATGGATGTTTGTGTTCGTCAAATTGCTACGTTACAACTTCACGTACAGTCAAAATGCAATCTTTCTTATTTTTGGTTACTAATCTGAAGGCGTTGCTTGCAAAATTTCAAAAAAAGGAAATCAAATATTTACAACCTACACGCCAAAACTATTGTCCATATTTATTAATTAAACATAATTATTATTCACAAATTTCGAAGGTAATTTTGCAATTTCTTTTTTAGAAATCAAACATCTTTATCTCACATTTACACAAAAAAAAAAAAAAAACTTAAAAATACTACTAATATAATTATTAGGAATGAAGTAAATTAAATTTATCCATCTATTGTTTAAATTTAATTGAAACATGAGTTGGTCCAAGTCATAATTATGATTTAATCAAGCAGCTGTGTAAGACTATAGTAGATAGTTTTTTTCCCTCGTACAAAAATAAATTTATCGCAATAATAAAACCTTGTGTAATAACGAGAATGTAGCAGCTAATTATCATAGGAAAATATGTCTGGCTCAATTTTCAATTGCTAGTGTTTGAGGTAATAAATCTACTAGAGCTAAAAATATTTTAATATTAATCATTATTATAAAATTATATTATAAGTAAACAAGAAATGTGCGATAAGAAAATAATTATAGACGTTGATTTCCTGTATTTAAGTACATTAAATTTAAAACATTTTATAACGATAAAAAAGCTTAATTTAGACGAAACGTCGTAAATAGTAAAAATAAAAAAAATCGTAATTCAGGGATATACTACAACGCTTAGAAATTGTAATTAGTTATTATAGCAGGTTTGTTTCTGATGAAAATAAAACGATACGCTGTACGGTCTAAGTCATGCGCAATATAAAATTATGGTATTATCATCACAAACAGCATATCATAAATTTTCAAGGCGATTCATACGCTTTCAATATATTTGAATAAAGATAATTTTGAAATTTCAAGTTACGAGTCTATGCTCCTTCTCAGATCTTACAGAATTAAACATTTCCAGTTACTTTAAAACTTAAATTTCTGTGTAATATAGCAAGATAAAAGCAAAGGGCACATTTCCTGAACTATTTATATTTCAAATTAGCCAATAAAAGGAATTTGAAAATTTCAATAGTCGAAACGTTAATGATGAAACTTTAAAGAGCTATTTATTTGCTTTTCATTGATAAATCTTATCTCTTTTCAAATAGCAAAAGAAAGGATTTTTAACCTTTATACCTAAACCATTTCAAATGATCTTTTTGCAGAACAAAATTTTGGGCTCAAAGAAATTTTCAAGTAAAATAAGTCTTAGTTTTATTGATCATTGAGGAAAATAGCATTGTGTTTGTGGTATTTGCTTCGAATCTTAAATTTGAATGTTCATTATCTCCAAGATGAGGTGAATGCATGAGCTTTGTTGTATATATCATGATGTGATATACATTAACAAAATTGTGTCGTGTATAAAGCACTCAGTCATTATATATATACAATATAGTTATCTTAAATATAGCTGAGAAGCACGTGATGATTTCTCATGTGTTGAGTGCGATTTGTTAAACCACGACATATCATGAGATATTTAATTTGACAGCTGGGCAGCCTTAAATGTACCCGACTGTTAACTTTCAAAAATGCCTACAAATGATTCCCATAAACCTCATATATTTATGTATGTTCTTTGGGAAGTAAGTAGGTAGGCTAGTAACATAAATGTATTAAATATTTAACGCAGACAAGGGTGGTCATCGTATTCATCTATGTTTTTGGTATATTTTATTTATGTAGTTCAAATGTAGATGTGTTTATATTATATATACATTATACATATGAACCAAGTATGTGCGTATTTTAATGCTCCGCCTTGGCGATTATTTGACTATTAAATAAAGCACAGCTGCATTTATTGTGCAATTGGTCCAAACATTTTTTTCCAAAAATATCCATACTTCAAATTTTTCACAAGAAAATCTTTATGTGAATGTAATTATAAATGTACCTATCCCTCACGTTTCTTCAAATAGAAATACTTTTCGAATAGTTTTAAAAGATTGGTACACCAATTTATTATAGAGATAATTACTTTCAAATGAGTAAGGATTTTAAAAAAGAGATTACCTTTATTTATTTTTTAATTACATCTTTAAAATAATGTTTTCATTTGAAGATATTGAATTGGATTGGGTACGATTTTAATTGAATGTCTTAAACGATTAAGGTATGTTTCCATTTAGTCAAAATAAATAGATAATTTGGATATTTTTATTTTTAATTAAATGCTTGAAGAATTAAATAATCGTTTTAAGACAATTATTAATGCATTTAAAACGTGATAACTCCATTCACTAGTGCCATAAATAACAGAATTTAAATAGTTTTTATTTCCTAAATGAATTCTTTCAAATTTTTCAGGTTTTGACAGAAAAAAAAAGACCTTCAGTATGGGACCAACCATTCAGGTGTACAGAAATTTAGTCATTTTTGGGCCCTAGAGAAATCAACATTCCTTTGATGAGCTCCTTGTATTAGCACCTCGTATTACTTTTTAGTTATCTCTTAAAAATATTAAGGAACAGTGTTTGAACTTTAAAACGGACTTCAATTAAATAGTGGATAAAATATGAATGCGATGAAAAAATTTATTTTACCTACATATCGAAATTGTTTACTATGGGTATTTTGTCGATAAAATTTTCCTATCACATATTGAATAATTAGTACTTAAAATCTTTTATTTTCAACGCTACACGAACATTTATCATAAGTTTTAGGCCAATTTCTCGGTACAACACACATAACATTAAATAGCATTAAAATGTTTTTGTTTTTCCCATAGACAAGTCATGGTGAAAGGAGAGAGCATAAAAAGATTTTCACTGCTTTTTAAATATTATTTCACAGAATTGTTTAAAGATGATTGTATGTCGTGCATGATAAAAGGTAACAAAGCTGTACTAGATGATCGATATAACAACTCGTGAAAAATGGTTACTTATCTTCAAAATTAAATCTCCCACAAAAAATGCATTTAAATTGTTTTATCTTAGATATGAAATTTAAAAATGATCTTGTAAGAAGATTTCATTGGGCTATAATTTTAATTTGTAATTTATTTCATAACAAGCATTAACTTCTTTCATTTGAGGGATGAAATTAAACGAGTGAAAGCAGCCGCGATGGAAGGTCAAAAAGGGAGGAAGACGCACATGCACATGATATGCCAGACTGATTGAGCCGGGGCCGATTAGTGCACGTGCAGTATGTCGCACTGCTTGGTCATTATGTTGCATTTAAGGGATTAGAACCCTAGCTATTTGTGATTATTTCCCATAGTTATGAAAAGAAATATAAGCCTTCGATGCTCTTTTGCATTTGAAAATAATTTCAAAAGATTATGCATGTATAGAATGTAAAAATTCCCATCAAAATGTGTGAGAAAAAAATTGATTGCATGATTTCCAATAGTTAATGATTTGGTATTCATTTTTTAAAGACAATGAGAAAATCTTGCCAGTTTAAATAAGTCAGGTAGAAATTGGATTTTTAGTGTGAAATCTGTTTTTTTTTTTTTGCTTTAGGGAATTGAAAGTGAATTCATTTAAGAAATTGGTTTGAAAAATCTATCTGTTGTCAATATTGATTAAATCGTATTTGTTTTCTGTGTATTGTACAAATTGCTCAAGACATTAAGACTTGAAGCAATTGAACACCTGGCATGTAAAAGTTCAATAAAAGACCTTCTTCTTGATATTATGTACATAAGGTACAATATATTTGGAAAGGTGGTTTCGCGATCTCTTTGTCTACTCAATAAACAAAGATTGTAATCAAGGCAGCGTTCTCATGGAGCATAGATAATTCGTGTGTATAAAGGTAAAACGAAAAACACGAAGCGTGATTTCTTAAGGTGCATTCAACCGTGACAAGCGTGACTATTTGTCAATTATTTCCTGGTTGCTATCATGAATTCGGTATTTGCAGTATTAACAGTGGATACTTACGGGTATTAAAGGCGCGGGTGTGCTAATGTCGCATCCGTTAACCGGTAAAATTGTATTTGGTGCAGGTAGGACGCCTAGGGGTTGTCGATTTGATGACTGCGTGTGATTTGTGGTCATCGTTGTCGCAGCAGACCGAAGTGCAGACGCTGCATCAAATGCGTTTACTCCAGGATGAGCTTCGAGCGCCGTTTGCAAGTCGCAAATGTAATCAATCACGTTTTGAATTACCTCTAGTTTTGTTAATCTTCGATTTTTTGGCATAAATGGTACGAGATCTTTTAACTTTGTTAAATACATTTGTATTTCTTCGTTTTCAACGTCACGACGGTGACGTATCCGACCGTTAGCGACTGCTGCTCCAGTTGTGGGACAAACAGCTGTGACAGCTTTCATTTTTCCAACAATAAAACTTTGATTATTATAAAAAGTACACAAAATCGTTTCACCACACTTCAAAATACACACACAAACTCGATATATTCGGCACAACACAAACGGAACTTTCGAGCCGAATTTAATTGTTTGAAATCAATAATACGCTAGTTTGAACATAAAAACAGAACGACAGAATTTCTGTGCCAACTTCACGATGTAGTATTCCAAATGTGCGCGAAGCGCATGAAGCACCGTCTTTTATATACCACTGACCCTTCTACCATAAAAAAGGCGTGGTCTGGGCGGAGCGCTTGTCATTGCAGCCAATATCTTGGAGGCGCCGTGGTTTTGTTTTGGCGGCGCACAGGTGGTCAAAGATGTGATTTTTTTACACACAGAAGTCAACATATGTAAATAACATTTTTGAGACGGATAAATTCGTAGGGATTTTAGCCTCTATTTATTTCTTCTATTTATGAATAAATAATTACTCATGCATCAAATAATTTAGCTGTATTTTTTGGTGAAAGCCATACGGCTTTTTGTCACTCAAATGTGCTTCTGTTTCGTCACATCGACTTTACTATTTACCAGGTATATTTATCGTATATACATTATATATACCTACACCTATCTATATTATAAGTTGTTTCTTTTTTATACGAATTCTTTATTTATTTACATACGAGCCGAATAAAAACCTCACATATTACATATTTGGCTACACCAACTTGCAACTATTAATAAAGGCGCCAAGTTTCTAGCCGTTAATTATAATATATTCAAAACCAGATAATTTTGAATATCGATTTATAATTATTTAAAATTTTGAGCTTGTAAAAATAAATAAAAACACGTTATTAAATTGAATCTTCTACTTTTTTTTAAATACAGGTGTTTTAAATATACGTAATGAAAAACATTAAGTATGCCTTATGGTTTTTTGTAAACACACATTTAAATATACCACAACCTTTTTTTAAAAGTCTTATAAATGGTGTACTTAATATATTTTTGATGACATCAGATTTCTTATAAAATAACCAACAATTTAAACAAAGCACTTTAATAGGAATCATAGATATCTGCAACAGAAAAACCTAAAAAAATACCTACCTACTTATTGATACCAATATGTAGGTGTCTAATATTAAGTACAGCTTTGTCTCTAGCGTGTTCTGTAAAAAAAAATATTGTTACCATTAAATAAAGTAGGGTATGTTTGCATGTACAATATAAATACATTGTACCTATACATAATATAAGTTAAGCAAACTAATAAAGATATGTATTGGTGTACAGACACTAATAGAGTGTGTATGAACAATGCAACAAGAACATTGTAGATATACATGACAAGGTAATAAAAGATACTGGTGGACATATAGCACAAGAAAAGTATAGCATAATATATTTAAAAATAGGTTAATCCAAAAAGTAACTGTATCAGAAACTCAGTAAGATACTTAAACCCTCACACCGTAGAATTAATAAAATATTACTTTGATGGACATACAAACGTAGGTACCTAGGTACCTACATTAGGTAGGTACTTATCTAAGAACAGTAGATAAATAATTAACCTTTACCTAGTCCGTTTTGGTTATACTTTTCTTAATTGATAGTCGAATGATCATCTAAGAATTTTGAAAAGCTAAAATATAGTCGTAACTTTTAGATAGGTTCTGATATGTTATCATTCTTAGATTAACATTCGACACTTAAAAATCTATCATTAGATATAAGATCCTTATATATAGGTATAGGTAAATCTATAGGCGCAATTGACTTCAGGTCTTTAGAGCTACTATTAAATTGCCATAGGTATTGAAGTATTGTTCGTTAAAGTTGAATATTTTAAAGTTTTAATTGACATTTAATGTAGTGTGTTATTAGCTATTGAGAATGATTACAAAAAGCATTGTGAGAAATATTTCCAAAAATAACAAGATGGTCAATATTAAGAAAAAAGCCTGAACTATGCCAATAAATAATTAGGTAGGTACTTATAGATAGGTAACCTATGTTTGAAAACGTAACTTAGAAAAATCACCTATATCTACTTAAAAATCATATTGTGCTAACAATAATTATTGCTTACTAATAATTATGGGTATATCGCAATACACATTAGTATGACTGTTCTTATTTTTTCTTATTTATTTATTTTAGTAAAACTTTAATAAAGTAGGTATAGTCTTAAAACTTATAAAAAGTTACAGTAGTAGTTTCGAAAGTTACAACAATTTGATCAATGAGAACTTTAATTTGCTTTGCTCCTCAGTAAACGAGTTATAATTAGAAATTAGAAATTATTAGGTAATATTTAAAAGCCAGACTTTGTAGCATTAAATTTCAACCTTGAATACTTCGATTGTGTTGTTCCAATGGCTACTCCACACAAATTAAAAAAAAAAAAATTAAAACAGTAAGAAACAAAGTGCATTAACCATAAATTTGAATGGAATAATTTTTCAAAGGGAAATTGATAACCTAGATACCTCTATGGTATTTTAATTGAACTTTGTTTTTTTCCACAGTGTATCGCTATTTTATTCTTGAGTTTTTCCTTTAACATTAAAATTATCAAGTCAAATTCATTTCTTTCCGCGTAGAACTTTATCAATTTACAATTCAATAAGCGTAAAATTTCATCACGGCTATAACAAAATTAAGTATTATCATTGTCTTTCTGAAAGAAAATAGAATTGTCAATGTATATCTCACACCCGCACTTGATTTGGCATATGGAAAGTACAGACAAGTGTATAGATAAGTGATTTGCATACGTATGCAATAATAAATACCTATACCTAAAATATGGGATATAGCGGCGACAATGGCCGTGTGACCGGTGACGACATCGTAAAAACGGCATGCTAATTCGTTTCCGGTGGACATAGGTACACCTATACAATAATATTTATATATACATCTAAGTTTATTAATATTACCTTAGCATAAATTATTAAGGTTTGCTATCAGCCAACAAGGCAACTTAAATTGCAGTAACAGGTAAATTTATTTTTAGCTGCACTTGCACAACCAGTGAAGTGTATCTTTTTATTATATGCATTTTTTCATATTAAATACATCCTTGAAGTTGGGTCTATGCGTAAGCAATATCAGTAGGTATTTGCATAACAATTTAAATAATTTTTTTATGCACTTACCAATAACTTACCTACTTTAACTTATTTACTCCTATAATAGATGGGCACTCTTGCATTTTACTTTTTAAATAAAATTAGAAATATTTTAGTTAAAAAAGGCACATGAAAAATTATAATACTTAAGTAATGATAATTTTATTCATAAGGAGAAATCATTGAAAAAACGTCTATCAAATTCAGGTCAAAGTAAAGTTCATACAAACGGCGCGGCGCCAGTTAGCAGATCTTTTGACCTGTCTTTTTTATCTGTCGAACTGAAAGAAATTGTGATACTCAATACTTCATTTAATTGTTAGAATTAAAAAATAACTTTGCATAAAATACCTCGTAAGTATTCATTTAATGTTTATATCGTCACATGTTTTCATAATATAGTACCTATATGGTAGACTTATAGGAGTACAGATATATGTATATAGAAACTCTCATATCAACTAAATAAGTGAATAATAAATAAGTAAAATAGATAAAGCAATAATCCTTAATTTTAATTTGAATTTTACCTAAAAAGGTACTGAGTAAGTACCTATATAATGATAATATTACGATGATCTTATAATTGAGTTGGATTCAGATAACTTTGTTCTCGAATCGGAGAAAATAGATTCTTATTGTAGTTTGAAAAACTTCGTTCTATAAAAGATTTAGAAAAGCTTATACTATGGATGCTTGGGTGGTAAATCAAAACGATGACAAACAAATAAAAATTTACAAAAATGTTTCTTATTAAATCTTAAATCAAGTGTTAAAATTTAAAAATGATTGACTAAACCAATCAAAAGTTATGTCAATTTAAAATCGTTTATTTTAACATGTATGCTCTTATGACGATATTTGTTCACTCAATAAGTTAAAATTTAAACTAATGTAAAAAAATGACAATTGTTTTCAATTGTTAAGTTAAATCATATGAAGTATATAAAACTATTTTACAAAATTTGATGTACGGTTGTCGAGGAAAAAAATTAAAACCAACTGAAAACCTATTTTTTTAGTTAATATATGGTGTAAATTGAAGTAAGTACCTATATATATTCACTGTCAAAAGTACATGAACTTTTTTCGGTTTATGAATTAGTACTTATACTTTTTATTTAGGTAAACAAAAATATTTAGAGCTAAATTAATTTTATGTATTTCTTCTAGTACTAAAATAAATTATTTACTTTGTGACAAGTTCTAAATTACTTATATATTCATGAATTATTTGTGTAAGAAATTTTGCTCCAGATTATACCTCCTATTCATCCTTAAGACATGTGATTGAAAATTAAACAATATGTCCTGATGTGATATTCATTTAGACCATAATATATTGAAATGTATTCCTACTTAATAACTTAAGGTACTTAAAAACTTTTCAAATCTCTATTTTTCTATCTTTGAGTGTTTTAACATAAGTAGTATCTATATTTCTTAAGTATAGATATTAATAACTTTACTACTTTAGTTGAGTGAAAAAAATTCACAAATGCACCAAAATCACTTCTTTGGTAGTTTGTAATATTTATAGTAGTTTGAACTAGTGTCGCCGAGAGAAATTCCCGTACTCACATAACACAAGAAGTGAGCAAAGATAATGAAACGAATTTAATTTTTTTTTATTTAAGTTTAAATAGAAAAACTTTCAACTGATCAGCCAAACATATGGTAAAGATGATAAAAATGGTGTTTATAAGATCTCAAATTTTAGTGTTTGTGATTATATTTTAGCACATTCGAATAGTTAGCCTTTTAGCTTTATTCAAAAGTGTAGATTCATTAAACTGGTGTAGTCGTAAAGTCGCTGTATTCATGGAATAGGTGTACTCTTGAAGGCGATGCAGTAGATGTACTCGAAATCGATTTAGTGGAATCAAATGTGTAGGTATATTCATCTATTTGATATATTCGTTTGATTCGTTTGATGGTTTTCTCACTGATGACAAAGATTGCACCATTCCTCTTTATTGTTACAAGATTTTTGCTAGCACTGAAAAAAAGAATGAATAATTATGAAGAAAGAGGAAATTTGAATTTTATAAACAAAGGATGTACATCCTTTCTAAAGATTCATCAAGTCAATTATTGGGACATTTTGTGTAAATGAATTAAGCTTAGTTTAATATTTAAACTTTGAATTGATATAATTTGGTAAATCAATGCTTGACTTGACTTGATAGTTAAATATTAACATTTGACTTAAGTTTGGCTCAATTGTAAGTCAAATAAAAGTCAAGTAACTTGAAAATCAAGTCAAGTTGTGACAATAATCCTTTCTTACAGAATTCCTACCAAATTAAACTTAATAAACCTTAAACTTTTTTTTAGAAAAACGAATTTGAATCTTGATATCCAGAGATTCTTTTTACCTATGAAACCAACCATTCATTCAAGTTGTCCAATAATACGCATAATTCGGTAGTTCGGTACTGATACTATATATCCTGTATAATTATTAATAAAAGAAATGATTTTCCTCTTGTTAAGTTTTTTAATCAATTCTCATATTTCCTTCACTAAGTTTTGAAAATTCATAACATATCCTCTTTCAGATTTAAACGTGTATAAATGAGATCATGATTACTTCTAATTATTAGTGAATAAACCTTGAAAACTGCAACGTAATTAAATCAAGTAATCACCCAATTAACACGTTTAAGGAAATTAAAAAAGGCAGGTGTCGGACGGCTTGCAATCTCATTTTTCGCTAAAAAAATAATTTGCGTATTTGTCAGAAATAAAAAACGTTATATTAATACAATAAATTAGGCTCAATAGAGATATGATTTAATTTATGAAATCAACACCAAGGCCGACAAGTATTTAGTAAATCTTAATAGTCAATAGTTATATCTACGTAATTTTTTTTACGAAGTGTGAAATATTTTGATAAGAATTTAATCTATTTAACATTTAAAGTTAAGTCTTTCCAAGAACTATTATTTAAATTTTTTGGTTTTTAAATACGTAAATTTATGACGATACGTAGTATATGAGCTAAATATTTATCATACAAAATATATTTAACTTGACTCATTTGAAAAAAAAATTCTTAATTTCACACTTAGGTATAACTAGAAAAAAACAATTTATTATTTTTAAGATCCTTAAATTATGAAATTTCTATATCTCATTATCTAATGAGACTAAGTGTAATTTAGATAAGAAAGTATTTAACATATTAACAAAAATATGTTGTCCTAAAAGTTCAAGCTTTTCAAGCCATTTAAGACGATAAATTATAATGAATAATTTTTAACACGTTTCAAGATAAGTGCACACAATCCTAAGGGTAAATATTGGATTTTCCTATCTAATATTACAAACCCCAATCAACAAATCATTAGATAGTTATAAGACTTTAGCCTAAGTGATGACAAATATCTAATGTTATAGTTAAATACACTTCATTTCAAAATTTAAACATTATCTTAAAACATGTCAGCAATAAATATGTTGATTCTATATTATATCTTTACTGTTGTTATCATAGACATTCCAAAAATAATTTTTTTTTATTCGAAATTTATTTAGGTTTGTTTTTTCGTTTCATTTAACCAACGAAGAAGTATTAAATATTAATGAATGGGATAATATTTGACGGGCTCTTGTCATTAGTTAGATAAACAAAGTACCATATTAATCTTTTGGTAATAAATATTTTTATCTTATCAGTATTTTTGATATGCTATAATATCTTAACTAAAGAAAACATTGAATGAAACACTTGCTCTTGATATGAATTTATTTTCTTTGTACGTTTCTCTGTAAATAAAACAGTAAATCTGTATATGATCAGGTTCAATTATTGCACATACACACAACTATAGTGTCTACGTAAATAAATTATCTAAATGGGAAAGTCAATGAAATATTTCTTAGAAAAAATATTTAAGTGTACAGGATTATATAAATAATAAAATAATAATTTAAGCAGTGAGTTCACATATTTTTCCACCTGTATAGTAAGCTAAAGATTTTACAAACCAAACTAATTTAAAAAAAAAATTCAAATTTTCATGCACATAAAAGTAGTTTCTTCTGTTATTATTTTAAAATAAAATACACTGAAAGTTGCATTCAGCAAAACTAGGGATTCATAAAGTCCAAATGTTGAACATTTTTTGAAGTGAATTGTATTTCCCATTTTTACTTGTAAATCAAATAACTTGTGAAATTAATGGTTTGACTTGATTTCACGTTTACCTAAATATTAATATTTAACTCGGGTTATTGACTTGATTTTAAACAAAATTCTCTGGTCAAGTAGCTATGAAAACAATTCAAGTAGTAAATCTCTAAGCAAAACATACCTAAAAGATATCAATAGATAGATATGGATATTAATAGGTAAGTGGTTTGCTTAAAAATGTTATTTTGATAAATCAACTTTCAAAAGATTTTTCATAAATTTTCTACAACTATTTGGATCCTATTTATATATTTACACCATGAAGTTTATATTTTGTCAGTATTTATGAAATCTTTTCTTAAAATAGTTCCTACCATTGATACCATGGTACCATGATTTTCAAGTAAAGCTTAAAAAAACTTGTTATTCGTGACATCCACTCATTGAAAAATCTATGTTTTTTAAGAATACTTAATAAATCTCTAGCAAAAGTGGACAGTCTTATTGTCTATTTTGATCTGGTGTTCATCGTTGCTCTAAAAAGTAATTGTGTATTTTTTTTTTTTTGGTGTTTTAATTCGATTTGACAGCTAAAGCCACGACTAACTCAATCCAGACAATTTATGTAGGTCTTTTAATCTTAGCTCATAAAGCTTATATCTAGGATTCAGCGGGGATCAAACTCAGTACCACTGACACATGAAGCGGAGATCAACTGATCTAACCGCTGCGCCATTAGGTGAATAATTTTGTATCGTATATCGGTGTATTCAAGATTTTCATACAGATAATTTTGCCATTGTTCTTAGTTTTTTCTTAGTTATTGTATATTTAACCAAATAATAGCAGCTTCTTTTAGTTTCAAATATATTTTTTCACTCCACTTTAAAATTTTTGCCAGTAAAAACTGTTAAAAAATGGCTAATTTCAAATCAATACTAAAGATATCTCAAATTTCATTTGGATTCCCTACGTTTGATTGGAGATACCTAATAGTAGCAGATTATATCAAACATTAGAGCTATTTCTAAGACGATAAGATTTACAAACGTCTTTGGGACTGAGAAAGTTAAGAAAATCCTACTGAATTTAAAATTATGACTCTGGAAAGGTGCAATGTTCTCGATATTTTTAGCCACAGTATTTAACGTCTGCTAGGACTTCTGTTTCACTTTGGCCTTAAACTATTAGTTGAAGAAAGAATTTTGTTTTGCAGGATATGGTTCAGTTACTTGTTATTTGGAAGGTTTTTATTAATTCAAGCTCTTTGTTTATTAATTGCAGGATCTTCATTCAACACCTGTTTGTGTCAGCTTTAACCTTTGTCATCTTTCTACAAATCTCAAATTTAAGTACTTACTTGTACTCGTTTGGTAGAAGTTCTAGAAAATGTTTATGTTTCTAATCTATAGCTTAGAGAATTAATATTGCTAAAATAATAGACTTATGATGATAGATCCTTAGTTTTCATGAAAGTAGCTTCTGTTTTGTTTTGTTTTTTTTTTTATACACAACTTTATATTGTAAAAATTGTTTCAAGCTGTTTATAAGCGATATATCTTAGGTAACTCATTTTGTAGTGCCTTCAAAAGGAAACATCTTAATTGTTAGAGTTCTTGATGCCAGTACAGATATTATAAATAAATATTCAAAATCAAATATTTTCCAACCAGACAAACGTCTTGTGAAGTTATAAGCAGCTCACTTGGTTGAACGTTTTTTTCCAAATCTACGAACCTCACTTTACTTTATGATCCTATGCTAGCATCTTTGGGTTAATACCGTTATAGAAAATACATGGCAATTTAGTTTTGAGTCTGCAAAAATGAAAATGTTCTTGGCTCAAGCAAACTTCAATAGAGATTTTTAATTTAATTTTATATTTTGTGAAATAAAGTGTAGTCTACGTCCTATACGGAAGCAATAACTTTTAATGTTGACTTCTTGAATTAAAATTACTTTAAAATCTCAATAGTTTGTTACTTACAAATAAAATCTTCTTTTATAAAAATATAATATTAACATTTTTGTGTATAAAATTAAATATTTGTTTGATATTATCATTAAAAGTGCCAACTGTTCGTTATTTGTAATTAGGTCTCAAAAATCTGACTCAATTACTACAAACAATGAGAAATATGAACAAATGTTCGATCACATTTGTCACAATTGTGTGACGAAATCTATACTTATGGGGATATAACACATTTTTATAAGGGTTGTTAATAACAGCTGTCTTATACAAACCGTTAAAAACACTGAATATTAAATATCTTCAGCTCTTTTAATCACCGAATCCCCATTTAATCTCTGATTAGATATTTTTTTCCACGTCAATTTTTAATATATTTGAAACTTGAAAAAAAAAAAGAGAATTGTATAAGTTAAGTATATATCATACTTATAAGTAGTTTCTTAATAGTGCATTTTTGATTAAGATATTTAAAAGGAGATTTGCAATAACCGTTAATTATATACACACAGCTGACATTTAAAAAAGCCTGTTAGCAATACTCATATTTGTATAATACAAAAATCTATATTGGAACACATGCGGGCAGATAACACCCGTTTAATTTAAAGGGTACCGGAATACGACTTATCAATGTTAAGGGGATGCAATTGGTTCATAAATGTGTACGTCCCTCGATTTGTGAGAGCTATGTATTGGTCTATATTTTATCTATATATTCCTATATTAAATGTTTTAATGAATAAATGGGCAGCTGAAGCGGTGTGCGCTGGGAACTATTCTTTGCCAGCGTTCACAGTGCACGTGGCCACGTGGCGAGCACGTGCAAGCGCGTAATTGACTCGCTTGTATCGAAAAAAGAAAGCCTACGCATCAAGTGTTCATACTATTAATAGCGATGCGAAAAATGGAAAAAAGTTTTTCCAAAAATATACCATTTAATTGGTTTGATTCGATTAGAGAATAATCAATGCTGCAAATTTGTTCCCACGGGACTTCACCTGGACGCGTATTGCACAGCTGGCATAATTGTATAGCTTCATACAGCTGCATCACTTACTCATAGATTCAAGGATTTAATTCAATATAACAATCATTTTATCCAACAACGACAAAAAAAATGTTAAAAATTTAAATTTACAACGAATGTTTCGTAGACATTTGAAATAAATTGCTGACATGAAAAATTTATATTGTACCATAATATGCATAGATTGCAACTGAAATCATAGGATTTTAAATATTTAAATATCGTAACGTTTACATTTCGTTATCTACATCTTTTTGGACTTTTTTGTCTACTTTGAAATGTAAAAATTGTAAAATGTAGGAATATACCTACTTAGGTGTAGGTATAGGTATATCAAATGTGAATGTTTAATAACCCAGTTTGTCAACTTTGTGATGAGACTCGCTTATGATTAATTTATGAGCAATGATGTTGACATTCAAATAAATGTCGATAAATTGAATTCGAACACTCGCTTTGGTATAGATTAGAAAATTATAAATAAATTAAACATTATTTATGCCTCGATAAATGTATTATGGCTTGCACAATAAATCAAGATGGACAGTGGTAACCTTTTGAAAAGAAAACGTCAAAACGGTCCAAAATTATAATAAAAGTCGTGATGAAAGTATTTGGACAGTTTGGAGGTAGGTACCGTACTTATGGAAATAACGAGGCAATATTGGAAAAAAATAACTTATCAAACCAAAAACCAGGTTTGGTCTAAAGAAATCTAAAAAATTGACTTTTGGAACCATCTATGTAAATAAACGAGTAGTAATTTACATTTACAATTGTTGGAAGGGTTATAAAAAAAATTTTGAGACGTAAAAATGTTACTATCTTTAGATGTATCTAAACCCTTAGAAACTTTTTTTTATTATTTATTTTGAGAAAATCTTTTGTAAATTTCTTTTACTATAGTAAATTGTCATACGTTTTCAAATACAACTACTGAATTCAAAATTGTATAGTATCTATACTATACAATTGCAAGACCGCATCTTTTAAATTTCGAATACATTTGTCTATCTTAGCTTTAGCTCTGCTTCGAATACAAACTTTTAATTTCACAACAGATTTTTTTAACAGTGTATGTACATAGTTCTGATCTTACAAGATCTTTAGCATCAGAATCCTATAGGAACTATTATCTTGTAAAATATTTGTATAGGTACATCTTTAGATATTGTATAGCTACAAATACTTTCGATTTAAGTTTCACTATCGAAAACTAAATACATAGTTACAATTAACGGTTTAAAATATTTTCTAAAAAATTAGAAACGAATTTAGATACGATAGGACTTGGTTTCTAAGCTATTTAACTTATTTGACTAGTATTAAAATGTCAAGTTAAGTTAAATATTGATTAATTAAGTTACTCAATTAATTTCATAAAATGTCCAACAACTTGACTTGATGACTCCCTACAATTGCCATACCCGACCTTTGCAAACGTTAAAATTTTTTCAAGAAACAGACTTAGCGGTTTAACTGTACCTATGTGACTTTACAGTGGATCAAACATTTATTAAGGAATTTAGTTTGATTTTTTTCAAATCAATTTTTAGTGTTAAAGTTATTTTGCAAAATTTTTGATCTTTAATCAGTTTTTTTAGGATTCTGAAATTTTATAAATAAAGACAACTACTTTCACAAATTTTAAATGAATAATTTTTTAGCTAAATTATTTAAGAAGCCTATTTTGAATTTGTATTAAAAATGTAAAGCTTTCTTCTAGATGTGTATCTATTGAACGAAAGGATGTTGCAATAATTTATAATATCATATAAATAATGCAATTCTTTGATTGCAGTAGATCTTCATGTGAATTAAATCAAGCAAAGGATTTTTAATGTTATGCATACATACTTATAGATAGCCAACGTTTAAAATTAGAAAACTTCGTCTCTATTTTATTGCAACTGTAACCGATGTTCAATCTGTTCTCAATATGTGTACGAAACACCAAAAATACATTCTTTTAATGTAAAATTCGATAATAGAATTACGGCAAAAGTTTTCGGCGGCATATTTTATTATTGTATTATGAACGACATTTACTTTTTGATGTACAGATGTGTGGAACATGTGCGTTGTCAATTACAGAGTATCCTAGAGATGCTGCTTCTGGACCGGCTGTCGACCGTCTGTTTCGTTATTAACTAAATGAAAAGTCTCTCTAACCTTGATGATTTCTATTAAATTAACAAACACTACCCTTAAATTTTAAATTTAGCTACCAGATTGCAAATAGATACTCTTGCAACATTTCAACGAGTAAATTGTTTTAAATGCATTTACCTAATTGCATTGCATAACTCTTTACTAAAGAAACATACAATTAAGAAAAAGAAATGTAATTTTTGTCGCTATTTTAATTAAAAAATTGATACCTTTTTTAATAAGCCGTTAAAAAACAATAAACGTGACAACTTTCCTGATTTGAAAGTAAGGCATTATGTAAATACTAATCATTGTCTGCTTCATGATATTTATATTTATAAATATATAGGGTGAAAGCGCAACCCCTTAACAGATGTTCAATCGAATTCTCACCCAATGGATTTTTCGCCCCTTCCGTATGTACACCACACTCGTCATTTAGTTAAGTATGTGACAGTCGTTTCATTAAGGACTGGTAATCTCGTAAATAAAGATTAAAGGCTGTTTTATACCTACAATCTACATTATAATATAAACATGCGTCTATTGCATTATAGTTAGTAGTTTGTTTCCATTGACTTTATTTGTTGCTTTATATAGGCTTCATTTATATAAACTTTTGTAAAAAATACAGTAGGAATGTTTGTAATGGATTGTATTAATTTAAGTAGGTAGAAATTAATCAATAATGTTTTTCAATTAATCTTTAACATTTATACATACCTAATTATTGTAATTAAGTAATTGGGAGTCTTACCCTTCATCAAACTGTCAATTATAAAATAAAAAGCTCTTATTGACCGTGGAAAATTGTAGCTTTCCACATAGGTACTAAACAAGGATTTTATTACATGTCTTAAAAATTTGCTCACACTTGATGTTATTTTAAAATAAGTTTATTGAATTTAAAAAAAATCAAATATTAAACTGAATAAGCACAAAAAATGATGGATTCAATACTCAATTTTTCATATAAACTTTTTAAGAAACCACAGAATAAATTTAAACTAAATATACCAATCAGTCCACTTATTGGCGCAGCGTTTAAAGCAGTGTTACTCTCCGCTCCATGCGTCAATGGTAATGGGTTATCGTTCCAGTTAAATCCTATATAGATATAAAATTAAAGACCTAAGATTAAAATGATCGACAGAAATTTTCTGTGTGTCGACAGTGGTAATATAACCTTAGTGAGTTAAACACAAAAAAATGGCAAGTTCAGACGTCTTATTGAATTGATATTAGGTATGCTCAGATCTGTTACTTAAATCGATTTGAAGTCAAACTCAATGCATTATGAACTCTCATTGCTCTTCAGGAAAGAAAGTATTTTATTAGCTATTACGTATTAGCACAGTAAGCATTTTCTTTGTTGTTTTTTGATCATCATCAACTATTAAATTTTGAAAATATGTTTTATACTTCTTTCTCTTTTTCTTGATATCAAAAATAAGTTGTAAATCTTTTCTCTTGATATAAAACTGTCGAAATAAAATTGTTTATTTGTAATTGCGTTTTAACTGAGTATTTAAAAGTGATATAACAATTAATTCTTAATTAAACAACAATTTACAAAAAAGTATAAAAGCAATATGAACCTTAATTATTGTTATCTATTGTATAGTTCAATTTTTTTCTTCTTGCTTTACATTAACTAATGAAAGTACTTTGGGTGAAATTTTACAGTTTCACTTTCTTAAATGTATCTATTAATTGACAGATATTCAATCGATAGATTTTTTTAAATATTCTATAGCAGGGATATTTTGTTGTGTTATATTCATTTATAGCGATTCATTTTATCATTTATTAGATTATTTCGTTTAATGGCATAATCATCCAACAAAAATTATTAAGACTTATTTCAAAACAAAGCTCAAAATCAATTTTCATAAGGGCTTAAAATGTATAAGTATTATAAATAAACAAGAAAAGTTGACTTTTATTAAACTGTAGCGCAGTTTTTATGAAGTTTTTAATTTTATTTAAAATATTTATTTTTGACTTAACAAATTAATAAAAATTAAGTATTATTTTTACAATTACTGATAAATATACTTAGTTAGAGGGGCAATAGATCAGGATTTATCAATGGATGCAATAACAGGATATCAGGTCGCGACGTTTCGCCATACATTATAGCTTCCTCAGGCTCTGTGAAAGTAAAAAAATTTGTTGGTTTCTTTGTTTTTTTATTGTAAACAAAGCCTGAGGAAGTTATCATGAATGGAAAAAAGTCGCGACCTGATATTCTGTTTTTGCATTATCATTGGTAAATCCTGATCCATTTCCCCTCTAACTATATTTATCAGTACTTATTAACAAGGATCTGAATAAACTTAGTTTTTACAAATTTTGCACCACCATACTTTTACTTACAATTAGATATATGTATAACAAATAAACTATTTAAATTTTCAACAAATCCCGAATAAATGTTTTCTAATATAAATAATAATAAATAAATAACTCTAACAAACCACAATTAAATAAACTTTACAATCGTCGCAATGCTGGGCCTGAACTTTTATCTTTGAGCGCAAATTTTCTTAAATCTACTTGAATTAAAACCACCAAAATAGAAAAATATCAAACTAGATTAAATCAAATCACACCAAAATAACTGTGGCTGAAATTTGTAGTTTTGTATGCCACAAAATTTGAATATTTAAAATAGGTAAATAAACATTTTACAATCTTGAGCAAAAATACTAACGGATTTTAAAGGAAGTTTTCTTCCATATCGTTCTATAATTTCAAATATAAGCCATTATATGGTATAAAGCTGGTCTAAAATACAAGACTGGTCTAATATACGTAGAAATAAGATTTTGAGTTTTTGTACAAATTATCTTCAAATTGCCTCTGTTATATATCTGTGCAAAACCGTTTCTTGAAATTATAGTAGGTACATCAACTATCTAAATAGATCTAAACGCGGGTATATGAACCATCTTGACTTTGTGAAGGGGAGAGGATGTAATGGTGAATGAATCAATTTTCCTAAAAAATCGCTGTTTTTAAGAGTAACTAGACTTGTTCTGAACTAGTGAATGTATTTTAATATTATGCTTTTATAAGAAATCATTCGATGTAATTTTATTAATCGACATTTTGTTCATGGGTGTTTTGTCCCAGATATTGTCGTAGACTAAAATTCGTGTTAGTTTTTTTTTATTTTATAATTTGAACCTCCAATTTATGTGAGACATACACTAACAATTTTTCCTACTCTCTTAAATCGAAATAGTGACTTTCGACTACAAATAGTGACTATTTACTATTTTGTAGTGAAAAGTATACCACCAAATTCAAATAGTGGTATACTTTTCACTACAAAATAGTGAATAGTCAATATTTGTAGTCGAAAGTCACTATTTCGATTTAAGAGAGTATTTTACAAATTTTCTATATTAATTTTTTCCAGAAAATAAAAAGAATATGTTGAAAGGGTAGTTTCTGAAAGGCAGTCTGTAATGAGGGTACGTATGGATACGTTTTCCTCACTTTTCCTTGATTCCCGTTGTAGAGGTTTTTGCTGTGTAATTATTTTCTTGCGTCAGTGAGAAGAGAAAAGAGAAAATGTTGCAACTGGTTATATTAACGCTAAACTAAGATAATTAAATTTCTTATGTTTTTTTTTTTATTTACTTTTTGAAACAAAATATGATGATTGCGTTTTAAAGAGTAAAAAAAAATTGGAAGTTACACATACTTTTATATGGAGTTGTTCGTTTAGAATATAGGGAAAATGTAAAAAAATTTCATTTTTTATGCAATGATGGGTTTATAGTTGCGTTTAATTAAAATGTTTCCAATTAATGTGTCAAACAGAAGCAAAAATGCAGTACAAATAAAATGTTGTGTTAATTCTGCACTAAAATAATTATATGGAATATTGCCTCTATCTATTGACACAAGGGAATAAAATAACAGACACAACTAGGTACAATATACAATATGTACATGCATATAACAGAGAGCCTCGATTATTTGATATCACATCAATCGAGAGAAATGGAGAGACACGGCTGCTGTGTATGCAGCACAGACCGTTTGAAAACGACACACGTGTTCCTTTTTTGGTTCTCTGATGAGAGTTGATCAAAGGACCTTATTATTCACATCACCAAATATTCGACTAAACCGTGGGAATCGCACCTCGGACAGCTGATAATAAACCTCTCATATAAAAACCGAATAGAGGACAAGGCGCGCAAAAATCACAGCGACAAACATCTGCGTACAGTCTATCTGTTTGTTTGGCACATATGCTTCATTATTATCACAAATTTTTCTATTATACAAATCCATTCAGTTGTTCTTATATAGGCTTAATAAAAAGCCCGACTATAGAAGCGATGAAATAATTAAGTAAGATAATGTGAAACTAATGAAGAAATTAAAAACAAAACTACATGGAATATGCCCTTTTGGCAATATGTCTTGATTTGTAAAATGTCATCGTTTTCGTATTTTTACAGGAAGGTTTTTCACGAGGCCTTAACATATTTCAACCACGTGGTCGCTTCAAATCTGGACGTTAATAATATCGTTTACGAGATGTTAAATGTCCTGGTGTCGTATGGTTTCTGTTTTTCGTTCATCCGTTATATGTATATTTAAAACACACAAAGCAAGCTAATATTATATGGGTTGGTACATACCATGTATGTTTAACATCAGGGATGATTGCATTGCATTTTTTGGCTCTGAAAAACAGACATCCATCCATATTTATAACAACATTTCGTACACGTGAAGAACAGAATCCACAGGGCCCGTATTATACATGGCATACATACAGTTTCAATGATAACGAAAGACGAAAAAAACATGACGGACGGGGAAAAAGAAGACATGTGTTTTGTAAAAATAGTACACACATTCATAAGAATGCCACGTGTGAAATTTTAAAAACTCAACTCAACTGCACCGGCAATAAAAATGGTTGCGACAAACCGGAAAGGAACAGTCAAAAAATATTATTATGTGACTTGAAACATGATCATTGTTCGTCAAATCTGATTTTGCTGTGACGACAAATGCGTTTCGTAAGGGTTGCACCGGTCAAACTAGGATTTTATTATGAATAGATTTACATTATTATAAGATGAAACACAATAAAAAGATTCTTACGACCTAAGAATTACATTGCATACATAAATAAACATAACCATTTAAGTAGATTTAATTCTTCAAAAATTATTTTTAAAAATCCAAAAATTTCGAAATTAAAATACTTTACTTGTGGCATATTTAAAAGAAGTGCTCTATGGTATAAAAAATATGGGGCTCCACATAGTAGACATTTCACTTTTTGAGCATTTTTCTTCGTGAGGATTAAAAAAAGGATAGCGTACCTAATAAATTAATCGATAATAACTATAGTTACAAATATTTCTTCTTTGAATTAAAACTTGAAACAAAATCAGCTTTTCAAAAGTGGCTCCTTTATTTGTAAAATTAATAAAACCTTATCTGAAAAATCGAAAAGTTCAGATTATAATATGATCAGACTAATATCTATCAAATGTATTGTATTTTGGGAAAGTTTGATGGTATTCTTGTATGTTGGGATGTATGTATTGGAGATCTAACTTTCAACATTAGAATATTAGTAACAGAATGCAGATGATACAGGGGCTAATTACCAACCATAAAAACCAGCAACTGTCTCGAAATATATTCAATACAACCTATTAAGCCTCATCCTCTATTTGACGAAAAAATTTAAAATAAAAGTACTTATATGAGACTAAATCTGTTCAAATTATGTACATTTCAAGAAATATTGATGTCTTTGAAACAAGACTCACAGAGATAGGCTATACATCAACCAAAAAGGAAAACTTTAAACTAAGTACAGAGCTTTTTAAATACAGTCGTTGGGAAAAGACCGAAAATACGACTAAAAAGTAAGTAATATTAGAGTAATATTAGTGTAATGAATAGAGCACCACAATAATTCAAAGTAGTCAATTAAAAACATTTAGATTAATGGTGGATGTTCCATAATCACTAGCAATACAAGATCTTAAGATTAGTCTGCATCAGGGATCTTAAGAAGCTCTGTAACTGAAATTATCGAATATCCGAAATAAAATCTATCCGTAACGAGTGTATAGGTTTTACGCTATTAAATTTTTAAGTGGATGACACTTAAAATTGATAGCAATAGTCAAAACTCAAATCACTGTTTGTAGTATCAAATACTATGAAATAAAACTTAGAAACCAAGCAAATTATTACCTATTTATGTTTTCCTTTTACAATTCTCTAAAATTGGTCAGCATAACTGAAACCGGTATAAAATTATTTTTACATCGATATCCGTATATCCATATCCGTATATCCATATCCGAAATTTTATATCCATAACATCCCTGGTATGCACAACAAATATTAGAAATAAGAAACCTCTATAAAGAAAAATCAAGCCTACAGCCTATAAAAAAAGGCCAGTGATTTCTCAAAATTCTTGGTCTATGTGATCCCTTTTCGCACTTAAAACTTTCAAAGGAGCCCCAACGAACTTGTTATGTGTAGAAAAACATCTAAAAATGTGGAACGGTAGGACAGATAATTTAAATTCAGAAGGAATATTCTGCGACCACTACTTGGAATATTATTATCGTAGATTATAAATGCTGTAGTTGTAACGAGATTATTGTTAGTCTTTTTTGAGGAGAAGTCTTCCACTCAGATCCATCTCTATTATAATATAGTTAAAAATGTTTTATTGTAAAATCCGACTCAAACTAAATTTTAAAAAAATATCTGCTGCGAGGCGTCACAGTACTTTTTTTACTCGTTTATGAAACTCGCTGTTGGTTATAAGAACAGTAAGTACTTTATAACAATATAAACAGAACCGTATGCATACAACCTCTATGTAGGTATATGCGAACTCCAAACTTTAACCCCAGAACTGTCCTTATTTGAATTTCCCTAGGAAAAAGTTCCAAATAAAGGTTATAGGCATTGATGATCCTAAGAACTGTAAAAAATTTAAAGAAATCGTTGAAGCCGTTTTCGAAAAATATTAAAAAACCTCAAAAACCTCTTAGAATAAAGTGGAGCTTCCGGTTAACTGATTTTAACCAAAAGCTTCGCAGCACAACTAGATGTAATTTTCAGGCTAAATTCCAAGTTTGGTGAAATTCGGAGAAAGCTTTCAATACGATATGGCTGTAACAGAGACATGTTTCTAAAAACCACTTTTTTGGACTGAGGGGACCTCAAAACATGTATTTCCGCTGAAAGCTCGAACTCGAAAATTCAACCCGATTACAATACTTCCTTTACTATGTATAAAGTAATAAAATAAAGTAAAAAGAACTTTAACTAAAAATCAAAAGCATTATGAATAACTACTTATGAACGCTGTGACTTGTAAATATTTAATAACAGCTATAATTTCTTTTTTACTTTTCGACCATTTAGTTTACATTAAATCAATTTTCTTGTAGTTTTTTGAATCTTTTACATACTTTTAAATACCTACCATAAATACTTTTTTCAAGTATTTAAGGGACTTGAAACAGAAGAAGCTTGATTTATTAGTCTTAAAACACTGATTTCGTATAGAGGTTTCTTATAATAAATTAACCACAGATTTTCATTTTAAATTTTTTACACTTCTAAAGTTTGTTATAATGTCTGTTGTCACATTTAAAACTTTTGGTAGGAAACATAAACTAATAACAAAATCATGAATATTAATATGTTATTTTCTAAAATAAAAGAAACGAGCTAAAAAAATTAATTCTGCTGCTTTCAAGCAAAGACTAACATTATTAGGATTTTATTATTAATGAGGTGTTTGATAATTAGATGTTATCTTTCATGTTTCGTTCTAAAACACTTTTTTTTGAGGAATTTTGTAAATGAGCTATAATTTATAGTTTTGAAAAGATTATACAATAGATACCAGATTTACGGATTGCACCTGAAATTAAATGTATAAAATAACATTTAAAGTTAGTGGCATTTGTTAAGTATTCGAGTTTAACATTTTTGTTATTCAACACTAAGGAATGTGGAATTTGAATGAAATATTTAGTGAAGGATTCATTGACACAGATAATTACTACTACTGAAACTCATGTACGCGTCATCTGAGGAACAAAAAGGAAATTGTCAATAAAGATGTTAATTGACACTAAGCCGGACACGAAGCGATAAACGTCCACTTCCTGATAAAATTGATTGTTTCAACCGATCTTTTTGCCCGTTTTTGTGGACTTTGAATTTAGATTAGAAAAATGTTTTTAATGAAATTCTTAAAAAAATTTTCTCATCGTTTTGATGATAATCAAAGCAAGTCTTTGAGTAACTGATATATGGCTGGTCATGTGAATTGAAAAATACAATGACCAGATGGATAACGAGAAGGAACTATCCTCGATGAGTTTTTACGCTGTCTTCGACGCCGTCAAGTGCATCGCCATATCCGTTGTGTGTGTGTGATTTCCTCATCTTTCTGCTCACCTGTTCTAGTTTTGAAACAATTATAATGAAGATCAAGAATATGATTTCTATTTACGGTAATACAAGAAATATTATTTCTAATTTATAAATACAATGATATATATCTTTTATATAACTTGTATTTCTTTTTACATTTCTCCAAACGTTTCTCCATTTTTTCTCACACAAAACGAATACCAATATTGGTTCACTATATACAATAATTTAAAAAGATAAGATTTCCGCTTCTTACGAATTGCATTATCATGGTTTAATGGGAGTTGAAGATATCAAAATTTAACGATTTTCTCGTCATGGTTTATTTAATATAAACTATTATCACAAATTTTAATTATAAGTATTAAAGAAAGTGGGATTTATGTAATTTGTATATAACACAGATTTAAAGACAAACCCAATGAATTTTCTATTAATACCTATATATAAAACATTAAGTATAAAAAAAACATGTGAGTGTTTTGTTAGTCGGTAATTGTAAATAGGTAAATAAGACTGTAAAATAAAAACGATACTAAGGTAAGATTATATACAAATGTTAACAGTCAGTCCTTACTTCGTTTGAAAATTTTATCTATTTTTAGTAGTTTCATAAATAATAAAAAAAATACAAACTCCAGACGTGCTAAATTGAGCACTGGAAAAGATTTTTCAATATGTTGTTTGGACCCATTGGGGCTATATATTATCAAGTTTGCAATTACCAAAAAGTTGTGGAAAAATTTTTATAGAGGAAAAACCGTGAAAATTTTGAACTTGTTTCAGATTCTGCTCGGTATCTTCTAATCTATGCATTTTTCTTCAAAAGCTGTTCTGTACGTTTTTTAAGAACATCAACTTTGTGACAAATTAAGCACAATCGGAGCTCTAAACGTTAATAGGTTACTGAGTTACGGCACTTTGAAAATAGGCCAGTTTTTTCAAAAATTGAAAATTTTAGTTTTAGACCTTTTTTGGATCGAAGTTGCTTCGAACCCGTTGATCCTACGAGAAGAACTTATTGAATATAATTTGTAGACAATTTAATTAGTGTTAAATTAATGCTGGATTGCTAACCATTACTCCTACGAGAAAAACTTGTATATATGTTTGAAAGTAATTTAATTAGCTTTAACTTACATGCAAAGCGGGTTCTGTAAGCCTCGTAGTTCTCTCAAAATCTTTAAAAAAAACATTAAAGTTTAAATTGCATTTTCCCAGAAGTGTACCGAAACACTTTTTTGTTGCATAGAGTGATTTTTAAGAAAGTATGACCCCAGCTGGACTCACCCACATTGCCAGTCGGCAAGATCCTACCCCCGGAGAGTTACTAAAACAACTCTCTTATAAATGCAAGAAGAGGTGCTGAGTGGTGGCTACACTTGCCTGAAAGCAGGGCCTAGATGTTCTGCGATGTATGCTATTAGCTCTGGGGAAATGTGCAAATCTGCAATGAAGAGAACGACGGTGACAAGCCTCAAATAAACCCTGACGTTCCACCAATACTGGAGTACCCACCAAAATGCGATTTTTCCTTACATGGGTTCTCTAAAACGTTGAGAGAACTACGAGGCTTACAGGTCCCGCTTTGTACTTAAGTTAACGCTAATTTTTAAGAAAAAAAAAGGCCTAAAACTAAAATTTTTAATTTTTTAAAAACCTGGGCTATTTTCAAAGTGCCGTTACTCAGTGACCCAGTAACGTGTAGAGCTTCGGGTAGGCTTAATTTGTAATACATTTTATGCTCTTAAAAAACGTGCAGAATAACTTTCGTAGAAAAATGTATGGATTAAGAGATACCGAACAGAATCTGAAACAAGTTTAACATTTTCACGGTTTTTCCTCAATAAAAATGTTTCCACAAGTTTTTGGGAGTTGCAAATTTGAGAATATATAACCCTAATTTTGACTGGCCTATAATAAAGACACTTCCATATTAAACTTCAATAACATTAACTCAACAGTAAGCTATAGTCTATAGGTATTCTTTAATAGAAAAATATCACCAAATGCAAACCATTCAAGCAATTGTATTTCTTCCCAATTTTTGAACTCTAAGAGGAGGATTTTTTTGTTCAAATTACTTAATTTATAACTTAACTTTATCGAATAAAAAATATCCAAACTGGATCATCCAGAAAAAAAGTTTCGCGTGGTCGTTACATAACAAATATAGTAAGTATATCGAGGCCGTCCATATCAAAGGTGGGCATATTTTTTTTTGAAATCGGAATAACGAATGAATTATATACTAAGTATTGGTCTGAATTGAAAGAATCAATCTATATGCATCAAGAAGTCATATCAGAAGTTAATTCTGTTCTGTTGATTCTTTCAAATCAGAACAATAATTATTATATAATTCACTCGTTATTCCGATTTCAAAAAAATCATATATCCATCTTTGATAAATGGCCTTATAAGGAACTGCAAACCGCCCCCATTTTTGCATCACTACGAACATAATAAAGTATGTACCCTTTCTAAAAGGAATGCTTTTTATACCAAACCTAATGAACTTGAAATTTAAAAATTTAACTAAAAATGTATCAACTTTTTTTAAAATTAATATTAGTATCTAGTTTTACCCGAATCTATTGTTCTTTAACACGATAGTAAATAAAAAATTGCAATACCTACATGTAATCCGGATTTTCCGAGGCGATATCAAGAAAGATTGTATTTCAATTTTATGCAAAATTATAATTGTGAAAAAAATAATCAGTATTCTGAGATAATATTATGATTACGTACGCATTTTTGTATTTCGTACGAGATTCTTTAAAGTTTTTTTTTTATTTTTTAGACCAATTGGTTTCATTTTATTGTTCTAAAACCTTTGGTTTTCCAGAATGTATGGATATATTATTATAATTAGGTACATACGTAGGTACGTCATAGGTACATGTGATCCTCTTATACACATTATCCATATACTAATTTATGATGTACATATTATGTACGATATAGACGCTTAAGTTATAGTTAAACGTGCTTTGAAACTTAAAATTTCAACTCTCGTTTTCTTTTTATATGTACCTATATCTAACAATTCTTGAATCGAAATTTTTTACTTTAATTTCTGTGACTGCGATTTGCCAATCGATAAAACTTGACAGTGTAATTTTGACACTTAATTTCGTAACTTCGTTACACGAGAGAGAAAAAAGATACGGCGTATAGAGAAAGAGTGTAATATATTTTGGCGCTTGGAAGATAAAGTATAACTACACAGCGATGCAATAATATTACAGTGTAAATATTGAATTAACAAAACAAAATATTTTTTTGTGAAATTTGTATTGTTCTATCTCTCTTTCTATATTTCTCCTTGTCTCATTTTGTAAATCCCTCCTATTATTTATTTTTTAAGTTTTACTTCTATTGCGTGAAGTTTTAATTCTATCACGGATTTTTAATTAAGTATCTACCTACTTGAAATTTTAATTTATGATTTTCTTTTATTTTTTTTAAGTTGAGAAGTTTCATTATAACTTTTATGTTTTTCTACGTAAACTATTCAAGTTTATGCTAATAGTTGCTAATAATAGCTAAGCATAGTAAAAGTGAATATTTTTCTTTTAATGACTATACGATATGTTTTTGGACTAGGTACTCATTTACTGATTTCATACGAGATTGAAATAATGTTATGATGTGTTATCATTGATTTAAGTCGCGGTGGCTTATTTTTAAGGAAGTACGGTAGCTGATTCGAAGATGGTGCAGGTGATGTTTGCACCAGGTGTGTGTTTCTCGCATTGCGATGAAGATCCTCCCTATCAAAATAGAAACTCGTCGACGTTAGTTCCGGTTCTTACCGGCAATTCAAATCACTTCACTGGCCACCTGTTTATTAACTCCACACACACTGATTACACAAAAAATTATATTCAAAATCGCAATCTCTCGAAAAAAAAACTACTCATCGTCAATCTAATTGTCAATTTCCCTTTTGAAATTAATTAGCCTTGCTTCCTATTTCGATAGTTTATGCTTGTAGTTTAAGATTATATAATTAAACCGTGTTTTTTAGTTCCAGTGAGAAATTCGTACGTTCTTTTTGTTTTATTTTTTTTTTCAGTTTGCGTGTTTTGTTTGAGAAAGATGAGACGAGATATTGTGTAATAGTGGACGAACCCCATTGCAACAAGATTACCACAGGTGTGCGAGAGATTTCGTGAGAACGTGAATGTTTGGATCCATTGGATGCGAGTTTAGTTGAAGGAATAGTGGACCCTTAAATATTGTTCCCAAGCTATTTGAGCCAGAGTAGCTCTACTCTACCCTTTGTGGCAATACGTGGTATTTGAAGTCACCCTCAGGCCAGTTACTCGCCGACTACAAATAAAATCAGCTTAAAAAAATTCTAGATACTTTCAATAGTGCCTTTAATTCATCTATAACTCGTTCTTAATAGCGGTATTAGAAAACATATTTTGTAATCAATTACAGATTTAATAACAGAGATATCTTATAATTATATTAAAGAGGATCAAAGCTTTTTTTCAATGCAACAGGATAAAAGTAAATCTTTCGGCTTTAAATTTTTAAAGGGATAAACATACGGTAAAATTAAAAATAATTTTAAATTAACGAAATTTTTCTCTAATAAAATTATTGAATCAATTTAAGTTATTTAATTTATTTTATAAAAAGGTGCCGCATAGTATTTTTGTATAAAAAACGATGTTTTTAATAGGGAAGGGTCTATTAATATTTGGCAAATTCAAACTAATTAAGTATCAAATTTGCTATCTGATAATGATGACGCGTCTTAAAAATCGAACGTTGTTTCGATAACATCAAAGCCGTGTTAACACAGTGTTGAATGTTGATTAAATTTCAAAAATATTTCAAGTGTCATTAAAAATACCTTTTATGTATACCACGAAAACATACGTAAATGGTAAGATATATATATATAATTCTTTTTAAATGGCCAAAACTACTCAGATTATCAGAAATGATTATTATGGTTTGTATTATATAGTAAATGTTTAAATTCGACCAGGTGTGTTCCCACGTTTCATAATTTGAATCATTTGAATGGTGTGGATTAATGTCCCTTCGTGTACATATTTAATAAAGAGTTATGTTATATACAAATCGTTAAACGATTTTATAAGATTTATATTTAATAATTAGAAGAATTAATTGGAAAAAATTAGCGGTTGTGTTTGTCTTCCATTAGTTTTCTTGTTATTTTATTTTATTTTTTTTTAATCTAACTGATTGTAAAAATATTAATTATTAAAACGCTTTCTTTATCTGGAAATAGCTTTGTTTCTTTTGAAGAAAAGAAATGTTCTAAGTGAAAATTGTTTGTTACACTAACAGAAATAAATAATCAATTTTTATATTTCCGGCTTTCTTTATTTTTTTTATTATAGATAAAAATATAAGTACATTTTTTTTTTATTTACAGCAAAAAAATATTAAATGAATATGCTACATCCTCATGACGATTTCATCTTATAATTTTTGTTTAAAAATAAAAAATCTTTCGAAATCTTTATAATTTTGCCGAAATGTTTGACCAAAAAATAAAAAAAAAACAGTTAATTTGATGTTGGAAATAAAAAGAATTATAGTAAGTAAAATTTAAAACATTAAGAATATAATTTTAGTTAAAAAAATACTTATAAAAATTACTCCTAGAAATTACAATTTTCTTAAAAACAACCCTGAAAAAACAGCTTTGAAATAAATTTTGAAAATATTCCGAATAATACTATGCTATCTATTTCACATAAAAACTCTATATGTTACAATTCCCCACACCTTTATTTTTTAAGCTCATTTACTTACCTAATTAATTAAGTAATTTTCATAAACGACTACATATATAGCCCAAACAAACATACTGTTCCAAAAATAAATATCACAAAAAATATATAATTCTGGCGGTATTTGTAGTAAAGCTCAACTATGTGCTTTTATTTTAAATCTACCAAATAAAAGTTAACTTTTCAATAGCCTTATGCCTAACTAATTGCAGTCAAGGTGATAATAATTAGCTGTTCTGATGTTCTCAATTAAATGCTTAACTCTGTGGCTCTTAAAACTTAAGCAGTTGTAAAAAATTTGTCAACTGATCAATTCGAGATGATATTCAAAGTGTCTTTAAATTATTGCATTTTATTTTAATGCTCATTCCCTATAGGTATATAGATTGAAGTGCTTACAGTACGCGCACCATGTGCATTTCCCATTTTTAAGAAGGTTTGAAAGTCAGTAGGTATTATTTATTATCCAATCTTGCTTCAAGATCTAATGTTACTGAGCGATGTGGAAATGATTAGTAGAAATTACCGTAAACTACCTACATGAGGCTTTTGTGACTCCAAACTATCCATATACAGAAAAGTGTGCTTCACGTACTACTTCTTAAGGTAAAAACATCTTTACCATATTCACATCTATAGCCAGATCATCTAGGAAAAGGATAGCATCGTAAAAGATTATCAAAGAAACACAATTTTTTTTAAATACAAAATGCATAGTCAATGATATTATATACACTTATTTTCATGTCACCAATTACCTTTATTTTTTTATTACCTTAGCATTATCGTAATTGCGGTAAATGAGATTAATTTAATGATAAACAACTGACGTCAACTAATAAATTAAAGGGATTTAAATTTTCTTGCTAAGATTCTTAAGAAGTATTGTTTGAAATTAGTTATTGTTTTAGTTCAAGAGAAATTCATACTATGCATACTATGCTTTAGTTTAAGTTGTGAATTGATGCCAGTGCTTTTAACTATTCCACATGTTCTTAAAAATATTAATACGAGGTTTGCTACTATTTAAATAAATAGCTATTTGTACCTGTTTAATACAAAATAGCATTAAATTACATCCATAGGTGGAATTAGATAGTTCATGAAGAAAATTATATGTATACTTATTCACATATGTTTTAATATAATACTTGTCATTCGATAAGTTATTTTAAAACAAAATATCTTTTACGGATATCAACTTAAAAGATAAACTAAAGATATTATTGGGTTATATATTCATACATACTTCAAAGCATCCTGTTCTGAACTATTTTACATCTCACTTACAATTATATTCATCCTTCCATATTAAGTTTTATCGGGAGATTCCGTCTAAAGGAAATACGGTATGGTATATTTGAACTTACATTTATTTGAACTATACTTCTGAACTCTTTTTCGATCTCAATTCATCTAGTTTTATGTAACCCTGTGGTCTGTGTCTTTTTTTCAAGACGCACCCAGTATATGATTTAAATTACTGGAAGAAGCTTCGTAGGAATGTACAGTGTACATCTCTACGAGTTGAACTATGTGGTTCGGTTCTCGAACTTTTTATCTCAATGAGTCAAACAATGTATAAGTCAAATGGACCTTTTCGACAAAATTCGAATGTTTAGTGAACCAAACCATAGATCAGTCGATCAGTTTTTATGGTTCAGTGTCAATACCACAACAACAACAAATTTTTAAAGTAATTTGGTTTATTATTGGTTAAATCTAGTTAAATTTAATTTAAATTATGGTTTACTTGTCGGTATGGTGCGCTGCATATACATAAAAACAAAATTCCCACCAAATGTGGTAAAAATATCTATGAATATTGGAAGAGTTTACGGATAACGTGAATTAAGTTGGTATTATCATTTTTCAGAACTGATGGGTCAAACAAGCTCTTTTTCCTTTAGCATTGAGTGTCGACCACTGGTTCGACTTACTTGTACAGATTTCACGGTAAATCGTTATTTTGAGTAGGAGATTCCGAAAAATATACACTGCCCATTAAGGACAAGGACCGGGAAGTTAACTCAATTAGCATTTTATATTTTTAGATTACCTACCTATCTCTTTTTTAAGTGTAGAAAATATTATGAGTTTCCCTTTTCTATGACCGTGTATCCTCGTTAACTTAAAAGGGTTTTAACTTTTTTAGGTCCTTTGAGAGACATATTTAAGAACGAGTATCCTGTTTGCAATATTTATTGCTTTATGAGGGTTGAACGGAAGAGTTGGATGAAGGAAAATAGCCAAATAGAATTGTTTTGAAAATAAGTAGGTAGACTATGAAGTATCTATCCTTTTTTGACTTTAACATAATAATATCTATATATTCATTCATTGCTCGATCGCAACAAAGAGTGTATTGTAAAACGGAGTTAAATATTTGAAATGAATTTCGGTGGACAGAGAGAGGTAATTGTTGTGGCGATATGAAGGTCTCTGTTTGCGAGTGGCAGTGTGAGCGTTTGATAGCTGAGATTGGCTACGGATCGTAATGCGCTGGGTCGGTGCAGGTGTTACTCAGACTTGGTGGCGCCGGCGCGCATTCCTGTGTCGCTCTCACACGTGCAGCATCCGCGGTCCACCACCGGTGGCTGTGCACAAACCGACACCAACGCTCCCGTCACTGATCACCACCAACAACTTTTCTCCTCGGCTAACATTAAGTATTATCGTTTTCTCATATACGTATGTACCACACTTTTCTTATCGCCATCACAAAAAGGTAATAACAACGAATATTATTACATTCTTCTGTAGGTGTTACGGCTATTTTAAACGGATAAAAAAATGCTTAACCGAATCAAAAAAAGCGTCACGTCATGCGTGCATACTGAAAATTTATTACATACTGATTGCATCGAACTATTTTAAATCATTTCCATTATCCACCTATGAACCTAATTACTTCTAGTATGCAAAGGAACCAAATATATTTTTTTCTATACCTACCACACCAATCCTCTCAAATTGATGACCAGCGTTTTCTTTTTGTCGCTAGAAAAATATTATTATAATTAGAAAACCTTTACGACAATATTTATTTAAAGTCTTTATATCTACAATAGGATATGTCAATCATTTCAAAATGTTCAGGTAAAACAACTGACATAGGTGTGTATAATTTTGGAAATGGAGGTATTGAATCGATTGAAAAATTTTCGAAATAAGGCAATGATTAAGGTATTTCAAAATTAGGAAATTAAACACCGTGGAATTGATTTAATTGGAGACTAAACACAACTAAAGATCTGTTATTACTACCCATAAGTGGCTTATTGTACAAGAAGTTAGCCTTATTTATTTCATTCAACATTATAGGAAAAAAGTTTTTTTTCAGCATTCTTATTTCAATTTTAGTGAAAATAGCACACTTTTTAGAGTTTCGTTAATCAAAAAAAGGGAAAAAAAACCTTATAATAATATTATATACTTATTTAATTATAATTTTTACTTGTTTCGCTGGCTGTCTGTCTATTACGAATTATTTTCTCCGAATCTACATGATAAACATTTAATGAAATTTGTCATATATTTATAGAATTTTGGTGAGGAGATGATAGATCTCTATAAAAAAAAACAAACATTGATTTTGAAGGACTTTTTTAGGGGTTTAAGTGGAAAATTAAAAGCTAAAATTCATGCCCAAAGCATATCTTATGATATATATGAAAGGATTAATCTTTAGCATCTGAAATATTTTTCTTTTATATTTTTAAAATACATAGTTCAAAAGTTACTGAAGAAATTTATTGAAGAATGACCATCTTATCTCTTTCTCCAAAACTACTTTCTTAAATCGAAATAGTGACTTTCGACTATCAAATAGTGACTATTCACTATTTTGTAGTGAAAAGTTTACCACTATTTAAATTTAGTGGTATACTCTGCACTGAAAAAAATAGTGAATAGTCACTAAAGTCACTATTTCGATTTAAGAGAGTACTGGACCTTAAAAGTATCTATACATATATAGGCTCTCACTCAAAGTTTATCAGAAAATGATGCAAAAATTCTAAATCGTTAAATGTACAAAATATTAAGAAAACAGTTTCAACGATCGCTTTACCACCTCATACATGCTTGTCATACTATTTTACAAGTCGTATTGGCGTATTGGTAGGTCCTTACGTTTTTTTTTTTAAGTAAGATATTATCTTGGTAGCAATGCATTATAGTTTTAAAATTCATTGTTTCTTTTCTAAATCTTATCATTAAACTAGTTCGGTTCTTTTTTTATTTCACTACATTCCTTTAAGTTCTTACTTTTTTCTTATCCTCAACTACATTAATTGCTTTTTTTATCTCTGTAGCGTCTTTATTTTTTTAAGTTATCATTTTATTTATTGTTTTCATCGCCATATTAATTTATGTCCTCATTCTTAGGTTACAGGAAAAACAGGATAAAATTCCCAAGCCTGTAAAGGAAATATTATTTTTCCACCATCTCTTATAATTTTAAAACAAGCACAGTATTATTTATTTCTTCACATAGAATGTCGGTAATTATATTTTGCAATTGTCATTGTTGCTTTTTTCATCCTTCATTTGATAACATTCTATAGTTTCTTTAAAATATTTGATTCTAAATAATAAGAACTTAAAAATTTTCGTTGGAAATATTAGTTGTCACAAACGTTGTTTTAGGTATACAGGACATTTTTAAAACTTTGAATTTTCATTTTGAGATTTATCGTCACTAAAATATTCCATATCTCTAAAAATATTTTGGTTCCAGTCAAACAAAAATTGCAAACACTTCAATCATAGTACGAAACCCTTCAACTGTTAAGTTTTCTCACATTTTTATGTTTTTTTTGCAAGCATCTAAGTTATTTGAAATTTCACAAACCATAAAAATTGTTTTAGTACTCCTATGTAAGATACAATCCTTTATTTCTCTATTGCTTATTAAATATATTCCATAAAAAAGGAAATAAAACAGGTTTTTTAGTATTATGTTGTCAAATTTTCTTTTTGTTCCTGACATGGCGTTATTTCTAAGTGAAGATTTTGTTACTTATAGTTTTTCGATTAACTGTATAGTCATTATAATTTCCAAATGAGGGAAAACGCAGATAAACACTTTCAAGACACATAAAGGATATTTTTTTAAAGAAACGTTTAACAAATCTTCAATGTGACTAATCACGTAAATATTTCCAACTCAACTTGTTAAGTTGATAAGACAGTCTTCCACAAAGATAACGACCACTCAGCAAGACAAAACCGTGGGTAAAGTCAACATTTAAGTAAACAGCATCAAAAATATAAATACCACGATGATGCGAGATAACCCTTTTAAGATTGCCTCGTTGTGAAGAGATTTTTTGACCAAGAAAAAAATGAAGCGAATTTATAATATTTTTTTTGGAATTATGCTCATATAGCCTCGTTTGAAAAAATGTAACATTATGATGAGGTCGGGATATGAACCCGGACCTTGCAGGTGTGCGCCCGCCTTGGTGTCGCCGACAATGAGAGCTGAGCGCGTCATTCTTTGCAATCTTCTCACATCGAACCAACAGCAACACATTGGCCACACAAAGTCCTACCTTTGCCTAAGTTTAAATCACATTATTACGACAAGAACTGCACAAAAAGGTAACATTATATATATGTACGTATACCTATATATAAAATCCTCTTAACGTTAACCCCGGCATGCATACTATATCGTAAATGCACACGTGTGAATCTGTCCCGAGGCTTTTTACAGCATTCGAAACGTTTTTTTTTTCTTATTCAAGTGGGATGGTGATTTAATATACAAGTTCACAGCTGACTTTCCGTAGATACTATCTTTGGTGTTATAGATGTATCACCCTGTACATAAAAAATTATCTGATTCGACAACGAGATTAACTCATACGCTTTTAACATAACATGATCTAATAACACCGAAATAGACGAGCCGAGAATTCGAACTAAACCAAATCTTGTTTATTGATCTTTGAACAAAAATAAATGATAGTTAATCATTTTATTAATTGACTAGTGTTAATAGGACCTTCATCCAGTGATTAGTGATTAAGATCTTAACACAGATTTAATAAACTTTCATTTATATTCGTATGTGTCGCAAGAGTTGACCAAAGAATTTTTACAGCGTTGAAAATCTGATGTTAAATAATTCAAATAAGGAGATCCTGTTATTGCAAAAAATAAGTACTTAACTATTCAGTAAACATTAGCTGAGAATCAAATCCTTTATTTTTAAAGGGAAAACATTTAGTTCTAAGCTATCAAACTACACATATCTTTTAAAATTCTACAATACTTCAGTCAATGCTTGTACTTACCTATCATTTAAGATTAGCTATGTTTTTTCCAGTTTGAAAAACCTTAAAATATTGTGTAACACTCGGGAATTGCTTAGATACATTTAAGTAATTCCCCTGGCTTTAATTCGATTGATGATCTCTGCTTAGATAATCACTTAATCCAGAATAGAATGTTCCAAGATCCAAATAGCCGGTCAATTCAAATTCTTATAGTCTTACTTAAGTCGTATTGTTACAATGCCAAATGAAATGAATAATACTCCTGTTTATTTAAGCCAAAATCCTTAAACCTTATACACTTTTAGAAACCTTTCAAGCTCATGATTTTCTTGAAAGAACTTTATGTTCAAGTAGTAGGTATAACTAAAAATAATTTTTAATAAAATATAATACACCTATACTGATCTAATAAGAGATAATGGAGATCTGGAGAGATACCTAAGAGAAATAACAAAAAATATAGCATAATTGTTATGATTGATGACACAAAACACAAAAATGTGGATTTCCTCGATGTTTTAATTGTAGCCTTTTTACTTTCTTGATTGGTTGACACGAAGCCTTAATTTATTCTGTAGTTTTTGGGTTTTTCTAATTTTTTTCGAAAACTGTTTCAATGATTTTTTTTAAAACTTGCTGTAGTAATTAGACTCATCAAAGCCTACAACTTTAATTTGAAACCTTTTCCTAAAAAATTCTAATAAAGAGAGTTCAGGGTGGTAGAATCTGGAAGTTTGTTCTGTTTATTTATTCGTAGATATTTATATATAATTATATTTATAATTTTTAAGAAATCCCGGGTTTCATGCTTTTTTAACCGACAGGGAGTTTGGGTCTAGGTAGGGTACTGTGTACGCAAAAGTAGCTTTTTTTATAGCCCATATCTATCCTTAGTACCTACTTAATATTTAGCTGTTTTTACAGCGTTTATCGACCATTTTCCTTTTTTGTTTTTTTTTTTTTTTTTTTACGTACTATGATTTTACTTGTAAAATATCTTACACCTATACCCTATCACACCTCAGTCCTCAAACCCGTTATTTCATCTTGCCCGTGGCCGACTTCGGAGAAAATAGTTCCCCAAAAATCAAAGGGCTAATGAATCAACTTAAACAACATGCCACATCAAATTAAACAACACTAGGAACCATGTACTAAAAATATATAAATAAAATTATTATAATTTCCTTATAATAAAAGCAGTTTTAACTACAAAAAAGTAGATAAGTAAAACTATTTCTTTGGTTGTAAACAAAATAATGTAGGGTAAAAGTGGGAGAGACGCCATACCTTCGCTAACTCCCTATGTTTTTTTTTTCCGCTTTATTAGTTTGCAATCTGTCCTTGGACATCCTCCCTATGTGAGATAGAGATATTTATATTTCCCACTATAATTTACTTTAAGGACTTAGACAATGAAACTTGTCAATTCCTGTTTGGCTACGCTCAAGGATAATGTATTTATAATGGATTAACTGATTTTGTATGCCATACAGTATACTGTATGCCATACAGTATGGCATCTCTCCCACACTATATGGGAGAGATGGTCCTTTGCCAACTTTTATTTTCTATTATTTTATTTTATTTTCCCAAAGACAAAAATATTGTGATTTTTATATAGAGTACTAAAGTATCTTTAGAATAAAAATAAATGGTTTCAATATATATCCCTTTTTTATTATTTAAAACTCCTTTCTACAAAAAGTATGGCGTCTCTCCTACTTTTACTATATACTTCCATTGATTATTATTTTTCCGCATAGATTGTTGCTCGAAGGTGGTTTCTTATTCGTTTATTTTTTTCTATTCGCAAATGTCTAATGTTTAGTATAAGTGCATTTGACACCTTCCCTCAAGACCAGAACGTGCCTTCCTCTCCCTTACTTTAGTGAGACAGTCCTTTATACCTCGTTCTTACATAAAAAATTCCTTGTGCAGATAATTTTCTTTCCTTTTATTTTTGCTGAATAAATATTGATCATTTCTGGAACCCTAATCGATGTTTCAAGAAACATAAAGATCCATAGAATCCAGAGTTGAAAACCCTTAACTCTAGCGACCATCTTAGAATTCCTGAGTATAAAAAAGGATAGTCCTTTTTTGCTTACTATACTTTCAGTATATATTTAGATTGGCTACAGGTTAGTTTTGAATGACTACATTTCTTATCTTGCAATAGAATAATTATCATTTGTTAGATGAACAAAAATATGTTTCTATACATACACTTAAATTACCATATACATGGTACAGCTGCGTTATTTTTTTCAATTACATCATAATATTGACGTGAATGTAACAGAAGCATATGTGGTTTTATTAAAATATTATTCATTTGATAACATATTAAGGATATCGTTTAGTGACTAAGAACATCTCAATGCTTACGTTTCAAATTTTAATGGTAATAGCAAAAATTAAGATGAATTTTTTACTGCAGAAATAAGAGATGATCTGAACTTTTTTTTTTAATTTGAATAAATATCAAAAAGATAGCGTCAATGCTGAGGCAATTAAATTGCTATAAGAATATGAGTTGTTAAAGTTTTCATAGAATTTTTTGGCAAATACTTAAGTTATTAAGAATGTACATCTATAACTATTAAGCTGTTATGGAGGTATCTTTATAGGAAAAATTATGAAGCTTTTATGCTTTTTTTGTACCAATTAACGAACAAATATTTTGGTTGGTTTACTTATTCTATTTTATAGCTTTATACGTGTCAATGGGTCAAAGAAGTCGAAGATATCAAATGTGATCGAATGTACCAGGTAAAACGGTTGTTGCCAATTTTAGACGTTTGTTTTTTAAAAATTTAATAAGTTATTATATCTTAAGTGAATTTTTATTAGAAATACGATTATGATGCTTTATTGTGGCCAAATGTTTTCCATTAGTTTTACTTATATTAAATTTTAGACTTTCATATGCGAAATGATAGTCAAGGTCTTGTTGAAAATTTGAAGTGCATAAGTGCAAACAAACACAAAACAAATCTTACAAGTTAAAAAGTTTGAGCAAAAAATTCAATTTGTGAAATCATGACTTAACTGTTTTAGTTTATATGATTTATACACTCGATGGATTTTTATTTTTGTTGTTTTCCATTTTTTTAAAGACCTCGATATTTATTCAGTTTAAGTAAGTATAGGTATAATATTTTGTTGCCTTGCTCACCTCTAAGATTTTACACGATAAATGCGATTTTACAAACAAAATAAGACCAAGCCTTGAATTATAGGTAGCTTGCTGTTGATTTGGATTATGATACTTTAACACTCTTTCTCAATTACCCATCTACGTTTATGGTTTTACACCTTTATTTTTTATAAGCGTCGCCACTATATTCCAAGGATAAGAAACATTTTTTTGTATAGGACTGTGGCAGATTTACATATTTGTCGCCCCTGACTACTGACCTCTATCCCAGTTCACAATCGTATAGATTATAATTATTATTCCAATAGTAATTTTATGCTTTGCATTTAAAATTTTCGCCCCAAATTTGCGGCCCCTAAAATCTACTCCTCTAGGCTCCAGTCTACTCAGCTTGCTGGTAAATTCATATCTCTATAGGTACCAACTAAAATATTTGATTATACTCTAAAATTTTGTTTATATCTACATTAATTGTTACGTTGTCACTTTGTTGTTGTCTTTGTTCAATCAATATATTGCTTCATTGTTTTAGAAATCATAAAGAAAATCTTTAAAAATTCATTCAATAATTCCGGTTTTTGACTCAAACAATAAAATTTCATAGGTATGCGTTTATAAATATTAAATATTAATTTTCCATTTCGAAATGCATATAATACCCATAACTATAAAGGAAATTGATTTATTCATGGTTTTATTTTTACATATAAATGTGTAAAACTTTTAATTACCCATACTACAATAATCTGCAATTTGAAATGATGTTAAAAGAAAAATTAAATTTATTACTTATTGCATAGATAAATCATTAAACTTCAACACCTTTTTTAGCATATTTAGCAACCGTTTTTCATGCATTTTAAAATTTAAGGTAACTCTATATATATTCGTAATTTTCTTATGCAATAAAAAATTAATCGTTTATATCAAATATATAAACTAATATTGAAATGAATTTATATATCTTAAGACGATTTTACCATTAGTTTTTGTAGCTAGATTATAAAAATGATGTAGCTATCGCATAATGCAGTTGGTATGGGTAGAGGTCAAATGAAAATATGGGTTAGTGAGGTCAACTGCGAAATATCATCTGACACACCTGCATTTAGTCAAAGGTCTTGTTGCAACTATGTAGATGCTATGTATTACGTACATATTTTAATGTCATAATATAATTTGGTTAAATATAATAAACATTTAAAAATTAAAATACCTCACTGCTTTGATGAAGTTTTACGGTATGACACGAGAATGAATTATATCTTTCCTAGTGGCATATTAATTATAAAGAAATTATTTTTTTATTGTAGCACTAATATGAAATATTTAATTTTATATAACAGTAGCTGTTATCTGCTCACTTCGATAAGCGTAAATTACTCTCTATTAATAATAATTGAATTTTTTTAGCAGTAAAAATATATTTTGGCTATTAATCAGGTTTCATAATTCTTTCTTGCAAAGCTCATGATGGTGAAAATTTAAAAAATTAAAACGTAGTTTTCCAATTGGTTTTCGATGGAGCTAAAGTAAAACTATTCAAAATTATTCAAATAGTTCTCTACACAGGTTTAAACATGCAGACTTGCAATGTCAACTTGTTTCCGATAAGAAAAAAAATGTTGAGAATAATATTAATTGAAATGTCTCTCGAGTATCATTGAATCATTGAAGTTTTATACTTTGATAGCTGGATGATTATAAAAATTATAAAAGTTTTTTTACTTAGGGATGTTTTGTAAAAGAAATTTTTTTTAAATTTATTAAATAATTTAAATATAAGAATTGTGTTATAGATAATTATATCTAATATTAACTAAAAAAAAATAAAAATTTATGGTATTTTTAATCAAAATATCAAAAACAATATATTATCAAGATTTCCAAGAATTTAGTTTAAAATTTAAAATCACAAAAAATTGAGGTTTCCTACTAGAGTTCCTCATTTTCGATTTTGTTTTCTGATTTTCAAGGCACGAATAGGTATTTCCGGGAATACTAGGGATTTGAAAAACTTTTAAGAATAATTTTGAAAATTGAATGAATATAAAAAATATTTTTTTAAATCAATTCAAATTCCCTAATTCCTCTCTCCATTTTAATCGATTACAAACCCTTTACTTATACATATACATAAACTAGTAGGTGCCTATGGAATATTGACGACCAAAAGCTTAAAATACCGAATGGACAGTTAAAATTAAAAAAAATATCCATAGCGGGTGTCGTCCCGTAGACATTTCGTATGTGAGATCGTCATCGTAATCGCTAGGCCACAAATACAACATTAAATAAATAACAAAGCTTTTAAATACAAATCGTCTCTATCTGTCGACAAACAAACTTTTGACTACTATTGTTATTATTAATTTTATTATTCTACGTTTTACATAAAATAACATAAAATTTGTAATGAAAAATACCTTTTTACATTTAAGACTTTATTATTAATTCTTTCAAAAACTTCAACTCTGTTAACAATTCTTAGGGTTTCAAGCATAATATTTTTCGTAAGTTTCTGGAAAGTTCATTTTGAGAATTCCCAATTCAGTAGCCCTAATAAATAAATTGCCCCATTTGACTTAAGTCGTATGTATTTATGAAGCTTTATTCGGTAAAATGATAGGAGACTCATAGGCATTTAATGAATAATAATTTACAGTTTAGGTCACTTGGTGACATGCAGGTTGATTAGATAGTTGACCTATAATAGCACGCTAGTGGTCACGCTATAGGGTTCAAATCCTAATAAAAGCCCAAGATTTTTTCATGGGTTTTCAGATTCGACGGTCGCTAATGACGATAGTAGTTGATACGACATTAAATAACCAAAAACAAAACAAAAAATGTTCGGTATGTAAAAGTTTACATACTGACTTTGTAACTCAAACAACCTAAATAGATCTTTTAAATCTTGTCTAATTTAATGAATTCTGATATGAAATGTTTATTTGATAACTATTCACTAAATAGGTATTACCATATTATATACATAGCTTAAAGAGTTTGAAATGATTTTTGCAGTCTTGTTGTCTGATGTCTCTGATTTTGTCTAAATCCGAATGGCATTTTTTCTAACGTTTGAAAAAAACTGTGGTTTCTCATTGTAGTTCAATATTAAAAGCAGGAAATTGAACAATTCAAATTAAATAATTTGAATTGCTTATGTTGATTTTCTAATTTTTTTAATGTTTTGTCAAATCATTATTATATTATAATCTACTAGTTTGCTCATTAAATACTAATCATTTATTCTAAAGCTGATAGCGTTACATATCGTTTTAAAAAGTTTCTTCAAACTATAGAAAAATGTCTTTATTTAACTGATACTTAATCAAGTTTAAAAAAGGAGAAAAACAATTGCAACCAATTTGACTTAACTAGGCTACCGATAATTAACGTAAAAACCTCTAATGATCTGCCCAAATTAGATGTGTCAAATGGCGTTATCTACTTTTAGAAATATAATTAAATCTCAAACAAGTTTGCTCATGTTTAGTTCGAAACACTCAATCATTGACTCTTAATTGACATAATTAAAAATCGATATTTGATATTATAATCAATTTTGAGTCATTTACTCAATCGGCCTTAGTTTAGTTTCATTTTTTTATTGTTAGACCACTAATTATACGTTATTTATAAACTAATAGTAATTTTTAAATTTGACCTTAGTGTGGCGGTCTGATATATATTTTGCTGGACAAGAAACGGCCTTAACTCGGCCTCGACTGTGTTATAAAATATATTATAAATACATGTTATACGTCTTCTCCGATCAACGGACGGCGTATACAAATATCAGCGTACATATTTACAAATACAGAAACATTTAAACGGCGAAAACAAAAAGAAAAAAAATCCATCAACAAGTTATCCGACTCACGTGAAACGCTTAAAGCACTTCCAATCTGGCCCGGCTTTAAATAGTCGTACAACTTCTGCACCAACGCCGCAAATTCCATCAACGGTTTCAACTATTATTCTCTGACAATTTCCCTTTGCATCTTCTATTTTCGTAGCTCGGTTAAATTTTTCTCTCAAATCGCTGGAAGCTAATTTTGAGGGAAATTAAAAATTGTACCTGTTTTAATTAGTATTTTAATGACAAAACCATATGTAGTCAGCATCCAAGCGCTTTAAAGGACCATAAAAGGAATGAATCATTTCATACGTGAACAATCAACTTTTATATTTATATGTAGCGAAAATATATCTACATCTGTTGCACAAATTCATATTAGTACAACTATATTAAATGGTCTCCCATAAAGGCAACATGCTATATACGCGAGTTCTTCATAAAGGAAGTGAAATCTATGTCAACTCTATCGAGCTTGAAGCCTTTTTTAAGATTTTCTGATTGAAAATTTGATTTTCCGGATAGTTTCACCGGAAAATTGTTTGTTATTTCGTGTCGGTAACCTTGGACTAAATGACATTAAAAATTAATTTTACTCGATTGAGTTGCTGAATGATTTGTAAACATATGTGTTGAGAATTATTACATGTTCCTACCTAATACTCGTAGATCATGTGCATACTCATACTTATATTTATATATATCTAGTTGATGTTTGTATGAGATGAGAGTTGAGCTCTTGGCGAGTCTGAATGACGTTCGATTATAATTAGCAAAGGCTGAACGAAGTAAGCCTTCAGCATCGTGCAGGTGTGCTACAGACTTACTGGCGCCATCCACCATCTCTTTAGTCACATTATGGCTAATGCTAGCGATCAGAATTTATCTTTATACACCTCCAAACAGCACATTGTCATACCTCAAGTATTAATGTTTAATACATTTTATAATCTGAAGAAAATTCTATTGTTTTGCACAATACAAATAGCATAAATCACTTAGTATAATCTAACCGGAAATGAATATCTAGTCTGATTAGCAAATTCTTTCAATTAACATTTTGAAAATTATACGCTTACTATAAACCCTTTGTTTAGTTAACACGTTAATGTAAAGATTAAAATTAATGAAAATATGAAGTTCTTCTGCATATTTCCATTGCATGTGTGGTATGTACCTATTATATTTCTTAATTCTACACTATTTATTGACAATTGACAAGACCTAATCAAATATTGGTTCTTCATTATATCTATACATTGTACATGCATTAAAAAAATATTGAACGCCTAATAATAATATTTTGAAATACAAAAGTTTTCTATTCTATTGTCAGCTAGAAAAACTGGTTGGTAAATTAAGAAAGCTAAGAAAAAAATTTAGAAAGAACTCTAAAAAAAATATTTAACATCCATATTATCAATGGTGAGTATACTTAATACAGATTTTATACCTTGAACTAAAAAAAGGTAGGACTTCAAAATCGGCCATGCAGCAAACAGATTCTAAATAAGTATCAACACTATTCGTTAAATTCAGCAAAGTTGTAAGAAATAATTTTCTTCTAAATATGTAACTAATAATTTAATACATTTTCTTATTGAAGAAGACTCAAAATTATGCGTTTTTAGGTGTAAGCTCTTTGGATATTTTATATTTTATAGTTTTTTATTTAATTGATTTCATGTTTCGCAATGTTTTCATCTCATGTTCGCGAAACTTGTTGGACGTATAAGTTCAATTAATAACTATTATTTTTACGCTTAAAAATCTTCTCTTTAATTTTTTTCTTATACATATACTTGTTTTAACAATAATAATTATATTCTTCTTTATTTTTCTTTCAAAATTTGTAATATTAAATTATTACTAACAAATTTAAAAAAAATATTAATCAATAATTGAAAAGTAAATGTGTAAAAAGTATTCGGCTTGTATTGTGATTTATTTAATGTTTATATTAATGTTTACGATTTCAAAAGGAAATATAGATTATGTTATCACATTTTTTTTAGAAATATTTACTTTGAAAATTTCCAACGATTTTTTTGGAAAAAGAGCTTTGTTACTATCCTTGTTTCAGAAGATAAACAGGTTAGGAGCTAAAGTACTCAGGTCACAACAAGGAATCACTAAGGTTTCATTTTCGTCTTATTTAGATTATCACCAATCAAAGTTGAGTATCTAATAAACTATATCTTCGTAAAGCTTAGTTGAGTGACTTTTTTTAACGACATCTTCAAGTTAATCACAACCTCAAAAATTGATAAATCTTTTATATAGGTAATAGTAGTATAACTTATAAGATAAGACTTTACAAAGTACTAGAGCGGCTATATATGATTCCCGTTTTATAAAGGAAAAATGAAATCTAATGTAGCTTTGAGACTCATACTTGAAAGCAGAACACAGAAATACTTTATTTAAAAATAAAATGGTTTTTATAAAAAACAGATGTTTCTGAATGATCAGTGCAACTAGAGAATATTACTATAAATTCCCACTTGGGCATTTTAAGAAAAAAAAAATGCTGCAGTTTTAGATCCACGTTACCATAAAACAATTGAAAGTAAAGAAAATGAATTAAGTCGAAATATATATTAATTAAATAGTTTACCTAATCTTTCAAATATCTATTTGTCAAGATTTGCATATGTTCGCTGAATAACAGAATTTATGAAAGTTTAAAATAGGTTTGGAAATTTTTTTTAAATAAAGTTCCTGGCAACATTTTATACTATATTTTAGAGGAACGTTGTCTTGTTTGGACAGATTTTACATGTTCCAGTATAATATGAAGATGCATAGAGAGTACGTAAATAAAAATAAACTAGTATAAAAGAAACCCATTAACTACCTATACTTTTAAAATACCTACATATATTAATCTCATTTACATCATACGTATAACTAATAGCTTATTCAAAAAGGCACAAACTTTAACAATCTTTATGTATCATAGTGGTCCAAATTAAGCTACCTTCTCCTATCTAAGCATTTGATGTTGAAATACGATCCCTTCCTAGTTAGTAAACACTACAGTAAATGGAAAACATTCTATTGGATAAAATATTGTTCAATTACTTAAATTGCTCCATTTTGTTGAGATATCTATGTAAATTCTTTTATTTAGGTATAACGAACTATTAACAATAGATACAAGAGTATATTTTCAGTGATTATTAATTTATGAATTACAATTAGTTTTTAACATACACTTAGATTTCTTATAAGATTAATATTAAAGTATATCAAAGCTCTAAAGACTAGACCAAGTCTAAGTTCCTCTGCTTTAAGGGGTAATACATTTGCAATACTTACAATGATGCATACATTTTCCGTTTATTTTGTTTTCCAAGTTCTTTCATACCATCAGAGCTTTAACTCGCTTTTTATAGATTAAATGAGAGCTTCTATAACTTTACCCTTTAAAAATGCTCAGACCTTATCCACCTTACATGTTTCTGATCATTTTTACAGCCAGGTCTCCGTCTTGTGTCTGGACATGGCTGAAATTGCAATAACTAAAATTCTCTATTCTTCTAAGACGATGTTACTATAGTTTTATCTATCAAAAGTCTTTTCTTCTTAAATTTCTCGTCTCTTGGTCTTTCACAAATGCATTGTATTTTAAATAAAGTATGCATATTGTATAGGGTCAACAAAATCAATTGTAACTTTTATTAGAAAAACTATTTTTTGTAATACTTTTAGGTAAATTAGGCGTCAGTTTAAATGTGTATTAATAATCAAGCAAGGAAAAAATCACAGTTATAAATTTAGTTTTACCACTCTTGCATAAGTTGATCGACATTATATTATATTATATAATTAATATAATTTGTAACGAAATTTTAATCTAATCAAAATTACTTTACTGTTTAGTGTTTATATGTTTTAGGTACATACGTATACCTCTACTTGTGACATAAATTCGTTGATAATAATTATTTTATGGATATCTTCCGAACATTTTTATCAAAGTAAAACACATTCGATTCTTAGATGTGATCATTAAAATTTAGCTCACTTAAGAACAAAGGAAAGCAATCAATTTCTAAAAATTAGGATTGGCTATTAATAGATACACTGAATTTCATCTGAGACTTTTTATTGTATAATTAAGTGGACAGTAGATCGAGTGTGAACATATGTGTGAAATGCGTATACGTACCGATATGAATGTATGTTGTGACATGAAAAGTGTGTGAAAAGTTGAAAAGATTAATAGACTCTCGAGAAAAAGTTGATTAAACCACATTGATAAAATGTCTCTGATTTATTTCATCGATACTCCACCCGCGGAACTAAAAATGCTACTTTCCTATTAATTATTTTATTATTAATTCTTATATATTTATTATATAGGTAGGTACATATATAGCTATACATAATGTAACATTTTTAAATGGTAATATTTCCTTTTTTATTGCATACTAAAAACTTGATTAAATCATCATTCGGCTTAAAAGTAGAAAAGTATCATAGCCACTGCATTTCTTTTTTTAATTGTATTAAGTACGTATATATCAGTATTTAATACGAAGAGTTTGTTTTACATTAAAGTTAATTTCTTATAAAATAAACATCAAGTTAAATTACGCTTCTATTATAACTCATAAATTTAATGTTTATTAATTTACCTCTATAAAATTTGGTACTTTGATTTGTTTTATGTGGAACCTAGAGTTTCTCTACTTTCGATAAGATTATGGAGGGTAGGTAGTCCATCTAATACGCTGTATTAAATTTTAAAATGAAACGCCATAAAATATTATTTAAGAAGGAAATTTTAATTGATTTGTGAATTAGACATGTTGACATTTATTATGGAATACGATGTCGGTCAAATATAACCACCTCGGCTGCGTTGGTATACCTCGGCCCTTTTGATAAAATTTTCGAAGATTTTTTGCAAAACAGTTGGCTCAATTTCAGAAATAACACGTTGAATCTCTGTTTTCCGTTCTGGAATTGTTTCTGATGGCATGTTAACATAAACCTTATAGGTTTTACAAAACTCTAAAATTGCTAAAAACCACAAACAAATAAATTTCGCAAGATATGGGCGGCTAATTAACACCACCAGGAAAATACTCTTTTAACAAATCGATAGATTCTTGCTGTATGGTATATGCCACTACCCTTTTGAAACCATATTTTATTACATTAAGTCCATCTGCTCCAATTGATTCCACAAAAAGTTCAGTCCACTTATTCTTTAGTAGAGGGAATCATTTTTAAAAACCAACTTTAATACAAAAAAGGGAATTTTATATCGGGGATTCTAGAAGGACCAACCTATACTATGGTTCATCAATAAAGATGAATATCTCTTATTGTAGAATAAATTATAACGTAGCTAAATATTGAAATCAGAAAAATAGTTGTATAATAGTCGCCTTATTGGCGCTGTTGGCTGACTGTTCAGGCCTGTTATAAACTAAAAGGAGTAGTTTTCAGACAGATTTAAATTTGAGTTCGAATTCAAAATTGCAATTAAAATAAACATCTGATCGTATCATAAGTTATGTTGGAATATAATAAATATGATATAAGAAATAAAGTAAAATAATTTTGAATCAGATATCTATTAACTAATGCTGATATTTTCCGTTTTTTCTAAGTTCCACGGCTATTTTACAAAGTTCAATCAAATATATTAGTAATACTATCAAATGCATTTTATTACATTATGTCAATAATACCAAATTCCTACTCAGAACATAATATGTTTGTCAAACGGCGCTAAGAAGTAAAATAATTTGCATTAATTTTAGCGCTCTAGACGAGTACGTCCTTTTTATATCCTTCATGGGTAATATTTTCAAGTAGATAGACAAAGTTTGTGAAATTTTCTTGTTAGAATTCACTAATATGCCCAAGTAGGTATAATATTAGTCAATTTTTATCAGTTACCACTAAAGTATTTTCTATCCCTGTTTATTTAACCCCTGTTTAAATTATGACACATAAATCTGCTGATGAAGATCTGACGAAGTTATGAAGATCTATTGTTGTACGTTAAAAAATAAATAAAAACACGTGGAAATTTGATAATATTTCCAATCGATTTTTCATGACGAAATTATTTTAAAAAAATCAGAAAGAAATCTTTTTCTTATCAGACAAAGTAGGTTGAAAAACTGCTTCTCTTTGTACCTTAATTATTATCTATTGATTTAAATATTTTGAAGGAATTTATCTCACGCGTCATTAGCCTCAACACATCAATTATGAGGTATTTATCTGTTAAAATGAATGTTAAGAACCCCAATTTACTTGAAGGGTGTGTTTAAAGTTTCGCTTTATTAGAGCAAATAACCTTTTAATTTTCATAGCATTTGAACAATTTCGAAAATAGGCTTATCTTGAAGAGGTGATGCACCTGTGCTACCACAACCTGTCTTCCCCCATTTCCGAGATTTCTATCGAAGGGTATTACTGAAATTATTAAAAAGCCTTTAGAACAAAATGGACCTTGAGATATTCGTCTTCCAGGAAAAAAGCTATTGGACAAGTGTCTGGGTGTTATGTTAAATGGGTACACAATCAGGGCCCACACATTGTGGTCCAGGTCCTGAGCAAACGAGATGACCGTGACGTCATATCGTCTCTCTGCACGTGAGAACTAAGTCTTGTTGAATGTATCCACACACAAACACATAAAGTATTCAAGTATTCGTATGTACGTTGATGCACCTGAGAATGCCGCCTGAGTGGCGCCGCCCTCCGTTTGCCCCCAACCGTCTCGCCAACACATTTACAGTTCCATAGTCCACATGCTCATTCCCTGCGATCGGCCACGGTTAGACTGTGACCGCATATATTTTTTCTCATGGCATTTTTTTGACGAAGAATCAAGTCCTTGTTGTGATGCCCAGCTTCAACAGGATCGGCAAACACTATCGCCTCGATCCCATGTGAATTTCTATATAAGGCTTTGTGGACATCTTCCAAATGAGAAAATGTCTATTTTATTTCCTAAATCTGATCATAAATTCTCAACATTAAAAGTCTAAAAATCAAAATATTATAAATAAAATTTTAATAAAATTACTATTGGTTTTCAACAGTTTAAACCAAAAGAAAATATCAAGAGGAAATCTTTTTAAACTAACCTAAAAGTATAAGAAACTATCTTCATGTTTAGTATGAAAATTTAATGATCACATTTATAAAAATCAACAGGTAGACGGTAACACTGAGATTGAACGCATTCTCCGCCTTGGTGTCGCCATATGATTATCCTTTTCCGATCATCACAAATCCAATGATCGTCTCACACTCATTTGCACAGGTGTTCAACAGATCGATTTCTCTTTTTTACATATCTTATAGACATGGCATGCTATCTTCGTCCCACTAACGACATCATCTTTATTGTTGTTGTTTTTATTGTAGTTATTGTTACTACGTTTATTTGTGTTTATGGTCTTTCACTTAACTGCAGTTTGTTGAAATGAGATTTGATTATCATTTCGTTTTCTCACCGAACACAGTTTCATTAACCGATCCACACAAAGGGTCTTCTGTAGGACGCCTTTGCGCAAAACCGAGATTTTATGACTCACTTAATTGACCTGCAATAATCATAAAAGTTTATTAGGATAAATCTAGCTTCTGAGAATAATTTTTTTTAATTTGTTAAATAGGTAATTAGAGTAAATTTATAGTAATAGTCTTTTTATTATAAATAGCTTACTGGCGAAGCGTTGCAGTTCCGGCGATTTAGTTGGATTATGGCTCATGGATCAGCATCAATAACCCAACTATTATTAAAAGCATTAAAAGTCTAAAAAAATATTAAGAATTCTTTACTCCTAGAAGAATATAAACAGGTTGAGACAAAGAATGCTTACAATTGAAATTCAATTTAATAAAGTTAACTTTTTTGCTTCTGGTGTATTCATCAATGATCAAAGTCTAACATATCATCAAAAATCTGATAAAGATCAAGGTTTAAAGTGCTTGTCTTAACACGGTTTTGGTTGTTCAGCAATACCATGGTAATCAAACATTTGAAAACATTATAAATTTGGATAGCATTTTTAATAAATGCAGTTTTAGGTCAATAATTGCGATATTATTCGATGTAACTTGGAAGAGGGTTATGCATATAGTTAACTGCAAATAACACTCCATTTAAAAGATATTGGTATGAAATCAAGCTAAAATTCGTTAGTAATAATTAGTCAGTTATTCTGGTAATTGGTTAGTGTTTAATTAGATTTTATAGGGTTTAAAAGAGTTGTTATGTAAGTTTGTCAGGAAAGTTTTTTTGAATTATATAGGTATTTCTTTAACATTAACATAAACTTCCTGTTGGTTAAAAAACATAGAGCCCACAGTTGGTTAAAAAAATTATAAATTGAATAATATTTAAATATCCATATAGATAATCAGAACTATATATTATGTAAACAGTCTTTACGTATAAAAGAACTCCCATCCTATTCCTCAGAACTCCCATTATTTGAATTTCCCCAGGAAAAAGATTTAAATAAAAGTTGCAGGCTTTAATGAGCCTAAGAACCATAGCAAGTTTAAAGAAAATCGTGGGATAGTCGTTTTCGAAAAAAATTGAAGAAACCCAAAAACCCATAGATTAAAGTGAGGCTTCTTGTAAACCGATTTCAATCAAAAGTTTCGCGGTTCAACTAGATGAAATATGAAGTCAAAATTTCTAGTTTGGTGAATTTCGGATATAGCTTTCGATTCTATAACACTGTTACACACAGATATTTTTAAGATCACTTTTTGGATTCATGGGACCTCAAAATGTGTATTTCCGATGAAAAATCGTAATCAAAAATTCGACCCGATAAAATATTTCTTTTGCTACATGCTGGTAGTAGTAAAAGAAAGTAAGAAAGTATTACTGACCAATTTATGAAACCATCCGACCTTTTATGATCAATTTACGTGATTAGGTTTCTAGATTGTAGTTCCTAGTTTCCTAGATTCCTAGTTTTTGAATTGTTTTTGCCTTTTAGCTTAATTTCTAGAACAAGTAAAGACCATCTCAATATTCAGAGTTAATTTAAAGTAACTAACGTTTTTGTTTTCGTTATTATTCATTTTTATTCATTAATATAAGGAAATATGAACACTAGAAGTGTAAGGAAAAGCGTAAGTTACAAGCATACGGTGTTTATACTTGTTAAATAGTTCTCCTAAAAGTTGTACAATATATACTGCCAGGAGAAAGCGTTCGGTTATAGGTATGTGCGGAAAAAAGATCTACTTTCTTCTCAAGTCTAAACCAAAAAGAAAAAAATAGAGAGAAGTTTACTTTTATAATAATGAATATTTATAGCACTACTAATAAAGAATATTATTTCTGCCTCGTCGTAAAGTAAACGAAACAAATTTCAAATTTGGAATGTTATGAATCCTTTGCATTGTTGTTTTTATGAAGTTTGTAGCAAAAATGTCAAACTCTGGGAATATCTGTTAATTACTTTTAGTATTAAAAAAATATATTGTCGAAAGAGTTAACATATACATATACACTCAGTGAAGCGGGCAGCTAATACTTAGCAAGTTAAATAACAAGTATAAACAATTAGTAACTTTTTTGTCTAGGTAGGTACAACTAGGGTATTTTTATTTGCAAGAAAAATGTGCAATTTTGTTTGTCTTTTGGTTTTTAACAGAGATGGAATTGAGAAAGGGTCAGTTTCAATGCTAGTAGTAGATAGCCTTTACAATCATCAAAAAATAAATAATCGTGAACATTTTTTTTAATATAAATTCATGGGGTTTTAAAAATTTTGCCATGAGTCACACAAAAGTTTTTATTTGTTCACCCCAAGGCTACAATCAATCACTTTGCAATTTGGTTGATTTTCTTTAAAAAATTACCACAAATGCACATACCAAGGTATTTTATAAATTTTTTTATCTCATGAATATTGAGATTTATAAAAACAATCCGCCAATCAGTTATCTATCTCTATATGTTAGTGTGTGTGTTTTTTATAGTAAATTTTTTATGTCCTATTTACAATGATTAAGTTGGTTAATTAACATACAAATTCTTTTTGGGATTTAAAATATTTTTAGTTAGTGTGAAAAACATTCTTGTACATATTAAGTATTGCGTTGTCAAAATGTTTCATGTAGTGGAAGGTCGAGGTCTATCGACCAAAATCCTGATCAAGGTGAACATTTTTTTCTTTGTTGTTCTTCTTAAAAAATTACCAGATTATTTTGAAATGCAAATATTTCATGTTTTCCAATGAAAATTAAATTGTTAATTAACTTGATTGGTTTTTTTTAAAAATATGTTTTATATAGAAATTTTAACTAATTTTTTATGGTTGTTGCGACAAAGGACAGGACGTCAGGAATAAATAAAAATCGATCAAATAGCACCAACGAAAAAAAGGTTTGGTTGCATTTCATCACCAATTTTTCGGCGTATTTTTAGTTTTTTACTCGATTCTTATGTCAAATTAGTTGCGTAATGATGCCGACCGAAACGAATCGTTAATTATAGGCAAATCAATATGAAAATGTTGTCATCAACGTTACAAAATCTTCACATTAAGAATTTCAAATAAAATGCGTGCATTAGATATTTTAGAAAATTTATAAAAACTTAACGAAAAATTGTTCAATTTTACCATGACGATTTCACTATTTAACACAATTCGACACTCCAGAGGTACAGTTTTAGGAACTTTCTAACGTAGATCTATAAAATATTTTAAACAATATACTACGTGATTACAGTGAAACCTTGTTTTTTATCATCTTAAATAATTAAAAAAATAACTTTCATCGGTACTTACCTACCTGTGTTTTCATTGGGTAATTTGGCTAAGAACATCCAATCAAACATACCATGTACCAACTACCTATTATTTTTGAATAGGATTGCATACACTGGACACTAAGAAGAAAGTACATAGTAATATCGTGGTGCTATTGAGTAAGGTAAAGGTATCTTTGTTAAAGAAGTATGAATTGTAAAATTACCTCATTAAATTTAAATAACCCTTAAAAAACCCTTAAAAAGAACTCTTTTTATTTTCATTTAAACTTGTGACCTAGCCGGTTTGCTAATTTTATGGTCCTTAGGTTAACAGTTTTAAGAAGTTTATCTGATTACCTCAAATAAGATTAAGTTGGCTGGGTTTCTGTGTAGACATGTTTTTATTTTATTGGGTTTAAAGGACCTTTTAACTTGAACTATAGCTCACAAAACTCCGCCTTATGTCTTAAATTTATTTTACAGTAAGCACACAAAACAAATACTGTCAAATGAAAAGCTAACAAACTCTTAAACGTATCAACGATCAAAACTAGAGTTTTCTAGCATATATTCTCATAAAGTATATATGGGTACCATAGTATTATACCTATTTATACCTTATACCTACCTACTCGGGAACGTCGTGATGGAGTAAGAGACACAGTATGTAATAGTTATTTTTCGTCTTCTGGTATCTGCAATCTGTCCCTGGACAAAAACTAAATCTAATGCACCTACGTAAAGTCGAATTGTGTATTTCTTGTAAGTGGTAAACCTTCTGTTTATAGTTGTTAAATTGTTACTTCCGATAAGACAGATATAGGAGAGTGATGCGTTTTAGTCTCTTTTGTTTTTCGCATATTTTCTGTACTTGAAAATCATCTTCTCTAAAAGTCGACACTTAGAGATATTTGTGGATGTTTTAGTTTGTAACATTGGTGAGCGTTACACCACGAGCAACTGTTGGATGATTTCCTTTTTGAACCTCCTGATCGCTCTCCATAATTCAATACCGTAAGTCTAATAGCTTTAAGGCAGCTTTATTCCTTTGAAGCTTCATGTTGTAGGCTCTGCAGCCAATAAGGATTTGTTGTCGCCAGCATTTTAGCCATAACTGGTCTATTTTGACAATTGTGTTCCAGAAAAAAGACAATCTTCTGGCCAAGTGCATTCAGATATACTCAATTTCATTGAATTTTAAAAGTCACATAAACAGATTTGACTTCATTTACTTGCATTAGTCATGTGTTCAGCCAAGGTTCAAATTCGTTAAGGGTGTTCTAATGTCTCTAGTTGTGGATAGTAGCCTACCAGCATGATTGCAGGGTCGTCCAGAAATGTAGTCATTTTTAAGCATTAGAAATGACAAATTTGCTATTTGTATAAAACATAGCAAATGTCCCAGTATACTATTTCGCAATAGGTACCCGAAAATCAATCTTGTACAGCTCAGCTCATGCTTTGTTGTGGCTTACGAAGAATTTTCGGTCCTTTAGATAAGACTGGAAGACGCCTAAATGGGGTAAGATAGTAAATTTCCCAGTTTATGTAGTAGCTCCTGGTGTCATACAGGGTGGGGCAAATAAAACAGTGCAGTTTTGAAAGGTTGGTACTTCTGGTGTGGTGGGGATAATGTGATTATGATAGTTTCATTTCGTCGGGAAGGTCATGCCATTATCAGTAATTATCATGGTTTGGTCTGGTGAACAGCGCGACTTTGCCGTCCGTACGTTTTTCGAAAATGGTAGATCTTTCACCGCAACTAAGCGGAGTTTCTGGTTGCACTTTAACCTTTCGCGTCATGATACCGTCCCTCACCGTAATATAATCGCGAATTGGGTGCGAAAATTTGAAGAAACTGGTACACTAAAACCTAGGGATTCAGGAAGACCCAAAACGACAAGATCGCCGGAAAATTTGACGAGAGTGAGAGAAGCTATTGTGCGGTCGCCTACGCGGTCTGCCCTGGAGCATTCAATTGCATTGGGCATTTCTAACCGCTCAGTAATGAGGATTTTGCATCAGGACTATTCTTCCACCCCTACAAAATTATGATTGTACAAGAGTTGCAATGCCGAAGCTGCAGGCAGATGTTCCCTAAGCACCTCGTCTCTCTGAGGGGATTGTGAGTTGGCCCGCGCGCTCACCGTATTTGAGCATTTGCGATTTTTTCTTGTGGAGCTACATTAAGGAAAAGGTTTTCAAACATCGGCCTCAAACCTTAGAAGAGCTCAAAGAAAGAATTAGAGAGGAAATTGGCGCTATACCAATTGAAATGTGTCGTAATGCAGCAGAAAACTTCAGAAATCGCCTCCATCAATGCATCGCTGCTGGCGGCCGTCATCTTTCTGATGTCATTTGTCGAACTTGGCAAATAAAATGGCATGATGTAACGAATAAAATTAAATAAATATAATTCCTGAAAGTTGCATAGTTTTTTTTTAATAGCCTTTCAAAACTGCACTGTCTGTTTTGCCCCACCCTGTATTTGTCTAATGCCTGCGTGTAATATAAAAAAATATTTACTGCGACGCGTCACAGAACTTTCTTTGGCGTGAAACTCGCTGTTGGTAATAAGAGAACATAAATAAAACCCAAGATTGGTTAACAAGTATTTCCAGTGAAAAATCGAAATCAAAAATTAGACCCGATTACAATACTTTCTTTACTGTAGTAAAAAAAAGTAACAAACTGTAAAATAATATTTTGTATCGCTTAGTTTTCTCATAGTGCAAGAAAGCCACTTTGTGGGTTTTTTCGATGATGAAGTGTTCTATAAACTGGTGGTTTGAAATGAGTTTATTGATACCGATTGCTGCAGTTTTTCAAAAAATAACTTTTCGAACTACTTGGATATAGCATCATAGCATATATAATAATTTTGTTTTCTCATATACCTATAATAATATAATAGATAGACCTTTTATGACGGATCCAAATTTAATGAACATCGGTATAAATGTTTGGTATTAGTTCGCAAATTATTACTATTCTTTGCTCGAAAGCTCCACTTTTGAGAATTTGAATTATTTATTTAATAGTATTTTTTTCTTTTCGTCTTTCATATTGAAATTTAAACGGTACTTTATGTAAAATAAAAAAAAGTTGTGATTTCTCATAAGACTTAATGTTAATAGCACGAACTTTTAAATGTCAATATCTTTATCTTTATACTAGTTGTGTGTAGCTCTTCAACATTTTTAAAAATATTAACATAAATATTACAACAGCGATGAACTAAATTTAAAAAAAAATATACAAATAAAGTAAATGAAAAATTGTATTCGCATATACGATATTTTTATGAACTATGCATTGTTCTTCAGTAATAATTTCATACACTTGTTAAAAAATAAAATATTAGCTTTTTACGTTGCAACGCTTGTAAAATGTAAAGACCACGTGCATGAACGTATTTATTTGTTATTTTTATGCGCAAGATGTGACTCGGTTGCTTATTAAGAATGATTTCATTCATGATCATCATTAGCATATTATGACCGATTGCAATATGCCAGACAACCAACCATATACACACTATACACATATACACACATCCATTCATTTCAACATTCAAATTTAAAAAAAAATAAATATAAAAATCCAGCTTGTTTAAATCGAAATCATTTTCATAATAAATTCAATGATCAATCTGAAAATTTCCCACGAAATAACCACCCCTCACAATTGTGGTGTAAAAATTTTCCTCAACCATCTGTTACTTTCTTAGTATCAACGAGTTGAAGACGCTGTATTGATGCATTGATATACCGATTCTTGGAAGTTTTTGTTGAATGTTTTGGCCTAGTCATTTAAATATCTATTTTTACTTAGAGCGTTTTGCATATTTTGGTGGAATGCGATGAGAGCCGCAACGGTTGCATTATATCACGGTAGTTAAATTCTATGTACGCTGATTGTTTCACACAGGTGTGTATAACAGGTGTTCATTCGGTTCATGTACATAGAACCGCATGACCTCGTCCATTACCATTACGTCGATTCGAGTACAAAAAGACAGTTAAAACGCTTGCTCCATCTCGATAATGTTGCTCTTTATTAAAATTTCATTCTATTTCGATCAGATTTTAACATTTTATTGAAATACGTGCCTCGGCTCCTCGACTTATTCCAACTCAGTCGCTTTATCAACCACTCAATCCACATTAACTTTTCGCGTCGCTCGCTCATTTAAGACGCGACTTATAATACGAGAAACAATATAAATAGACTTTCTCAACACCTGTGATTTGATAATTGATTTGATTGTCTTCTCGTATTTTTAAACTTTAATTATAAATCACCATTTGAAATATTTCAAGTCAAATCATTCCGCCAAGCCTTTCATCAAATAAATATTCTCTTTTTAAACCCTTCCCTTTTCCCTGCCAATTTTACCTTAAACTCACTTATCAAAACTATTTCATATCAAAGTCATAATATTTTTAGTTTGAATATTCATACTATTAACACAGAAATTGTTTTATATTATTTATTTTAAATTTTACAAACAGCCAATGTATTTATCAATATTCAATAATAGTCTCGGGTTAAATATTTGAATAATTGATAAATATTATTGTAAAGCAAACGTAGTGTTAGTATTTTTTTTTTTTTTGGGAATTTGTTATCGAACTAAAATAAACTTTAAATACTTCCAATACACCTGTTTATATAGTCGATATATATGATTGTAAAACAAGTAAATACATTGATTTGTCTCTTTATCTTATTTGAGTTATGACACGAATACGATCACTATTGATACGATCACTTATAATATAATTTAAGAAGAAATAAAAAAATGTGATTAAATCAATATTGAAAGTATCTAGTAAAGGAAATATGTTCAAATTTATATATTAAATTATTAAGATATTTACATTTATCAATTTTTTCTTTTGAGTAAATATAAAGTTTTGAGTTCCATAGATTAAATTTTGAGGATATAGAACAGATTGTGTTCTTTTATCGGTGAAATGTTATCGTTATGTCATAAGCACTTTGAAAAATACGTGGTATGTCAATAAATTTTTGAATATGTCAATTTCCGATCAAACTACTGAAAGAGCTACGTTAAAGATAGGTAAGGTAGGTACCGGGCACTAGTACAATCATTTTTCTTAAGATAAAGTTGAGATATGATAATATTATCTGAATTTTAGTTTGTGTATATTCTTGATTTTATTTCTATAAGAGATCTATTCTTAATTTAACAGATAATTTGAATTTTTTATTAAATACCAGCTGACCCGACCCTTGTTAGGATTAGACAAATCTAATTTACAATACAATTATCTTTATGTTATTCTACAAGCTAAGATTTTAGCATGAAAAATAGTAACAACTCTCCCATGGGAACAATAGATTTTTACGAGATAAAAACACTCTCCTCTATACCTTGACCTATAAACTAACTCTTTATATACATCGCATCAAATAATTATTTTGTTCTTGTGTATGAAGTAATGATACTTATACAGATATTAATACGCTAAGCTAAGAGTTATTAAGCTTTACTTTAATATTACTTAAGCCATTACTTTTATGCATTAATAAAAGAAGTATTTAGCATTTTAATTAGAATAATAAGAAAACTAATAAAGAGAATGAGACGTTTTTGAGTTGAAAATTAAATTTGTTATTTAAGTATAACATAGTCGATTTCAGAATTACGTATAAACACATTTTTATATAATATGTAGATCTTAGATTTTATGTATAATAAGAAAGAAATTGGAATTTAGTTTGGAAAATTTAAAGTTTGAATTTCATTCATAACACAACCTAACAGTAATTCTAGTTTTATATTTGTAACTGAATTTGATGCTCTGCAAATTTAAATGTGATTTTAATTTTTGCCTAGCTCAATTTCTTAAGAAACATCTAATTAATGAAATATACATTACTATACATTACATTATTTAATTAAAGATAAATACATGGTTAAAGTAAGAAAAACCTACATATAGAATGTTATTTATTATAGGTAGATATTAATTAATTGCTTACATCATACAGAAATATTAATTATTTTATACAAATTAGAAGAAAGAGTAACCAATAAAAACAACTAATCTTTAAGCTTCTTAGCACATCAGAAGCGTTTTCTTCGTGATTTTTTTAAAATTTACACAAGTAGTTTTGAGCAATCCTTTTTTTAAACTCCGATAGTAACCTGGCATTATTTGAGGGTACCATTTTCGTTTTGATTTTAGTATTCTGGTGAAATATTTTATCTTTGATATCCTTATTTTTGGGGTAAATAACTAAGTACGTGTAGTTGGACAAACACCTGCTTAAAGCTTATGCTGCAAAGGATATGAAGTTGTTAAACATCATGCTTATACCGAATTCGGCTATCCACTCATCTCGAAAAGTTTCGACAAACTTAAAATTAATGAAGTCCGAGCTTTCCGCTTCAATTCATTCATCGATTTTACGAATATAAAATCCCATTGTATTATTTCATTATAGTAATTTACTATTTATACTTACTACTACTACTTTATATTATTACTATTCATAATAGTAATTTTTTTCTCTTAAAAAGAACGTATAAATCAAGAGTTTTAACAAACTATTTTCTGAAGCCTTGTTTAGTTAGTATATAGTGGAAGAAAAATGATTTTCCATATTAATCCATATTGTAGACACACATTTCCAAATTCACTTTTACTTGTCAATAGATAAGTGCCGAGGGTTAAACTGAGTGCTCCACGAAGCTTTAAGGGTCAAAATTTAGCAGACATATAAGATTTATATACCATTGTAAATTTGAAAATGGAAGTAAATATATTGAGTGTAAATCGCGTATATTTTCATTTTGAAATTAGTCGAATAATTATTGAGTCTCGTTTTTCTAAAATTGATGCATGCTGACATTACATATTACATGCTGACATCAAAATTATCTAGAATACGTGTCTAATCGATAAATATACTTAAAAACTCTTGTTCTTGCTTCCGTGGGTCATGCTCATGTCTCTTAGTCCATTTTTCTAAAACTAATTTACGAGGGGTCACAACCCTGGTAAGATAATAAATATACAGAAACTAATTTTTGCACTAGGCCACTTAGTGGCGTGGTGGACAAGATAGTTGCCTTATACGCCAGTGTTCCTGGGCTCAAATCCCAATGAAAGCCTAAGATGTTTTTTCTGGGTTTTCGGATTCGACGGTCGTTGAATCCGAGTAAAATCATAGTAGTTGACCCGACCTTAAAGAAACCAGAAAAAAAAATATTTGCATAGACATGTTAAATAAAAATTATACAGCTCAGTGGCGTAGTGGTTAGATCTGTTAGACTTCCATCAGACGTTCCATCAGTAGTGCTCGGCTCAAATCCGTTGAATCCAAGACTTCTTCTAGATATGTAGATTACAGAAAATTGTGTTTAGAAAGCTGTGATATGACTTTAGATATTAAAAAAAACACCCAAGATAAAAAATTATACAATCTTAGTATCGAATAGAAATACGCATTGGTTGAGAAAGAAGAAAACAGATCTTAAATAAGTTCTTATTTTTTAAACTTTAAATAGCTAAAAATGTTTGTAAGTTTGTCTGTCGAGGAGTTTAATATATTTAGATACTTTGTATTTATTGGTATATAAGAAAAACGAAGAGATTTTTATTGGTTGCAACTTTCAATGGGTTTGCAATGTTTTTTTTTTAATGTAGATATTAAATGATATTAACTTAAGTGTGAAAATTTGTGATGACAAACATTTTATATTTGAATATGATCAAAGATGAAAAGATCTTTTTTGCTCTTCAATGAGGCATGTAACCATCTATATCTATTCTATATAGGAATTATGCTAATTTTTAATAACAACGTTGAACATAATATGATGATTAAGTTATACCATTTTACCAACTCCTTTTAAGTCTATTATTATTATTAGACCTAAACGATTTGATGAAAAGTTTTATTTAAAAGTTATATCTATTAGTCAAATTTGAATAGCACATTTTTGACAAGGACGGACGGCTTAGAATATTTCATTTTAGAAAACTGAAATAGCCATCAGATATTTTTTTTTGGCTTAAAGTAATTTGATTAAGTTTAAACGAGAATGGACCGAAAAAAAAACTCGTTTTGCACGGTAGCTGTTTTGGAATTATACCAAATATAGAAGTGCAAAAAATTTTTGACTTGAATGACAGGTTTATGATTGAAAATTTGTTTTAAGAAATAACTCAAAATATTGCCGAAAGCTATTTCATATCTAAAAAGCCCTTGAGTAACAGCAATAGATACTATATTTATTATGCTAATTTAAATTTATTTTTAAATTGTATCATTAAGTATAAGTTATTAATTTAAACGTTATAATTTTGAAGGGACTATTTCTTGAAAAAGGAAAAGCAGCTTTTTTTGAATTCTTCACAAGTTGTTAAGGTTTGGTATTTTGTTCGTACGTGAGTGAACAAATGGAATAAACGATTAGAAAGTAATTATATTGATTGTTATTGTAGTTTGGAATTTTTATTCAATAATTCAAGTATTTTTGACAATGTAGTTCAATGTTAACCTTGGAGCCACCTGCATCATCCACATACCGCCCTTTGGGGCCAATCACATACACACACGTGCAATCTCTGATGGGAATTTCTTTCCAAGCCCTTGCACTAGGAAGGTTCAATGAATGAAAACCATTGTATTATGTATTATATATGGAAGCCTTGAATCGCTTTCGTTGCCCAAATTTTTTTCGTCTTCCTCAATTCTCAACATGTTTTAACAAGCAACTAAACTAACTAAACACACCCGTAAAAAATCATATAGTAAACGAAGGATTTCATATTATTCTCACTTCCTTAATTTTTTTTAGTATCACACAAAACTCCTACATAAACTTGTTCTAATTCTATGATTCCAGCATTAATTAGAAAGTTTTTTTTTTCTACTCTATACAATCTACAGAGGGATTTAATATTTTTAATATTTATATTCCATCCTATTGAGACAACAATGGCTCGTTTGTTAATTATAGAATGTGTGTGAGATCTGCATGTGGCTCGCACATTGCTATTATATTATGGTTTTTGTACAAAGCTAGCTTTTATAATCGGGCATCGCACGTGCTTTTAATGATTGCAAAAAGCTAACAGATACATTTTGATTTTTGTTTATTATTAGAATCATTCTGTTAATAAAATCAACGAAAATAGAGCATCGATTGCAGCAAATTGATCAACAAATTCATTTCGTTTCAATGGGAAAATTATAATATTAGCAAATGAAATTTTTCGTTTCTTTTTGTATTTGAAAATAATTTGCGTTGAAATTTGAACTTTTTAGATAAGACGTAACACCATGTTTAACTTAAAAAAAACTTTAATTAAATCCTTACTGATTAAATTGTCTGTGATGAAAAGAAGTCAAAAAAGTTATAATTGTTCACTAGTTTAAAAGCTACAAATGATGAAACTTACTTTAATGTTATGAATTTTTTAGACGAGGTAGGTACTTTGTTTTTAGTATTGATCAGGTAAAACTATGTCTTCTTACTGCAAATCTCTTATTAACAGTAAGTTGACAATTTGTTTAAAATTGTAAATTTTCAGTCAAGTTATTTTAAATCAAACTGTTGTAATCTTATAAAGATGTCCATAAACTAGAATTGATTCTATTCCTTAACGATTGTTATTGTAGGATACTTTATTAAAAACAAATCCCGCCAAAAATCGCTGTTGTAAAATTAGTTCAACAAAAATGTTCATAATTGTTTTATTCATTGTGTTAACAAAGATAATTTATTTATTTGTGGGACTGCCCACAAAAACATTGGATTTCTTAATTAAATAACTTACCTATTTAAAAGTAAAAGAAAGCAACCAGAAATGGATATTACTATTAGCTACGGTTTGATAAACGAATATTTTAAGACTTTAAACAATGCCAGAAAAAATGTTTAGAAAAATATTTTAAATAGTTTATCTCTTTAATTAGGATCCTTAGGATCTATTTAAATTAAAAACAAAATAATTGTTCGTACTCTTTTCAATGGGATCTGTGCGTCATTTCTGAAACTACAGCAGTTTCAAGTGGTTGTTAACATAGAATAGTTCAGAAGAGTTTTGCCAGATGGTAGCCATCGTTATTTAAAAAGTTTAAAAACGATTAAAAATTTAATTTTAAAAGTGAAAGGACTGGTTGGGACTGGAAAGGACTATTTTCATTAGTTAGGACTTACTTCATTAAATCATAACGTAGCTAACAGCCAATAATACATTTTTAAAATTCTTTAACGCCTACTGAAGCGAATATGTATACCATATTGTAGCGATCGTAGCTCTCGAATGGATTTAAGCTTCATTTTGCTTCCGTGAAAAATCTCAACAGAAAAAATTATCTCGGTTTTTATCAGTCTACTTTTTTATATCAACTGTCAAAACATAAATATAATATTTATATAATATATAAATATAAAAATAAAACAGTACCTACATATTATAGTGTACGGTAAAGCCTTCACCTTTACCTTTAAAGATCATTTGCAAAATAAACTTATGACAACGTTTTATATTACGTATGGTTTACCTACCGTAACTTGATGATTTTATTTTTGTGTAGAACAAACCTCATATTAGATTATTTTGGTTGTTCTGTCTAATATAATTACAGTTGCATTGGAGTCCTTTACAGGGGTGGAGATAGAGATTCATCGTCAAGTAATTGAACATTTGTTGCAACGAAAATGTCGCTTAAAGTTTTTACCTTGAAAGAATAGTTTGCAAATTGAATGCTTCAGCCTTGATTTGACTTAATACTTAAATATTAACATTTTAAGTGGGTTTGCTTTGGTTTAAAGTCAATTTTAAGTTCAGTAACTTGAGTTAAGTTGAGATTAAGTTAAGTAAGCATAGTTATCGCCATATCAATAATATGGGTCCCCGGACTAAAAAGACTCCAGTCTCCAACGCGTGTAAGCAAACATTTTTAAAATATTATTTGCAATCTCACTCAAACTTGAAAGCATTATGCTAAACTTTAGCTGTCGCCAAAAAAAGCCCTGACAAATTTTGATATGAGATCTGTCAAGGGCAAGCTGCGTTACTGGTCCATGTCAATATGTTGAACGATTAAACGTATTAGGATAATGGCAAGTACTTTTGAATTTATTTTTAAATTGTAAAATAGAACTTAAAATAATTTTAATATGGAATTATATAACTATTGAGTATACAAGTAACTATAACTTACTAAGCATTAGTTGGCTTTCTTCAGCAACTGTTATCAACAATAGTGGGGCACTGTTCTGAGATTAAACCATATTCAATGAAGTTGTAATGAGTTGTGTTTATTGTTATTAAAAGAAAAAAATACTTTAAATAGTAATTTATAATATTTAAGTTTCTCTCAACATAATTGACCGAATTATAAAATACGTACCTGGGTGACCGAACTTTGCTCGTTTGATTTTTCAGAATGATTGGATTCTTTATTGAATTAGTGTTTTGATTGTAGTAACGCAATTTTTGAACATTACTTTCTCAACTTTAAAAATCTTTCCGTCATAGACGAAACTTTTGAGTTACTATGTTCAACTTTCTATGTAATCCACATACATTCAAAGTATTAAGTAACTAATAACTATAATGTTGATGGATAGGCAATCCCTTATTCAGCAATGTATAATAATATTCTTCCGTAATAAAAAAATGGTTCATACGAAGAAAAAATTTTTTCCCATAAATGAAACCAAGCTAGATAAATTTTTCACCCCCGAAACCATCTATATAGTAAATTTCATCGAAATCATTAGAGCTGTTTTCGAAATACATAAAATAAACAATATACATAATATATATTACATTTAACATTTTTATGTCAATGTTAAAAAAGCTTGAACTTGAATTGAAAACATACGTGAATATGCAACTACTGACGGTATTTTGTGCATACGATTGAATCCGTTTATTCTTACTCTCCTTAAAATGTTCAACCACTTAATATGACGTAACTACAGTGTAGAATACATATATAACAATTGGAAGTTTCTTCATTTTCTAATACGTACTTTGTATGAAGTGATTGTTATTTTGCTTCGATGTCATTGTAAGCGGATTCTATTATTGTAAGTTGGGTAGGAACAAAGGTTGACGTCGCATACAATTCATTACTTAACATCTTTTGAAAAAAAAGAATCAATTTACCATGTCTTGTTAAATAATTTTAAAAATCTTTTCTCCAACTTCAAGAAAACACCCTAGTAGGTAGCGTGTAAACACTTTTCTCTTGAAATTAAATATAAAACTTTTTCCTATCTAATACCAATATAATTTTCTTGTTACCAAGTACTAATGAATGTATTTTAATTTTTCCCCATTAATTTTCGATTTATACATTTTTAAGAAAATATTAAAAACGAAATTATTTTCTAAAATTTATCATTTTTAGATTTTCAACTTTTACGCTCAAGTTATTTTTAGATATGCGTAAAAATATGCTACATCTGATATTTACTAGTCCTTAAAAATATCACAGATAAGATAACAATATTTTTTTTTCTAACATAAGTAAATATTATCCAGTTTTGTCATGGCATTATGCACGTATTTCAAATAAAAAAAGGAAAAAAAAAACAAAACAATTCAGATAACTGAAATAATTATTGTTTTTACAACGAAAAACTGATATTATATATTTACAATAATACATGTAAAAAATAAAATCTAAAAACAATTTTAAAAACATTTTATAATCCTAATCGAGCAGGTGTACGTCTAGGCGTCGAGCCAGGAGTAACAATTTCCTGTCCCCGTGACATGGCTGCGTCTTTTCTCTCCTGTTCCTCTTTCCGAGCTTTCATTTCCTTTTGAGCTAATTCCATTTGCGTTTCCATTTCTTGCAAATGCTCTGCGGCTTGTTTTCGTTTTTCGCGTCCTGATCTTCCAGTTTCTTTAACTGAAAAGAACATGGGTCCCAGTTCTGCCAGCCAATGTCCATCTACCGACGTTACACACTGCATATATTCCCGAGCTGTCATAACCAGTTCATGGTAAACAACATAGTCGGGCGTATTTCCAAGACCAAACAGCGCTGATGTTGGATGTAAATGACACGGCATTCCTGTACGAAGATTCACATATTCTCCGATTCCCTTGAGACGAGCCGCTTGGTGGAAATACGCAGAGCAAATACATTTACGTACTACATCCCATTCGGTCCCACAAGAAGAAACGGCCATTTTTTGTTGAACTAATATGTCCTTTAACTGTTGTCGAACTTCTCGAACTTTTCGCATCGCCTTTATATGTATGAAATGTTCATTGCACCAATTGGCTGAATATCTACAAATTAAAATATAAAACAAAATAAATATAGCAATCGTTATAAAATGACTTTGAAACACATAAATTTATCAATGTTGTTCTAAAATACATTTCAAGTTATCAGACTCTAAAAAATATACACATAGATAAATTGATTCAAGGTTTTTAAATTTTAATTTTTCAAATAGTTAATTGAAAAGATTTCTGATGTAATATTCAATAATAATTTCCCTGCTAGATTAATAAGATAAGATTAATTAGTATAAGATATTAATTGATACATACTTATTTTGTTTCCATTGAATATAGACGTTGAGGTAGGTAAGATGGTCACTCTCAGGTACCTGAAACTTTTCTCGAACTCCATCAGCTTCTTCTTCTCGACCTTTAGGTCGATAAAAAATCGATGGCACTGAGAGCATCGATACTAAAAAAATAATTGTTACAGTACTTATGTAGTGGTATCATATTAAGAAGAAAGTGTATTTACCTATAATCAAAATTTCATTAGTACAACCCATTTGATTACTGACGATAAGCATTTGACATTGAGGCGGATCCAAGGGAAATTCAGCCATTTGTCGACCTAATTTCGTTAGTTCTCCAGTATGATCGAGCGCTCCCAAAATCCATAGTTGATACAATGAATTGAGGATGTTGTCCTGAGGAGGTGGATCCATAAAATGAAACTGTAAAAGATCGCGTACTCCTAATGATTTGAGAAGTAAAACTGTGTTGGCTAAGTTTGTTCTTTGAATTTCAGGTACAGTGGCTGCCAACAGTTCGTCTTGGTACTGTCGTCTTGTATATAAACGGTAGGCGATACCAGGTCCTGTACGACCAGCACGTCCACTTCTTTGACCAGCATTTGCTTGACTGATTGGATAAATTTGAAGAGCATCCATACCTATTCTAGGATTATATACCTAAAAGAAAAAATCAAATATGAAGAAATTTGTTTTTATATCCCATAAACTAAAAGATAATGTTCCATTTGAATTAATCAAATGCAGAGCTGTTCTTTTTTTTAACAAATTCAATAACTGGGTTTTCTTCAAAATGTAAAATTTAAATTATGTTTCTAAAACATATAATTTCTTCTCAAATTCATGGTTTTTAATAAAAATGAAATACTATCAAAATTTAATAGTCTCGAGTTTTGAGAGCTCTTAAGTTAGTCTTGATTATCTTAATTTCCCCATGATAAAAGACGTAGTGACCTATTTAAGGTGGATTAACTACTCGAACTGCTTGGTTTAGATTAGTATGAAGTTTTAAATAATGTAAGTTTTAATCATAAGAATATCGTGTGCTAATTTTTTTGATAATCGCCAGTTTTCCAGTGAAGTTATTGGAAGTTAATAATTTTTCCTTTATATTATCGTATAGGGAAACATTTTTCTTTTTGATTTCTTCCTTAAATTTTTTTAGATAGGTATCTCTCAAACTTTGCATGCATATACATTTTTATTGGACGTTAAGAACTATATGCACATTTTGAAATTTTTTCAGAGAGCTATTTATAGTTTAGTGAATTGATATACATTGGTATGCAAATATTAAGACAGTCCTGATTTTTGGTATGTTTTTAATGTTTAATGTTTTTAAGCTAAAATTTTAAGCCATATTGTGTAACTGCTCGCTAGAAAGGGGATGTGATGTGGTGATCTGTCTTACACTTAAATAAAACTATTTTATATATTTTCTAAAACTTACCTTCAATTTGCAGTAACCAGAATCAATAACATAAATAATGCCATCAACTGTTAACGACGTTTCGGCAATGTTGGTGGCTACCACACATTTCCGCAGACCTTCGGGTGAACGTTGAAAAATTTTCGCTTGTAAGTCGGATGGTAATTGCGAATAAATTGGCAAAACCGATAACTGTGGTGCATTTTCAATTTCACCTAGACGTTCAGCCAAAACTTCGCAAGTGACTTCAATGTCTTCTTGACCGGGCATAAAGATAAGCATGTCGCCTTCCAGAGGCTGTAGATGGATTTGGATCGCTTGTTTTACTGCTGCATCCACGTAGTCTTCCACGGAATTTTTACTGAACATGATTTCAACAGGAAATGTTCGACCCGGGATTGTAAATGTGGGCACGTTTCCGAAAAACATTGAAAATTTGCTCGAGTCCATCGTGGCCGAGGTGACAATAAGTTTTAAGTCGTGGCGACGAGCAACCACCTAGAAAAAAAGATGAAATTTATTAGTTATTGAAAGATAACCCCTAAAAATGAATATTTGTCATGGTTAAAAAGTTTAAAGTTATATAGCTATAAGCATTGATAAACCCGTAACTAGTATGGTACTTTTTTTGGAGACGGCATTGTAAGATGGGGCTAGGATAGACCAGGACGTTTTCGTGGCTCAAAGGGTCCAAATACATGCCTTTATGGCATTACTTAATTCTGAAAGATTACTATTAGTTTTCAAATAATTTACACAAAAAAGGGGAAGAAAAAAACAAACATGAAAAAAACGCTGGGGTTTGAGAAATTCGGTCATATCAGTTACGGGTTAAAGAAATTAAGACCCTTGTATGTGTTATTCCTCTTCCCATTAAAAGTCTATATCAATGCGTTAACATAATAATTATAACATATTTCGAGTTCATCGTACGAATATTCGTTTCTATTTAATCAACATTTCAGTAAGTTTCTAGATGAATCGAAATTGCTATTAAAACCATTTTTAACCAAAGTTGGTCAATATCAACATTTATTTTCAGAATGTACCACAGAATTATTATTCACAGAATATAAAGCGCTTTTAGGAAATATTTAGACTTGCAAATTTATAATTATAGTAAACACAGCCCGATGGGTATTTATTTTTAAGTGCAGTTATACTAAGAAATAATTTAATAGAAATTATTGGTTCTAAATAAATAGAAATTAATAAACGCAATTTGATACTAATAAATAAGTGCTTAGTGCGTGGTTAGTAACAACTAAAAAAGCTGAAGATAGTTATATGTGAGTAGATAATGAAACGAAAAAAAAAAACTAAATAATGATGAATTTGATTGTCGAAAAATATTCGAAACTCTAAGCGTAAGTAAGTACGTTCTGAAATAAAACGAGATTAATAGACAATTGAAATTGGCAGCATTTATTTATTCGTAGAAGAAGTTTTCCAGGATTCCTATTGCTTAATATGGAAATATTAGTTTCTTTAGTACCCTAATAACATTAAGGCTTAGCGTGCAATAAGCAATTTGCCTACAAGCGACTAAATAATTTATGTGTTCTGCATTTTGTTATGCTCATAAAAAAAAAATACCAGAATAAACTTTAAAAATTAAGTGACTTGTCTGCGCATACTACAGGAAATTACCTTAATTTTTATGTTAACTGATTTTTAATTTTAAGCTTGATTACAAATCTTATAGTTCAAAAGAAGAATCCTTACACGTGTTTTAATTGGTTAATTACCAGATTGTGACAAATAGTAACTTATTGTTAGTTTGATAAACAAAATACAATCAGAACAGTAACGACTGATTAGATCGGAAAAATGAATGTATTCGTCATTATAATGAGCGATAAATATATAACTAAAAATATCTCAGCTCTTTCATTATGAACTTAGTTACATGGAACTTAAACTTTTTCGGTTTTCAGGTTCTTTTATAATAGAATTTTTTGCGGCGCTAAAATCAAAACATTGATCCCTATAAAGACAAAAAATTTAGGTTAATGAAAGTTTTCCTTCATCTATAAGTATTATTGAATCTAAAATTTTTATTTTGTATGTAGGTACTTTTATTAAAATAAACAATCAAAACTTCTATTTTTCATATGAAATTGAAAACATCTCCTAGTGGTGCCGTGGCCCACAGTTTGGGAATCCCTGCTTTAAGACAATCACAATTGTGTTGATGTTTTTTTGAAGTAATTTTAAAGTTTATTAAAATTTAAACGCAATTTCTTTCTTTCTTTCGCAATAAGATGAGAACTGAGTAGCTATCGTAACCAATCATAACATATCGTATAAGGTTAATACATTTTTCTATATTGTAATAAGGAAGAGGACAATCTTCATTATGTATTTCTTTATAAACTGCGTTAAGCATGTTTGGGAGGTAAATCAACTCGACGACAAAGAAATGAAAATTCACAAGAATGTTCCTTGGTTAATCGTAACTTTACTGTTAACATTTTAAAATGACTGATTAAACCGTTCAAAAGTTATAACAATTAAAAAAAACTGTTTTTATTATTTTATTTGGATGTTTTAAGTCGCTTTAATATTTAAAGTCATATCACGAATGTTTAAACACAGCAAATTTCTTTTGGTCAATTTTATCTTAGGTCTAGGATTCAACGGGGATCGAAACCAGTACCAGTTGACGCATGAAGCGAAGAGAACAATTGCTCTAACCACTGCGCCAATAGGTGGTCAATCTGTTTTTAATGTGTTCCTATAAAGATTGGTTCATTCAATGGATTACATTCGAGTTAATGTAAAAAAGATGGCAAATGTTTAAAATTAGAACTAAATGTAAAATTTGACATTTACAACACAGTTGTTTGAAAAAACAAACAAACCGAAACCTTATTTTACTCGTTATGCATAGTGTAAATTGAGGTATTAATCATTGGCAAAAGTAAGTAGATATTTTCCTTTTCATAGATCTCTTTCACTATTAAAATGATTAATTTTCATTTTCTCACTTCGTGACAAGTTATCAATAGTACCTATATATTAATGGATGTTCAGTACTTTTGCTTTCGATTGTATCTTTTATAAATCCTTAAGTTTATGGTAATGTGAAAAGTTAATTTTGCTTATTTCGTTATATAAATTTATATAAAAAACTAGCTGATACCCGCAAAGTCGTCTGCGTAGGTTATTATGTTAAGAACATATTTAATTTACAGAGGAAAAACATTTAAAAAATTTAAAGCAAAAATATATTAAAAATAACTGGAAAGAACTTAGCGTAGAACATTTTTAACTATACCTATGCCAAAAAATTGCTCCTAAATTGCTACTTCAGAATTTTTAAACTATTCATGTTTATAAGACCCAACGGTAATTTATGATGTCATAGTACAACAATACATGTATAAATAGTTAAAAATTATTAATTATTAAAAATATTGAAAAATTTGATCAATTATTTGCGTAACGAAAAGAGCAGATAGACAACTTTAAAAACAATTACATTAAAAAATTATTTTGCTTTTTATAGCGATTTTAATTCTTGAATTTGAAATTTTTTTAAAAATTTAATTATTAATTAACTATTAATCATAATACACCTGGAGCAATTGCGGATCCGAAAGAGCATTTAAGGAGCAATTTTTCAAAAAAAAAAAACCAAAAAATAAGTTACATTTGTATTTTACAACAATTTTAGAATTGCGAATTCTGAAGGAGAAATTTTTTGGCATATAGTTAAATTAAAGCAAAAATGTTGTGTGCTAACTTAACTCTCCTTCTGGTTAAAAAATATATTTGCAATAATAAAAGTGTTGAAATGTAATTTTATTATTGTAACGGTTGTTACTTAAAAACGTATTTTAAATTTATATTTACAGTAAAATATAAAAAATGCCAAAAGATAAATTTAAAAAAGCGGAAAAAATATTTTAAAAACTGCTAAACAAATAGAAAATAGAATTAAAAAAATCTTTATCTTATATCTCGCTGACCTGCAATAAGTCTACGCTCAAATATGAAATAATCAGTAGGCAGTGGGCGGAAAAACATATTCTTTCCAGTCAATGCGCATTAGATCGTTTGCCCCACTCTATCAAAGCAACGAAAAATCCACTGCTCAACGCATTTTGCTTGTAAAAATCACATTTTTTAAAACTTTAATTACTTTGCTTTTAATGAAGATATCGTGATAATTCTTTTTTTAGATAAGGACCAAGTATATAAGAAGTAAAACACAAAAAAATTTATCGAAATCTATCCAGTAGTTTTTGAGTTAAAAGCAAACATTGAAAACATTTTATTTATAAAGATAAGATTTATTTAGGGTTGCATTTTTTATTTATTGAATATTAGATCTATTACGTCGCGTTGTATAAAAATTGGGAGTCCCCTTGGTTTAAAAAGTAGTTTCGCCTTTTGCATGAACTGAAGAAACGTGTTTCATTACATTAAATCGTAGTTATTACTTATCGATTTATTGTACGTTGATATTTGATTTTGATAGCGAAAATCGTAATAAATGATTTTTAAGAATCCAATTGTCTTTGTACATGTGGACACTGATAATTCTTTACGATAAGACGGCCCTTATCACTGAGACTAAAGGAAATTGTTGCTTTTCCCCCGAATGAAATTATTTGATTAAAATATAAGAGCACTGGAAGGGATTTTTCATTGAAGTACGAACGACTACGAGAACCGTAACCTTTTTATTTACAAAACAAATCAAATCTGTGTTTACTTATTGCATAACAAGTTTAAATATAATAGAAAATGCATGCAGAGCCCAAGACGGAATCTGAACAAAAATCAAAATGGTGGTCGTTTTTTGGAATTAATAGTTCAAGTGGAGCTCGCGCCGAGGAGAAAAGAAAAAATTCAGTGCCGAGACTTAGTATTAGTTCGGTTGCTATTCATAAATTGAGAGACTCTAAATGGTTTGGCCATGAGGAAGAAAATATTTTTCTGGCTGTTATCGAATCGGGATTCATTGTTGAACGTAAAACCGACGCACAGGATCATCAAACACATTGGGGGGTCGCGTTTTGGAAAGATGGAAAAGGTATCGTGAAATAACTATAACGCGTACGCAACAATTGTTCACTTTTTGTATCTTGCAGAGAAATCCAAAAATTCGGAATATATATACATATATAGTCTGATCGAGAAAAAGGGGAAATCTAAAGTGACGAAACAGTCTCTAAGCGAGTTCTGGCCCAAAGATAATTTGGTTCGTATCAATAATCGGTCGGACAAGGAAAAAAAGGTTAACAACGAGTTTATAATACGAGAACAAATTAACACAGCGATCCGTTCGGGACAATCGTTAAAATGGCAAAGCGCACAGCATTTTGCCTTGTGGTGTCGCTACGGCCCTCCCAGACCCGAAGACCCGAAAACTAAGAAATCAGAGGTATTTATTTCATTTCAACTTCTATATATCGTCAAAATAAATTTTTATATTCATTACAAAAAACAGCATTATCTCATATTTGAAAAAGTTCAAACGATATAATTGCTATAATATTCACGTATTAATAGAAAAAAATGAGATAATTTTTTGATAAAGAAATGGCGTCAGAAAAAATATATTGTCTAATCAGTTATTTACTATTTTGGTAGTCTAGAATTAATGATAACAATTAACATAAGTAGCATATTGATATTGTGTTTTTTTTATTTGTAGATTAATGCAAATTTGAAATGGGGAAATGTGGGATTCAGCGCTGGAATGGTTCTTCTTTCTAATAATAATAATAACACAGGGAAACGAAAGAGAAGCAATTCGGTAATATGATGTAAACCTTTTAAGCCGGTAATAAAGGTTTCTATAATTCATGGATAAAAATAGATTAATTTCATCGAATGCTTAGTAGGCAAAGTGTCGACATATAATTTTTAGTTGCGTAACATTGTGGAATAAATGACGTCCACAAAATTGAGTTCTTCAGTTTTTATTTATGCAATCAATTGTTGCAAAAATTGTAGGTCCATGCTTTGTCTTACTTTCAACATTCGATGGATATGCATTAAAATTCCCGGCTTAAGTTGTAATTATTTTGATTTATGTGATAAATTAAACACTATTTATTTATATATCTAAGTGTTAAAATTGACTTTGATTATATTAGCATATATTATTTTCATAATTAGATTAGATACTTAATTATTTTAATAAAAACTCGACTAAATTTTTTTTAAATTGACTGTTTAATTCTTACCTCACGCAATAAACCGAATAACACATCTGTGCTTAAAGAACGTTCATGAGCTTCATCCATAATAATAGCAGAGTAATGATCCAAGTCAGGCTCGCGAAGAGATTCTCGAAGTAAAATACCATCAGTCATATATTTGATTACAGTGCTTTCGGAGGTGCAATCTTCAAATCGAATGGCGTAGCCAACTTCATCTCCAAGTCTTGTATGCATTTCATCACTAACACGTTTTGCGACAGACATAGCAGCCACACGTCTTGGCTGTGTGCATCCAATCATTCCATACTTCGTATAGCCATCTTCATGAAGATACTGAGTCAGTTGCGTGGTTTTTCCGCTGCCAGTTTCACCCACAATAATCACAACTGAATTTTCTCGTATTATATTAAGCAGTTCTTGGCGTACGGCAAAAGCTGGTAAATATCTGCGTTGCTGTTCGATCGATTTTTTCTTTGCAAAATCACTGCTCACGTTTGATTCTCCACGAACGTGCTCGGCGAACTTTTGGCTTGTCTTATAATCGGCGGTGTCTTCATCCATGTTCATTTTTGGATCATCTTCATCTTCTTTCTTTTTGATGCCCATTATATTTCCAATGGTTGTACCACTTAACTCCCAATGCTTTTTTTGAGCTTTACGCCGTTCTTTTTGTTCGCGATATGTGCGGACCAAAGCTGAACCTTTTCGGGACACTAAGGCCATGTCAGAAGTAGGATCTCTGAGAACAAAATAGATTGATATTTAAAAATAATTTGAAATGAATCGACAAAACGTTGTATTTTCACATGGTTTCAACTTTTTCAGGATTAAATATAGCCTATATCAAAGTGTGCCATATTTGGAAAAATTAGCGGCAAAAACAAGTGCCTGCCACTGGGAAGAGAACATCCTCGGGTAAAGGGTGGGGGAAGAGGGGAGAGATTCTTTTTTTGCAAATAAAGCCACTTATTTTTTTTAGAACTCTTACTCTAATGTAAAAATGAAATTATACAAAAACAAACATAAATGATTTTTGATCTTTTAATTAAGAGCATGTTAAAAAAATTAATGGCTTCCTTGAGGTTCACCTGTGGAGCCTAATCTTCTAATATTTGGTTCATAGAAGTTTTTAACTTTATACACATTTCATGATTTTCTTCGGTTAAACGATTTCTGTACGAATTTATAAAATACTTCATTATAGAAAAGTTTGCTCATAGTAGTATGTTGTCCCAAAAATTGTTAAAATAGCAAATAAGACATTTTCATACAAGAAAATTAGTTTGGCAGTTCATGCCATGCTTTTGCTAATATATCTAGAAAATATTAAAATGTTTCTCATAACCGTATTTCTATTTACTGTGCCACCCAAAAATCTTCCGCGTGCCACCCGAGTGGCACGCGTGCCTGCGGTTGCCGACCACTGGGTCCTATATTATTTAGTGATAGCATAGGTTTTTTTGACGAATACTTGTTTTTGTTCTTATAACTTCAAGCTTACTTCTTTCATATAAGCCAACACTTAAATTAAAGCAGTGGTTTCCAACCACCTTCCAAAAAGAACCCGTAATGTTATTAAGGGACGCGCCAACATTTTTAATAAAAAACCTTATATTCTTACATAATACCTGTAAACAAAACGTAACAATGAAAATTCAGTGGATGAAAAGAGTCAATCAGTGTCGTTAAAACTATGTTGGTGGTAGTTGCCACTGTAGTAAGTTATTGTATAATGTGGAGTTTGTCCTCAACACAAATAAGAGGATAGAAGAAATACAGTCAAAGCCCTGGTTGGTGTTTTCAAATACTAATGGTATCAAAATAATAGAAAAAGAAATGTTTTTGGTTTCCTTTTTGTTGACAGTTCTTAAAAGTTCTGTTGTCAAATAAACTTATGTTGGGGGTTCAAGGTTTTGGGTCTTTGACAATACCTTCTATGTTATATTTTATGTATTTATACTATTATAAAATTTTATTTTGTAAGTAGCGAAAACCTCCATACATCCATATCTCACTTTGCGTCGTGTTTTTTTTTGGAACGTAACCACGACGCAAAGTGAATTATGATTTTCTATAGCATTTTTACATACATGCATTTTTATATACAAAAATCGAACCCAAAACAACGCAACTTTGAAAATCTAACAACGCACAGTGAAAATTAGTACTAATTCAGCAGCGCCGCAAAAACGCAAAACGAGGTATGGGTGTATTTTAAATTAGCTTTAGAAGGCCATAGCATAGCTATGGCGCTCAGTTTGGGAATCACTGTTGTAACGCATTTTATAACGGGAGGGGGCCTGAGATTCATGCTCTTAGGTGTGTGGTGTAACAAAAGAAAAGAGGAGGTGCAGCTTTAAGTCACACAACGCAAAGATAATTTTTTTATACATACTCTATCGACAATGTAACGCATCGGATAATGTCTACTGTTCGGATTATCAAGTAAAAGTTTAAGTAAATTCCCTCTATTAAAGTCTGCTTTTATGTAATTTTCATCATTTGACTGTTGTTTAAAAGTTAAGTAACATAAAAAATCTTAAACAAGAAATGCACTAAAAAGTAACAAAATAATGGCGTATCCTTGCAGTACCTACAACTTACAAATTATTAGGATGATACAATGTACAACTATTGTTATTTTTGGAGTTGGTGTCAGCCAAGGAAATACGACTATATTGGTACTTAGCAAAAAACGAGAATACCTTACGAAAATTATTTTTCAAATTAACTTTTAAACAATATACTCAAACTGTAACAATATTTAGCGACCTTTAAACTACAAAATACCAATTACCAACTAAACCTTTTTACAATTTTTACAAATTACCATTAATATTTATTTTCTTGACTGACACCAACTCCAAAAATAACAATAGTTGTACATTGTATCATCCTAATAATTTGTAAGTTGTAGATACTGCAAGGATACGCCATTATTTTGTTACTTTTTAGTGCATTTCTTGTTTAAGATTTTTTATATATTTTGAAGTCGGTTTTTCATTTTTTCATAATATTTATTTATTTCTCGCGTTTTAGTGATCTGGTTTGATAAGTGATTTTATTTTCTTGAAAATGGTTAACCTTCCAAACGCGTTGCTCATATGAGGCAGCGCCGTTTAATATTAAAAGTTACTACATCATCCCTTTTTGCCCTTAAGGGTTGAAATTTTTTGCTTTTTAATGTAATAACAAAACTAAGTGGATTACTATTTCCAACAGAAAAAAAATTATCAAAATTCGGTTAAATGTCACTATTTCATCCCCTATATTCAAATTGAAATGTGAACAATTTAAAGGTACGTTGTACGTAATAGAAACAAAATTATCAAAATCGGGTTAGCCAGGAAAAATGTATAATATTATTTCATCTCTAATTTTTAACCCCTTATGAGTGGAGTTTTTTTTAAATGGATAGGAGACTAATTTAAAATTGTGTTCTACAAATAAAATAAGAATTATCAAAATCGAGCTATCCAATAAGAAGTTAATATTTCATCCCTTAGTTTTCAACCCCTTAGAAGTGGAAGATTTCCCTCAAATTAAAACTTGACCCCACGAAAAGCACCAGCTTTCAAATAAAAAAAGAATTATCAAAATCGAGCTATCCAATAAGAAGTTAATATTTCATCCTTTAGTTTTCAATCCTTTAGAAGTAAAAGATTTTCCTCAAATTAAAATAGGACCACACGAGAAGCACTAGCTTTCAAATAAAAAAAGAATTATCGAAATCGAGCTATCCAATTAGAAGTAAGTATTTCATCCCTTAGTTTTCAACCCCTTAGAAGTAAACGATTTCGTTCAAATTAAAATGAAACCACACGAAAAGCACTGGCTTTCAAATAAAAAAATAATTTTCAAAATCGAGCTATCCAATAAGAAGTTAATATTTCATCCCTTAGTTTTCAACCCCTTAGAAGTGGAAGATTTTCTTCAAATTAAAATGGGACCATTCGGGAAGCACCAGCTTTCAAATAAAAAAAGAATCATCAAAATCGCTTCACCCAGTCGGAAATGCTGAGGTAACAAACAAAAAAAAAACAGTCGAATTGAGAACCTCCTCCTTTTTTTGAAGTCGGTTAATAAAGTAATTATAAAGGAGAACGGAGAGGTGACTAAAAAACATTAAGGCGTTACGTGGTGAGAGAGTAAATAAAGAGTTTTTAAAAAACGAGTTACATGAAGTAGAATTACCCCGAGGTTACTTTTAAAATAGGGAGGTACAGTAAATTTTTGTATTTCGTGGGTGGGAGAGAGGCTAGCATACAAGAAGTTGCTCAACGCTGTATTAAAGTATAGATATAGGTACAATATTTATAATTTCTATGTTTAGTTTTTGCAACATCTAGAACAGTGATTCTCAACCACTGCGCCGTGAAATTATTGAAGTGTACCACCAAATTTAGAAACGCAAACAATAACATTTATTTTGTATGCCCTTTACATTAAATCTGAATTCTCTTGCTATTATAGTACAAATTATTTTTTAACATTGAAAATTATTATCAACATTATTTTATACTATATTAAAGGAGGCGTTCCACTAAGAGCCCAGAACGCTAAAAATGTTCTTGTAGCAATGGAAAAACAACGGCAGAAATAATATTTCGAGTATTGTGAGTGTCTAGTGAGCACCCATAGATAAGTTAAATTATCGTTAAGTTGATTTAAATTTTTAAGAGTATATCGCAAAAAAAAAAGCAAAGAATCGCTGATTTAGAACATAGTTAGCCTTCAAGTAATTGAAAAATAAATACAATCTTACTTGACTGGAATAACTGGCTCGGGTTGTTTTGTGAATACAATTCTTCCATCCAAGAATGGTGGAACTATATTGTGTACCAGAAGATGTACTCGGTCTATACTTTCTTCATCAAAATCTTCATTAATATCGACTGAATGAACGACGCCTGATGTCAACATTCGATTTCTTTCCCACAACTCGTTATCTTTGTTGATTTGTCTTTGCTGAGCAGATATCCTCTTTTTCTTCCGTTGTTCTAGCTGTTCTTCCTTCTTTTTTGTATAATCATCGCTAACAGTTGCAAATGGATTATTTTCATTATCGTAACCTAAGTAGTATCAAAAAAATAATCTAAGAATTAATAATTCGTTAAGAAAGTTAAAGTAACATTTACAATCATAGTTATTTTATAATTGCGCCTCAACTCTTTAAACACGTGAAATAAACTTTTTATTTTATTATTGATTCAAGGCTTTCCGAAGGTCTACGTTTATTGATTAAAACAGAAATGCACTTAATCTACAATATTTACCTTCATCCATGTTATACCATTCTCGATCAAGTCGTGTTTGTTCTTCTTCCCAAAGCTCTCGATCCTCATCTGTCTTCCACTTTACGTGCTCGTTACCCACCAAAGGAGTCGCTCCTGTTCGTTTCCTATCTTTAGCCCAAACGTTATACCTATGAGCCGGTGTTGGACGTGGTGTATCATCAACATACTTTTTTCTATCTGACTTTTCGGATCTGCTACTTTTCATTCGTCGGTCAGAATATTCTGCTTTATACGACCTAGCCGAAGAAGGCTCTTTCTTGAAACTTCTCTCTGACCAATCGATTTCTTTTTTATCAGATTTGTGTACGTTTGGTGTTGGAAAATCCCACGACGATTTTGGTTTTGCAATTTCAGCGTCGTCTTCATCCCATGATGATTTACCCACTGAGTCCTTGATGGATAAATTAGGAGTTTTGGGCTCGTCCTTGAATCGTGGCGTGTTAAGATCTCGACGGGATGAACGTTCATGTTCCCGTTCTCTGTCGTATGAGTCACGTTTATAACGATCTCGATCTCTTCTATCTCCATAACGTCTGTATCGTTCTTTATCATCATATTTACTAGAATGATATTCATGTTTCTGACCTTTGGTGCTTGCAAAAACTCCCTTTTCTCGATTTCGAGATATTAATCGATCGTGTAATCGTTCACGTGCTTCTTTCGATATTCCACCGGTGTGCGTGGGGGTTTCGATATGAATTGAACGATAGTTCCGTCCCGATTTTTTGCTAGTACTAGTGCTAGGTTCATCGTCTGAATCGTCCGAGTTGGAGTCATCGTCATCGTTTTCTACAAATGATCGCTTTCTGGCCAATTCTTCTTCTTTTTCTTTGCGACGTTTCGCTGCTGCTAGTTTGTCCAAACCCAACAAAGACTGCTGGGGTACCTTGAATGTAGGTTGCTTTTTCTTAATTAACAAGCCACCTTTTTGATTAGTAATACCTTCTAATCGATGAATACCTTCATCGTCGTTCAAATCCATTTTAAAATGAATTAAAAGAACATTTAGTGTTTATGAATATGTTAATGACGACATAACCGACATAACCCATAACCTCAACAAACTGTCACATTGAAATATTATTTGGTACTGAGTGGTACTTAGTATCACCGCTGTGTGGAGCCAGTTAACTACATCAGCTACAGGCGACTTCAAGCGGCAATTGAATTTAGTATTAATTTTCCTACGATAAGTTAGAGCGCTTTTTTTTTTAAATGCGGTAAGTGCGGTAAACGCGGTAAACGCTCTGTTTGCTGACTTGAACTTTGAGAATCTTTATACACCTATCCCCCGATTTACACTGAAGATAGGTTCCAGACAAATTCGTGTAAAATAAAATCTTTGTTTTTCCTATATAAAATCGCGTAAAACGAAAAAAACTGCGCAAATAAGTGCCATTTATTCAAATGGAACAAGAGTAAAACATATCCAGAAACTTTAAACTAGGTATAGTTTACCCAAAAAATGGCGTTATGTCGCAGTGAACTTATTCTAAAAATTAAAACAAAAATAGAAACGAAAAATTTTTAATATATGAAAAAATATTTTATATATAAATTACATACACAAATTCTTATGAAACTCAACAATCTAAACTGAGCTATTCTATCCATCGAGTATTCCATGGCTGAAAATATGAATTTTGATGATGATATTATATTAGCACTTTTGATAAACAGAAACCCTTTTTTTATGTTTTCAGTTACTTTATATACGTATATTGCATGCCTGTTTGTGTGCTTTGGAAGCGCTTAATATTATTTGAACCAGTTTTAACGGTGAACTAATTTTAATATCATATATGCAAACGTAAATTATTTGATATTTTCGTGATCTTGGCGTTTACCATTGGTAACTATGAACAGTCTCCTTAGCTTTCAAAACCCACTTTTAAAAAAATTATTGAAAAACCATTTGAGAGGCACAATTGAGAAAAGTTATCAACATGTGCAGATGACTATTAGAAAAAGTTCTAAAACAACGTTAGGCTTAGGGTTACTGTGAATAATATCATCCGATAACAGTGCACAGTAAAATAGTCAAAGCCGTAGACAATATCACACTATATAACTATAATAACTAAAGCTAAAGGCCAAGATTATCTATATCATTAGTCATTTAGATGCATAGCTATTATTGGTGGCTACCTTGCAACTTCGGTTACGTTAAATTTAGCCACGAAACCGAAAGTACAATTTTTTCTCAAGAAAGTTAACTTTTGCCATTATGTGTCATAATGTTTCATTATGTGCCATGTATGAAAAGCCCAAAAGAAATAAAATATACAATAAGTTTAGTTAGTAATGAGAGTGATTTCCATTATCAGGAAATATCTAATATTATTAATAAACGAAAACATTGAAATAGCAGGAGTAGGTATTTTTAACTTTATACTAACTTTTAACATTAAACTTAAATAAATTAAAGCATTCATATTTTTATTGTAACTGAATTTTAACCCTATATAGAGTTAATGAGCCCCCCCCCCTCTCGGTGCTTTCTTAGAAAAATCTTATATTACTCCCGGATTCTGTCTCACTTTAAGGAGTCATAAAACTCCCCCAGGATCATCCCAACCGCCCATAAAATTTGGAAATATATTTTAAACCTTTTTTTTAAATATCTGCAGTAACTAAATTTTGTTTTTGAACATGCTAAAAAATTCGCGATGAAAAAACGAAACAATGACGTTTTTCAAGTAATGCTATTTATTTTTGATTTTCTTAAATTTTGTTACAATATAACATCGTGACCCTGATGGATAGTCCAGTCAAATAACTCTTTTTTCGATACAACATAAAGATGGTCAATACTAAGAAACTGTTAAAAATTCAGCTCTCCAATCTTCCGGGAACATTGGGAAAAATAGTTTTTCTTTCTAACTTTCCATATCACTAGAAAACGGATCACAATTCGTGAAAAAGTTTCAAATAATAGTTGTAGAAAGTAGCATTTTACATAAAAAATGTTTTGTGACTAATTTCCGTAAAGTGGATAGTTTGCCCGCTACAAGCTTGTAAAGCTTTTTTTTTCTCATGCATAGCCAAGACGTGTCAATTGGAACAACCCTTATAAAATGTTCTTACTAACTAGTTCAATGAAATAGTCAAAAAGTTTTTGACAATAAAGAATTTCAAATGTCCGGTGTCGTGACTTGTTTGGTATTTTTGTATGTTTGATGGCTGTAGAAAAAACAAATTTTATTTTAATATCAACTACGAGTGCGGAAAGTAATGTCGTGCTTTTAAATTAAATTAAATAACCTCGGTCTTTTTGGTTTTGTACCGTAAGAGATTAATACACGAACTTGCAAATTAATACATAACGTTCTTTATAAGCCACAAAGTACTTAGTTATTTTCTATTTCTAAAACAAATAAATCTATTTATAACTTATATATAGGTACATATATTTTCATTACTTTGTTATCTATAATGACAAAAAATAATCTCGCAATACATTTTATGAGTTGATTAAAATTTTTTACACCAATTTGTGAAAAAAGACGAAAATGTTGATTTTCTTGAGATATTTCCATATTTTTGTTGCCAAGGCGTATGCGAACGTTCCAATATATCCAATCGCTGTTTTTCCTCAGCCAACAACGTTTGTTGCATACGAGCCAAAGCATTTCGCTCGATGTCCTCATACAGTTGAGTATTCGTAGCGAAACATCGACGGAAATTACGTCTGTCCAATCGATACATGTCGCATATTTCTATAGCGATCACTGTAGCGATACGTCTTTGATCAGGCATTAATAATGCAATTTCCCCAAAATAGGCGCCGTCCTCTAAATGGCAAACCTCTTTACCATTTGCAGTAAACACAGCGACGGTGCCACTCGCCAGGAAATACATACAATCACCCGTACTACCAGCTTTAATTAAAATGTCGTTTGGTAGAAATACTTCTGGCTTCAAGCTATCGACGATCGCACCAAGAACATCGCGCGGTAAATTCTCAAAAATTTTCACATTTTCCACTAAACGACGACAGCAGTACAATGCGATTTCTTGACGTAAACGACCTAATTATAAATGCAATTTAAATATTTTCACCTATTACCATCTACCTGTTAATAAAACTAACTAACTTGATAACGTGTCTGTGATTGCGTTTTCACGAAAGTATTTCTTTTGAAATCGATAGTTGTAGTAGGAATTTAAGCGATGTTGCATTTTTAATGGCAATTGTTTATGTCGCATATATTCTTGTAATTGGTTCATAATTTCTAAATATTTGATTCTTGAAGCACGACGAGATAAAATTATTTGAATTCCTGTAACTAAATTAATCTCTTAATAAATGAGAGTAAGTACCGAACTAAATTGTAAATGTTTCTTGAACATTTATTATATAAAAATGGAATTTAAATACAGTATGAAGTATGGTAACTTCTAAACTCTACCTTTTCTCTATTATGATTCAAATAAGAGCCTAGTGGCGTATAGCGTGGATCTACATATATACCACCATTATTGTCGCAACTAAATAAAATTTACCTGTTTTTCTGTTTCAAGTAAATACAAATGAAAAACTCCACTGATAATAAAATTTTAATTTTTTGCTTTTTTTAATGCTTTAGAAAGGTTATTCTTTAACACACATTGACTATATTCTAGAATCGATAACTATTAGATACTAAAATAGCTACGGAGTTAGATATTGGAATCTTTTTTTCAAATTTCAGCCATGAATTACTTTATATAATAAAGAAAAAAAATGCTTTTGTTTGGTTAGTTGGTATATTTGTACTCCCGTTGCTAAAAATGTGTTTGTTATTAATTTGTTTTGAAGGCTTAAAAGATATACCGGGTTCTTAAGGTCAGTTTTGACCATACTTTAAAATCTCGTCTTTGGGGTTTTCTTATTTTCAAATAATTATAATCGACTGATTTTGCAGACAGAATTAGTAAATTTTACTGCTTCTTGTCGCCCAAGATTATCGCCCTCGTTGTTCCCCACACGCTACGCTACTGTAGGAACCCTTTTAACTTTGATAAGATGAAAATCCACTTTATAGAAAAATATACGTTTTTTAAAAAGGGTAGTAAAATTTCTTTAAAAATATTAAATTGTTCAATGAATTTCAAAATTCATGAAAAAGCATTTAATATTTTATTAGTTCTATAATTATTGTCTTCTCAAATATCTGGGAAGAATACCAACTAAGATTTGATTGCCTAAGTATTAAATAATGAAAACGTAAACTTTAAAAATTTTGGAAAAAATATAATACCTAACTATAACTCGTCACTTTCCTTTGTTTTTATTTCTAAATTTTACGTCACCAGCTTACTGACCATGTCTTAATTGTTTTTTCATTTTATATTTTAAAAAATTAGACGGAATTTTTAAAGTGCCCTAGGGCATTATTTGAAGTAAACCCAGTGTTGACCAAAATATTATAATTATATTAAAATCAAAATATAAAACAATCTAAAATTTGGTGTGTTGAACTATTTTTAAGAAAAAACTAAAAACTACCCAGCCAAGTTGAATCTTTAAACTGCATGGAAACTGTTACGCTTAAAAGTATGTTAAATAGTATCTATATGTGCTCTGGCTTTTTTGTAAAGTTTTCTTTTTGAGAGTTATATTTATTGACCTGAAGATCGTCTACATGATGATGCTACGAAGAATTTTTATCAGTAAAAACGAGACAAAATTCAGATATAAGCATCAAACAATTTACAACCGTTTACTCGGAAAACGCGTAAAATTAAGAAACACTATACTTAAGTTTATCGTTATAACTTTTCAATAAGCAACCTCTTTTAAACAGTGAATAATTATAGAAGTGAAAATTATATAAATGAAGACTTTTTTCTTACCAAAAATATAGGTGACATAAAAGCTTCCCAAAATAATAACAATTGGTCCAACAATCAAATCTTCCATCGCCTGTGAATAATGCAATGAATGCCCAGCCCCTATACAAAATTATCACTCAATTTTTTTTTCCAACATTTTTTAACTTTATTTTGTTATTTACCAATAATGTGACTCATGGATCTCCAAATGCTATACAAATACATTTTGAAAACTGGATTTTCTTCTGGTAGAGTAAAATTTTTTGCGCGCTTAATCCAGTTATCTCTTTCATAATTGCTAAATGTATTTGCGGTTCGAGGAATAATATACATAATACATCCCACCCAGTGGACAATTAGTGAGAATACAATTAGCAGTCTTCCCACTCTATACGGTGTATCATCAAAATTAAACCTCTGAAGCAGATGAATTGTTTTAAAACAAAAAAAAGCTTATCTCTTAAACATAGGTACTAACAATTTGTCTATTAAGTCATAAAATATACCAAAAATAGTTTTTTTTACACATTCCTATAAATAAATCTAAGAAGAGCTTAACTTGTTTATTGATCAATGTAAAAAAAGCTGCTTATACGAGTACTCCATGTATACCAAAGACGAATTAATTTTGGAACACAAAAAAATTTTTGTTTCTTTTTTTATATCAAACCAAAACAGCTATGGAATTTATTTATGTTAAAGTATATCTGGCTTATAAAATTTTAAAATATATAGCATTAAATTTTTCTACAGATATTAGGTACTTACAATAAGTTGAAATTAGAAATTCCCTACTTCAGTTGCTTTTAAAGCTATTTGACTTAAAATTGACTTGAAATCCAGTTAAGCTCGAGACAAAGATTATTATTTAAATATCAAATCAAGTCAAGCATTGACTTCACAAGTTGTTTCCTTTAAATGTCACAATTTCCAGTACAGTTGATTTAAAAATGTCCAACTATTTTGACTTGGTGTATTTTAGTTGCATTAAACTTTTATTTTGGAGTAAAAAATGAGTGAAAACTTCAGAACTAATTTCATAATAGATTTAAACTTTTATTTTCAATATTCGTGCTTCTATCTAATACAGGAATCTTTAATCTGGGTTCCGTGGAACTCTAGGATTTCCCAGGGTAATATTGATAGGGATTCCACAAGTGATCATTTTATTAATGTTTCATACTGTTGATAAAATATTGCATCTGCTTCTTAAAAATGAGGCTCATTCAAAAAAATCGAAAGTCTCAAAACAAAATCTTGAAAGCATACTTTATCAAATATGGGGATATCAAAGAGCGTTAACTGGTGTCATTTTAACTTCTATTATGTATTCGACTCATTTCTTCAAAATAGAGATATATTATCTCCTTCTTATACCCTTTATGTTCAGAACTAACCCAGATTAATTCCAAGAACATGACTAGTTACTGATTGAAAACAAGATTCCTAATGTTCAAATGAACCGTAAAAAATAAAATATTAACAAACAGCGATGGAAAAGAATGGAACGTTCTATATTGTTCTATGGACGTTTTAATTATGGAGATTTAAACCGTTTCAACATTGATGCCAACAGTTTTGGAAATTTATTGTAGATTTGATAGTGTATAATTGTTTGCCTAAGCAAACTCATGACTAAATATGGAGGCACAGTCGGTCGAATGGATTCATTCTGAGTCAGTCAGTCAGAAACATTACCTAGTACTTTATGACACGAAACTATTACTAACTAAACACAAAACAACTAACACTAAACTATCTAAACTGTGAAATGTTAAAAATTTACCTCAGCAATACGATCCATGTATCGAATCATGGTTCCCAACCGAAATATTCGACCCAAATACAATATCTCCAAATAGAATCCAATCCAAGATTGGGTATAAGATGTGAAGATTAGTGCGGTCAGATATAAAATTAAGTCAGCAGGTAACGATGCCAGAAAATCAAAGATGAAATAGCTACTTATATATTGTTTACAAATAGTCCATGGAATTAATATAATGCGTTTAGTAGCGTAATGTTCTACGCCCGTGATAAACGTTAAGATAATGTTGATAATGCAAAAAAAATTAAAAAATGAGGTAATTAAGGCTGAGGTTTTTAACGGATGGCGTACTTCTTCATGAGAATACTTATTGAAAGCCACGTCTAATGGTACCGATATTAACAGGACAAAATAAACGATACACATAACCACTTCCCAAAATGATCTATGGTTGAGGTAAAAAATTGAATAACACTTTTAAATCATGAACAGCGATAAAATTGCAAAAACTAACCGAAAATCGCTAAATGGATGTATTATATACCAATATTTTGACGTAATATGCCTTTTCCTTTCAAAGTTAATCGATGCATTACTTCGGAAATAAAGGGAACAGCTCGTATGGTTTCCAGATACCAACGTGATCTCTCGGAAGAACCGTTTTATTTTAGCACCCATCGTCGCATCCTTAGGTAGTGGAGGCAAATATTCACCCGTTTCCGTTTGTGTTAAATTTAACGGACAATTATGTCCTCGGATCATCGTAACAATTTCCTGAAATTGACGTTTTTAAATTTAAAACAATTATAAATGCATTTAACGTATTTGATTGACATTCAATTAACAACTTTTACTTATAAAATTGCCGATTTTTAAGAAGTTGTAGATTTGTTTTTTTTTGGTTGTGAGGGTAGAGTTTGACTATTAGTTAGAAGTTTGGAGAAATCGCTTGCAGGCCACAAAAACCGCACGAAGCTATTAAATAAATGGAACCGTACCTACTTGTGTCCATGGATGTGACAGTAAACGATTGTTTTGTAATTATTGTTATCAACACCAACTTTGCATGCTGATGCATTCAATTTAATCCTTTTCCTATAATATGCGAACGGGAGATAGTGTATAATTTCTAAAGGTATTTGGTAGATTAACTTATACCAAACAGGACAGCAGCGATTGTATCTTCATTCGACTGATTGCTTATCGTTATCAACAATTTAGTTTTGATTGAACGCCTATTCAAAAGTCAAATATTAAAGCAATGTAGGGCACGGTCGGTATTTGTATAGGTGATTGTTTGGTTAAAATTTTACGATGTAGGTACCTATTTATAATAAAGTCACATCTTATTTTATACTTCTAACAGGTATTTTCGGGGCGTTTTAAAATGTTTAATTTTTGTATTTAATTTGTTTTCTGTTACCTGTGGACGCCTTAACTACAATAATTAACAATAATAGTTTAATTATTTAAAAAAAATGATTTTTAATAAAATATTGCAACAAATAGAAAAAAATTTACGCATCACAGACTATTGCGATGTTGGGTCCTTTATTATTACACAGTATACTTACCTCGGATCTCTCTGTCACACATTTCCACGCGCATTAAAATTGAAAATTCGCAAACCCCTAATAGGACCGAACTTTTTGCAGACAAACCTATATCAACTTGTGCGCAATAAAACAGCGCTTATGATGATATACAATTTTTTCTATTATCTTGATGTTGCAATATTTTATTAAGAATCATTTTTTTAAATAATTAAAAATAGTCTGTTCAGGATTTTTTTAAGCCAACTCATTTTTAATATATTTTCTAATATACTAAATTCATGATAAAATATATTTCATTCTATTATCAACTCGGTGAAAGTTGATGTAGGTTTGGATCTTAGACTTTAATTAATTGCGATCAGTGAATCAGAAAGCACAAGAAAAATACGGCGTCAATCTAGTTACTGTGCGACTAATTTCAGTTGATTGGTTAATAAACAGTTCAAACTGCGAAAAAATCGGAAAACGAACACTTTTACGAAAGATTTTTGTTTTTGAACAACTTGAACAACAAATTCACATTAGAATAACGAAAACATATTCGGATAATCGATTATTTTTGAATTCATCGATTTCACAAAAATATCTATGGTTAATCGGTGATCAGTTATCGAACAACTCAGATAGCGAACATAGTCTTGGAATTATGTTCATTAATCGATCACCCACTGTAGGTATTTAATATTTATTTCGCCTTCCTTAAAAAAAGAATAAAGTAGATACCAAAGTATGACAAAAACATATAAAAGGTAGAGTATATAATAATAAGCTCTAACGTGATAGAGCTTTTGATTGGGTAGTAAATATAGTTAAGTATTATGCTTTTGCCGATTACTGTAAAAGTATTGTTACGCTCTATTTGTAGTTACGCCAGTTCAAATAGCGCTAGGTATTTCAGTAAGGTTTGAGTGAAAATACAAAATTTTTAAGCTTTTATTTTAAATTTTACTTTTAAGCTTTAAATGTTAATGAATGTGTTTGTAAAAAAAAATTGCCTAGTGGTCAAAAACTGTCGTTATGTAACGATAAATCTAAGAGCATTTTTAAAATTTTGAGTTACATTTTTTAGTCATATTTGAATTATATTTTCAATTTAAAAGCTTTGAAAATTCTTCCTTTTCTAGCTAGAGTTAATCGGTTTCACAAATATTAATTTTGTTCCGTGAAAATTTCGTTTCGTATAGTGTACACGTGTTTATTTAACAATCAAAATGTACCTTGGAAAAAATCATTTTTCGAGGAGTCAGATTTTCTCTTTGATTATTTTGTTGCGATAATTTCGGGATTGGTGATTTTAACATTGTCGATCACGTTTCTTATACAGCCTGCGGCTACAAAATGTGAATTTTCCACGACATTAAAAATAATTAGTTACGTAAGCGGACCAGGGGCGGCTATTTTGATTAATATTACAGTTGTTGTTTTTGTGTTAATGATTATCGGATACGTGCCGTTATGCGATATTGTCGAGCAGTTGCTACCATATATTGATTGAATATATTGAGATATCGGTGTTGAAAATTTCGAAGATCATTTTGTGGTGCGGACGCGCGCACTTTAACCTACATAACACATCAAATACAGCTTCACCCTTATACGAATCGCTACGACTACGAGTACCAATTGAACGCGAACACCGCTACGGAATCAGTCTAACGTTAGTGTTGTCAACGTCGTGACGCCGGCTGCACGTAGCATCCTTTCATTCTGCTTACTTCTGTACTTTACGTTTTATCGTAGATCGTTTCCAATATTCTCTCTAACACTGATCAACGTATTGAACTTGTTCTCTTCTCAAATTTCAACACTTTTCTTCAAAACAACTTCAAGTTTGTTACAACTTTAAAAAAGCACAAACATTTTCAAACAAATAAAACTTTATTAAACTGTTTCGTTTTGTGTTGGAACAATAACATACTCTCTAATCCAATCAAAAAATTCAAAATTTCGGTAAGTTCTCATTTCAAATATCAATTGAACACATGCTTATAGTTTTATTTTGATAAAATTTAACATGTTATGATAAGCGAATAACCAACATTATCCTTTTGTTTCCAACAATAAAATCTCAAAACTTTGATAACTATTCGGGGACTTATATAAATACATGCACGTGTTCCTGTTTTAATGTTTTAGATGTAGACTTATAAATGCTTTCCGTTTTAATATGTAAATTAATGACGAAAAAAGTATGTACCTATTTAAATTAGATAAGGTTTATTACGGTATATTTAAACCTGAATAATTTAAATAGAATGAACTTACATTTTACATTAAGAAACAGTAACAATAAGAATCAATAACTGACCAAAACTCATCTAGACGGAACCCATTTGAAAATTTTAAGTTTAAATAAACGATTTAAAATGTTATGAAACTTAGAAATAGATATATAGATATAACATAGTTAGTACATAATGTGTTTCGCTTATAAAGAATTCTTAACATAAAGAGATTATCCGAAAAACGTATAGAACAGAATAAAGATATTAAGGGGATTAATTTCCATCAAAATAGATATCTATCGTATGAAAGTAAAATTTATCTTATTATTAGCATTATCGTTGTTACTAACAACTGCCTCGTTTAATTTTTACTTATAAATTCTGAAGATAATTTCAGCATTAAACAATAACAATTTAAGGATTGACTAAACAGTAAATTAAATAATTGTCAAAGAAGTCTTTGAGGATTTTCCGAAAGGATTATATTTTCAACAAAAGCCGTATAGAAATTATTAATTTTGTGCTATAATAAGAAATGAGGTTCAGGTTTTAACATTAAGTGAAATTTATTTCTAAAAATATCGATGAAAGCAAGCTCACTTATCGTTTGTCCAAACCGACTGAGTTATAAACTGGATTTTCTCTTGGAGAAAAATAAAACCGGAGCTTAATCCTTTTATATATAGCTGCTGTTGTAGCTAAAAGATTGTTCGTTTCGTTCGTTTAAAATTTTAAATATAAAACTGTTGTTGGAGGTATCGTATATAAAATATACACAGAGCGAAACACGGATTTGGTTATATTGGCTTTTCTTTTGATAGTTTTACAACTATCGGGTAGAAGAGAGCAAATCTACTTTAAAGATGTGCTTTCCATTGAAATATGAATTGTTTGTAAAGTAAAGTAAAGTGCTTGTAAGAATCTATGCAATTGTATAAATACCTTGATATTTAAATTTAAATTTTAATACAATACTTGTTAATGGCTGCAAAAAAGCATTAACATTTCTCTTAAAAGAATAATCCTAATCTCGTTTTCTTGTCTTTTTAAATTAAATATAATCCTTGTTTACTTAAAAAAAAGAATTGATGGAATATTATTGGAAATTAGGCTGAACCTTTTATTTTTGTAGAAATTAGATATCTAGCTACTTCAGGAAAAATGTAGAATACTTTTTTGTTTGTAAACTGTTTATATGCTGTTGCTCACTTTAACGCTGTTTGTTTCTAATTACCTACCTTGAAAAAAAGCCTTTTGATACTTCTGTAGCCCTTCTCTACCTAGTCATGAAAGGGATGCGTTTGTTAACAAAGTAGGTACTAGGTTTGAATCATTGTTATCTTATATCCAACGTTTATTTTTGATTTACTACATACACCTATAAAATCAACGGATTAAACCTTATTGAATAAAAATGCAATTTTTTATATCCTTACACATTGGATAAAATATTGGGGATATTAAAAGTATCCTAACTTTTTACATGATTTCCAAAGATATGTACTTAATACTTATCTAATTTAGAGGAAAATAGTTGTAGAGAAAAGAAAACCGTGAATCGTTATAGTTTTTAGTTTCTAGTTTTTAAAATTAGAGATCATAATTTTTTAGCACCTGTTTTTGACGCAATATTTTGTTATGGTTATTAATTATTAATTCAAAAATAGTCCTTCGAATTTCTTGTAATTTTGACCTACTTGATACCTCAATATCTTTATACAATTTTTTTTGAAACTTGACTTTCACTTTTTGAATTGTCATGAGAATTAAAACAAAAGGCGATAGCAAATTAAATAGCAATGAAAAAATTAGGGAATCAGTAGTTTTTGAATAATTATTTACCGTACCCGAAAATTTAAAATATCATTCCTATGTAACTTGTAAAAAAAAGCTATGCACTCTAATATTTTTTAAAACTTTTACTTTAACAGCCTTTTAGAAAATTTAATTTTCTACAATGTAATTGGTTATAAAAATATCTAGGTATAGATTTCTCATGAAGTTATCGTTGATTACAGGAAAAAAGTTTGTTTTTGGCTATCAATTACGCGGAAATATTCGTACAGAAAACGCCGAGTTTTGAAAACTCCTAAACATTTACTATTAAAAATGAAATAATTTAATTTTGAAGAAAACATTTTTTGAACATACATTTCGTGAAAAATAGGTGAAAAACTACATAACAAAGGATTTTTGGATATCTTGGTATAACTTTGTAAATAAATAATAAACTTAGTTTGTATAAGTGTACCTATATCGCTAAAAGTTTTCAATCACCAAGAGCTCCACAGAAATCTAGAAAATTACGAAGCGTTGCTTTTTCGTAGTATTCTGAATGTTCAATCAATTTTGTTGAATACAATGAAAAAATAAAATTTTTCACTTTTTATTTTTTTAAAGTTAAAAACATAAAACGAACAACTTAACTACATTGTTCGTTTGTCAATATTTAAAAACAATGTTAGTAGATACTGTCGGGATATTTAAAGTTATATCTAAAGGAATCATTTTCAATTAAAAAAAATGAACAATCGCTTTTAATTGTCAACGTTTGATTTGTCATTTAACTACCTAGGTAATATTTTTTATTTTATAAGCCACTGAGGTAAAAGCAGCTGTAGAACCAAAAGTCTAAGATATAAGTTATAACGTATCACCACGAAACGTCACAAAGTTCTAACAGTTTAGAGAAATTGGATCTTAAAACATTAAGAAGAAAGGTAGTAATGTGGGTGTTTATCACAAGTATTTTTAAAGGGCTAATTACTATAAAATTTTACTACAATTTTACGGAAACATATATATAGAGTATTTTAGTTGTATCAACAAAAAAACTGTGAACACGTAAGCTTCTCTTTTTTGTTAACTTCTAGTTAAAAATCTATTTACTTAGGAACAATCCATTAAACAAGTAACATTAAATTTTATCTTTTTGAAATAAGTTTACCTTCTCTTCTACTCATCCGTTTTAGGTATTGTTACACATTTTCTGCAATTCATAATCGAAAATGCTCTTTATCATCATAATGAGCAAAATTCTCTTTCACTCTTTTGTGGATATTTTAAGAATGGTCTCTTTGAAGGTGTAGTTATAGTGTTGGTGTAGCGATTTTATATCGTTTACGCTTCTCAAATCAACTAGAATTTACCGTAGATTGCCGTAGATATTACAAAAATAATGTGTGTAGCGCACGTAGAAAAGAAAGAACACCCGAGGATTGTGAGGATTGAATATGAGTATTGATACAATGTACGGCTGCATGAGTCGTTAGACAAGTTCAGTGGTTTATGAGTGCATAAGTAGGTACTATCAACGTACTTATAGGTACAAGGTGCATCGATTTCCAACTTGCCAAGTATCACTTGTTTCTAGGCTTGTTGTACTGTGTTGTATGTACCAACTACTATTATTGAAGCTGATACCTATTGAAAACATTTTCTCGAAACTTTGTTGTGCGCTACTGACACAATTGTATATTTTCTGTAAGTATAAAACTGACGTAATTTGTAGTAAATTTTGGAATTTGAAAATTTAAAAGCTTTTTTTTTGATATCACAAAAATCTTACTCTTTATTTGTTAGGGTGCCGTTGGGAGACAGCTGTTCTTTCTTGGACCATAATTACCACAAACTTATTTGGCTAGGTAGTTTGTTAAATATTAATTAATTTATACCAGTACTGTGGTAGTTATTAAATTGCACGTTAAGCAGTGAATAATTCTTCCGTTTTAAAATTTTCATAAGCAGTGTTATTAAGTAATTGGCGTCTTAGTATGATTTCTTTGATAATTAATAAGAAGTATTTTCTTATTTTTTATTAATTCGATTGGCCGTAGTATAGTACTTATAGCATAGAATAAAATACTGATTAATATAGAACTTATTTCAGTTTTTCTATTTTCAATTTAAAACCAATAACGATTTTATCTGTGCTATACGTTTGCATTTTACATGTCTATATTTTCTATTTAGTTGAGACTTGTGGATAAACTGTTTTTCATTCTCTAAGTTAATTTTCAATTTTATTTTTAAGCAGTATGTAATATGTTTCTTTTTGTTATAATAAATAATTAATTTTCATAAAGTTAGTGAAAGAGCTACCCCAATACTTATCTTCGGCTGATTGTGACGAAGCTTTTTCACTTGCCAATGAGATGAGCGCGAAAGCAATAATTGTGATACAATAGACACGAATTGCATCAACTCAACTTTTGTGTTTAATTATTTTCCATAAATAAATTCGTTGTATTCAAATATGATACATGCCTTTTACATATTGTAAGGAATAAAGAAAAATACAACAAACCGCGATGGAAATAAGTGGAACATTCTAGATTGTTTTATTAAAATTTCAACAAAGAACATTTGAACCATTTTATAATAGACAGCCAACGGTTATGACATTTTCTAGAAGGTTCGCCAACCGAACTCTCTAGAAAATTTGAGTGTATAATTGTTTGCTGAAACAATTATATGTAAGTCAGCAGAATGTATTCATGGTAAAGAATTTAGTCAATGAGTATAATTGATAGTGATACGAGCGATTTAAAAAGTGATTTTTGTGATAAAATGTTTATCAACGTGTAAATATATTATAATTAAGACTATTGGTTTATTAAACGTTTTGTAAAATGAGAAACTCAATACAGGTTTGAGTAATCCTATTACAATGTTATATCTTGTAACAATATTGGCAATTTTTGTTGACATTCTCAAACGTTTTTATTTCAGAAAGTTGTCTAACGGGAAAAAACTTTTATGGGTAAGAAAATCATTTCTACAATTCAAAAATATATTTACTCTCAAATTTTCAGCTCAGCTGTTTATAAATCGGATTTATTTTCGATTGACCGATATGAAAAAAAATCAGCTTTATAATATAATTTTCAATTTAAGCGACGTAAATTTTTAATGAAATTCTTCTCCCATTGGATCAATATCTTGATAGAATTATGTATATGAAAACAAGAATATGTACGTACATATATAAAATATATTTAATTCAATATTTTAAGATGAATGATTTAAAGAAGAAGTGTTCAAATTCGATATTGATTGACTTAAAAAAACCCATTTAAATATGATTGTTATCTCTTTGTATTACCAACATTTTGTCACTAAATGGTTGACAAAATGCTATATATATAAGTATACGTGTATCTATATTAATAACCATACTAACTAAATAGAATACACTGTCATAAAAGTTATATGAAATTTTTTCTTTTTTAAAATTTTATTTTGAAAAAAAAATTTAAAATTTTAAAACAAAAAAACATTTTACTTTGAAATATAGTGTAAATAAGCCCAAATATTTATACATACTATTTGCTAGAAAAAAAAATTAAAGAAGCTGGATATAAAAATGAATTATATTTTAACGTAATAAGGTAATGTTAAAAAAGATGTAGTCTAAGAAAATTTCCGCGTGAAGATGTATCCCATATACCTAAAAAGATACTTTCTATAATAATAAAAAGAAACATTCATAAATATTGTAAACGAAACAATAGAGTTTAAAATTTAATCGCGACGCTCCCCTTATGCTGCGTTATTATTAAATGAAGAAAATGAAATTAAAAAAAAATATTTAAAAGTTTTTTTTTTATCACATAACAATATTTTATTGCCTCAGACGTATTCCAATGTCGATATAACATTTTTACCTATCTGTAAATTACATAAGTTCAAATAAAAACTCCCTTGAGTGTCATTTTGATTCTCGTTTTCATTTTATATACATAATAGGTGTACATATATGTACAAAATACATTTTAGTCGTCACGAAATTATGAAAATATTCTAGGGCAATTTCTAACTTGATGTCACTAGTGTAAGAAAATATAGTTTGCTATTTTACATGATATATAGGACGGTTTTTATAATTGATTAAATTATCTGTGATTGCAAAATAGATGATTGGGAAGCATAATGTTGTCAAAAGTACCATAATGATTTTTAGCTGGGGATGAAAAGCTGCTATTTTCAATTCCGTTGAGGTTTTGCAAAGCTGCTATATCCTACCCTATTAATCTGTGCACGTAAGTTTGGGAGTCAAATTTATTTATTAATAATTTTCGTTTAATGTAATTTCTATATAAATAGACCGTAAAAGATAAATCCAAACGAAAATACTTGGAAGATGCTATAATATTTTATAATTGGATAGAAACAGTTCTTATTTGTAAAGATCCTGGTTCTTAACAAAAGTCTGATCACGGCGTAATTTTCGTTTTTTTCATTAAAAAAAAATATATATTATCGTTTAAATATGCAATCCAGTACAACTAATAGCATTGATTCTTCAGCGTTTATCAGTCAGTAAAATTATACCATCTTAATGTCAAAGTTATAAAATTTTAATTGATTTCGTTTCGAATAAAATCGAATTTAGACCTTCAGTGAAATGTTTGGTAGGTACTTATCTAAGTACTATATGTTAAATAAAAAATACATAGAGGTACCTAACATTAAACATTAAACATAAAAAAGTCGAAGTCTTGAATGTTGTTGGATACAGTCATGATAAAAGCGTTCGCTCATAAAACTTTGCTACCTTCAAAATATTAAAAAATTAAATGAAATCTTTTGAAATAAAAATAAATATCTCCTTCGAGAAACGTTAAAACTTTCCAAACATTTCTTCTCGTCAAAAGTTTTTCGAGTTTAGAACATGCACTTGTTTAATTTTTCTCCTAACGAACGAGTAAACTCTTAAAAAACTTAAAATGCACCCTTATACCTTCTACGTACGTTCGCCACTTGGTTTCGTTATTTTCGATTCAAGTGAACACTCATGTAGAGTTCATATATATACAATAAGTAACTATGCACGTATTTCTGAGAACAGAAAATCAATCTTATATTATTACAGCATAAACAAAATTAAAAAGGATCATTTTCAGCCCATTTTGTAGTTACTCAGTCTGTTTGTTAAATAAACATCTTGAAATTATATAATTTGGCTTACAGCTATTTGCCAACATTTGTAACTTTCAGTCTACCAATTTAAGGGTTCTGACTTTATGGAAAAGGTTGACTTTGATATTTGAAAGAGAATACAGCAATATGCTGGTATGCATATTTCATCTTCATTTCATATTAAAAATAATTTTATGATAGTATAGGTATATTTTTTTTAAAATTTATTTTCCTAGGTTTTTACTAATCAGGAAAAAGTGTATTTTTGTGTGATTATTATTTATTATAGTAATATCTATTAAATGATAAATTTTTTCAAAAAGAATTATGAATATATACGCGTATTTAGTAAAAGTAACGCATCTTTAAATGGTACATATGTACATACTTACAATTGAAAAAGTACAAACTGTTACTCGTTAGTATGCATGTTAATACATCCAACCTCTGTTGGTTTGTAAAATTAAAAATGCTGCCAAAGAAAATAATGTTTATTGTAGTATATTGAAATTTAAAAAGGTAAAATAAAAATAAACATTGTCTATAATTTTTACTGTTATGGTTAGTAGAAATGAACAAAAAACAATATTGTAACGGGTTTTCTCAAACATGCATTGAAGCTTCTCGTTAAGAGTTGTTTTATTCGATGGAAGTTTTACAAAACACTTAATAAACCAAACTGATTTATTTATTTTTATTTATTTCAATTCGTTGATAAACTATTTATCACCAAAATCACTTTTCTTTAATTACCTTTCGAATCGCTCGTATCACTATAACTTGAATCACTTGTAAATTTATAGAATGAATAATTTAGAATGACTCAATTAGACTAATTGGGAGTCCTTATATAGTTGATTTATAGGCAAACCGTTATTTTTCGTACATTCTAGAGAGTTTGATTACCGAACTTTTTAAAAATTCCAAAAAGTTGGCTGTCTTTAATTGATATTCAAAGGTTCATTTTTAAAATTTCCATTGAGCAATATAGAATTTAGATATTTTAAAATGTTTAACAATAAGAGGAAAAACATGAAAAATCTTTTTATCAATAACTGACTGATAACTGACTGTGTGGCCTCATCGGATAGTAAACATAGCGCACAAAGCATACATAGCATAAGTGGCTTCACTATCAAAAACTGCGACGCGACACATTGCTCAAAAATATAGCTACAAATCAAACACTCGACGATGCGTCGCAACGTAGCTATGATTTCCTAGGAAAGCGGTGCCATAATATGACGGCAAACAAAAAGCGGTGAATGACGTCACTGTAACGTAGTTTGTGCAAACCAAAACGGTTGGTTACCTAAAGAACGTTGAAGTACGTCGGAACGTCAAAAAGCGGTACCGCTATTTTATAAGGCGGCCGTCATGAAGGTGATAAACAAGTATCCGAAGTTTTTTACGGAGGTGGTGACGGTGGTGACCGTCATTTGTGCAGAGCCAACTATAGGTTTTTTGGGGCCTCGGTAAATATTATACGTACGCCAACTTAAGAAACGTTGTATTTGGTGTGAAAAACTTGCCCTAGCTGCTTATAATTTTCATAGATATGTTAGAGATACGAAATCGCGGGGCTCCAATAAACGCGAGGCCTCGGAAAAATCTCCGACGTCCCGACCTCTGAGCCGGCTCTGCATCTTTGTTTATGTGTGAAAGTATTATTTTATCATAATTTGAACTGACGAAAAGAATGAGCTTTTAATCGATTTTCTTAAAAATCATGAAACTTTGTATAGTACCTATATTAATATGCAGCGACCACAGAAAATTTGAAAAGCACTCTCTTTATAGGTATAATGACTTTTATACATCTTACTTCCTCTCGAATTATATAATATTTTTTCTCTTCCGATGATTCCTGATCTTTCAAATATACTACAGTGCTATGTCTAAATCATTCATTTTACACCGCAGTTGAGGACTAAATACTTCGTTTTAATAGATCATCTTAATAGTCACTAAATAGTTTAAGCTCCGCACTGCTAAAAGACGGCTGTCTCCCTGACGTCTTCCACCGCTATTTGTTGGCCGTCATATTACGTTACCGCTTTCCTAGGAAACGATTTTTTAGCCTTAGCAGAAAGCCAGGTTAGGGCTCGTTCCCCCCGCACTGCAGCCTTAGGCTTATTTTACCCCTGTTCTGCTCATGTATCCCTGCTGTGCAAGAATCCTTGCTTATTCCAGGTGCAGCAATTTGCCTAGCAAAAGCAGTCCCTGTACTAAGCGTGCGATTTAAACCTGTTTAGGCGTCATAGGAAGCCATAGCTTAAGCACAAAATGTAGCGTACGCTATTCTGTGTGGCCATTTACCTATATAGTCAATATAGAATGCTATTTTTTGTTCGTATAGCGAACATCGCAAACATAGCACGTGTAGCATACTGTGCGGCTTTAGCATAAGGAAGTTTTAACAAAAAAAAATCACGTGGAGTTTCTCAAACTTCCTAGCAAAGACTTTCGAAAACTTCATTTATGCGTTGTTTTCACGAAAATCTCAAATTTTCAAACTTGAGTATTCAATCAAAATTTTCCACTCGTATTGGCATAATTATTTATAAGAGACAGCGTTAAAACAATAACTATTGAAAATAACTTCTGAAATTATGTAGAAAATTTCCAAAAGATTAATTAAGCAATTTTAATCAGTTCAACGTTGTGAACATGTTGAAGATGTTTTTGCTTTTATTAAAGCACTCGTGAAAGAGTTAAGAACAAAAAGCTTTAATCGTAAATTGACAATATGGTCGACGAGAGTTGCTGGTTGTTTGAGGGGCTGGAATGAAGAACAAGACAAGAGTTGAATTGTCGAAATTAGGAAAGAAATTGTTACGCATCATTAGCTGCTTTGCGTGATGACAATCAAAGGAAATTTATTGGCGTGATTAACAATCAATGAACCACTGTTATAAAATGCTCGTTTCGAAAATGTTAACGTTTTTTATTTTATCACGGCATCTTTACATCTTTTATCTACATCTAATTCATTTTTATGACGGAATCTTGTAAAGTTGAATGATTGAAGCACACGGATTTTGATACGATTGTGAGAAACATGGCTTCTTTCATTTTGCTGTCGTTGATTTTATTAAATAATCCCTTATTGATTTGCAACACACGACTTTTGAAATTTAAAGACTTTTTTATTTTATTCTATTTGCATAGTGAATAAAAGTCTTTTCTTTGTTGTATTATAAAACTAAAAATTAAAGTGACATTTTACTAGAAAATTTTCTTAAAAGATTTCATATTGTTAAAAATAATAGGCATTATTATTTGAAATAAATGAACTTGCAAAGAGCTGAAGTTTGTTAAAAAGAAGTTACTTTCAAAAATATAATTATGTTCAGAGTTAACTGCTTTTAGCAAACCAAATATTTCAAACATTTTGTGGTTATGCTGAAAGCTTCTATATAGAAGCACGAATAGATACAAATATTTTTATTAAAAACTTCATAAATGACGATACACCAATTAGTTTTACGTTCATAACATATTTAATAAAAACAGTGAACCATATAGTCTAACTATAAAGTAGAACATTTCACCAATTTTCTTTTAATGTCCTGGAAAATCTACACATTTTTCGTCTTTAATAATTGCGAAACTCAAACAAAACTTAGTGTTAATCAATTAAAAAAAATATTTTATACCAAGCTTATTTTAATTTTATTTTCTCACCCAATATATATGATGTGAAATATTTAATTAAATTACTTTTAAATTTAAAAATACTATGTTTCTATCGTTTGTATGATTAATCAACTTCAAAAGCATATATTTTCGAAATTATCGAATTAAAATTTTCATTTTTCGCTCGATTTGGTTTTAATAAAGAGAACAACCTACTTTATGAAATTTATTTACGACCAATTAAGCAAACTAAACAAATTAAAATTTTATCAAAGTTATGTTTACATAAATATGTATTAAAATATTTTTTCAACTCACAATAATCAAAGTTAAATTGCTATTACTTGATCAAATTTAATTGTGAGTTTTTAAAAAAGAAAATATTAATTGAATGCTTTTTATGTCGAAAAATTTTGTAACATATTGATGAATTTTAAAAACAAGAAGAGTAAATATTGCATGTTTTATTGACTATGCATTTTAGCATTACCTTATTTTATTTAACCTCCTTTCATTCAAAATGTTGATTAGAAGTACATAGATATAAAAACTAAAAACACTTTTAAACCAAATTTGTTTTCTTATGCCCCACTAATGATTGCTGCCATCATTTTTTTTTTCTTATTTCGGTTGGCTTCGAGGTTTTCTTATTCTATTCATATCAAGAGAGTTAGGAAAAACAACCTAAGAAAGCTTCTTTACCATATACTTAGCGCTTTTTATACTTCTGTCTTACAGCTAAATGAACTGTGATATGATTTGAGGCAACATTCATTTGGAAGAAAAACAGTCTTTCAGTGCTCACATTGCTTCATTCATTACAAGTCAAGGTTTTAATGAATATTATCTTCCTCATATACACAAAGTAATGTACGTAGAATACTTATTTGTGAGTGCTTGTTACATTTTTACAAACATTTACGGAGTTGCTCTAGACATTAAATAATTGAGTTAAAACCCTCATACATGAATTTTAACTTCTAAATTGTTCATAAAGCAAGTTTTTAATTATTTTTCTAATTATACTAACGTGTAGATATTTCCTTAAGGGAGTACCTATAAGTGCAATAAAAAAAAATAATAGTATTTTTCCATCCATTATTTTATAAGATATTCATTAATGTTTAAAGAATACATCAAAAAATTATTTTTTTAAAAAATTTTCTTTCCCGAATTATTTTAGAATAGTAAACATTGAAATTTTACAATAGTTTTAGTCAGTATGATAGAGTTTGGAATCTCATTTAGGACATTCTGAGACGTTTAATGTTTTACTTACATTTTTTTAAGTCAGCGATCCCTGTTTCGTACAGTGTACTTTCTTCTACTTCAAAATTGATATTTTTTGAAGTTTTTTCAGATTAACGAGCAGTTTTAGTTTCACTAAAGTATCAAAATCTCCTATCTCGGAAGTTTTAAGCCGTTGTTGATTCTGTTTGTAGGCGATTATATGTGAGATTAGTTTGCACGCCACAAAAATAGCTATGAAAAATATCTACAGACGGCTCACGTGCAAAAATCACATCCACAATAAAAATCCCAATTGAGGGTCATAGTCAGAAAACTCTAGTGGCTTTCAATAAGTAGCTCACAACTGTCCCCGGACGGAAAACTAGCTATATGCAAAGCTATATACCTAAAAAGTTCAAAGCTTTCAGTACAAGACTTTACACCTGATAACAAATGCGTTTTAGTAGGTATGTCACAAATCGTGATAAACACAAAGATCTAGAAATGGCTACGGTTAGGGAAAAGATAGTCAAACAAAGTACCAAACTCAATCGAGCAACCATCCCAACCATTTGGATATGTGTTGTTCGACAGCAGTGAGGAAATTAAAAGGCTAAACCGGATCTCATTCTTGGAATTACCATTCCGATAGCTACTACCAACACGCGCCACTTGTGATGCCTTTCTCAAAGCGTACGTTAAGCAGATTGGCTTATTGTCTAGGGACAAATCGCAAATTAAATAATCACAAAGAAAAATTCCAATTGAGTATTTATCAAGTCCAGTATCTGTACATTTTTTTAATGAATTGAGCATAATATTTAAATTTTAAAATGAAATAATTTTTAAATTCGATGCTTGATTTGACTAGATATATAAGCATCAAAATGTGATTTGAGTTCAACTTGCATATAAGCCAACATTAAGTCATACGGCTTGAAAATTACGTCAAATAGGAAATTCATGCCAATCTCTAAATTCAAGCGCTTAAAATTTGAATACAACATACTCAAACGAAACAAATATGAATCGATAAACTAGACATTTACCTACCTATTTTTGAACATCCAAAAACTGTAAACGTTTAAAAAGGTATAGGTGTTTTAAGCAGATATTAAATATAATTTAAAAATTGTATAAATTCAAATTTGTCAGTGGCTGAAGACCAAGATGTTGAATCAACTTTAAATAAAGAAATTAAAAAAATCAAACAACGCAACGCCGAGTAGTTAGTTTAGCTAGTTAGAGCTTAATTAAACACAAGTAAATATTTTTATATTAATATATTTTTAAAGTTTATGTTACGATTAATTTGTACCTATATCCAAATTAGTAATGTTTGCTATAAATACAACTCGCGATCATACAATGAATGATGAAATTTCAACCGAAGTTTGTTGAGATTGTAATAATGGTGCATTTTGGATGGATAAACTTCATTTCGTTGGAATTGTAAATATTGACGTGCAGAAGATTGAATTAGGTTGAAGTTGGTGAGATACAAGTTTAAGATATAGGTATGTATCCATCTACATTAAATGTTTATTGTTAAGGTAGTTATCGTATAAAATGGATTGTTTACAAAATTGTTTACAGAATATATTTATAATAAGTTTTTGAAAATTTCAATATCTAACTTTCAAAATTATATCTAAAATATCAAAAGTTGTTCATCGCTTAGTTTTAATAAAAATTATATTGTTAGCATTGCAGATCTATATAAACGTAGAAAAGAAGTAATTTCTCTGCACTTTTGATTTTATTTTCAAAAACATCAAATGGTTTAATAAAAATCTAAGTAGAAGTTAATAACCATATTTTAGAAAGAAGCTACCACATTTCTATATCTAATTTTTAAAGACAACAAAAAAGCAAAATGTACAATTTTTACATGGTACAATCGGAACAATGCAAACGTACAAACTAATGTAAGTAGACGAGACATGTTTTTACACATATTACAATGTTTTACATTTGTATTAACAGCTTTGTTATTTAAAAAAGCGTATTTTAACAACAGTTTTTATGAATAATTTTTATGCAAAGTTCTATACGTATGTAATTACCTTTTTTCGGTTGTTCAGTTTTAAAATACAAAAGTTTATAATTCAAAATACAAAATAGAAAAAAAGCTGAAGAAAGATATATTTCCAAATCAGATTTTAGTCTAGTTTAATTGTCTATGTAAAATAACTAAAACTTTAAATAGTTAGAATCACATTGTCTATCGTTGTAAAACTTATTGATTTCTTCAGTTTTTCAACTAATAAAAACCATGAATGGGTGAATTGCAATAAGATTTTACAAAAGTGACGTAGTGGTTAGATATCTTAGACCAGTGTTTCCTAAACTTTTTTCATATCTGTACCCCTTCTTTAAGTTTTGTAAGCGCTGAGTACCTCTTGTCAATAAATGATTATCCCATAACAACCATCACCCTCATCAACAAACATAGTGCAACTAATATCCTAACCAAACTCCTATGCAAAGCGTACACTCATCAAACTCTTCCCCTGGGGGTATGCGTACGTGTTCCCCTTTGGGGAAACACTGTCTTAGATCACCATTTTTTATATGTACGTTAGGGGTGACTGGATCGATTCCTATTGAATTCTAAATTTTCCTAGAAATAGAATATTAAGTACCTAATTTTTTTGGATTTTCTATGTTTGATAGTCGCTAAAATAGTCGATAAAAATACCTTTTCATTTATAATGATAAAATATTTAACATAAAAGTAAACTGTTTGTAAGAAGACTAACAGGAAAAAAAAACCTTTGTTTATAAAATGTAATTTTTTAACAACTATAAACGAAACATTTTTTAAGTTCATATCTAAAGTTAACGTTACAGTTCAGTTAATAAGAATTTGTTTGATAGATATGTACCTATATAAATTAATAACGTTTTAACAACGGAATAAGATTTCCTAGGCTCATCTACGCACATATTGCCTATGTAATTTATCTTATCTGAGTTTGAATATAAAGCTTGCATATGAACCAAAAGCTTTTTTCGTTCTATTGATTTAAATTCACAATGAAATATCTCGTATTTCTTCAGTTGAAAATCATAATTTCTATGACATCGATTCTCGAATTCAGCCAGGGCATTTATTTCCTGATGAATAGAATGGTTAAATATACATATATTAACAGCGGCAGCACCAAGTGGTATCCTAGCGCCAGTGAAAAACTATGATTAAGTATGCGGCTTTTTATTTGTTTTTCACCGTTTTCTGTCACATTTCTCGTCGTTCGTCGTGAAAATGTTTAGTTGAAAATGGATGTTACGAGTTTTATGCTAAAGCTGTGCGAAAACACAAAAAGGTTTATCGGAATCTTTCAATCCCACGCAGTTCAATCTCTTTGATGTGAACAAATAAAAATTATATTGGGGTTTTTAAATATTTTGATTTAAATTGTTCCTTTTATGCTGCCTAATTTTTAAAAATGTATTACTTATTAAAAAAAAAAAAAATAAAAATGAGTTTTAAAACGTTTTAAATTGGTTGAAAATCAAAAGATGCTTGTTGATAAAATGGTTGACAAAAATAGTATTTGGTTTAGTAGGAAGGACAAGTAGAACTCGGGCATTGATTTTCTTGCTACTTATACCTACATACGCCGTCCGTAATTATCTGGAGACACTTAAAAATTTCATGTAAGATATTCCTATTATAAAACTTCTGTACATACGCCTACCTTACAACCAACCAAATCTTTTGGGAAATTGAAAAGCCTATAAAGAGTAACACATTTAAATAAAATATTTATGGGAGAATGATAAAAATAAAATGAAAAAGTATATTTAAATGTTGTTGTTGTTGTTTTTTTTTTTTTTTTTTTTTTTTTTTTTTTTTTTTTTTTTTTTTTTTCATAATACTGGAAAAATAGAATCAAACTAATTTTTTACTCATATTATGTAACCTTAATACCTATTCGTTTAAAAATAATGTTGGCTTATATAAAATATAGTTTTCCACTAAATTAACCTCTAGAAATAATCTACAGTTTGAATTTTTTTTTGTAAAAGTAAATATATTTTAAGGTATAAGTAACTACATTATTTGATAAATATTTATAATTTTGAAGTTGTGAAAAAGTTTCTTTAGTAAGTATATGATTGTTCAAAACTTTTATCATTTTGGTGAATCTTTGTAATCATGTTAACACAATCTCGATCGTATGCACTATTGCCTCTAAGTACATACCTACGAACTCCCACCCTTATTCCCAGAAGTCTCCTTATTAAAAAATTTAAAATTTCTCAGAGAAAATTTTAAGAACTGTAGCAAATTTAAAAAAAATCGTTGGAGCCGTTTTTGAAATAAATTGGATAATCTAAATAACCCAATCATCCAACCCATTCAATCAAAAGCTTCGCAGCACAACTAGATGTAATATAATATGAAGACCAATATGAAGGCACCAGTGAAAATTCGGATAAAGTTGATACGATATCGCTGCTACCTACAGAAATTTTTTTAAATACCATTTTTTGGATTCAGGGGATCCAAAACGTGTATTTCTGGTGAAAATTCGTAATCGAAAGTTCGACTCGATTACAATACTGTATTTACTTTGTATTAGTAAAAGAAAGTAAAAAAAGAATACTTTATTATTCCCATCCAAACAGTGAAGTTTTACTCTTAACTACTCCCACAAATAGGTACAAACATTTTAGGTATAACTAAAGCTTGGTACTTGTCTTTGTATCAATAGTAAATTAGTGAAAAGTACGTGTAACTTAAAATATCTGCTTGGACTCCAGACTTAACTTTACTGAGCATATAAAGGTTGCTAAAAACAAAATAATGGCTCGCACCAACATCCTATATCCATTGTTAAACAAGAACTCCAAATTGTCTACTAATAATAAAATGATAATATATAAAACAACGCTCAGACCTGTATTAACATACGCATGCCCAGTCTGAAGTTCGGTAAGCAAAACGAAGTTTCAAACACTACAGAGAATACAAAACAAGTTACTAAGAATGATAGGAAACTACCCGGCAAAATATAGAATCCATGACTTACATGAGGAATTAAAGGTGTTACCAATAGGTTTATATATCCTGGCCTTGACACAAAAATTCTTTGAAAATTGTAAAAATTGTAAAAACTGTACAAGCCAGCTAATAAGAGGCATTAGTAACTACACTCTTGATGACCTAAACAAAAAGTATAGGAAATACAAACATAAAAAGACAAGACATGTCTTACTAAGCTAAAGACAGACACAATATTCGGGGTTTTTTAAACATTGCCGATAATTTTTCCCCAACACAGACTTAATTACAATATATTGTCCTAGCCAAAAACTTATTGATCCTAGTTCAGGATTTACGAACGCTGATTGGATGAAAGGTACATCACACATCAAAATTCAAATAGAACAAAATGTATTTGTTTTGTATATATTATGAGCAATAAATTTTTTTTTATTTTATTAAATATCCCGCTGTTGGTTTAAAGAACATAAATAAAACTCACGATTGGTTAAATTAAACAGCTTAGTACAATGTTTCATTATTTTCACCAACAGGCTTCGCTAGTAAGCATAAATTAAGTTGTAATTTTATTTTATACGAACTCCCACCCTCATCCCTAGGGCCTCCTTTATTTACTTACTTGATTTTCCTAGGAAGAAGTTTTAAATAAAAGATGTAGGCATTGGTGAATCTAAAAGCTATAGCAAGTTTAAAGAAAACCGTTGTAGCCGTTTTCAAAAAAAAATGAAAAATTTCCAAAAACACATATGGAATAAAGTGGGGCTTCCTGCTAGCCGATTTTAACCAAAAGTTTGGCGGCAAAACCTGATGAAATGTGAAGGTGAAATTCTAAGTTTGGTGAATTTCGGATAAAGCTTTTGAAACCAGTTTTTTGGTCTTAAGGGACCTCAAAAAGTATATTTCCGGTGAAATCTCGAAATCGAAAATTCGACCCGATTACAATACTTTTAATTTTATGTGTGTCTGGTGTTTGAAGCTTTTGCAAATATAATAATATTTATTTTCTAATTGTTTTAAAAATAGCAATATTTGACGTAGTGGATTTTTTAAGCAAATTTGCAACATGAAACTTGTTCGATTCTCTTTCTTTTTGTCTTACATCGATCGCTATGTTATATCTTTATGAACGATAAACTTCATATTTTATAACCGCTATTTATTTTTGTTTGAATCGAAACCGTTAACGTATGCAGATCAAATATTTAAATAGATCAATTGTATTTTCTCGCAACAATTGAAGCTATATTCTCCAGTTTATTTGTCTATCTGTCAATATATAATATATGTAGGTATATGGTTTTTAGAATGAGCGATAAAAAGAAAATGGAATTGTAGATGGTGAGCTAAAAACGTACGTACGTACGTACGTATTTATATATAAGCTAAGACTATGATGATAAAGGCCATGATGATAAAAAAGTTTATTCAAATTTTATGAAACCGACGGTTTGATGTTGTCATTGTTCTGTAATTCAAAGAAATTTTCAAATGTAGGTAGTTAGTTTTTGGAGTTTCTATCTATATGATAGTTGTATTATCATGAAATTATTTTAATTTAACGTTTGGTTAATTTCGGGAGCTTCACAATGACAATCATAATATGTGTTTTGTATTAAAATCAATTTAGCATATTTTGCACGTTAACCTTTGTGTGTATTATGTAAGCGTCATATACTGCATGTAGGTACGTAGTTATAAAGTTCATATTTTCATATAACATGCTTTCAAAGACAGTTAAGTGAAATTTTCACTATGTCATTGAAATTTATTAAATTTACTTAGAGCAAATAATGACTTGCATTGTAGTTTTATATATTTTACAAAGTAACTTGCTGGTGAGTTGTATAGTTGGATAGTATGTGTATGTAAATTGGACATGGTAAATTTTATTTTTATTATTTTCATGGAGATACATGTGTATGTGTTGGGGAAAACTAATGGTCGGAAAATGTCGCAGAGTAAGGTAGTTCGATGCATTCGGGATTTGAAAAAAATGTTAAGAGAACATCGTTCGAGTGTTGTCAGTTTTAGATGAAATCGATACGTTAAGCTCAGAATACCAGATGCTTGGGGATTGTAACTTTTTTTTTTGTACAAGAGAATATCTAAGATGTATTATCTTATAAATTCCTTTGTTAAAAGGATAAAAAATTGTTACGAGAAAAAAAATCCTAAATAATTTCACTCATTGAAAATATATTCGAGATGAATTAAATACAACTCAACAGTACATTGAAGGAAATTATATTTTTATTAAAAGACATTGTTCGATATAATATAATGATATATTAGAAAATTAATAAAAATTTGTTATACCTATGCGTATTCTTTGTACAAACGCATTCTTTACTCTTCACAAAAATATTACAACATCTGAACATGGTTATAAAATAACTTCCAACAGTAATATTTGCAACGAATGTATATTTTTAGATACGCTATATAATATTAATATATTTTTATTATCAATCACTATTGCATATCTATATATTAATAAGTGAAGCAAAAATTTTAAACCCCTTTTACCGAATATTATACGAACGGAGGAGTATGAAATTTGGCACAATTGAAGTTTATATGGGGAAGTTGCGTTATGAGATAATATTTTTTTATAATAATGCTTCAAAATACCTTAAATTAATGAAAAAAGACATCACACACACTACCACGCGTTTGACACTCACAGACACACAATACACACAAATATGTAGATTTTTAAATCTCAGTTGTTCAGTTTGACCACAGACTTCAACCATATTCCAAATGTCATTATTTAAACAAAATATTGTGAGAGGAATTTAAATTTTGAAATTGTAATTATTGAAATTGAAGGACACAAATTTAACCGATTATTTGATTATTGAGTAATATTATTAAAAATATATTTAAAAGATACGTATAACTTCAAATACACAACGTTTCAACCATTTTATTTGGTCTTCATCAGGTGTTTCTTGATTATTATATACGTAATAATCATAATTCATACTATATTCTTTTGGCAAAATCATTCAAATAAATTACACAAAAAAATAATTTAGGTAGGTAGGTAGGTACTATTTGAAAAAAAAAGCTTAGCTTAATTCAAAGTTTTAAACAGGACTTATGCAGGCTATTTCCATTTTTTTATCTTTGGCTTTTAAATGAAAAAATCTAAACATAAAGGTACTTTTGTTTTACTTTTGAACGTAGGAAACTCACTTGAAATTACTTCTGATGTTTCATAGACATATTTTTTTTTGTTTGTCAAAAAAATATTTCAGAATACTGTAATTTGAGTTGACATACAACATTATAAAAAGAAAAATATCTGCTGCGTGGCGTCACAGTACTTTCTTTTACTTTCATTTATGAAACTCGCTGTTGGTTAAAAGAAATATATAAGCACTTTATAACTATAGATAGCAGAACTATATGCATACAAGTATACAACATATGTATATGTATTTATGAATTTCCAACCTTCACCCCAGAACCGTCCTTAATCAAATTTTTCCAGGAAAAAGTTACAAATAAAAGTTATAGCCATTAATAAGTCTAAGAACTATCATAAGCTTAAAGAAAATCTTTGCAGCCGTTTTCGAAAACATTTGAAAAAGTTCAAAAACTCCGAGAATAAAGTAGAGTTTTCGGTTAACCGATTTCAACCAAAAGCTTCACGGCAAAACAAGATATAATATGAAGGAAAATTTCCAAGTTTGGTGAAATTCGGAAAAGCGTTCGATACGATATGGCTGTCACACACAGGCACACACAGACATGTTTCTAAAAACTACTTTTTTGGACTTAGAGGACCTCAAAACATATATGATATGAACGAATTGATATTTAGTTTTGAAATTTTTAGAGAATATTCTGAAATAATTTTGTAAACGATTTATGGAAGAAAAAAATAAGTGTTTTGAAGCCTCTACACCTATTTCCTTCCTTAACTTAAAATAAATATTTTCAATCATTATATGATGCACTTTCTTTAAATGAACCTTGAAGAAAAAATTAGTCAAGAAATTATTTTCCAAACATTCGCAAATGCAATTCATTATCTGCTGTAGTTAGCTTAGTAACTAAAGTTTTTGAGGCAGTTACAAGTGAAGTGTACCCTTAGGTATGTAAAAATTGTAACGAATTATGGTCGAATTTCGACCACTAGGCGACCTCTAGTAATTATAAATACACTTAGTCGATACCTGCCCGCTCCGCTGAGTGTATTGAAATCAAGTATCTTACATTTTTCAAAAAAATAAATATCTTGATTAATAATTAATCTTTAATCTATTTATCTATTGTAAAGGTTAAATTTCATAAGTATAGTTCATTAAAATCCATTAAAATACTTTCCCAGGAAGGAGCATTTGATATCCCATAGGTTTTATGCGTTTTTGTGAGGATAAATTGTACTTTTGTTATTTTTAGATTAGAGAATCTTTCATACTAAATGCCACTAAAATCTTTTCAACCGTTTAGTAGAATGGATAAGCAGTTATTTTACAGAAACCATACATTTTTTTGGGTAAATAATATTTCATGTATTAGAGCTTAGGTACTTTCAATTAAATAGCCTTAAGTTTCGATCAGTTGTTTACGCTGGATAAAGTTCGTTATTTCATAGAACCGTCTACCATTCTAGAATATAGTGTTCTTTTATGTTAATTATTTTATAAGCTATCGTATGAAAAATCATGTGTTGTTTATTTATTTTTTTTATTCCTTTCCTTATTTTTGTCTTACGCGATAGAAATGCAAACCAATGTAAAAATGTTCATATTTAAAAGCATTCCACAGTATCCGATTATTTTTCCGGGGCAGACATATGTATAATGTTTCTTGTATCCTCTTTAAAAACCTACTACAGCTTTGTACTAAAAAAATATATAAAAGGATATCTTTATTGATCACCGCTTTTACCACGCGGCATCTTTTTCATTCGTCATCTGGTGCCAGACTAACACTCGCACCATCTGTTTATAAAATACCCGACAAACCTGAAAAATTATCTCGGCTGCGCCTGCAGTTATCATACGCGAGAATATAGATTTATCACCTAACATCATTATCTGAAATTTAGCGTCTTCTGTAATCTGTAGAATTTCTGTATTCTTATGTATCCTGGATTCATCGGGAGTCAAACTGAACACACCTAATAGAGATCTAGAAGAGTGGGCTGCCAATTAATATTTTTGTTACTTTCCTAGCCTGGTTATTGATTTTTCTGTTGAAAATTTTTTTACAGGATATGTATCAAGTTCTAGATAATTATTTCATTGTAGTTATGATTGCAGCTTCAGAAATTAATTTGAATACGTTAATATTAAGTTAAATAACTATAACTTATCAAATCCTAAAAAAATAAATAAAGAAAGTTTTTTTTTCTGATTTACTATTCAAACACAAATAATATTAACCACACAAAGCATTCTAATTCGAAAAAAGGTTTTTATTAATGACGGAAGCAGAAGGTTTTTATAATAATAATTAAAGTTTTTCTTAATTTAAAAAACATATTTATTTGTAATGTTAACTATAAAAATTAGTTTATTATATAATTTTTAATTAATGATATAAAAAGTCAGGGCTGTATAATTGTTTTTTTAAATTTGTTAATTAGAAAATTTGAAAAGCGTAAAAATATTTTTGAGTGAATAGAATGGAAAGTTTTCTTAATATTATATAGCTTTTTTGTATGCTATGTGTTACAGAAAATTAAATTAACTAAAAACATTATAACAAAGAAAATGAATTTGTATTTGAACTCAGCCATAGTTAAACCATATTATGGGAACAAGCTATAATACGGCAACGTTTCGTTATCTATTAGCTATTGGCAAAAGAGATATTTAAAATTACAGAAAAAATTTAAAGTTTTTTATTTTAGACTGTAAAAGTTCATGGAATACGATAGCATACTTAATTTACCTTTTGAGGGTTTTCTTAATATTGATCATGTGGTATAAAATATAAATCATTTAGCTCTTGCTACATTTTCTTTCAAAAATTTTAAAACAAGTTTTGACGTTTGTAAGAATGAGTAAATGCATAATATACATCTATCCATTAAATAAGGGTAGTTCAAAAACTGACGTTAAAATTCCATCCTGTTTTCTTATATATATGGTACGTGCGTTATCTAAAGTTATTACATTCTTCACGAAATGAAGATACTTATTATAATCATTTTGGGTAATAATTTGAATCGGAAAATGAAAACTATATTTTTTCATATAAATTACTTAATTTGTAATAGGAAACAATATATTTACGTAATTTTGTATTCTTGCAAATAGTTTCAAGAATCTCTATAAAAATGTTAACAGATACATCTCTATTATAGAGTGCACAAAAAGGTAACCAAAGTTTCCTATTTGCTTTCATCCAGAAGAAAACATAATACTACAATTCTTTCCAATATTGAAAATGAGTAGGTTTTATTGATTATTTATTTTATTGCACACGATAGATTAATAAAGTTTTTTTTTACCATCAGACGTCGCGTCATAAGCAAAGTGATCACGAAGGTACTATAAATGATACTACAGAGGTTTAACAAAGTTTGTATAGAAAAAAAAAATAGTAAAACCTAAAAAAGATTTTATTAACCAATTACTTAAATGTAATCTAAACGAAGATTGTTGAAGTTGTACTTTACAAGTAAAATGATTTGCAATTTAAAATTATTAGGTGGATTGGTAACAAATATTTTAAACAGTTTTTTACTATACTTTTACAACTCACCCAATAATAATATCCAAAATAGAAAGAAATGAAGTTTTCTGTCAGATTAAATACCATGTTTTAAGACAAAGTTTAGTAAATCAATTGCAAAAACGGTACAGTTGTAGAGTAATTTTTGATAAAAGTTGTAACTTGTAAGGGAATGAAAGTTAATCATAAAAGATAAAAGTTAAAAATGAATTTTAGAGTTGTAAAGTTTACTTATAGTACTATAACAAATTATAATAGTAACTAATTAAATGCTATAAAAAATTTCATTTCATCTTTCTCAAAATGAGCTTTTTAAAACCAAAGAACTTTTTTTTTAAAAATCAAATAAGTAAGTATAGCGTAGCGTTTTTTTTTTAAAGTATGAAGATTGGATTTTTTTTTCAGCAATTTTACATTTTCTACTTCATATTATCTGTGGAAATCTCTCGATATTATTTTTAAACTATAACATTTAAGGAGGTGAGCATATGCTGTACACTTGGTCATACTCTCGTTAGACAACACATGAATACTAATAAAGAGGTAGTTTAACAAAATTAAACACATGCACAGTTCCCAGCAAAGTTTTCATTTACGTGAATACTGAATATATTGAAAACAAAAAGAATTTTACTCTATGGTACAGTAAAGTTTTTCAAAATTGCTATACTACGTATCAAAAAACAGCTGATTTCGAATGAACTTCACATAAATTGTACCTTCAGTTTTAGATCTTTTGTAGCGTGAATAACCAACAACGACAAACGGGAATAAACCTTTCCCTAATGAAACATCATTTTTCCTTAATTTTTGATTGAAATGCAGACCTACTGATATAAGTGAAATAATTTTTTTTTTAAGTTGACTAAAATTATTTATATGTGAGCTATTTTTTGAAGCCAAGCCATTGAATTAAAAGTTAATTCCGTCTAAATACTATTAAAACAACCCGTTACTAACTTTTACTATTCTATTATCTTAAGATCTCAACCATTTTAACTTTGTAATGTATGCTCTCGTAATGTATAAAACTCCACGACTAATTTTTGAACTAAAAATCTTTAATTTTAAAGCAATCTGTGCTATTCTCGTTTAATAGTGTAAGCCCAGTGATTTCTCAACCTTTTACCAATTTCGAAATTTGACAGTACACTAACAATGAGAAAAGTTTAAAAGAATTTCACTTATCCATAATATAAAGGGTAAAAACGTTTAAGATGGTGTTAATTACTACCTAGAGCCCGGATTTATTTGTAATATAAAATGTGAAATATGTATGTAAAACCTACATATGTAAATGTTTATTGTAAAATATGAAAGTAAAAAAGTCGAATAATATATAAAAACCAAAACTAATACGAACGACTAATTTTATTGTTAAAATTGTTTGACAACAATAAATTGGAGTATTGTGTTTAAAACAAGTGTTATTTTGGTAGCTTATGACCATAGTAGTTGATACGACCTTAAATAAACCAAAAAAAAAAAAGAATTATTTGATAACCATAAAGATTTAGAGTTTTTCATTGGGTAATTTAAAAATATAGCTGCAATTGGTCGATTTGAATTTGTTTCATTAGTTGACTTTAGATTTGAATTAGAAATGATATGTTATTTAACTCTTTTCGATTATAGCGAAACACGTATTCCACGTTCATGAGAATGTTTATAAAATTTATTGTGCCGCTTACTATAAATAGCTCGGCGTACGTGCACTTAATCAAGCAACTTATTGAACTCAAAAGTATATGCACAATCTGAAACTTATCTATTCTATAGTAAAACTAGCCCAAGGCTGGCACCATGCACTTCTTAGAAAATCATTGATTTCCAACTAGGACCCATGAATGAAATAGTGCTATATACATTATGATACATAAAGAGAAAAATACGATTTTCAACAGAACTTTGCTCACTTCATCAAAACCAAAATGTGAATTGCATTATTTCATTCATTGGTTCTAGTTGGAAACCCATGATTTACTATGACGTGCATGATACCTATAGCCTAGGGTACGTTCCGCTAAGCGTTTACAACGCTTGAAATGTTTTTTCACCCATTGCATTGACATTGTTGAAAAAAAATTTTGTGTGCTATGAGCTGCTAGTAAACAGTTACGATTATTATATGAATAATAAACTTTTTCTAAAAGTTTTTACAACGAAATATGGTTAATAGATGCAATATTTGAAAATATCTACAGTAAAACGTATTTTAAACGTATGTATATTGCAATATATAACTAAAAAACATGTAAATACATATGAATTTGAGCCCTGACAATTACTTTCAAAGTAGTAATATAACAGAAAAGGACGAAACGTTGTACGAAGATCAATAAAATTATAAAATTAAAACAAATTCTATCCACAAAATACCCATGAACATTGACTTACTTAAGTAGTAAGTAAAATAGTGATATAATATTTCCTTAAAAGACAGCAGAATCAATGTGCTCTCTTGATTTTATTATATCATTTTATAAGTTACAAACTTTATTTGTGTAAAAATTAAAAAAAAATTCCAAATAATTTATTATGTAGGGACAGACCCAGTAATTCTTGGAGTGTCTAGATTCTAGATTATCATACATATTAGATTTTTAAGAGTAATTAGATCTTTACTCATCGAGAAAAAATTTTTCATTTCGCATGATTTTATTTATTTTTCTCTACGTATTTGAACAAAGCTCTGCAAATATTTAAATAAATTATTGGCATTCTCGTTAATTTCATTTTGATTTTTTTCAGTTATAAATTTATGGAAAATATATACCTACCTTTCTTATTTTACACATTAAAAAAAAGTCAGCTTACATTTGTAAATATTTATTTAAATTCATTATCATTACTAGACTATATTTAACTTGTTGAAATTGTAGGTATTTAGGTTGGTGTATTGTTTGATTACGTTTTTCCATTTTTTGATGAAGTAAAATATAAATTATAAGGTGGGTGTAATTTTAAAGTGTGATAATTAACGTTATGGTGGCAATAAGGGGCCACATTTCTGTGAATTATTTCAAACATGTTCAGTGTTCATATTTTGAATGAAACCCGAAAGCGTGGAAAATACGCTTAAGTAATTTCATTCATTAACACCAATTCTAAATTTTTCAGTTGACAAAATTTTCTCCTTCGAATTATTCGGTCTGCTGAAAGCCTTCTTTTCATAAATGAAAAGTTATTTACCTTTCTTTTAAAATTTTGTTTTTAGCCACGTATGGATAATTAAATATGATGATGATTGTCAACGTTAACTTCCATGTTTTACACGTTGAATTTTTTTTAATAAATGCATTGGCCGATTTAAATAAATTATAAATCTCATCACCAAAAAGAGTGTGTCGTACTACAGTTTGGTAGAAATTTTCAAATAGTTATATATGAAGTAATTATTAAAACGAGGGCAACATTGATTACATTTTTGATTAAATTACATTTTTGAAATTAACAGGTTGTATATCGAAGCTACATATTATAAAATATTGGTATTTACATGTGTGTTCTAGTTTATTATAACTGATACTATTCGAAAGCTCTGTTATATCAGAAATAATGGTTTCCTTTCAGTTCTTTCATATTTGGTATGTAATTGTTTGATGAAAACATTAAAGATTTCAGAAACAAAATATTACTGTTATTAAGAATGTAATTATTTAAGGTTTTTGGGAACAAAATAATTTTATCTTTGTAAGACGTTGTAATTTAATAACGAAACTTTCAATGATATTGATAACATATTCCTTCACCTCAATTTTCTAATAATATAGGCAGAATTAAAATAAATATATTTACTAACGATAAGAAATTATGCGATCTCAAAAGCTCTTGATATTCAAAACCAGTTCCATATTTTATTTCTCCTGCTTTTTCTTAGCTTTTAATTGATGTGAGGTATTATTAAAGAAATAAAATGAATACATTTTTGTACATTTTTTCTTCTTTGATATTGTGTTTTGGTGAAATGTTCACCTCGAAAACAATTAATTAATTACCTACTATAAAAACTTTTTGTAGGCTTTACACGTCAAGTATTATTTACTAAAAAACTATTCTTTAATTGATGATGAGCTTTGAACTAAACTAATTTGTTGTGTAGTTCTTATAAATCAACGTAAGAAAAATCTTTTTACCAGATTAGAAAGAAAAGTTCTATTTTTTATACTTTTGAATTTTTGAATGGTTTCGTGGAAAGAAACGCATCTTACCGAGGCGTCTCTATCTTCTATTATGCTCATTTATAAAATATAGTAATCCATTTTTTTCGGTGAGAAAATACGTTTAGATGATAAAACTGACCGAAAATGATATCCCATAACAATGTGCATTTGTTGTTCTCATAGTAAAAGAACTTTCAACAACCTAAGTGGAAAAAATTACTTTAAAAAATGTGTTCTTAAAAAAAGGTACTATTTAAATTTTAAGTATTTTTAATATTCTAATAGATATGTGTATATATCTATGTTTATGAGTATTTATGTGTGTATGTGTGTATGTATTTATGTGATTAAGTCTTCTTCTCATTTCTTAACTAAATTATATTTCAGTTTTTACTTTACAAAATTTACCTCGAACAATTAAAAACTTTTGAAATAAGTTTATTTCATTTTTTGTATTCAAAATTATTTAAAAAATTCAACCCGTAACTTTCATTTATCTAAATTATAATACGGAGTTAAATTTTTGAAACACTCTTTATTTTAATAACGATTTTATATTTATTTTAAAATTTCCAAATTTAAAATAAATTATACAAATTGTACATACTGTAATTTATTTCTAAAAATAAAGCTCAATCTGGTATAAGCGAAAATTCAAAGGACGGGAATTTTTTGTCCTTTATTAACGTTTTCTACTTAGATCTCTCAAAGGTCTCTCATTTATAAAAGAAAAAACGGTGGTTTCCACTAACAGAGGTCGTAATAACACTTAAAAAACATATGTTGGTACGCTAGCTTTGAAAAATTGGAAAACGTTATAAAAAAAAATTAATACTAAACGTTCGGATCCCTCTTATAGCACCACTGTCATTTTACATAATTTTTAATGAAGATAGATCTTAAAAGTGTCCTCTTCCTAACCTTCCTGTACTACAAATATATAAATTCCACAAAGGTGTAGTGTTAAGATTGTTCCCAATAATACTAAATCTATTTAAATATTTTAATGAAAATTAAAAGAAGACTCCATAATAAAGTTAAAACATAATCCTAATTATTTGAAGGTTGAAGATACTTCCAGACCAAAAAATAACTATAAGGAATGAAACACTGGAAGTTAATTTTTAACATGTGATCTTGTGAAAACATAGAAATACCCAATTACTGTGAAAAATCAAATTTTCCAAAATAAACAAAACTGTATAGAAACAAGAAAAAACCATTATTGAATATAATAAAATAATATTCTTCTGCCTGAGAATATTGCAATGTATGTTTAATGAATAAAAAATTCTCCAAATACTTTAAAGTTCACATAGGACTAGAGAGAAGAGACCAGAAAAAGAGCGGGAAAAATAGTAGGAGAAAGAAGGTGCGGACTTTGATCTAGTAATAAAAAACATAAGCAATGTCAAAAGTAAGATGTGTATGTCAACAACTGATTAGGTAAAAACTTAAATAGGTAACTTTTAAAGTCAGTTTTACAACCTAAAGAATAACAATCTTAAATTAAACGAAATCATCAGTAGGCAGCTTTGGTAGGTACTTTCCTTTTTAGTCAAATAATACATTATTAAAGATAGCACAAGTGCATCAGGGAAAAAGCGCCAATCAACTAATGATACAAAGCTTTTCAATAGCCGCTTATGTCGAATTAAAAAAAATAGAAAAAATCTAGTATGTAATACGACTGGTGGCATTTTCCGTACAATCAATGGCGATCAATAGGATTACATTTCGAGTCACTTTAAGTAGAAATGTTAAAAAGAACCACTAGAAAAATTTAATTAAGTATTTTATTAAACCAAAAATCCTTTTGAGGGACAAATTATTGAATTTCAGCTATAAAATTTCAAAAAATTTTTATTACAACCAATCGACTATTACAGATCACTAAGTTTAGGCTATAGAGGAATAAATTGTTAATACATTTAATTAAATTCTGTGGTCACAAGCCAAAAAAAAACATGATCCTATTTTGAAAATGAAATTTATTTTACAGTATAAAGTAGAGCAAAAAGCTTTTGTTCTTTTCAGTATCCATCTACACTCATCAGATTTCTTTATACGAGTATACTTAATAAAGATATAAAAATCAATTGTCCACCTTGTGGTTCACAGAACTATTTTTTTCCTCGATTAATAACAATGAAGCCATTATATTACTAAAAAGTTAGACTTCTATAAACATTCCGTTTAGAAGTTTAATAATATTAAAAATTTTTACCAGTAAAATCAAACTATACTGAAAGTAATACACCAGTAATACTCAATTTTTTTTTGTCGCAGTACACTTTTACAAATTTGATGGTATATTATCAATAACAAATTTTTAATTATCTATAAAACACTGTGAAATAGTTAATGATATTCATTTTCAATGTAAAATAAAATAATATGTAGTCCACATACTTAGTGGCATAGTGGTTAGATCTCTTAGATCTTCACTCCATGCACCAATTTAGCTCGGTTCATTCAAAACGTTCATTGTATGGTACAATCCATGTGTGACACAAAAAAGTCATGAGTAAGTAATAGAAATATCTGACTGAATAAGTATCTATGTAAAAGAGACTTTAAGAAAATTTGTACTCCAAAACAACAGAATATAAAGTTGTATTACAGTATCTACTAACACATCAAATAATTTTTACTGTTTGTATATTTATAAAATTTCACCTCTTGCGGCATCCAAAAGTCAAAAAGTTGTGCCACGGCACATGTTCAAACACTTTTTTAATTACAATAATTTAAAGTTGCTTTAAATATTGAGGTTATTTTGGTTTTAACTAATACTTAAAAAAAATCTACCCCAGATTAAATAAAAAAAATTTTTTTATCAATAAAATTATTTTTAAAGTTAATTATAAGCTTATACCGTTACAGTGTGTTCAAAATAACATTAAGTAAAAGAAAATTCAATTTCATGAAATTGAAAAAAAATCAAATGTTAATATTTATTTTTCGTCATGTAATTTCACTTAAATTTCGAACTATTATTTCATTATGTTGAGTGGAAATTTCAAATATTGAGTGGAAAATCACTTTAATATTTAATTACGTTAGAAATACATGTTTCCGGAACTTCACTAATTAAATTGATACAGTTTTCGTCAGCAAAATAGGCAAGAAGAGGAATCATCTTTCTGACCAACTGCTGATTTAACAAAAATTTACGATCTTAAATGCTATCAATGACCGCAAATAAAGAAAAGCTTGGAGAAAATATAACATTGTCGGTTGAAAATTTAACGATTGTTATTGAAAAACATAAAGTTCATAAATGCACGAATGCGACCACTGATTACCTATTGAAAACGGGTACATTTTTCAGTGTTTCATTTGTTGCAATTTAAAAGTTTTACATTAAGACCGTAATAAGTTGCTTTAGTAGTCTGATAATATCTTATACATATTTTTATCCATGATAACAGAGTTATACGTCGTAATGCTCAATTTTGAAGAACGTTAAATTTGTTTGCGTTGTATACGTATTATAAATAGTCTGTCTTGTATGATATCAAAATGTTGTAAGTCACAAAAATATTGATATATAAAATAAAGAACTCATTTTTATTTTTTAATTATCATCGTTTCAATATTCCAGCATAAGACCGTATTTTTCTTTGCTTTTCTAATCTATGGTAAGGTAAGGAGTATCATTTTATATGGTTGCTTGACTCAAAAAATGTTCACAGAAAAACATGAAGTAAAAAGGCCAGAATGGCGTTGGTGTAGCGGAGAGTAAGTAGTCGCTAAAAATGGTTCATCTTCAGAAGTACCTAAATACCGTCCCGGAGACGAAATTAGGTCTACGCAAGGGGATGATATTAGGAATTTACTAAGGTATGGTAATTAACTTCAATTCCAGAAAAAACACATATCAACCTAATCTTTTTTTGCACTGTTTTGAGTCTTACGTGAATAAAATTCATTTTGATAGCAAAAATATCTAAATAAGTCAAGTACATCAATATTTAATTAGATCAAATAGTATTTTGAAAAAAAAAACTTATCTTGAACAATTTTTTTTTTCAATATCAAGTTCCAATGGCGTCGTCTCTCCTCTACATTTTCAAAACAGTCGTTTGACGTAACTTCTTATCGTTTCGGAATAAGAACAATCGATGGCATTACTTATTAGCAAAAATACAGCGAGGACGATATTAGGCTTGGGGACGAAATTTGGCGACTGTACCTTACGGTATATAAACTTAACTGTTTTAGATGATTTCAAGTTTGCTGAGTAGAAATAGTAAAATATTTGTATAACTAGCTATAGATATGAGCAAAGTTATATTTTTATAGATTAAAAGACCTAGTTTAAAATGCATACATATGATTGTTGAAATTTAAACGACATAATAACAAACCTCCATAAAAATGATCCTCTGGTACCCTAAAATCATCTTTCTTTATAGCTTATTTAAGAGACTTTTTTATGGTATAAAGCAAAGCTTCTTAAATTTTTTCATTCACAATACCATTTATGATTGAAACTTTATTGGCAACCCAAAAACAAATTAAAAATATATCAATATTTCACGCTGATTTATTAATTTGGTAACAATATATTGTAATTAGTATGTAGTGAAATCTCTGTAATACAAAAAACTCAGTAACTCAAACTCAACCTTCAGTTCTTTAAGTACTCCTTCCATTTACCGTGTGTAGTTCGAATTCTTAGGACGATATTTCTAATTAATTTTCATGACTTTTACCTCTATAACTCAAAAATTCAACACTTGTTCAATCAATTGTTCAAATCAAAAACATAAATCTAACATTGATTTCAGATTGCACATTTAAAAACTTTATATAATTGGAAAAATGTTATAAGAATAGTTCGTTTTGAGATGATAATAGGTTTGTTCGCGGATGTGATAATGAATCGATAACGGATCAGTTCAAGACCGATTTAGGATCATCACCAAACGCATGCAAGTTTATGAGCCGAGTTACGGTTCGATATTCGCGGTTCACACGAAATGCGTTCGTTACCGATACATAATTGGTTCTAGCGATCCTTAGATTTTTGTTAGGATGAAAAATTCGATTCTCTTACTCATGGAAAATAACCCTTAATCAGTACCATCAGTACCGCAAACGAACCTATTGAGTACAAAAAACAGGCATTTCTTATGTATTATATACATATTAATATACAATATTATTAAGTTTTACGTCTATACCTACATACACATTTATACACAATGCAAATTGCAAAATGCAAAACTTAATTTATCTATATTTCGAATGTTTTATTATAAAAAAATTCTACCAATTCCTTGTGATTCGAATTACGGAAGTTCTCACTCCCACTGTAGTTACAAAAATTATGTGCTCTTTTTTACATACCTATATAGGTAGATACACTAAAATCTCGTGACTTTAAGATTTTGCTTAGCGATACCATTTAGAGCCGCGACCTATGGCTTTAGAAGTTCTGATATAGAAAGTATCCTTCATATCTTTACGGTTCATATTCTAATCTTACGAAACTTGGAAAACGACTTATCACGTTATATTGCTGTCGCTGTAAATAATGTTTATTTGTATATTTAAGAGGTATTAACATTTAGGTTTGTATAATATAATTATAAGTATTCCTGAATTTTTAATTTGACAATTTTTATTTGCGACTGTATCCAAAAAACCAATTAAAATTGATTCTACAAAATTATTATATATTAATTTTTTTCATTCTATTAACTTTAGAATTTTTACATCTATAATTTCCAGAATAATAACATGGCATAATATTTATCTACCTTTATGTATGAAAAATGTCAATAAAAGTAAAAAGTAAACTTTTTCGCTTATATTAAATTCAAAAGTTATTTTATTATGTTGCAACCTTTTATATACTTTCATATAAACCCTTAAGTTTTTTAAGTTTTCTTTTTTAAAATATTCAAATAAACTTCTTGGCCTTACAATAACTTCTTGATCAAACTACCCTCTTTGTGGAAACATGTCGGTTAAACTCCATTTTAATCACAGTCAAATACATTCTACTTCAATATGTTTTCATCTTTACATGTATATCGTATCTAGGTATGTGTATGTTTTTTTCAGACATTTTCAAAGAAATAAGTAAACCTATTATGCATTTGATTCTACTCGGTAGTTCTTAAAAATATTTATCGAATATAGGTTTTTTAAGCGACTTTCGGTATGTTAATTAATTATTCAAAAATAGGCGTATTTATGTAAGTTGTTGGAAGTTGAATAAAATCTAAAATCGATAGAAAACGGAAGCATCAGAAAAACTTACGTAGGTACACAAGTACCTAAAAGATTCTTTCAATTGTTAATACGATGAATGCATTACTTTAACATTTACTAATTGTGAGTCAAACTTGTCAATGTACCTATATAATATGTCAATATTCCATAAGCAATCGGCACTTTTTTTGCTATATATACTGAAATAAATATCCTTGTACTTAATTTTTATATAGATTATGAATAGGTATTATCACTAAGAATAGTGTCAGAATTGCAATCACAATGACTATATTAACCATAATAATACAATAAATACTAGATTTTATGATTATTGATGTGGTATAATATGTATGAAGTTATTTTAAGTTTTGCGATATCTATATTATTAGATTTTATTTTAAATCGCTATTCTAACAATTCTTCGAGAAAAACGAAAAAACTTTTTTCGTTTCCTCATTTTCATATGAAAATATTTAAGAATTCGGTTTTTGTTCAAAACATTTTCATTATGAAAAACGTGACGTGTGAGCTAAAAGAACTGCGACTACGCTATGGTCCAGCATTAAATATGGAAAAAAAAGTTTATTAAACACATGGTTCGTATAAATTTATTCTGTAGATTATATTGAACATTAAAGTTTTGCACTATAACATTATTAATTAATCATGACGTTCTCAACATATATTATTAGTTAGTATAGAACCCTATGTATAAGCTAAGAATTTAAATGGTTGGATTAGGTACTATGACTTCAAAGTTTTGTTTTGATCCTATCAATATTACCAGAGGAGCATAGATTCATCACTTTGTCAAAATGGCCTTTGTTTAAATAAATTCAAAGCAATAGAGTAACTATCTAAAATCTATAAGAAGTAACCATTGCGTGTAAAGTGTATCTGTTAAAATGATGAAGATGATTGTGGCGTTTTCTTACACAGGAGATCTCGAATATAATCTTGTTTTAAAATTTTAAAACAGTTATAAAACGGAATTTTTAAAATTTAAGATTTTTATATTTATTTTCTTTTACTACTATAAACCAAAAGGGATATTGTAAATGGGTCGAATTTTCGATTTTGAGTTTTTGCTGAAAATACACGTTTTGAAATTCCCGAGTCCGTTGTTTTTAAAAAATATTTTCTGGGGGTGAGAGCCATATCGTTCCGAAAGCATTATCCGAAATTCATCAAACTTAGAATTTTAGCCTTCATATTTCATTTAGTTGTGCCGCAAAGTTTTTTTTTGAAATCGGCTCCAACGATTTTTTTTAAACTTTCTATGGTTATTAGACTCATCAGTACAAAGTAACTTTTATTTGTAAACTTTTCAGGGAAAATTAAATTAAAGAGAGTTCTATCAAAGAGGACGGGAATTAGTATAACAAAACAAGCTATCGGTGAAAATTACGGAACATTGTATATTACTTTATATTTTAACTGATTGTGGATTTTGTTTAATATGTTCTTTTAACCAACAGCGAATTTCATGTAAAACAAGATTCTATGACGCGTCGCTAATTAAAAAATTAAAAATAAAGGGATTAAATATATGATATTTCTTTGTTAATGTATTATGTTACATTTTTTTAAAATTTTAAAATTATAAAAGATATTAAAGTTAATATTTAAGAAGATGAAATATTAAGGTCTTTAAATATGTTTTCCGCATAATCTAAATCTTTGCTTTCAAAACCATCAGAAATTGAGATAAAAATTTTAAAAAATGATCAAAAAATACTTTTAACAATTTAAGTGGCAAATATTTGACGACTTTACCATCCTTAGTAATTCTATAACTTTTATACTATTTAACAAATTTACCCTTACGAAACTTCTTAAATTAAATTTTGCTAGTTTTAATATTAGAAAGTTTCGAAACTAAATCTTCTTCTTGAATAGTTACAAAATGAGTTTCATTTTGCAAACTTTTGTGATCAGACATGGATTTAGTGACACGTTATAAAACAGGTACAATTTCCACTTCATTACTTACTTTTATGCAGCAAACGTTGCTCGTTAATTTATAACTCATAAACCTAGAAGCAATAAGAATTAAAAAGTCCCTACTTGTATTACTCATCAAGTCGCTACTATTTCCATAATGAGTATAATGAGCGACGTTTGATCAAACGAAATTGTTGGTTAACATTTTATTTGAAATTAAAATCATTTAATAAATTAGTTGTAATTTAAGTTCTTTACAGCTTTGTAAAGTTACCAACAAATCAGAGTGGGTATAAATTTTCCATTCGTGGATGAGCAACGAATCGGCGTTATGATAATTTATAAAATCTCAAACCTCACATAAAACAGATTTGTGAGAGACATTTCGTTTTTATGTAAATTCGCATTAACACAATTTTAACATATAGAAAACATTTAAACATAGACACATAATATTTATGAATAAAATTTTAAAGTCAGCAAACATTGTATACCGAACAATTGTTCTATAGTTGTGCGTAATAAATATTAATGAAGAATATTTTAATCAAATTTTTAATCATTTATGTCTACATTGGCTTAACGGTTGTAAAGTTCACTTTTTGTGAAAATATAATTTAATTTTAATTGGCGCAATTAGAATGTAAATTTTGAACAAATTCAGCTTACAAAATATCGGTATCTACTATCTACTATTGTATGATGTTTTATTTGAATCGTTTATATTGTACCATGTCTTCTTCTGTTTTAAAAAGCGAGGCTAATAAAACAAGAAAAATCGTTTTTATCGTTTTAAATTTCAATTAGTGCGCGTAAGAAATTTTATGTGGAAGCTTGGCAAGATTAATGTTTTTAATATCACCAACAATATACAACAGTTTGAATTCATAATAATATACACATCTTTACGCAAAGAGAAAATATATAAATTTCGTTTAAGATTTTATACTCCAAAATTTGAATCCATAATTTAACATTAACATTTAATGCACTTAGAACTCTTAACTGTTTTAGCTCTGGAAAATTGATTTTATTTTATCTTTCAATTTAAGGGAGGATTGAAAGTTAAATTTATTTATACTTTCTTTTACTACTTTATAGTAACCGGATCGAATTTTTGAATTCGAGTTTTGACTGGATTTTGATGTCGTTTGAATCCAAAAAAGTGGTTTTTAGAAACATGCCTGTGTGTGAATTTCACCAAACTTGGAATTTAGCCTGCATATTACATCCAGTTATGCCGCGAAGCTCTTGGTTGAAATCGGTTGACCGGAAGCTCAACTCTATTCTATGGGTTTTTGTGCTTTTAACAATTTTTTTTGAAAACGGCTCCAACAATTTTCTTTAAATTTGCTACAATTCTTAAAATCATCAATGCCTACAGCTTTTATCTGAAAATTTTTCCTCGGAAAATTCAAATAAGAAGAGTTCTGGTGTTAAGGGTGGGAGTTTGTGGGTATATACATAATGCATAGCTATAATTTTAACTTTGAAATTTGAGTTATCCAGTTTTTCCACTTTATGAGAATTCTTTTTGGTATGTTTTTTTTTTTTTTGTTTGGCACCAAGTAAAAATAATTTAATTTAAGTGAGGAGTAATTAAGTAAAATTAAAATAATAATTTCAAACGGTTATTTACTTTACTCTTGTTAGTTCTTTTGGTTAGCGTCGGCTTAATTTTTTTGTAAAAGGATTAATTTTTTAATTATCAATGTATGGACACTGTTATGGTTAACTGAATCGGGTTTTGTAAAAGATTTCATAAGGTCTTGGTTTCTCATAAAAACCGTTTTGATTTAAAAAAAAAGTAAAAATTTAGAATCAAATCACACCTCACTAAAAATTAAAATCGAATTATCCAAATTAAAGTAGCTATTTCATTCCCTATTATTACTCTTAAGGGATGATTTTATTTTTCTAAATGTAATGAGAACAACTTTAAGGTATGTTGTACGTTACAAAAAAAAAAAAAATATCAAAATCATAGCAGCCAAATAAAAGTTACTATTTTATACCTTAGTTTTTAGTTTTATTTTTCGAAAAATTAAAACGAGACTAACCTAAAAATTCTGCAAAAATCTGCAAAATCAAAATGAATACTTTATTCTTTATTCAATCCGTTAGAGATGGACGTATTCCTTCAAATTAAAATGGGAACAACTTTAAAACAATTCCAATCGAATAAAAAAAAACCATCAAAATTCATCTGACATATAAAAAATATATACATGTGGAATTGAGAACCTCTTTCGATTTTGCGTCAATAAATTAGAAAAGTTTTCAAACATAATGTACAGTTAATCATTTTTTTTGTATTTTAGTATTTTTGACATATTAAATGCGTTTATATAATTTTTTTAATATAATTTTAAAACAGATTAAGTTACGTGGCTAGGAAAAACATTTCAATGTTTCTCTTTCCCATTTCATCACGACCATCAAGCAAGAATTATAAAAAAAAACTTCCAATAAATTAGTTGAGTTTTCCCAAAAATTGTGTTCTCTCTTATCACGTTTATTGATGTATAGGCACATTTTGGAAGTCCTAAAACACCTCGTTAAGTTTGTTCATATAATAGTAATTAATATTCTGTGTAGTCTTCAATTTTTTAATGACTTTTAAATATAAAATTGAATTTTATCCATGCTAAGCATGTATTTAATACTTAAACGTCTTTATGGATAATGATTTTTATTTAATTAAAATACATTTAACATGAAGATTAAATGCTTTAATGTTTAATAAATTATTTGAAAACATTCTATATTATTACATCGTGCTTCCTTGTGCTATGAGTAACGCGTCAGTTTTTAAGCTTTTTTAATCTCTTTAAACTTGTTATAACTTCTTTAGTACATATACATATATGTTATAATTTTGAATTAATGATTTTAGTTTGTTTTAGGTATTAACGTGCCACATAAGAGGTAAGTGGAAAGATCGTATTTTAAAACATATTTATATTTTGTAGGTAATTTTGAAAAAAAAAAATAAAATTACTAGGAAAATCAAAAATATTCTTAAGATTTTTAGATCCACTTGTAAAGTCATGCTAAGGAAATTTGTAATACTTTCAATAAGAAGTTGATTAAAAGTTCTAACATACCTTTCAAATAAGTACAACAAAAACTGATTTTTTATACTAAATTCACTCAATAGTGATATAATTATATATTACAGAAAGTTGACAATAATTATAAAAAAACTGATTTATTTTTTTATTTTTTTTTTGTGTTTTACGTCGCTTTAACATCTAAGGTCATATCACGACTGTTAAAACACAGAAAATTTCTGTTGGTCAATTTTAACTTTAGGTCTAGAATATTAAGTCTAGGATTCAATGGGGATCGAACCCGTACCACTTGACGCATGAAGTGGGAAGAACTACTGCTCTAACCACTGCGCCAATAGGTGGTGTAACTTTATTTTTAGCAAGTATTTAATGAAGTATTTACCTGCCTGCAATACTTGAATTCCGGTTATTTTCTTCGGGCTCTATATATTTATTATTTTTTTACATCCACGTCGCATTCTTTTTCCTCTGTATACACGCTGTTGAGTAAATTATAATTATGTCCTTAAACAACGGGAGTTTTATTTGAAACGCTGTATAGGGGGAAAAATAAGCGAATGGAATTTGTCATGGATATTTCAATTTCCTAAAGCACAATGAATCCTTTGGCTTTTAAACACTAGACATATAGAGATAATAGCCTCATCTTGTTACCTCCCATAGCGAGTGTAAGTGCCTCAAGTATCTGAAACCACTTTTCTCGTATTACATTCACACTGAGATTTAATCACATTCGCCCTTCTTTTTTTATTGCACGATGATTCAAAGCTAGCGCAGTAATTTTTTTTTCTTTGCACACGCAAAGACCTTCTCTATAGAACTGTGATTTTTCTTAAACTTCATAGTCGCTGCAAGAGCAAATGAAAATTTAATCAAATATTAAATTTTAATTTTCACTTTGATCTAGAACAGCTTTGAGATCACAAAAATAGTTTTATTTTAAACATAATATTTTTTGCTTGATTTTTATTTCTATGAAATGTATCAACATTGAATAATTTATAGCTGAGAAATGTTGTTTTTAATCACATAAATTAGTTTGCATTTCCAATTTTAATTTTTTGCATTTTGAAATGAAAAGAGAGTTTGATTTTTGTAAAATTCAATTAGCTAATACAATTCGTTATTTCAATACATAACACGTGCATTCACTTGAAATAATTTAAATTGGGGAAGTAAAATCATTTGGATAAATGAATAGTAATTAATTGATTTAAAAACGGAGGCTGAATACTTTTTTTATGAATTTTCTGTTGAACTCGCGTACTTATATCTATTAATACACGCTAACTCAATGTTTTAGCTTTATTTTTCGCCCAACACCTTTTTTTCTTTCGTCTCTTTGTTTTAAGTATTTGAATTTCAACCATTCAACCGAATTATGACATCAATTAAAATCGTACATTGTCTGTGTCAAAATCGATAGATTTTCTAATACACCTGCGGTAAAATCATCCCTCTTTCGTGTCGATTCAATACCTGCTACTGGGGAGGTTTTCTGCACAGCTGAGTGACTCGTTTGACCGATGAACCATTTAGACTGGGAATCGAACGCGGCTCATTGGATTGCAAATATACCATACATAAACACACACATTTATAAAATTTCTAGCAAGTCTTATATACGTTAATTTCTTCAAACAGATCGAGGTAGAAACCACCGAACATTTACACTCTACTATTGAAACTACGAAGGTCGAAAGTTCCAACATAACTCGCCAGTCTGCTTGATATAAGGTCTTATAATATACATATATAATATAGATTTAACTAATCACTTTTGTCTGTTGAAGTCATATGAAAAATTGAACGAAATTAATAATAAATTTTAAAACAAATTTTGAAAAATAAATTCTTGCGATATCATATGATAAATAATATTGAAACAAATAGCTTTAGCAAAACTTTATCTTTATTATAATATGTTGCCTATAGTCAGAAAAATCAATCAATTCATATCATATTTTTCAAATGGATTTTTCTTGTCATAACTTGACTAAATAATTATGAAATATAGGGTATACTTTCGTCGTTTGTTCAAAATAAAAATTGTATACTAAAATATTTATAGTTAAAAATTTGAATAAATTTAAATTAAACACCTAAATGAATGTATTTAAGAAAATAAATGAAATTAATAAGGCGATCAAAAGTATTGTTATTATTGTAATTGAAATTTATTAACAGCTGCTTAGTAAAATTGTACTCTAGTCGTTGTCTTCTCGTACCTATTATTTCCTCGCGATCTTGTAAAGGATAATGCGACAAACTTAGAAATACCTACTACGTCGGAAAAAAATACCATTCATACCATACAGAAGATGTAGTTGTCCTTCTATCGAGAGCTTCACGCTGTTGATTTTTAATTGGATTTTGAACTATATATACTCTGCTCGTTTCAAGTTAATTGTTTTATCTAATTGATAGTCTCATTAATTGATAGGTGAAAAGATACTTTAACTTTAAAAAAGGATATATTTCCTTAGTATAATATTAACTATATTGAAATTTGTTTTAAGGCGTAATTAATGCTCTTTTTAATATGCCAATATTTAGGCTTCTTAGTTCAGTTTGGTCAGTTCAATAAACTACGTATGTTATTTAGAATTATTTATTACAACCATTTGAAATAGTTATTAAATAAACAAATTATTAAAAATCTAAATTTGTTGAAATAGTCTAAATGATGTAACTGCATGTAATGTTTAAGCTTGGAATTCAATTATTGATAATAACCATGTAATAAACTATGCTGGAACTAGTAATCTTTACTTTCAATTATTTCCTATTTATGTAATAAGTAGATATAACGGTAAGTACCTAAATAATTTTTGTATGTTGATTTTTTCACTATTTTTATCGAAAATATAATTTTTTTAAATTAAATTACTAAAAATTTGTTATTTTAACAATAAAATTATTAATGATACTGGATACATAGTTCATCTTCTTCTCTTAGTGCCTATTTGATTCGAATATCGGTGATTATTTAGCCTATTATTTATTTACTATTAAAAAAGTATATCCATAGGGGGTTCGATCCGTAGACTTCTCGCATGAGATACTGCCACTCTAACTGCTGGACCACAAATACAACACTGATTGGTATAACAAAGAATTAATAGAAACCGTTTCTAACTATTGATATACACATTTTGGTCAGTTATTATTATTATGATTGACAGTTGCTCTGAGTAGCTCCATCAACGTTTGAGAGAACCATTTGCTTAGATTTCAGAGCCAAGAAGTTCTTCTCCTTCCAGGTTCTCTTCTGCTATAAACTTTCCTGTAGAGTATCAATTTGAAAAGGTGGCATTTGATATTATTGATCTCATAATATGATAGTAATAGATGAGTTTTTTTTCATTTTATGGTCATTAATGTTTCTTTTTCTTTATTCATTCTCTCCAAAAATTTCTCATTGGTCACTTTTTTCGTCCATGAAATTCTCAAGACTCTCCTGTATAGCCATTTTCAAGGCCCCAAACCTTTTCTGGGTTCTCGGTAAGTGCTATAATTCTGTTCCATAGAAGAGTGTGGAGAAAATATAACAATGCATAAGTCTGCTTTTAATAGAGATATCGAGATTATGGCTCTTTAATAGTTTGGACATTTTAACTTGATTCTCTTTAACAAATAATTGGCAGTTTACAATCTGTTCTTTACTTATCACCATATATTTAATTTTTCTGATGTTTAGCTGTAGACCATATCGTACACTGGCATCGTTTATTCTATTTACCAGTTGTTGTAGGTGTTTGTAGGTCATTTAAACTATCAGCAAATATCACAGCATCGTCTGTTTAACGAATATTGTTGCTAATATCGTTATGCGATCATTTTATTTATATAGAAAAATATCTATATACATACTTGCATTGCACAATTAGTTAACTTAATTATTTGATTCACGTTAAATCGAAAGTCTTGCTGTAGTTCAACGTAATTTTTTTTTCTTATGTTTCCAAAAACTGATAGCAAATATTAAAACAAACGTTTTGACTCCAAAACGAGCTCCTAATATCAATATTAAGATTTGCTTCAATCCATTTTTTTTCACTAGCCATTTTAATAGCACAAGAAAATTGTTATTTTCAAATTTTCATAACTTTGGAACAGTTAATTGTTACAACAATCTTAAAGAAGCAGTTTAAAGGAAATTTCAAAAAAAGTCCTTAGAACAAAGTAGGAAAATATTTTTATATTCTCATCAACTCATAGAATCGAGTATGACATGCGTAGCATGACGTGGTTTTTCATAGGTTATCTTTACTTAGAATAAAACAAAGTCACTCCTGCTGTCTGTTCCCTTAGATCTTCTAAACTACACAATGGATTTTATGCAGTTTTCAGCAATTGATAGAGTGATTCAAGAGGAAGGTTTGCAGGAATAATACATGCATATTATAGTAGAGAGAAGTCGGGAAGTGGTACGTTACAGGTGCCACTTTGCACCACGACTTAGAAATGCTAGAAGTGAAGGCTGTTATCCAAGACAACTATCGTAAGCTAAGCGAAACATTTGCATCTCACCCTAACCAAACTGTACGGGAAAACCTAAATAATCTGCCTCCCCCCAGGAATCAAAGAAAGCTCAAGAGAAAGAGGCATGTTGATTTAGTGAAGGATTAATCTCCACAGTAATAATAAAAGTAAAAGAATGGTTTTTAAGGACCATCAAAGGATGATGACCTTATTCACGTGACAGGTTAATCTAAGTCTAGTCAGCTTCTGCACTGTGTCTGCCCAACCATAATGCCGACTAGGCAAAAAGTTATAACAAGGAGTAAAAAAAAAAGTCGGGAAAATCAAAGATTTATAATGTGAGGTCATAATTAACATATTTTTGTGCACTTACATTGCAAACCCTGACTAAACCTTATGAGATAGATCAAACTAATATGCGGCAAAATTGTGTATCTTAACAATATTGATAAAAAAGTCCGCGACGGTATACATATGTCTATTTTCTAAGGATAACCCACCGAAACCATTTTTATCTTTTACACATAACAAAAAAAAATCTTGGTTATTTACTAAGCTATTTTAAACAATGCAGTATTATTCCTTATCCAATTAAATACATTAGATACGTTATGCATTTCATGTAGATCAAAATTGTCCTTTACAGCATAGGTATAACAAAAATGAATATCTTAGAAGACATCACAGATTTAAAAAGCGTTGGTAGAACGACTGGATATTGGTGGTCGTTTTATTGGTATCTTTTTCTTATAAATATAAAAATGTTACATTGGTCTTTATTTAGGACAAAAACGCGAAAAATTTTACACCAATTAGGTATGTAAGGTACATGTACTCTTAAAAGAGTACGGTTGGTCACCCTACATAGGATAACATAACAATTGATCCTTACAGGAACCGTATATTTTCGGTAAGTTTTGTTCAAGTTCGTGAAATAGCATTTTAACGCATTTTCCTCAAAAAAGGCTGTTAAATTTTACACCGTAACGAAAGAAATCTCTACAAAGTTTAAATTAAAAAGTTGACAAATTTACTGGAAAATAAATATGAATTTCAATTAAAACCCGATAAAATTAAGTTAATTTATTTGAATTTCTTTATTGTTCATTGTCGAAGATATTAATTAGGAATAAACGTATTAAAATAATATACTAAATTTTTAAATAATTAATAATTAATTAACGGAACTAATTTTAATAAATTTTTATTAAAGATACCTCAACTCTTAACGTATTGAGTCCATTTATCCTAAAAAAAGGCACGGTTCCTGTAGGATAGCTGCGAATCTATTCTACTAAAATAACTGAACGGTTTTAAATGACATTTGAAATAAAAAATGTTCAAGTCTAAAGGAACATTTTATATTTAAAATTGTAATGAACCTGTAAGATAGCTAAATCTCTTCTTAGAAAAATAGTTTTAAGGATTTTGATGAACTTACTTTGGATCTAAAGTCTGAAAGTTGTATCTATCATCTTTTTCTGTCAAAATAGATTAGTTTTTAAATTTCATTGTGAAGATAGGGAATCAATTAATCAATAAATTAAATTTAGATACTCTCAGCAAAGTGAGCGGATATCAGCTAGGAAAATATAATTTATAAAAAGTTTTAATATTTCAGTAATCTGAATATTGGACATCTGATTATTGTATTGTTCAATAATTGTATGCTCTTATTATTTTTATTTGTTAATATTTGACTATAATTTGGAAGTATGGAATTTGTAAATAGAAACTGTCGTAATTTACATATGGTATGACAATATTTTAACAGAATATTTCAAGATACCTGGCGATGTCTAAATAAGGCCGACGAAACATTGTATAAGTGAATCTTAAAACATATTAATATGGTCTTTTCATTTGATAAAATTCTTCCTCGATAAAAACTATAATTTTCTTGTGTTATTTAAACGGATAATGAAAAAATAGATTGAAAGAAATCCTAATTTTGATATTAAGTGCTCGTTTTGGCGTCAACATTTTTGTTTTAAATATAGGTAGGTACTATCAATTTTTATTACCACAGAAAAAATATTTTTTTCTGAAACACCCTAATGTGTTTAACCTTACTGCACGTGCAACTTATGAACCTCCAAGTATTTTTTCTCATCACATTATAGGAGTTAATTATTTTAATATCATAAGTTTCGTTTATCAATGGATTTGGGGATTATATCGTCGAAATCTAAGAACAATATTTGTATATAATTTGCAATGTAAATATTGTCCTGAACCCGTCTGTGAAAATTATAAAAAGAGAGATTCAGTATTTTCATCTCCGTCTCGAGCTTGGTTAATGTAACGCCCAATATTGCATTAAAATATTTCGTTTCTCTCCCATATAAGTACACTTGGAAAAAGTTTGACGCATATAATACATCATAGAGCCACACGCTTTTAGTATTAAAATAAATCCGTATATCTACCTATACGAAAATATGAAAATGAAGTTTGATTTATGACGCGCCTTTTTTCCCCGTACGTTTATTATTTCTTTACATCACATTAATTTTTCAACGTTTTTCCATTTCCATTGTTAATGTACGGCTATTAAAACTATATTTGAGATTTTTTCCTCGTAATGTTGAGCTTTAAAATCATTTTTATTATAATATCATTGAAATAATAGACATACATGAGCTATATTTACATCGATTTTTTTTTTGCTTCTAAAATACGTAAAGTTGCAAAATTCGATTATCTTGTCTAATATTTTTGACAATGATTGATCATTTGAGGATGTGCGTATGGATTCCTTTTGAGGTGACCTATCCGTTATGCCATTATCATAGAAGCGTTTCCCTTGAGAGGCGAATTTGTGCGAATTGTATATTATGAATAAGATGAGGTGCGTTATTTTTGATAAGATAAAAGTATAACACACAGGGACTCGTTTGTGTAACATTCTTTTGAAAATGACTGACAGAATAATTTGTTTTGAGCACAAAGAAGATTTAGAAAGTTGTGTGTATTATTAAAAGAATTCACTTAGACAATTTCGATTTACTTTTTGTTTTGTCAAAGCCATCGTATTTGGATTAAGAGTACTTTTGGTTCTTTTATGAAATGCTTATAAAAAAAACGCGATTGGAGTAAAAAAGTGGCCGTTTCTTTTAAATCCTTAACAATTGACAAAAAAAAAACTGAAAAAGAATCTAAGTAATTGCTTACAGTATTACATGTAGAGTGTAGAGACAATTAATTAACTCCAAAAATTACGTGTATACTTAACTTTTTCAATGGCTATAAGTATTATAGATTTGTCAACTTGGTATGAAAATTATCCTATTCTATGAATGGCTATAAACTTCATATTTATCAGATTATCCTTCATCCATCAAGGGCTTTTTTAAAATTTAGTTATTATAAGGGCCTACATATATATTTCTTATACTTATAGAGTTAAAGTTTATAAAGGATCGATGAATTCGATCCTGGTTGCCAGTTATTTATTTTATGTGGATGGCGAATCAGTATAATAACACCTCGATAATTTTTTTTTAAATTAGTTTAAATTTGAAGCAATTATCAAGTGAATAGACCGCTGTTTTATGTTTTTAACAATTTATTTTTCTTTTACACAACGTTTTGTCGGTGTTATTTCGACTTCTTTTCACCTGATAATTGCTTCAAATATTAAAAAATATTAAGACCTGAAAATTAGTATTATTAGTTTAAATTGTATTTATTATGTAATTAATTTGAATTTGTAAATTTAAGGTTATAGATGAGAGTCAAATTTATGTTTAATATTGAATTAATTGTTGAGATTTGGTTAAGTATCGCCTAGTTTTAGACTATTAACGAATACCAAGCACTATCTGAATCTTCTTTTGAATTTTGCATCTATTTATTAATTTTTAGGCGTCTCTTGTGGCACAATAACTTAAGTTGTGTTCAACATTTCGCTTGGGCGTGAGATTTGTCGATTAAGTACATTTTAACTTGAATAATTTGATTCTCATCTAACAACAAGACATAAAATTTTACTGTGGGAAAAAAATGTTGGAAGATAAATTAAATTTTTTTAATGGAAGGGTAAATATTATAGGGATAAGGGAAATATATAACTCTAGTACTTTTCAAAGTTACCAGAACCTCAAGTTATCCACAAAACATAGCTTGTGTCATTTTCTTAATACTATATTACTAATTTTCTATATAGTGGACCTATAGCTATATGAACTGTTTTTCAATTATAAGAACGATTTGTGGTGCATGCGGTGTTGTGACTACGATCCACCTGATATCAGCTCATGATCTACCAATAATTTGCAACCAAAAGTCAGTAAAGTATTTAGTATAGAAATATTAAGTAGTTTTTAAAAAGATTCCTTATGATCATCAACTTTGAATTATATAAATAAAATTTGAATTTTCATATTGTTTTGGTAACTAAAAAGTATATTAATATCTACGCTAAGATATTGAAATTGTCTTCCCTGCGGTAAGGACGGTTTTCTTCTTCTACTAAAATGTTAGCTTTGATAAAAACATTGTACCACTAACCAAATAAGCATATAAAAGCCTCTGATCAAGAAAGGAAAATCCGGGTTCTATGCCCCGGAAATATTGGTGCGACCTTATTTTAAGGATGTTTGAAAGGCAAATCAAAATGATGACAAATAAACGAAAATTCATTCAAATGTTAGTTAATCTTAAATCTACTGGTAATCTTAAAATGGTTGACTAAGCCGTTCAAAAGTTATAACAGTTTAAAAAATCTGTATTTTAACTTGTATTGCTTATAAAGATTTGTTTGTTCACTCAATAGATTATTAAATGAATGTAGAAAAAGATAGCAAACGTTTCAAATATTTAAGCTATAGCATTTGAACAATGTATAAAATAATTTTACATTTAATTAAGAAAAAAATTAAAAACAACTTGAAAATCTGATTTTACTGACTCATAAATTGTATAAATTGAGGTATATTCACTGCCAAAACGAAATAGACTTTTTTCGTCTAGTGTATTTTTTCTTATCTAAATCAAGATTAATGCATTTTTGTATTTCTTTTAGAATCTATTGAAACTATGTATTTACTTCGTGACAAACTAAAAACAGTTAATGAATTCATGCATTAGGTATAAGTGTTCAGTACTTTTCTTCCCGATTGTATCTCTTATAAATTCTTAAAGGCCCAATCATTATTGATTGTATTTTTATAGTTTTAGTTATTTAATGTCAAGTTTTAAACTCGATTAAAATATTGCAAACCAAGTATTGATAACAAATGTATTATTATTTAAACTTAATAATTTTCAATCTGGTTTTGAATTTATTTTATATGATTTAATAAAGATCTTTTGTCGTGTTTTTTTTTTTTATTTGTAAGTAAGTCTCAGAAAATACCTAGCGTTGAAATACTGTGTTCACAAATATTGTAGTATAGATTGAATGGGATATAAAACGATTTTGTGATACAATACGTATTTGAAATGGTACGTCTTTGTTTTGGACATTAGGGTAATTTCTGCCTATCATTTTTTAACAGTGATACACATAAATACAAAATATTAAATCTGTACTACAATATTTGTAATCACAATATTAAACTGCTAAAAAAGCAAAAAAAAAAACGCAATAGTTATCAAAGAAATTTAACAGATTATTTAACAGATATACAGTTAAGTAAGAGGGTGTACAGGATGCGGCCCGCGAGACGTCTTGCTGCGGCCCGCAAGATTTTTACCAATTCGAATTTGCGACTACCTTCATTTCTCTTTGTAGGGTGGTGTCAATTCGTGTAGAGTTTCCTGAATTACGGGATTCCGAAGTTAAAATGGCGGGGATTATACAATATGAGACTCATTTTTGGGGTAGAATTAATAGTAAATTTGGTGGTAATTTTCATTGGTAGTTCGTACGTCGATTTTTAATGGAATCACAGGGGGCTCGATGGGGGGGGGGGTGTTTCTGTAGCATTTGCTGAAATGCTTACCATTAGACCCGTCACTATCCAAGTGCGGTCCGCACTAAGCCCTAAGTAAAATATTTAGCCGTTTTAAAAGGACTCTTGGTGTATACTGTACAGTGTTATACACGTTGGTGGTAATAGTGATATTGCCCTAATTCGTTCTAACTATAGAAATTATCTTTTAAGCTGGGCTCAAGCGATTTGTGTACTTGACAAATATTTGTTATTGGCATATTGACATATTGACATACTTATACTTTCCATAGTGTGTGAGTGGTTAACGATTCCATTTTCTGTCGGTAAAAATGATTCGAGTCAAAGGGATCACAAGTATATTGTATCAATAAACGGGCATACTTGTAAACTGTGTACGTCGTGTGAGTGACTCGCTTGCTTTGGCTATTAAAAATTTAGTATACTTGCCAAGTACACAAATATTGGTGTACTTGCTAAGTGCATAAGTCGTCTAGCTTGGATTTAAGATAGAAGCAGCTTTGACCTTTGGCGCTTCAATAAGAAAACTGTATTCCATATACCTAGATCTTTTGTCAAAAAAGCACATGCGTTCCAATGAGTGCTAAGCGGTTCGAGGCAGTGTTTAGTTATGTTTACTCAAAAGGACCACAAATATCCACAAATATACCCACAAAACGGCAGACTATCTATATAAAAAAGTCGGTGGCCTTTGTCGTGAAATGGGAGCAACGTTTTAAAAAATTTGAAAACGTCGACAGTTAAAAATCGTGGATCAAAAGTTTAAGTACCCAAAAAGCACAAAACAATGACTGTGACTTTATCCTTATCCTAGCTCGAAAGACAAGCCAAATTAAATTGAAAGGCCTTAAAATTTGACTAATTTGGAAAGTGCTTCCTCTCAAAAAGGCCGAAAAATTTATAGGAATTATGCCACGCAAATACTAAGCAAACAGTACAAATACAATTGCGCATTGTTTCTAATCATAATTATATACGGTGCACGCTTTTACTAAACTGACTGTTGATTTACGGAAAAGGATTTGTTCGTACAAATTATAATTATCTGGTATAAATTGTTTTAAATTATGTTGTGATGATTCTTATTTATTAAAACTATGATCATTATGGTAATTATTAACACTTGATGGGAAATATTTATATTTTTATTGCTAAAAAAATTAATGCTGGTTTGATGTGTTTATTGTCTACTCTCTATAAATGCTAGTTATAAGTAAAACAGAAAAACATACTCTTTTAATTTCTGTATCACAGACAAAGATGGTCAATTGATAGAAAAAAGTGGTTGCGTGTACTTATGTACGCGCGTGAGAAGTTATACTTGTTTGGCATCATTAAAAATTAGTTTTTATTAATTGCATTCAAATAATCAATTTTAAAAAATTGTAAATTAATATTTAATAATAATAATAATAACAATATATATATATTTAAAGATATAATTATTAAAAATAAAATTAAGAGAATAATATTTTAATTTATATGAATAAATAATATCCAAAGGAAGCTGCCAGACGTTTATAAAATTTGTCAGGATCATATTTAACGAAGCTTCATAGAAATTGCGAAATAAAGTGAGTAGCTACTTTTCAAAGTAAATGTCTTAATCTTATTCTTATCTTGTTTTACTAAATTATTATTCTAAGATGGTTGAATCATTTTAGAATCCTAGATTTCGTAATAACTAAGAATATGCATGGAATGCAGACGCCATTTTCATCACTAAACTCCAAATAGTATAACAGCTACTGCAAAATTCGAGAAAAGTAATAACTTATTTATTAATAATATGTGTCATTTGTATACAGGGTGTACCAACTAGACCGGCCATTAGAAGTTTCCGGAGAACCTGAAATAATAGAAATCTAAAAATTGGGGTTAAAACCTAACTGCATTGGAGCTACCTTCCTAAAATATTTTTAGTTTTCTGACACTTCCGGTTATACCGGAAGTCGACACTAAAATCGTTATTTCAAATGGCATGCCCTATTTTTCTTTACATAACTCGATTGAGTTAATAATTCTGAGCATCTTTCATAATAACAAGATCTCATCTAATCCTTAAGGTTTTCGAGAAAAATTACTTTTTTTGAAAATTTCGCAGCAAACGGACATCTTCTAAAAGGTCCATAACTCCCACAATAATTTGTGTTGGAAGCTCGACATAGGCTCGTTTGAGAGCTCAAAGATGCTGTTACACTCGAGAATATCAAAAACAATCAAATTTTGTTACTAAGTATCTCCAAGTGCATCGTAAAGTAACACGTGCTTAATTGTGCAAAATTTCAATTTTTTTAAATGGCACTACCTAATTTTATTTGCCTTTTTTGGTTCTTCTTAAAATTCCCCACATTTTCATAATTCATATCCCTATAGCCAAGTGTGAGGATTTTCGAGTTATCGTGGAAAATATGAAAATTCAACGTTACATCTGTAATTTATACTGCGTAGCCGAGCTTTATGCTGTAGTTGGCTATGTCTTCAGGTAGGTTTGATTAATAACACTGTGTATGAAACATAGAGGGAGATAGATCTTTAGGCGAACTTAGCTCTTTATCCACTGAATCAAGCGATAACGAATCAAACCTACCTGAAGACATAGCTTCAAATATAACTTCAAAAATTAAATTAAACAATCTTTGAAATGGTTATTAAAAGGTTTTCATTGTTGAAATTTTGAAATAATACAAAAATAAAAGTTGAAAATCCGTGTTTTTCTTATTCTGATGAAACAATTTACCTTTTAATGATGTTGTCATTGTTAAAAATATGTATACAACTTTACCTCCACTTTTTAAATTGAAAAATGTCTCAAAATGTTCTATAAAAATAAATTTGAAAAGTGATTATACCTATTAAATGTTTACATTTTTCTACTTTTATATGAAGTCTGTTTTAGTCGTCTTCATGATTCAAAAGTTTTTTGTAGAAAATAAGTGAACACATTGTACACGAAGTATCTTTCTCCGTGATATTGAACGAGACAAGGTGTACTTAAGGTGAAGTAGGTTTTTGTTGTTTTACTACCGGAAGTGCGACGGCAAGAACGAGTCTAGCCATTTCCTTACTGTTATCCGGGAGTGTAACTCCCAATAAGTTGGGATAGTCACTCAGACGTGTTTGGTACACAAAATTCTTTGTATGAAAAAAACAGTGTAGGGGGGTAAAAAAGTGAAACGCCAGCTTTGTTGGCACCGACTTATTCTTTTCTTGAACTTTTTAAGGACTGTTGTGCATAAATTTTGCAATAGTTCAGTAATACAGCGTTGAATTTAATCTTTTAAGGCTTCAATCGTTGTGAGTTTTATAGCATTAATTTGTGGCTTTAAAAAAAATCCAAAAAAAAAAATCTAAAGGCGTTTAATCCCCTGATTTGAGCGACCACTGCTCATCTCTAAAACGAGAAAAACACAACCCGGATATGACTCGTGCAGTAATTCAACTGTTTTTTTTTTGATTGAATGGTATGTCGCACCATCTTGTTGCAATCGCATGTTGATGAGATCCATATTATACAATTTTGGCACAAAAATTAGTTAAAATTTCATGATAACGAATATCAATCACGGTTAGTGCTTGAATAACTGCATTTTCGAAATAAAATGGCCCGATTATGCCTCCAGTCCTTTTTGGATGCACCTGTTTCTCCATATCCACTTGTAGCTTTCGAAATCCCAAATGCGACAATTTTGTCGACTAACGAAGTCATCAAGATGAAAATGGGTCTCGTCACTAAATATGATTTTCGATGAAAAATCATAATCCAAGTGTCGTTGTTCCAAAAACCTATCAACAAACATTCTGCGTTGCCCATGGTCTTCTAATTACTTAACCAATAACTTCCTACATATACTAGCGAAAAACCATTTTTTTTTAATGTCAAACCATAATATTACAAACAGCTAGGGCCCAATTCAAAACTGGCGTTCTTATTGGAACATCCTTTATTTGTAGATATTCATTTGGGTTACTTATAAGAAATATCATTAGTGAACTCGTATCACATTATGGTGTATTTATATTTTTTCATAATTTTGAATAATTTGATAAAGTAAAATATTATAAAAAATCTAAGTAGATACCTATTTGAAAAGTATGATATATGATATTGAAGCCAGAGTAATCCCGTAGTTGTTATAGATTTCAATTTAAAAAAGTACACATCTCCAAATTGGCAACTATAGTCATACTAAAACATTTGAACTGTAACTTCTTTAAAAGGAATATTTTTAAATTGGTTTGAAACCATTGAAAAGAACTCATCTAGATAAAAAATATCAAATACTTTATATAGTACAATTTTACATCTTTAAAAAAATAATATTCCATTTTCAAATTCAAACTTAAGTTAATCAATTTTGATTTTGTCACGGTATTTAGTATTCCAGATTCAAGTTACATACTAATATATAAAAACAATATATAAGAACTAAAGATATACAGGTTCTTTTACATCCCAAACTTTTGACTAAAAATAAAATTTAATATATATATATATATATATATATTAAGTTAATAATTATATATTATTCATAAAAAATATAAGTTTCAAAAATTAATTTACTTGGGATAAAAGAAATATCTGTAGGCTTCCAAGATGATTGAGTTTTTTTTTTCAAAACCATTTATTTTTGCTAATTTAAAATGGCTTATGACATGATAATATACTTTGGTTTTATGATGAATAATAAGAGTCCTGTATGTCTGGTCGTATGGCACTACACCGCATAACAAAGAAGAAAATTGCTGTTGGTCGTTGTTTTTTGTTGGTAAAAACATAGATTTTATTAAAAATACGTTTTTTGCATACTATTTCAAATTTAATTACAAACGTTATTAAATTGGAAATATTGAGAGCTGGTTAAATATTTTAATCATCGTTTTCCATTATAAATAATGTGGTTTTGATCTTGTTGGTATGTTAAGAGAAAGATGAGTTAATAAAATTTAAACTTATGTAATACGCAATAGAAATAAAAGTGAAAAATTTTTTTGATTAAAAAGCGGAAGCCACAAATCTCAACAGAGTTCTTTATTAAATGAAAAAAAAATTGCTAAAGCTGAAAATATTTTTATGCTATTTATTTCATTTTATCTACACAAAAATTGGAAATTTATAATTATTTAAGTTTCAATTTTTCAAGTGTAAAAAAATGAACTCTGTTTACAGTTTAATGTCAGTCAACACAGTTATTAATGATTTTCTTTTTTTTTTTGCTAAAAAATGTAACGAAAATGAGAGGTGAACATATAAAAAATGGGGTGAATTCATGCGAATTTTAATGTAAATTAAATGTAATGTTATGAACAAAATAAAAAAGTAAAAAGCCATCTCAAACACATTTTTTAATGTATTGTTTGAAATGTTAAATTAATTTAATTTTTCTCCTGTAATTTGTCAAAGCAATGTACAGCTGTACCTAGGCTAAATTTTATTAAACGAATTTTGATATTCACAGAGGATTTCAATTGTAGTTATGCTAAACGAAACCTTCTGCGTTTGATATTATTTCAAATTTATTGATACAAACTTAAAAGCTTTAGGATTGTAGTTAATTAATACAACAACTGATAGATATTTATACAAAGAAAACTGTAAAAATACTTTTCTTTTGTATTTATTTGATGTTGTAGAATTAACTTTATTTCTATTTGATTATGGATTGTGTTATATGCCTTTGAAATTTATCATGCAGAATGTTAAAAAAATATTTTTTAAAATTACACAGTACCTTCTATATGCTTCTATGATATCCTCTGTGTATATAGATAGGTAATAGATGGTCTATGCTACTGAAGAATCTTTGTAATTAGTAGCATCCTTTATATTTGTTATAATTAATCATTTTTTAAATTAAATACATAGACAGGACATGATGGATATGATTAAAATAATCCTATCATTATTGAATCATGTGTCATTTCTTGAAGCTGTTTGAAGAAGGAACGATAAAATATCCGAAATTAGATGAAACTTAAAGATTGAAAGAAACTCATAAGAATGTGATTTTCGGTCCGCGTACTGAAACTTTTTAAAACTACTTATTAATCACAGAGTTTGTCTAGTTCTTGTACTTATATTATGATCATCTTTCATCTATCACTTATTGTAGGTAGTTACATAGTATAAAATGATCACTAACAACAAGACTGTTTTCAGTGATTAGACTCTCTTATTATCTAAAAGTAAATAAAGTGATAATTATTAAATCAATTTCTACTATTTGAAACGTTATAACGTTAACAAGTTACTTTGAACTTAGATTGTTCAGAAAAGTATAACCTCATTATTACCTGTTTACATCAAAGTATGGAATAAATTGAAAACAGAATAAGCCTTGAAATGTGAAGATTTCATTAGTAGGTATCATTATATGAAAATTGGTTCTATTAAATATTTAGATACAAACCATTCTTCTCTGATTGTTATATTACAATGATTATGCAATAAGGATGTTAATAGTAGAAAGGAACTAGAGAGCTTGAGAAGTATACAATACAATGTTTTAGAATAAATAAAATATATTGTAAGTATTGAAAGTGTGATAAACATTATATTTCTATTAAAAAAAAAAACGATAAAAAGCTCGTTTTGCGAAATGACCGCTTGTGTTGAGAAGTGTAGATTTACTTATCTTTGGTCGTATGAAATAAATCGTCATGTACTATTGTAAATTCAATCACTTATACAGTTTAACTGTAATTAAATCATAATTTTCAAACTCTAAAATCATATATACCAAAATTTTCAATTTCCATTTTTTTCTCTCTTAAATAAAAACTAACACTCTACAGTATACATTATACATTTTAACTTCGAAGCTCTGGAGTTGGGACTTTAAAGTCTAGTATTTTAACTACATCACAGTCAAGCGTCATAGTTTTACAAATTGTTGTTTTTTAAACCTATATCAATTTTATCAATCTTATATCAAATATTAATGTTGATGAAAATAAAATCAATCCAACGGGGAATTTTCTTGATATTGTAATATTAATAGCTTCATTTAGTTATACATTATAGAATCATGACCAAGTACAAGCTGTTTTGTAAAGAAATCACATAGAAATTATTACGCAGTAAAAAATTTAAAAAAAGTTATTCTAAACAGTTTTAAAAAACAAAACTCTAAAAATTAGCATTTTTCCATTAAAAAAACGACATTGAAATAATGTTGTAACAAAAGGATTTTAAAAATTGTTTGAAACAGTTTCAAAAAACAAAACGTCTACAATGTCAGCTATCGTTTTACATTTTGATATGTTTGACGTCTTAATTAACATACTTTCCAGATGCAAATACAGCAAACAAAACCGCTAAAAACTACTTGTATATTAACTAGACAGTTGGTATATAAAAAGTTAGAGTTTCAAAAATACCATAAATTTGTTCCTGCACCGAAAACATAAACGAGAAAAAATTTATAAAAGGTGTCTATAAAATAATGTTGATTTTGAACACTATATAGAACTCAATTGAAAGCAATATCTAAATGCATTCATGGTGATAATCAGATCTTTAGCAGGTACATTGAAAACAGTGAAATTCATCAATTTGATGTAATGAAAGTTAAAAGTGAATTTTAACAATCTAAAAATATGTATTGAACTCACTGCTCACTGATTGTTTAGTTTCTATTTGCTATTCAATTCTATTTCTATTATAGTTTCTGTTAGCGTTTATATTGGTTAGTATTTCGAATTAATGTACATATACCAAGCAGAGTTTGACTCATAGAGTTGAAAATATACAGAGTTACATAGCAATGAGTTGAACAAAATAAAAAACTCTTTACCTTATCAACGGGTGCAACTTATAGAGAGTTTAAAATGTTAAAAGTAAATTACGACTGAAATACATTGAAAGATGACTGAACTGCAAAAACTGAATGCAAATAGTGAGATTTCTAGGCACGTAAGAACGGGATTTTGCTTTTTTTCTCCAATTTTTGAAGTACATTAATTTTTATTTGCATAAATATAACCAGACTCTGCCTTAGTGTGTGCCTGTTGGTCAGTTTACCGCATCTATGGGCTCTAAGAAAATACTTCAGAATGAATTCAATAAACATTTCATTTCATTTTCATTTCATTTCGATTCATATACATACCTATAACTAATAAAAATACAATAAGAAAGACTAAAACATTCTCTATAAATCGTCTATAATGGGATTTCTGAATTATTACTATTCATTTTACGAACCTGTAATAAATGTTTTTAATTATAAACTTTCATTTTGTTATAAAAAAAAACTTAGGGACACTTTTAGCTTAGTTTTAAGATAAGGTACTTACCTGATTTTAGAGATACCTAGACTAAAATCTAAAAGATATTAATTATCAAATAAAACTGAAGTTAAAAATTAGTATAAATATAAACTAATTGAATCTCTAAAAAAACTTGGTAAATGAATCCACAGAATCATGCCATTATAGCTATTTTAATAATCCCGAACGAAGTCGGATACATCAGTTAGTAATCAATACATGTTTACCTTTTTTTGTACACGTTAATTTATGCTTTTTGTAAGTGTTTTTTGCATCGGCCATTAAAACATTTTTCTTATCAAAGTTTATTACCAAGTAATATGTACAGATGATGTCTGTTGATTAACAATTTTTTTCAATATCCACACTGTTAATTAGTTAAGCTTATTGTTGTATCAAAAAGAGAAAAATATAAATGTGGTATTTTGAACTTTTAATTTTAAAATTAAAATTTGCAAGGTTTGCTTTTTGGAGTGATTTGCTCTTAATAATTTTTTAACTATTAATTTTTAGTAACTTAGGAAATTTGCAATTTTTATGTTCGATTAAACATACTTAGATACATATTTCTAAAATATTTAAATTGTAAGGAAATTATTGGTAGGTACCATCTTATTGGATTGTTCGTATACACCTATGTTAAAGTTTTTTTTTATATTATAACTATTGTAAGTAAGTGCGTATCGCTATTTTTAATATTTTTAATTTAATGTTTGTTTCATGTATAACTGAAATAATAAAAAGTTTTCTTAATTAACCGTTTGGCAAATTGCTTTTTTTATTAAATTATAAATATTTTTTTTATTAAGATTTAATATTTTTTTTTCCTTTTTTCGTTATTATTTTTTGTCTATTTTATATATATTATTAAGAGTAAGAGAATCTATTTGCTTTGAAGTTTAATTGGACAAAATTCCATCATGAATACATCTTTATACATTTTTCTATTATCTATTTTGTTCTCGAATTGAATTCTATGTTCATAGCGCTTCAGTTAATTCTAGAATCATCTTGCACACACAAACAATGTTAGGTTCAAATCTACCTTTATACAAGCGAAATTTCTTTTAGCAAATGTTTTCCGTTATAATGAATTTGCACAAAATGGAATATGCAAGAATGGAATTAATTTTCAATTGAAATTTTCATGTTTACGACTCCACTACGTTACACACAACACTATACACACATATACTAGAATATAGTCCATACTCTATGTTTATGTGAGATAGATATTTCATTCCTTGGTTTCAAAAAACGAACACCTGGAACATCGACAAACATTGTATAGTGTTAAGAATGTTCTCAATAATTAACATAGTTGTCAAATAACTGAATAAGTTAATTATAATTTTGTGCAAGATGTCATATTCACATAAATTTCTCACGGTTTTTGCGTATGGAAACTTTATGCTGAGATATTAATTAGGTCGAAAGTTTCACATTGTGAGGTTTCAATTATAAAAGATTTTCGTCTCTTCGTATTCAGTAGCGGAGCTACAAGTTGTAAACGTCGTTAATCGTATATTGATGAAAATTTGAGATAAACTTATCTTTATTGTACAGGTGAATCAACATATTACTCTATCTTTCATCGAGTTTTGGCATTTTAACGATATGTGAATGTCTAGCTACTAATTAATTTTTTATGAACTTGAACTTCATTTTAACGTTTGATGAGACGTTGGAAGGAATTGTTAAATGGTTATAACTTAATCATAACTCCATCAAAATTAAAGTAAGATAAAAAGAAATCAAATACCTAGACTTTTAATAAGTAACGAAGTGCTTTTATTTTCTTTGAATGTTACGACATATCAATAGCGTATAAGTACATAGTTCCAAATTGAAAGATGAAAAGCGAAATGTTTGCTTTTGTTCGCCCAAGTGTTTTTTATGTTTGTAAATAAAATCATTTTTATGTATTTATTGAATAGCATTTCGCGAAAAAAGAACTTTTCTCCCAACGAAAACGTATTTATGATCGTGTTTCTGAAAGTGTAAGACGAAAAGCAGTCAATATAAAAAGCATATAACATGGAAAGAAAATGTTTTTGCGCCGGAGACTATCACCTCTATCAACTTTTGAGTTAAATCGACAAATTTCTTGTAAAAGACTTGGATTTTTTGCAAAGTTATATAAGTATTTCTAACATGTTTGTAGAAAAGTACCTACCTACTTACATTTTTTAAGACTATTTAAGTACATTTAGGGCAGTTGTACCTTTTTCAGGTGTACATATTATTTTTTTTTCAAAAGAAAATAAGAGAAAACTAACTAAAAAAAACGTCTGTATAGAGTAAGTACAGGGATAGTTAAAAAAAATATTTATAGGGGAAGTGAGTCCAGAAGGTAAAAAAAACTGTAACGTTCGTTTTATATGGTAGGTTGATTTACTTTATAATATATAGTATAATAATTAAACTTTGAAATAAAACACTGTTTGACCACAGAATGCCCAGTATTTGTTTATTTTAAAAAATAACAAAGTTGTCAAAAACCCGTTTTGCCTTCTATACATAAGCCTTAAACGGGTAGTTCCTTTGGGCAAAACGGGTAAGCTTAGGGCAAAATGGGTTACCGTCTTATTATTTACTGTAGTGATTATAAAACTGAGGAATCAGTTTTTTTTTTCGTTTTATATAAAACTAAAGTATAAATATTACTCACTTACTTACGTAGACTTTAATTAATGAATCTCAATATTTTTTTCCTTTTTAGTCGATAGACACTAACAATATATTTATACTCATTTAGTCGGACTTTTAAAGTTACCGATTATTATAGAGATGAAATATGTTAATATAGTAATATAAAACAATAATTATTACCTACAATTAGTTATCCAATAGAAAATACAAACTGACAGTAAATTGAAGCTAAAATGCTTCAAAACTACATTCTTGGTACAAATCAAAAAAATATGTTCTATGCCAGAATAAGAAGTACAGATTCATGAGCCTATTCACAACAATCTCCGCATTCGATTCATTCTTCTTTAGGTAGATCTTCATACGGATCACCACAAACGTGGCATCTATACATTTTCAATTTTTTCTGCGTATTTTTCATGTAAAATAATTTATATCTATATCTACCCGTTTTGCTCAAGACACTATTTTCTTTTTAAAATACAAATAAACTAAAAATAATACTAATTTTCAGGTCTTATTAGTTTTATATTTTAAGTAATTATCAGGTTAAAAGACCAGTTTTTAATTTTAGTTATTTTTTACGTTTTACACTAGGTGTAAAAAGAAACGTACTCTCTTAAATCGAAATAGTGACTATTCACTATTTTGTAGAGAAAAGCGTGAAAAGTATACCACCATTTGAATTTTGTGATATACTTTTCACTACAAAATAGTGAATAGTCACTATTTGTAGTCGAAATAAGATTTAAGAGAGTAGTGTAAAAAGAAAATAAATAATTATAATTAAAAACTGGTCTTTTAACCTGATAATTACTTAAAATATAAACTAAAAATGGAACATTAAGCAAACAAAGTGTTCATTACATTTGTAATTTCAAACTATATTAAGCTAAAATAAAACGGTGATCCCAACAACAAGAATATTATAACGATTTTAGACTAATCACGAAACACTTACCTTGATTTTTTTTTGTATAGATAGCAAAAAATTGTTATTCAAAATTCCTATATTCTTAAACTATTTCGGCGCTCGAGCTTAGCTGATCAAAGCTCGTCAGAGTTAGACAAATCTCCGCGTACGCGCACAAAATGCTAATGCTTCATACAGGAGCGTAGGACTGCTTTCCTTAAGTCTTGTATTTACTGGAAAGAGGTAAGTGTAGAATATTTATTTTTGTTTTAAACATTATGCCAAAAATTGCTTCTAAAATGCTCCTTCAGAATCCAAAACTCAAAAATTAAAATTGCTAAAAATGAAAATAGTCTCTTTTTATTGAAGTTTATGTTATTTTAATTGCTCTCAATTTGCCCTACTGCTTACACCAATAGTTTATTGGGTTTTTGCACTATTTATAATATTTAATTTTTTTAACTATTTGTACCTGTATTGTTGCCCGGTGACGTAATCAACTGTCGTTGGATGTTATGGAAACTAAGTTTTTGTTGACAAGAGTTGTCATTGCGATAATTTTAAGTTTGCTAAGTATAATGTTTGTATAATAACAATTTGGTAAATCGTTTATTAAAATAAAATAAATCTTCCGATCCAACGACAATTCATGACGTCATGGTGAAACAATACATGTACTACTTATCTACATATAGTTTAAAAAATTAAGTATTATAAATATTGCATAAATCCAATAAATTATTGGTGTTAGCAGTAATGCAAATTGAGAGCAATTAAAAAAACATAAACTTCATTTAAAAGTGATTATTTTTACTTTATAGAAGTTATAATTTTTTGAGTAAGTACCGATATATGCAAATTTTTTGAAAATTTTTAAATTAATTAACTAATAATTATACGCGTGGAGCAATTGCGGATTCTGAATAAGCATTAAGGAGCATTAAAAATAAGTTTCAATAAAAATGGTTATTTTGGATTTTATAGACAATAGTTTAAGATGAGGATTTTTTTATACGTATATATACAGCTTAATAATTCGATGAAGTTTGTGTTTGTGCTTTTTAGGTAAAAGTAGGTAATAGAGATTTAACGGTAAATTCAATATTTTTTCTTAAGGTTACTACACACTGTATTAAAGGTTTCAAAGTAGGTGGATAGTGTTATATAATTAAATCTTATTTAACCTACATAAAAATGTCAGTATTTCTTTAAGTTGTGGAAATCTTCAACACACAGCTTTGAAATATACAGGACAAATGCCCATGAATCAGGCTAGAAGGAGAAAGTAAGGGAAGGTAGGTACTGCTCACTCTATAAAATTCATTGATCATCCTGTAAAAATCGACTATGTACGGCTTTTCTTTTTGTTTTTTTGCTATCTGCCAAAGTGAAAAAAGTTTGTTACTCCCTTTAAGAAACACTTTACCTGCGTAAAACTAAACTCAAGAAACTCAATTTAAGATTGTTGAGAAAATAATGAGCTTAATGGAAAATTTTTCAAAATTTGAAATCCACAATTGATGATTTTTTTTTAAATTATTGTCAACTTTTCTGTAATTCATAATTACATCACTATTGAGTGAATTTAGTATTACGATTGATGACGCGTGAGTGTAGGGAGGTACTCAGCAGTAGTCCTACCTTATTTTATTTAGCGCTTTAATCACTGTTTACACTAGCACTTTACACTTAGCTTTTGGCACTTTTTGCACTAGCACTTTACATTTACGTGAGCAGCTCACGGTGGTGTCTTCTTAGCTCGCTATGAATGAAATTGAAAATTGATTCTGCTTTTCAGATTAAAATAATTAAGTTAGTGTAATTTTAGTAAGGTATAGATAATTTCGGTCACATTCCTTGAAATATATTAATTTGGTTTTTGAGCTTCAAGTAAATTTCGATAAATATTTCTTATGAAAAGATAATAAAATAACCTATATTAATGCGAATTAGACTAAACAGTTTTAAAATAGTCGCAGTGGCGCTCTTGATTTCAAAGTCCTCTTTAGTACGGCAATACTGGCATATAGGTACACTGTACAGGACTAACAGATTCTATTAGTAATAATTTATTTTCCATTCATATTTATTATATTTTTTAACACAAAGATATACCTCCTTTCTATCCCTTTAAGATTTTGTAATAATCAGAACTTAACCAAAAAACCAAAACCTAATAAAATATCGTTGATGCCTGCTGAATTCACATGACATGTTGTAAAGAAAATGGTATAACTTTAGTTTTGAATAAATGTTTAATTATAATATAATATAATTAATATGTATATGTAATATAATATAATTCAATAACTAACAAAAAAAAAAAACAATAAGCTTTGGTCACTTTTCACTATTATTGGCTCTATTCCATGAAATACCTATAGCAAAATATAATAGAAAAAAATAAATAAAAAGTTAAAAATTAAAACTTGAGTTGGAAAAACTTTTTACAAGATGCTTTTATTATTGATTACTATTGTATATATACTATACATAGAAACAATTATAGTAGTTTATAATGCAAGCGTGGAAATTGATCAATATCTAACGAGTGTGGATGCGTGAGCTTAAACTTTTTAAGTTTATTTTAATGAACATAAGTATGAATTTAATGCAAAAGCCGTCATGTGATGAGTGCACTGCTTCTTTTGTACGTCTACTTTATTAGGTTAGTTTTCCATCAAACGGATAGCTTAAAAAACAGTTTTGTTTTTAAAACAAGGCAATATGTTAAATTTTTTTATAACAAAATGTAGTTATACTATTTAGAAGAAAGATTAAAGACCCAATATTGTGATGATCTACAGAAATTATTTTTTAATTTATAATTTTTATAGGTAACTATTAAAAAACATTTCAAATAAAGTTTCCTAATGCTATAGGTAGACTAGTTTCTTCAATTTTACAATAAAATGGAGTTTGAGATAATTTTTTTTATTGAATAACTAAGTATCAATATTATCAATTTGTTAATGCATAAACATTTTCAAAGTTATAAAAATAGCTGTTGTTGAAATTTCAACATTCGTAGGTACCTAGACCTACATATCATATGAGAGCATTAAAATTGATATCAAAACCAAGCAAAAAAACGTCGATAAATCAGCTTCCTTTACAATATGGAAGTACAATTTTGTCAATACTTACATTTGATCTTTATAATATATGTTTTACATTGCGAGTGAAACCACATTAGAAATTCGTAAAATGTGATTTTCAAACTGGAAGATAAAAAGTTGTTTCGTATTGTATGTATGTGGTCTATATTTATGTGGAGTTTGTGATTGTTGATGTCTATCTGTTTGAATATATACCGTAATATATTTTATTGGTATACAGTATACACTATACATACTTGTGTATTTGGTACTAAGGGAATGTCATGTGTGGTTTTCTTATCGATTTGAAAAGTCGTTTAGAAATCAATATGAATTTAACCAGTTCATATATTTACAATTCTCATCATACGTTTCCTTACGTGAACGAATAATAAATGTTCGTAAACATTTTTCTACCATATATTCAAACCGACATATTCAAAAGAGATTTTCCTAGATGGAAATATTTTTTTTACTATTTGTTTCGACAGTTGACAGTTGAGTGACCGGAACGTATTCATGGAGCAAATTTTTTAAAAGTTTTGTTATCAAAAAATGAGTTAAACATTTTTATGACTGTTTCATTGATGATGAAATATAAATGTTAATGATTATTGATGAGAATAATTTGAACATATGGACAAATAAACACGTAAACCCATACATAGAGATTTTCACATTTGATTAGAACGCAACTATTGTGGATTTGTTAATTATAGAAGTTGGTTCCTTGTGTATAAGTTTCCATGACAGCTAAGCTTGGTCGAGGATTAACATTTTGCAGTTGGCGCTAATTAAAATCGTCATTCAAATCTAAATATTATTCATTTGAATTATGCGAGTAAAGTTATATGGTATCGATTGAAAATTATTAACAATGTACCTTTATGTACTAGTGACGAGGGAGGTGTTCATTAAACTTATGGTTTGGGCAAGAAGAAAACAATAATTTAAAATAATTTCCTCCAGAAAATCTGATTCATTTTAATTTTAAAGTAATTTACAATTTCAATAAATCATATTTTAATATCAATTATGTTTTTATTGATTTTTGATCGAAAATATGTTTTTAATTTCAACCCAGAAGTAATAATAAAAAGTATTTCGATCTCATACTATGCCAAAAATTAAAAAAAATAAATAAATCAAATGATAAATGATGGTTTACCTTTTTTTTAAACTTGATTTGATATAAAGATAATCAAACTGCTAAGCGTCTTTCGGACAGAGAAATTCTATGAAAATAATATTATCGTACAATCAATTCAGTGTTTGAAGAGGGATTCTTTTCTCTATAAAAATAGCTTTTTGATTATTTGCAAACTTCAAGGTAATGAAATCCTCAACGCAAATCAATTCACTTTTTTACTTCGGGGTTATAGTTTAACTAATCAACCTAGTTACTTTAAGTTCCACTAAGCACTCACAACTCCCAAAACGTTAATATAGTCCTATTTTTATTTATATTTTATTTGAAAATAAGTTATATTAATGACTGATCAATGACGTATAATTTAAGTATTAGTTATTTCAATTAATAAGCAAATAATCATTACAAAGTGTGGACAAAAAAGGAACAAGTAGAAACTAAAATTCGAAGATTAATTTAATTCGCTTCTACATAGAGTTGCAAAGCCCTAAATTACAAAAGCCGGTGTCGACGTTATAATAAACTGGATGTACTAATGTAGTTAAGTCAATACATCATTACATACAACATTTTGTTACCATAGTGTAATCTGAGACCAAGATAATTTTATGTGGCGTTTTATTTTTATATACCTACCTTTTATACTATAGAAATTATGTATACTATGTATATTATGTAAACAGCTTATATAGCTGCTAAGCTTGATGAGCGATGAAATTGATAGCTGCGAAGCTGATTTTTAAGCTGGTTGACTTGAATTTCAAGCAACTTGACGTAAAGATTTTAAATCAAATCAAATTTAAGTAAAACCTTAAATTGTACCTACCTATACCTATATCAAGGCAAGTCAAGTATTGACTTGGCAAATAATTTAATTTTATAGTCTTAGTATCAAACATAGATTATTTCACATCATAATCATCTAATTTATTTGATGAATATTCCCATTACCTTATTATAGATTTTTATTAAGATAGTAAAAGAAATAAAATTCGAAATAGACGATGATACGAAAAAAATTAAACATATTAGCTTAGAAGGCTTTGAAATGATTGAAAATGAATATCACGAGAAAGGTGATGTTTCAAAACGCCAATAATACCAAAAGAATACAACCAATTATGTTCCCTTTGGTTGTCAGTCCCTGGCTCCTCACAGGCTTCGCATGTCAAATAAGCCTGTAGCGGGAGGCCCGAGTATCTGATCCGTGATGTCCGTGATGTACACTCACATTGAACGTAACTAAATAATTAATCAGAAAACTAAACGTTCATTAACAAAGAACCTAAAGACGGTAATAAAAGCAACTTGTTTGGATTCGTTAGACTATTTATACACGTAAGAAATATATATAATCCAGAGATCATTTGTGTGTCATTTGGTCGATTATAACTAACCAGACCTAAAGTCAGTTGATTGTTATATAATTTTTGATTGTTAATGATTGATCAATGAATGATTGTTATATAATGTTGAAGCGACATAAGCTCATAATCGTCATAGCACATGTCATAGGACATAGACGAAGGCGACAGAGGTAACATCTGTATGTTAAACAAGCAAAGAATTATAGGTTGACATGGTACACCTGATAAGACGTCAGTCTGAATAATCGCTCAGTTTTGCGAAACTCAAATCATATTTAACTGAAAACCCTATGTATTTGAAGAAAAATGAGTTCTATGAGGAAAATGTATGTTGAACAGGTTTGATTCAAGCTTAATGATAAAATTTAACTATATGTTATATTCCATGTTGTTTCTATGTATGCAATTAATATTTTTATAGTTTTAAAATACAATACTTAATAATAAATTATTATGTTTCATGCCAATTCACCATGCAAAAATGAGCACATACACTCATAGGTACCTGCATTGAAATTGATCTAATGCTTTTAATGATTGATTTACAATGATAAATTATTAGAGCGTGTATTAACAGTATTGGCCCACCTTCATAAATTATTTCACTGTTTATTAGATGGCTTGTTTCAGTTTTACTGCAAGCACGTAATCGATTTTAATTTAAAAAAATACGTTGAAAAAATTACCCCCTATACACATACGTGCTCAATAAATAATAATCTAGATAGAAGCAAGAAGAGGGATTTATTAGATAAATAAAAAAGAAGCATTTTTTTTTGTTTTGTTATAAATTACCTTTGTGTCAGTTTTTTTTTTTTTTTTGATTTATTTACGTTCTCTCATTCTGAAACAATTTAACTTAACAATAAATTTAATTCTTTTTCAATTAGCTTAAATATTATCAGATAAACACGTAGAGTTCTAAGGATTTTCAAGTTAATGATTAATAAATTATACGTGATATAAAATTCTGTCAAATACCACTTAATGCGCCTTTCTTTTAATAATCAATTATTTGACAATTTCTATAGCAAGATTAATGAGTTTTGCGTCAAAAAGGGAGTTTCAAATAAAACGTTGGCGCTGAGAGAAATTTTGATAATATTTTTGTATGCATTGTTTATGAGGTGTTAATGAGAATAGATTTGCGCGTCTCGTCGCATTTTCCACGTTGTTGTTTTGTCAGAATTGAAAAAAATTCTTATCTGTGCCCGATAAACTAACACGAGCTTTACGCTCATTTCGATTTTCGAAATGATGACGTCGCCAAGATAAAAGAACGATCGTACGGGTTTTATTTTTATCTGAACGAAAAATGGGACAATGTGACTGTGTTTTTAATTGATTTTAAATTGGAAGGCATTTTTGTTGGGTTTTATTCTATTTACGATTCGGTGCGAGTGTGACGTGTGTTGTTCTGCATTTGTATTTCATTTGAAAAAAAAAAATACAGTAGGACAAGTCAGGCTATGCTGTAGTTGTAAGTAATGATATACTATGGTAGAATTGTAAAAAAAAACACAAGTACTTTAAACGGTACCTATTTTGATTACTTAAGTGCTTTCGGTTTTAAAGTTTCATTCAAAAACATTTAAACGCTACTAACAATTTCACCATGCATTTTGCAAATGTCGTCATAATATTCAAATGTTTATGTAAAATTTAATCTATTTATTAATATTATTTTCTATAGGTAAGTAACTGTAATTTATTAAAATTTCTTCAAAATTATACGCCACTTTTCGAATTTTCAAATATTTACTTTTTAATCACCGAATTAAATCAGTGTGTTTTAATGATAACGTTTAGCATTACGAAGTTTAGTCTTGCAAGGATTTCAATTACATATAAAAAAATCGCTTTTATACAAGTTTAGTTGGGCGAGACTTTGTTTTTCTTCAGATAAATCAATAGATTTCGAATAAATAAGTACAAACGGAATTTATTAAATCCGACGAAAGAAAAATATTCACGTTTAAAAAATTGACCTTATAGATTAAAAGAAGATTTTACCTTATCCAAATAAAAATATATGATTAACTTTAATACTGTATTATACCTATATATATATCTATTCTCTTAAATCGAAATAGTGACTTTCGACTACAAATAGTGACTATTCACTATTTCGATTTAAGAGAGTATATATTCGTTTGTATGTTCGTTGCCATTTTCCTATTAATAAAATTATTAGGTGAATTTTAATAATTTTTTTTGTACAAAAATATTCCTTATAATATGATGAAACTGTCTTATTTGGATACATTTTGTTTTGATTTTGTGTTGATTTTTAAACTAAGAACAATTATTTATTATAATATACTTATTTTACTATTATAATATTGTAAAGTATACAATCTAATTATTAAGAAACATTTTATTTTTTTAGTATAGTTTTAAGCCTGTCTCCTTTTCTACTAACTATAAGAGGTAATATATAGTATATACATAACTTAGAAGCCTGATAGATGCATAGGAGGTATAAATAAGATTACTAATAGACCAATGCTTCTGGTCTTTGAAAATGGTAAAAAGTGAAAAAAATTATTGTAAGATGAAACCCATTGGAAAAGAAAGAGTATATAACAAAAATAAAATGAAAAATAAGTTACGGTCGATCTTAGGTGGGAAAGTGGAAAATGGGGGTGTTTTTAAGGGTAGAAACGGTTTATCTCGATTTTCGACAAAATTACAAGTCTATGGAAAAAAATTAAATGGCAAAGTTGTACGTAATAAGAAGATCTACAACTTTTGTGCTAACACTTTTTTCACAAAACCTTAACATTTATGTGAAAAATTTAAATTACCAAGTTGGCTTATAATTTTTATCTTATACAAAAAAAAAATTGTACACGAAATTTGGTGACAACTTACTTTTTGATGTCCCAAACAGACTGTATTTTTTTTTTAATTTAAAATATTAATTTTTTCACCTTATAATGACTTAATATCGAAAAAGCACCCTAATTTTTAAACGAAAATTTTCACGTCAAAACATCAAATTTTTTTAAAAAGTCGGTGACCTTTTTGTTTGTTGAAACCTTTCCTTTCTGATCGCAAAAAAAAATATAAAGATTACAATGTTAAATGTTCTCAGAAAATGCAATAGTTGAAGTGTACATTTTAATAAATTGCTCAAGATTGTACATACTTAATTAAATTGTACAAAACACAGTTTTGAACACTTTATTAAAATTTAGACTTTAATTACTTATTGCATTTTCTGAGAACATTTAACATTGTAATGTATATAATTTTTGCACCATCAGAAAGTAGAGGTTTCAATGCACAAAAAACTCACCGACTTTTAAAAAAAAAACAGATGTTTTGACATGAGAATTTTTGATTGGAAATTAGGTTGCTTTTTCCATATAAGGTCATTATAAGGTGAAAAAATTAATATTTTAAATCAAAAAAAAAAAAATACAGTGTATTTGATGGATTTTGATAAACTTACTTAGGATTATAAAGCCTGGAAGTATCTATCATCTATTTCTGTCAAAATATTATGGATTAATTTTTATATTTCGCTATGAAGGTAGGGAATCTATTAATCAATCAATTAAATTTAGATACTCTCAACAAAGCAAGCGGGTATCAAGTTTATCAATCGTTTTCAAATTTTGACATTAACTTCAAATAACAATCATTTTTACACCGGCTACGTATAATGTTTTCATCTTTATTCCTATATAATAATTTCTCTGTATTGAATAGTTAACTACAATATAATTTAACATTAACTAAGCCACAGCAACGCGTGCCCGGGTTTGCTAGTTACATACATATATATGTTAAGTACTGTTTATTTATTTATTTTTTTTGAAAACCTGAGACTCTAATTAAAAACATAATAAATATTTTTCTACAAAAAACTAAAGCCTGTTATTGAACGAATTTTAATGAACTTTTCAATTTTATTTATGTTATGGGACAGGCCACAAGGTAAACCCATCAACATATTTATCTAAAAAACTGTGCCAAGTGTCGCGATGCTTTTGCCGTAGTAAATGTTGAGATTCAAAATCTTCATTCATTATCTAGAGTTGAAAAAATAATTATGCGAGTCCACTATCATAAGTTGAGTTAAATTTTAGATATATTAATTATTTATTTGATGTTAAATTTTTAAAATTATCGAAATTGCCCATAAGGTGTTTTTGAAGATTCTCTTTTCATAGATATAGATATATTTTTCAAACTTGAACTATGAGATATTATTTTTTTGAATTATAAGTGAACAAAACCACGGATCACCGAATAACCACTGCTAATGTTATATAGAAGTAGATATACCTATAGGTGTTGAACAAGTTATTTCCTTTCAAGAAATCGACAGAAAGCATGCTGAAAATGCAACTTTAATAGAGTTTTCAGCAACTTTTTAACAAATTGATGAAGCGCCCGAAGGCCAGTAATTGATTTTTAAACAACTGCATTTCTGCTCTTCTAAGGCATGATAGAAAGAGAGCTTTATAATTGAACTATACCAGTTTATAGTAAGTATAGTTATTAAAGTGTTAGTAATTCTAGAAGTATTCTGTAATAACATTAAACTGCAAAAAACAAAAACCAAGGAAATTCAATTGTAGGTATCACGAATAATAAGTAGGTAGTACTTAAAACGTAGCAAAAATAACATTTTGTGTTACTTATTAAAAAAGCAAAAGCTATGTTGTTGTCTGTTAAATTTTATACAGCAATCGAATACTGTTATTATAATGAGCCCCACACAAAGCTCAGTGAACTAATTATTAGGGAAAATAATTCCATACAAATTATATTTTAATAATCTCTTCTAGTTCTTATACCATTTTCTTCTTAAAATTTCTCCTCTTTGAGAGCGATTTGCAGTTCAGGGGTATTGTAGTACCTACTACTAACAATAGGAGAAAACTTTTCGGAAGTTAAACCCATTATTGTTTGAGAACGTTCTTAAGTGGGAAGTGTAATGGAATTTATGTCTAATAGTTCATGATAAAGCTATCTTTGTTTGTTTCCTAAGACAGTAAATTCTCATTGGTTGAAATATTTAAGCTTTCAAAGTTCACTTTGTTACTACAAAACTAATTTGAAGCGCTACAATTTCATCATGATTATTACATGTTATTATACCAAGGTATATATTTTAAAGTAGTTTTATTCAATTTACTATTTGTACGATTTTATCAACATTTTGAATAATAGATTGATACTTATATGTACTAATTTAGTTAAAGACAACTTTTTATATAGTACCTATTTTCACCATTACCTTCAATTATCTTAAATGTTGGAGCTTTTGAAATGTTTCTGTTGGGCATTTTTATCTTAGGCCATAATTTTTGTATCCAGAATTCTTTTAAATCTTGTCAAATTTTGATTATGTTAATAAAATAAATTTGTTGTAGTTTACTTAGTGTTAGCTTACAAATTTTAAGGCTACTAAAACCAAGTTATATCTTGCAACTGATACTAAGATTAACTTGATTTAATCTATACTGCTAGAAAAAAATTAGTTGGATTATTAAGAAGTTAATAATGAAGGTATAGCTCTTATTTTTTTATTTTTTTATAGACGAACAAAATCCGGTGCAGTTACTGTATTTTAGCACGGTAATGCACTTTACCATTAAAAGCTTATTTTATAGAAAAATTTTGCTATTTCTATATGGTTCAACAACTCATTTATGTAGTTTTTTTATTTTTTTAAAATAATGTTTATTTTTAGTCGAAATGTTGGAGAAAAACAATCAGATATAGATATGTTCAAAATGTTGAACTTTTATAATAAATGTAAGTATTTGGTATATGTATTATGAATATAAATACATTAAAATATTCACATAAATGTTGTACGTGTATATCGCACAATTGAGAATCTACATATGTATGTACTCAATCGTTGTCAGAAAACGTGACGAAAAGTTATAACGTTCTATTAAATTGTTTTATGTCTTATGTTTAACCTTCTTGTCAGTCTGTCACTTACCTGTTTAAAGCTGTGACAGCACAAATACTTTTCACATTTATACAGTAGATAGTAAAATTATGATTTATTAATTGTACTATACTATATCTGGTACATATTTTGCTTATATAAAGAAAATGATTCTCTTTTAAGCGCGGAATGAAAAAGATAGCATAGATATTATAAAGAATTGGAATATAATGAATACATTCTAAAACATGATTATTTAATGTTATTGTAAGGAAAAATATATCTTATATTAAGCTTGTTCAAATATTCATAAAATTATGGAAATTAAATGATACCATCATTTGACTTGAAGATACTACGGAATATTCAAGGCTGACATGACTAAATTTATCAACGATTCTCTTCTAACCGAATGCGACGACGGTATCCTTTATGTAGGTATACGTAATGAACAATTAGATTTTCGCGATGCTTAGAATTATATTATCATTACGCACTTTTAAGGGTACTTTTGGGAATTGCTTATAGCGGTATTACGACTTTATAATACAATTCAAATTTTAAAACATGTGTAACTAAACTAAATTTTTGTAAAATGTAAAAAAAATATTCGGTTTATCTTAAAATTTCTGAAATTTTGCAAGGAAATAAATAAATTGTTTGTGCAGGGTTTTTATCGCTCCATCAGTCATCAACCTTACCTTATTGGGTGCAAGAATGCGGCAGATATTCTATTCAACGTTTTCCATACTATGAAATGCATTCATAGAATAATAAACTATCTGTGCAGACAATATACTCGTAAATGTTAAGTATATCGTACGTGCTGGATTATTATGTAGTTAAATATCTTTGGTCTTTGAAAAAGAAAATAAAATTTCATTTAATTTTACATTAATACGTACACTTCAGTCAACATTATTAATATCGTTATAATTTTATTGAATGATATATTTCAATTTCAAACATTTTTTTGGAATTGATTCTTTATTGTACTTATAATGATATGAAACCGACAATATTCTTATTCTTTCCATATTATTTATAGATTCCTTAATTATTACCAAGATATTAATCATGTTTTCCAACAGTGGTTAGGAATCCGTAATACTTTCACAAGTTGGAACTTTTTAAAACCATTTCCCCAACTATTATGCAAATCTTATAATAATCTATAATAAGATCTGCTTCAATGCTGCATAACAATAGGGTGAAATTATGGCAAAATTCCATAAACCCCCGACGGAAAGGGACCCCGAGAGGACTTTGAGGATTCTAATATTTATTATATATACATGATGGGATTCAAAAATAATGAGCCTTTGTTCAAAAAAACAGGATTATTGCGCAAATCGATACACATTTAATTAATAATTTTCAAAATACTCTTCTACTGCATCTTTATACCTTTTTGGCCTCTTTCGGGATGGCTCCAAGGGCTGTTTGCCCGTGCAGACGGCTGCAAGACTGTTGTTTGGATTTCCTTAATCGAATCGAAATGGCTTTCTTTCAGGACTGATTTGGACAATAAGGAGGCTCTCCCATTCATTTTCTCCTCTTTTCTCTCTCACCGTACGTCAAGTTTATAGTATTTGAAAAATATTTTATGCATAAAACATACACCACAATATGCTCGGACAGAAATGAAATATTTTAATATTTATAGTTTTAATATTTATACAGTTTTGTTGAATTCTGTAAATTTATTTTTTCACTGTGAATTGTTTTTTGTTAAATATTTTCATTTTTCAAAAGAACGCATGTTAAAATGTAACTTCTGAGTAATAATTTCTTTCAGGTCAGAATTATTCTCAGTCCTCCAATTTTTTTTGCACAATCTGCTTCTTGGCCATAATTGCAATGTGTCTACGGTTACACTCTTGATTCGGTTGTGTCCACTGGCACCACTCAATTTCTTTAATTAACATCCTTGTGATGTCTACTGAAACCTATTGGTCAACTCCAGAATAGTGGGTTTTTTCAATCTCCTGTTTTCATTGCTTTTATCAAGCAGATTAATAGCAAGCTGGTTAGGATGGTTCTCCAGTCTCACCTGGTAACGTTGTGACCGTTCCGTTAACACTTCCTTCACCTTTTCAATTCCAAGATCCTCATATAGTCAATCGTTGTTAAAATCTCTATCTCTATAAAAATCTCTATAGAATTTTTATATTGGAGTTGGATACTGTACCCCAGAGTTCCACTCCATATGTCCAAATAGGTCTTAGTACCGATTTGTATAGCAGCACTTTATTTTCGATAATTGATTGTGGTTTTTGTCCAAGGAGCCAATACATTTTTCCAAACTTTTTATTGAGTTGTTTTCTCTTTTCTTTAATATGTATGGACCAAGTCAGGCTTCTATTGGGATACATTCCCAGATATTTAGCGTGATTGAATTGAGGTAGATTGACGTAGTTTAATTTCACCAGAGGCTCAAAAATGTAGAATAATGTCTTAACAATATTATTGATTGTTCTGTTAGTTTGTAACAAAATGTAAATAAGTTTAGTTATGTTGGAAATAATCTTAAGCGATTATTATCGTACGATATTTCAATTGCAGCTATAGTTGGTCATTTTTATTGCCGTGGTGGCATCGATTTATGGTCACAATCATGAACCCTTCTGACAGTATATTGTTGCGATATACTAGTATTTCTTACGATATACCGTTTATCTTATAGCGCCTTAGTATGAACGGCGCTTAGCGACTACATGTTGTTGATGGGCACTCATGCATTTTTGATATTTCCTCAAAAATGTTGTTGTACATCTCTAACAGAATATAAACAAAATATTATAATTATCGCTTTTCTGTTAAAATGATATAGTGAATAGTGATGCAAAGTTTATATTTTTAACATTATTAATACCTAGATATATTAATGTCATTGTCATTTCTCCAAATGAGATGTAACATTATCCAAAATCTTAATAAATTGCTTTAACTTACAAAATGCACGTTTTATATAGTAGATACGAGCATATATCCCGACAGTATCACGGCATTAAAATAAACTAGATATATTTGGCAAGAATATTTTTTTGTACCAAAACTCAAAAACGGAAAGCTATTTTTTAATAATTTAAATATTTAAGCTTGATACCTTATCGCTTTATGTCACATACAAACTCGGAAAAATCTTTCGCGAAAAACACGCTTAATTTCATAAACTAGATACGAGCACGTCAAGAAATTAGATTAAATAATTCCTTTGATAGAACGATAAAATTCAATTCCATTTTTAAGAAACAGAAAATGGAAATGTATGACACTGATGATGAGAATGATAATAGATGTTTTGTGGAAGATTATTTTTTCTCGCGTTTTTCACTTAACAGTGGTTGTGCGGTTGACGACAAGCAACGCGCCATAACAACAATAATAAAAGTACAATCATTTCATTCTCAGCCGGATCATTTAAAATGGTATAAGTTCGTTCTTAACATTCTTTATCTACCACGATCGCATACATTTTTTAATATTGGCGTAGCTAACGGAAATAAGGAAAAATGCACTCGTTCGTATGTGAAGATGTTTTAGTTAGAAATATTAATTTTGCATATTTCAATAAGCAACCGGTGCAATGCGATGGGGTGAAGCTGTGTGAATGTGATGAGCGTGAGCGTAAAACAGAGACGTTACAAGTCATGTTGAACGTATTGAACAGTAATGAATTGAATTGATATTCGCACAGGATAGAAATGTTGGTTGTCTATTTTACATTTTTTACGGTTCTCTATACTTTTTTCTCTTCTTTTTCAAATGAAAAATTTCATTTACATAAAGATTATAGCTAGACATAAAGTGAATGATGGTTTTATATTTACTTCTTTCACATAAATAAATACAATATTTTTCCCGATAAGTGTTTTTAACGTTTTATATGACTTTTTTGTTCCATAAAAATATTTGACTCAACTCGATACAGCATGTATTTCTTTTTATTTATGAACGCAACACTGGCAATTTAAAATTTTTAAATTGAAAAATATAGAGGACCACTCAATTGATCTGGTAATATAATCTTCTTTTTCATCCCTGATGAATCTATAAATGGATTAGGATAATCGCTGTATTTAAATGAAACTTTGTATTAGTTGTTTTTTTTTTTTTAATTTTTTCGACGCAGGAAATTTAACAACTTGGAGTACATAACAACGTATTGTTTATTCATAATGTTTATTTGTAAGTAGAGAAAGGGGTATGATACGTTACGTTGTTTTTAACTCAACAAAAATAGTATATGAAAAGTTAAAGTTTATGCAAATAAAATAATTACTAAAATTGATTAAATAATTTCAAACATATTTTATTCTTCGTTGCTCGCAAAACAAAATGTAAAATAACCAAAACTAAACAGAAACTGTTTTATGATTTTATATTCCATTGCCTTTTAATAAAAACTGTCATATTATTATAACATATTTTTACAAATAAAAACAAAATCATATTATTTAGATCCTCAATACTTAAACATTTTTGAAAATTTGACATACAACTTTTAAAATTGAGCTAGTTGTAACTCAAACTTAAATTTTTCAAAATAGTTACAGAATATCGTATATTGAGATACATAGGTACAATATACATATATTGTTCAAATTTAAAAAAAACGTGATAAAAATAAAGACATTTTTTAATTTCAATAATATAGTAATTATATAATATAACCTCTTTTCGACTTCAGCCTTTTGTTGGTAGGATAATTTAGAAGTAGATCCATTAGCGGATTGTGCGCTTCATTAGCCTGCAGTAGTGAACTTCACTTCTTTGCTTTAGCATATTTTGGATGAAACAAATATGGTATCTAAACATAGCAGTTATAACATAACATAATAAAATTTGTTCTATACGTTGATGCCAAACACTGCCACGGAAGACAAAGAGCAAGGCACATTGACCAAGAGACAAGAGTGAGTGGAGAAATGTTTCAGTTTACAGCCGCTTGGCCGCATTAGGCCGAGAGTCGAGCTATGCATGTATGTTTTCGTGACAATCGTGTATTTTGACACTGATTTGGAGGTGTTTAAACACCGGGAAACCGGTTTAAAACTAGAGGGAACTTCTTGCTTTATGTTTTTCACTCACTCTTGTCTCTTGGTCAATGTGCGTTGCTCTTTGTTTTTCGTAGCAGTGTTTGAACATCATCAGATTGACAAAAGGAACAAACCTTATATAACATAAATTATTATTAATAACATAATACTAAACAAATTTGATGCAGCTGCACATTCTTTTGGGGTCGCAAAGTCTTTCATTAATTCCGTTAAATCTAAATCCACTGCTATGTTATATATTCACTGTACTAATTTCAGCTAAGTTTGTTAACTGCCCCTGTCACATAGAAAATCTTAAATTCATTTTTTACCTATTAATTTAAACTTGGAAAAACTTCTTTCGCCAGATGCCATTGTTACAGAAATTATTAAAAATATTTTTAATGCTATTGTAATATTTGGGAAAATTGCACCAAGATCATTAGTTACTAAAATATATAATATATATGTATTCTAATTATGCCAAAGCATCCATGTTGGGCTTAATGTAAGTTGACAGGATTTCGATTTCATTGCATAACTCTATTGCATAAAGACCAGCTTCTTATTTTACATTATCATACAACTTCATTTCTAAATATATATAGTATTTTATTTTCGTGTCTCGATTGAATTCTAGCGACGAATAAATGCTGTTTTAAAACTGAAGTGTCGTTATGAGCTGTCGTTAACTCAAGTCTTTCTTTTGTTTTCGATATTGCTGTAAGTATCTAATAAGGCAAAATAAAAATTCTATATTTTAAAATTAATTCTATAATTTTGATAATTTTTTTCTCTTTTTTTGAGGTCTAACAATGTCAATTGTTCTTTAAAATCGCCTCCTAAGAAGTGTTGCCCGGGCGATATGCCCCCCTTCAACTCCCGCTTAGCGCTGCTCTATGTTTAAATCCTCGTGCGGTGTGTCGTTGGTTTTGGTTACGTACTACGGTGCATCAGCGATCGCTCGTAAGATTTTAGATTGGATTTGCTGAATCACCACTATTTTGAATTACTGACATAAGCCTATAATGAAATCCCATAGGTCCATATTGGTCTTATTATTACTTTGTATTCCCAGCGACAGCTTTGATTTTTAACCGACTTCAAAAAATGAAGCGATTTTGATGATTCTTTTTTTATTTGAAAGCTGGTGCTTCTCGAATGGTCCCATTTTAGTTTGAAGGAAATCGTTCACTTCTAAGGGGTTGAAAACTAAGGGATGAAATACTAACTTCTTATTGGATGGCTCGATTTTGAAAATTATTTTTTTATTTAAGAGCCAGTGCTTTTCGTGTGGCTCAATTTTAGTTTGAAGGAAATCGTTCACTTCTAAGGAGTTAAAAACTAAGGGATGAAATACTAACTTCTTACTGGATAGCTCGATTTCGATAATTATTTTTTTATTTGAAAGCTGGTGCTTTTCGTGGGGTCCAGTTTTAATTTCAGGGAAATCCTCCACTTCTAAGGGGTTGAAAACTAAGGGATTAAATATTAACTTCTTACTGGATAACTCGATTTTGATAATTCTTTTTTTTATTTGTAGAACACAACCTTAAATTAATCTCCTATCCATTTAAAAAAAAAAACTCCACTCATAAGGGGTAAAAATTAGAGATGAAATAATATTATAGTTTTTTTCTGACTAACCCGATTTTGATAATTTTAGTTCTATTACGTACAACGTACCTTTAAATTGTTCACATTTCAATTTGAAGAAAAAAATCCACCCCTTAAGGATAAAAATAGGGGATGAAATAGTGACATTTAACCGAATTTTGATAATTTTTTTTCTGTTGGAAAGAATAATCCACTTAGTTTTGTTATTACATTTAAAAGCAAAAAAATTCAACCCTTAAGGTCAAAAAGGGATGATGTAGTAACTTTTAATATTAAACGGCGCTGCCTCATATAAGCAGCGCGTTCAGAAGGTTTAACCATTTTCAAGAAAATAAAATTTGCTATCAAACTTCAGATCACTAAAACGCGAGAAATAAATAAATATTATAAAAAAATAAAAAACCGACTTCAAAATATATAAAAATTTTTAAAGAAAAAATGCACTCAAAAGTAACAAAATAATGGCGTATCCTTGCAGTATCTACAACTTACAAATTATTAGGATGATACAATGTACAACTATTGTTATTTTTGGAGTTGGTGTCAGCTAAGGAAATACGACTATATTGGTACTTAGCAAAAATCGAGAATACCTTAACTGTAACAATATCCAGCGACCTTTAAACTACAAAATACCAATTACCAACTAAACCTTTTTACAATTTTTACAAATTACCATTAATATTTATTTTCCTGGCTGACACCAACTCCAAAAATAACAATAGTTGTACATTGTATCATCCTAATAATTTGTAAGTTGTAGGTACTGCAAGGATACGCCATTATTTTGTTACTTTTGAGTGCATTTTTTGTTTAAAATTTTTTATATATTTTGAAGTCGGTTTTTCATTTTTTTATAATATTTATTTTCATATAAGCCAATACTTTAGTAATACTAGTTATTTGAACTTCTGCATGGTTTGGGTTTTCTTTTTCATTATGCGTGTTCTCCATTTATCTTATCGAGATAGAGTCTAACGATATTTTATTTACCTAATAGTTTCTGAATTACCCAAATTTTAAATATTTATAAACAGTAGGGCAGTCGCCTCTTCTCAGAGAAGTTAATACGTGACTTTCTTTTTTGTCATTGTTAGTTTATTTTCCGCTGTTTCGTCCAAGTTTCTGTTCTGATGACATGCCGCTGGAAATAAGCTTTAGCTACTGCAAGGTCCTCATGACTAGCCATTATAACCGTGTCTTAAGCGAATGTTCCTCAACAGTGTTGGTGGTCGTTGGCAAATCAGCGGTATATAGTAAGTAAAGGATGGGACCCAATTTATTACATGGAAAAATAAATAAGAAATAAAAACCATTCGACAACACAATGTGTACAAAATTAGTGGAGATACCTAAATTAATAACATCAAAGAGGAATACTTATAAAATCAATATTACTTTACATTTTCATTCCTTGAAACATCGTTTTTTAACCTCAAATTAAGCTTTTTCATCTCAAAAACAACCTTTTTCATACCCAATAATACTTTTTTTTAAATTTTCATTGGATATTACAATATTTCAACAAATATCCAATGAAAATTTTATAAGTTGAAAGTTGCGCTTTTTGAAATGAAAAAGGTTTCATTGAGTAAAAAAAAAAAGTAAAAAACTGTATCACACATTTTTAAGTATCGCCGGATAATCTCGATGGTAAGTTTTGAATATTTGAAATGAAATGCAATGAAAATGAGGGTCACATCACAATAGATCTAATTGGTCGCGGTGACAAAGGGAAGGAAACTCTTGAGACCCACACAGCTTAAAAAAATGTAACGAACTATACTTATACATATTAATAAAAAGAAAAGTAGGTACTGCAATTTTTTGAATTGTTATTTCTAAGTAGGTAAAGTTTACAACAAAAAAATAAAAAATATAAATGTTATGTCTGTGTTTAAAAGCTTGAATTAATAAAGCTAGAAATTTTTTATTTACCAAGGATATTTTAAATTATTATATAAATTAACCTCTTGAGTCTTATTATATATTTTTTTTATTTGAAGTTTAATAAGAAAAAAAAGTATTAAACTTGAAATATTCTTTATTTTTCTTAAACTTACCTTGGTTTTGTGGTCACATCATTTTTTTTTCAAAAGAACCACAATGAGTTTTTGCTATGTTAGCAACTGTTTAACCATTACGTTTATGTAAATAAGGTTCGTTTATTCAGTGGATAATATTAAAATACGTATTGTATGGAAAATCTGTTCCATATAAAAGTGGCAAATATCTTTATAGATAGACGTGAAAAGTTTTTGGTTTTCCCCGCAAACGGAAGACGAATACGAAAATATATGTTTTTAGTTTGTGAAAATTTATCCAAGTTGTGCGATAAAGATTCGAATTGCGTGTCTGCCAAACGGAAATACGAAGGAGCGGTTTTTAAAGAAAATGAAATTTTATTTTATCGCACTTTAAAATTACAATCATACGCAAAAACGGAAATGTAAAATGAAAAGCAATTTACATAATTTACATAACTGACCTTTGTTATGAGTGAGCTTCAACATTTACATGCATGCGTTAAATTTAATCAACCAAATATTAAAACGAAATATGAAAAGAGATAACTTTGAAAAATTAAATTAATTATATTTCTTGTAAATGGTTTTAAAGCTGTTTGTATTGAAATTACGAATAGCGTTAGATTGAAAAAGTTTTTGATAATAATTATTCGTTTTTCTCACACAAGTAAAAGACTGTTACGTATTGAAAACATTAAAGAAGCTTTTAGCAAAGTTTTATTCCCAAAAAGATTCACAACTAGACAATGCTTTGAAAACAAAATTTTTGTTCTCCACAAATTCCATTGTATAACCTTAAGATCTCAACAAAAATTAAAATATTTTCCAAATTAAAATTTTCATTTCATCATTTTCTTACGTCTTAATTTTATTTAGAAATTATTTTTTCTTGATTTTTATTTCTACGGTGATATTTTCATTTTATAGCATATCTAGGATAAAAGGTCTTTCAAGTTTCTCAACAATCATTGCATTAAAGGAAATGTGGATAGATATTAGACATTTTCTATTGTGTATTAAAACATTTAAAGCGTTAATTTTTTTCTTCCTTTCGCTATTCGAAATTTCCTTAATGGACCCATTGCCATTATGCAATGTTTAAGTGTGCCATTAAATGCACTCGATCTGTAACGAGAGACATTTCATTTGTATGCAAATTTAAAAAAAATCTATAAAAAAGTAATTTTCACTTTTAAAGAGAAAATTTTTCTTAATTATATTACAATTTTCCTGTGTAAAAAAATATAAAAAAACATGCGTTGCTTGTGAAGATTACAATAAAAAGTTAAACCGAGTTAATGCTTCGCATAATTTTTATCAATAAATGAATTTAATGTTGTTATCCTGACAAATTTAATGCTGTTTTCCTGACTTACAAATTTGATTTTAATATAAAATCAAGTCAAATATTGATTTTACAATTTATTTAATCTACAAGTAAAATTGTAAAGCACAGTTCCATTAACAGAATGACCAACTACTTGACTTGATGAATTCATAATTATTTCAAACTGTGAACGTTGCGGACATAGGCATTTGGTTTCATATAAAACTCCTGCTTATGTAATCAGAGATTTCAAAGGTATAATTGAGTTATTATTTATCTTATTATTGTTACGTGGCGTTCTTATATATTAATACGATAATGATTATGTTAATATGGTGACAACAATTTTCACTTTTTATCAATCATGAGGGTCAAATCAGTTTTTTTTTAAATGGAAAGAATTATATGGAATAGGCATGATGATGAATTTTTAAAAACTACCCAATAATGCTCAGAAACATATTTTATTTACAATGAATTACATATTTCTTAAGTTAATAAAGGTTTAGTAGGAAAAATGGCATTTTAGTTTTTAGATTTTAAATTCATGCTAAACGCCTTGTTACTATAATGGCTTCGCTGATGACGTCATACTTGAACGCTGGTTGAATAAACGCAACATAAACACCAATACTAGATGCGCTAGTAACTAGAAATTGATTAGTCGTTCAATTTGGAACTAGTCGTTTGCTAGTCGTCGGCTTGGCTTGTTTATCAACATTCAACTGCTACTACACTCGCTGCATTCAACATTGACGTCATTCGCTCTGATTGGTGTTTGACAAAACATGGCGGATTTTCCAATTTTGCAGTTTTATTTTATCAAAATAATAATCAATCTCGCTTTAAATAAGAGAATAAATGCGTGTTTCATATTCCATAATTCAAGTTTCATTAAATAAATAAATAAATTCGGTGATTTTTAATTACTGGCATTATGCCTATTGTTATATATGCAAGGCTACAATAAGACGCAAATTCTGAAAATAGATCAGAGAGCTTAATGAAGCTGTAATAAAGGCGAAACGTCGCGAATTGATTCTTGGTGCATTTATTGTAAAAAAAATCCTGAAATCCTTTTTTATTTAATCTATTGATCACTTCGTTTAAATCTAAAAACACGCATTGTCTGGGCAGACATTTTCCTTCAACTGATTACATAAGTCTCATACTATGAAAATTATGAACCAAAATGATAATCCTAAAATGTAAGTAGGTAAGAACCTACTCGTCCTTTTTTTAAAGGCCTATTAGTGATTAGGAAAAAACACGGGTGGACCGCAATTGATAGTGCGAGTGATTATTAAGCAGTGAATAGAAGCGTGTTCTACTTTTTTCTAACGTGTTTCTACGTCTCGCACGTCTTTCACTTGCAGCTTGCCTCCTAGGAAATACGCTCAACAATTAAACTATCATCATCAAATTTCATCGAAATCCGTCCAGTAGGTTTCGCGTGATGTGGTAACAGATAGACAAAATTTTTAAAAAGATGTGTTTGCTTCTGTATCATTAACAACGACTATTGGATTAAAATTTTAAAGATAGTTTTCTTCAACATAAGAAATATTGTAAACACCACATTGGCGCAGTGGTTAGAGCAATTTTTCTCTCGGCTACATGCGTCAAGTGGTACTGGGTTCGAACCCCGTTGAATCCTAGACTTAAGATTCTAGACCTAAGATTAAAATTGACCAACAGAATTTTCTGTACCTATACAGTCGTGATATGACCATAGATGTTAAAGCAACTTAGAACACCCAAAAAAATACTGTTACTTAATTTGGGAGAGCGTTGAACTAGAATATTAACATAAGTTTTATACACATGAGCATTTATAAGAATTTTTAGCCAATTAATTAGACTAAATTATGTCAAGTTTGCCCGAAATCTTAAAAATCAATGTAATTTATAATTTATCAATTGAAGATCATTCTTATACAAAAAACTATTATTTAATTTTGCTATAATTTAAAATATTTTAAGAGTATAAAAGGAGAATTTTAATAGGTACATTTTATTCATAAATTATAATAACTTTTGATAAAGTTATAATAGAATAGTTTGCAAGGAATAAATTAACATTTGCTACTCACTCTTTTATTGAGAAGGAAAAAAGGAAAATGAATAAGAGACGATTACAAAAATGCAACTTACCCTTTGTATGCACACATGCTTTGAATGTTCATGCTTGCATACATATTGTTTCATTTAACTTGAGGCAAAAGTTGCATGCTGAGCAGTTGAAAATCAACTTTATAAAATCGATTGGTACGATGAAATTGTCTTAAAAATCCTCGATGATGTAAAAGTGATAACATAAATGGATTCACGAATGAATTGAAACCCAGAAAACAAAGCAAATAAAATCACTGATTTAATATCATTAATGCATCAAAACAATGCATCTAGCTGTCGGTTCGTCTGCAATCGACATGCTTTTATATATGACGTGTATCTGTAGGTTCGATGATATCGTTAAAAAATCTATTATCACAATTTTCCTTCCAGACCCTATGTTTTACTATCTTCTCATCACTTGTGTGTTAAAAAATTCCAAGTACAGTGACCTGAATTAAATATGATCTCTCGAAAAACGAGGAAAGAACTCAGCAAATAAATTCAGAGAGTGGAAGGATTGAAATGTTTTTGTTGATTCATTTTATTTGTTTTATAAATTATTATTTTTATTATTTTTCTATAGTATAGCTAAAAAATCTTTGTTAATTAATTGATAATATTTATCGATCAATACTTTTTCAGGGCAAATTAAAATTTTTAAAAATGCTTGATGTGTGTTCAATTTTTCTTACATTTTATTTATTTGTGTATAAGAAGGTATACGATACGTAGGTGAGATCTCACGTAACACGTATACGATGTTAAAGAAATAAGCTTGCTGTTCATAGCCGTAAACAATGAAGACTTCGTGGAATTTATTTCCGCATGCAATTACCAAAAGTTAATTACTCGAAAACAGTAGAAATATTCTGCATCAATGTTCTTTCAACTAATTGGAATTGTGATTAGGATATTATTTATTCAGGGAAGATAACGATGGTAATGAAGTTTCGATTTCTATTTTTTATTAAATCGTAACATAGTATACGATAAATATTCTCATCTGAAATAATTTCGTTCGTGTTTTTTGCTCTATAAGGTTTTCATTGCTTACATCAACAATTTGAATTTCTAAAGCTGAAGAAAAACGGAATTAAAACTGGTTCTAAACTTAATAATGAAACTTTAAATTTCTTAAGGCTTTTAAATTTTAATTCGTATAGTTGTAAACAAAAAAACCTATAGACAGTATTGATGACTTTGGCATTGGAAATAACTACCTAATGTAAAATAGCTTTTGTATATGAGCTTTCTGCTTTGTATTGCTCCTTAGCAGCCCTAACAGTACATTGCTGTTTCATCCGTTTTACGCGTTTTATATCAACTTGTCTAGTAATGAGTACCTATAAATTGAAAAGTTAAAGAAAAACAGGTTTTTTCCAAATATTCAAAAATACATTTAACAACCACTTATTGGTACAGCGATTAGAGTTGATCTTATCCCCATGTATTAAGTGGCACTAGATTCGATCCTCGTTGAATAACTAAATATAAGACATATATGTTGTAAAAAATGATCAACAAAAATTTTCTACACTTAAGACAGTCGTGATATGACCTTAGATGTTAAAGTGACTTAAAACACAAAACAAACTTTACAGTACGAACTTTCAGTTAGACAACTTTTTTACCTTTAACCATTAATATAAGCAACAAAATCATTTTAGCTTATACAACACAGCACACTATTTAAATTAAATAGAAGGTTCAAGTTACGTTTTTTTGAAATTGGGGTCTATTACGTTCGTTCCAAGCGACAAACAAGGCAACTGAACATTTCCGTGTACAAACTAAATGCCGTTTTATTGAACCGGGTCGTGCTTATACATGTGCTTTGGGAGGGTAAGTTGGTAAATCAAGCTAACTTGCCACTTTATGACGGTCGGATCTAAACACGTGCTAGCTGATTCTAGATTTTAGGGAGACATTGTTTAAGGCGTCCCAACGGCCAATCTGATGGTAGACTTGCACAAAAAGTAATTACAAACAGTTCTTTTACATGTCCTTGTGTACGACCAAGACATGTCGATTGAAACAAACTTTATATTTGATGACCATGGTTTGATTATGTTGAGGAAATGATTAAAATCTTCCACATTGATATTTAAGCCAACCAAAACAGAACCAAGTTTTCACATTTACTTTAACAATTTTACAATAACGTATGAACTACTTTGAAATTAACTAAAACCATCAGAAAATAAGTACTTCATAAGTCTTTTGTTTACATAAGAAAGAGAAAATTATAAGATATTAAATTTTGATTGAGATAATAGATTTTTAACTAAACTTTAACTTTTAAAAAGCATAGAACTTAGCCAGGATCTAAAAATGACAAAAAATATAATTTAAAAGATTGCTAGTCTTAGAGATTAATGCGTTTAAAGAATTAGCCGTTTGGTTCTATATAGAACTAAAGATTGTAAATTAAAGTTGTCTATTTACTACACAAACAGAGGTTGGACGAATCTTTACATCGGTTGTCTAATGTTATTAAAAAATTCAACATTTTTTGTTGACTTTTGAATATCTGTTGGTAGAACCAAAAATTGTTATCGGTTACTTTGTAATGTCAAAACAATACATCTTGAACTTTTTAGTCTGCGATTTCCCCCACATATTTTCAAAAATTCAAAGAACCCTACTCAAAAAGAGCTAGTTTGTGTAAAAAAACAATTGAATAGTGAAGATGAGGATACTTTGATATCAAAATAATTTTTCTATCGCTTCTCAACAATTTTTTTGTGTTTCCTTGGAGACATGGGACCACTTTGAGAATCACTTTCATAGACAAAGGTTCATCTGGGCGATTGGTAACATTGAAGTTATATATGTATGTATGTGAAAAAATACTCAAATAAGAAGTGTTTGGGGATGGATGTTAATGGATTATAGTGGACTGTATTTTGAGGGTTGGTATAGGAAATTAAAAAAACCGCACAAATTGAAACTGAATTTTTAATTTAAAGAAACGGAAATTGATGTAATTTGAAATATGTAATTTGATGAAAGAAATAGAAAATAAAGATGCAAAATATGTTGTATGAAACTGTTGATTGTAAGACAAGAATTGTATGAATCTTGAGCGTATGAGTGATATGAACGATGTCGAATGTAGACTGTTTAATGTTTGAATGAATCTCACATGGTCGGAACTTGGTCGTCCACTTATGGATCAATCCAGGTTCGAACCTGTTTTCAATTATATAGGTTTCGACCATGGATCGATCCAGCAAGATTTTGAACAAGAAGTAATTACATAAAAGGCTTAAAGTATACGACTTTTATTTTCTAAAGACAATTAAACATAAATTTCACTTGTAACCGTACCGTGCATTAAAGAGTAATAGGAGTCGTTATAGAACGGGAGATTTTAATGTGGGAATCAGTGATGGTAAAATTTAAGGTAATATCAGTGATGCCTCGGGATTTAAGGTTATAACGATTATGAAACTCGAAAATAAAACATAAAGCTAGACTTTTTACAATTAACGCATTTAATAGATTAATGGCATGCATACCACGTGGATTTTTTTACCAACTTCTGGTTGCGTTTTGACTTCAGCTCTTTCTAACGTCAGCAAGTACGTTACCCAAAGTCTTACCTATCTTTGAAGTTTGAAGTGAGCGTAGGATCGAGAACCTGAACTTTTTTATGTTTTTATGACATTTTTAACTACTGATTTCTATCAATAGAAATCGAATAGAAGAGAAAAAATAACAACATTTTATAAGAAATGAAAAACTTATATTAAAACTGAAATGTAATCACCACTGAAAAAGTGCATTAACTAGGTACTAAGGACTCCATATTTTAGCAAAGTATTATATTTTAAAGATACAAACAGATATTAAACAAATTCATCATATTTTAATGATCAAAAAATAATAAATATTTAGGTACTAATAAAACAATTTACTTTAGTTTTACATAAAACATCTACTTATTTTTAAAATTAAATTTACTTTTATGAAGCTATGGTAATTTAATCCGTGCAAGATGGTTGGTTATAATATATTTATCCGCTGAGATATCATAAGTATTAAACCTGTTTAGTGAGCATTTTACAATTTATTTTATTATCTCTATAAAATATTAATGTTTATGATCTATTTTACTCGACTTCTAGAAAAGTAAATTGTTTTCTTTTTACAATATGTGAGGGAGCTCTTCAAACGCTAGTTATTTAAATTAAATTTTCGTCTTACAAGAAAAAAGAGAGTCAATTTAAAAAAATGCTAATGCTACTCTTTGGAATTAAGAAAACGAAAAGATTTTTTTATACAAAGTGTATAATTATATTTTCTAAACGTACTAGTAAATATGGATAAGTTTATCTTTGTTATATACACACCTTACATTTTCAAATTATATAACTATTTATTATTAATTTGAATAAAAGATACCTCTGGCATTAAATATATCTTGCTAAAATTTCTTCTTCGCAGTAAAATATGAATTTCAGATGTTTTAAATTTTAATATCTCGAGGATAATTGTCTCACAATGTTTTATTAAGAAAATATTTTTCAAGTAAGTAAACCAAAGACAATAAAAATTCGATTTGACTAAATTACTCACTAGCCTTTCCTCAATAACTAAACAAGTTGGTTGAAATTTTTGAAAGATTCCTATCTTTGTTTTCCCATCAGATGATACCATCTATTCGATACAATAAATACAAAGAAAATAAAAATTGAATTGAAGGGAATATTAAATGTTACGTCATTAAGGCGTATTATTACAGTATATTATCAAATGTTTTACTTACAAATGAGATCTGCTTAATTATTCTAAATCTTTTAATAAAACTCTAACTGTAAGATGTGCTATACACTGTTACTTCATGAAAAAACAATTTTATCGTGTAGGTAATCATTTGATAACAGACTGCTACTGAAACTACAAATAAGTTGAGCAACTTGTTTTTGAGCTTTTGATTGAATTATTAAAATAGCTGCTGCGAGGCGTCACAGTACTTTCTTTTACTTTCATTTATGAAACTTGCTGACATTAGTAAAAAGAAATATAAGCACTTTATAACTATACATATAAACCGAACTATATGCATACAACCTATATGTATATACGAATTCCCAACCTTCACCCCAGAACTGTCCTTATTCGAATTTTCCCAGGAAAAAGTTTCAAATAAAAGTTAGGCATCAATGAGTCTAGGAACTATAAAAAGTTTAAAGAAAATCGTTGGAGCCGTTTTCGAAAAAAAAAAAGCTCAAAAATTCCTAGAATAAAGTGGAGCTTTCAGTTAACCGAATCCTACCAAAAGCTTCGCGGCACAAATAGCTATAATATACAGGCAAAATTCCAGATACACATACAGACATGTTTCTAAAAACCACTTTTTGGACTCAGGGAACCTCAAAACATGTATTTCCGGTGAAAGTTCTAATTCGAAAATTTGACCCGATTACAATACTGCCTTTACTATATAGTAGTAAAAGAATGTTAAAATACTTATAATGAAAGAAGTTTACATACAGTATAGCTTTATATGAAACTTACTCGTATTAACTCTTTTATTCAGATAGTCGTTCTTTTTATAAACTTGATACATATTTATAAATATTTATATAAAACTATCTCAACTAATGCCAACAATTAACATCTTGTTGTTCAAAAATTACGGACTTTGAGTTTAGCCAATTAAAAGAAAGAAGCTATCAGACACAAGGTTATATTTTCTCACGTTTTCTAAATCCTCCATTTAAGAATTTACACGTTAATATAAATTGTTTTTAGCTTTAAAATTAAAGGTTAATCTTTATTGAAGAACAATAATTAATTCTATATAACTTATATGTATATGTGTGTAAAACAACATATGGTATAAAAGCTCAAATAATCTTTATAACTTAGAGAAGATTAGGGTTGTCGTTTTCACATGAGAGCGTAGCATTCTACATACATACATACATAATATTTTCATAGCACCGTCATTATATCATAAGAATTATTTTAAGATTATTTTGAAATTCATCTGCCTTTTACTTGGTAGGATTATCAATTTTCTATGAATATTCAGTAGTTCTTAATACAATTTACGCATAAAATAATGCCAATTTAAGCAGTATGAATGAACTTAAAAAATCACGCTTTTAAACAGCAGTAATAAAATTGTAATAACTTAATTTGATCGTCGTCATTCGCATATTTTAGAAATTTAAATGTATTTGTGTTTGACTTGTCTTTAGAACTGGAATGATAAATTATTTTATGAAGAAAATCACATCTGAATGATGAAGCGAGGAAAATTGATTTTCGTTATGTAAAAAAGTCTCTTTGAAAACGTGAATGTTGTGAGGAAAAAATATGCAAAGTAGAAAAAACTGTGCGTAAGAAAATATCTTCGTTTGCCAATGTAATGGAAATGGAATGAAAGGAAGAAAAAAAAAGAATGGTAAAAACTTAAGAAATATAAATGATCTTTTCGATCGTTTTCACGCCCTTTCCATTTTGTATTTGACAAACAATGCACCGAATCAGAGGCGTAACAAGAGAAGGGTAATGGAGGTGAATTGTCCCAGGTGGTTATACATTTTAAAATAAATTTGATTTTCAAACCTTAACAAGGCAGACAATAAAAAAAATCACACAGTACTTAATGAAGCTAAGCGTTATTGCTATATTTTCAACTGCTTTTATCAGTAAAAAGTATACTTTCTGAATTGCATCAGAATACATGCATGGTTTAGTTTTTTATTTGCTGTAGGTATTTTCATATTAAAAGGTGAACTTAGTTATTTGAGAAGAAACATAATTTCTCGCTACGTCCCTGGATAAATGAATCATGAGGATTTCCACCCTCGCGATCTCAAGAATTTACGTGAAATTATTGCGATGTTAATTTCCTATCTACTACAATCTATACAATTTAAACTTCAAGTATTTTCTTGAAAGTGAGGCATATTAAATTCAAGAACTGTGAAGTTAAATAGAGAGATTACAAATTATACCTTTATATTGAAATAAATCTAGCTAGACATTTAAGTGTCAGTACCAAATTCATAAATTTCATTACAGAGTAAAATATCATTTTATCAACAATACCTAACATAGGTATATGTTATGGATTGAAGTAAATTCACTTTGATTAGTTGTAATGTGTAAGTTATATAAGCTAAAAATCATTTTAATAATCATTCTACAAAAAAAAAACGTGTAATCAAGTCCGTATACAGACCAGATAACACGTAACTTAAATTATACTGAATGGTTAAATACTGAAAATTCTTAGCGCTAACTTTTGCTGTTACTGCATTTTATTTTTACAATATGTTCAGCCTAGCGGGCACCCACGACCACGTAAAATTTAACAAATCAACGAAACACAAGAGGCTTAAATCAGAAGTCGCCAACCTATTTTAAGTAGAGAACCATTTTCACTTAAATAAATTTTTAAAATCTTACAAAGAGCCGTAAAGATGATGTGTGTTAGTGTAAAAAATGTATTGTAGATCGTTATTGATTCACAGATTTGTTTTATATCAGGTTTATAATTTGAGGTATTTAGTTTTAGAAAACTTTCAAGACTAATATCGTTGAGAGAGAGGATCTAAAATTACTTTTAAGGATGTTCATGTCGCTAAACAGTTGCTCACAATACTATGTAGATCCAAAAATTGTCAAGAGTCCAAATGCCGCCAGCTAAAGTTGTTTGTAATTTGATTTTCCTTTTAAGAATTTGACATTTTTTGCATTTTTGATCTACTACCAACTTTTCTTTTTTCTTTTTTTTTTTAAAACATATAATTTGAACAGGCTGAAGAGCCATACAATTTGGATAAAAGAGCCGCATACGAGTTGCCGAACCCGTGGCTTAAGTGGTTATACCCATATACAGTGAGAAGGTCCAAAAAAAGTTATTCTTTAAGAATTTCTCCTGAACAGATTTTTTAATTTATCAATGCATAAATGAACAATTAATATGGTAAATTTTACCTCTATTTTTTATTTGTAAAAATAATAATTTTTGGGAATTGCTATATATAGCTGATGTCCAGAAGTTCCTCTAAAAAAAAGTATCTTGAGGTTACCACGATGATATCTTTGCACTGGATCACCGAAAATGAAACCAAACGGATTTCGTTGATGTAATGTGTCATCTTTTAGTTAGTCAAAGCAATAAACTAAATAACTTTTATTGGCAAAATGGCGGCTTCTCATAAAATACTCTACTTTTGATGAAAATTTATCGGTGAAAAAAAAAACCTTTGTCTAATTATTAAAAAACTATGCTTAAAAAGCTTATGTTAAAAGTTAAGACTGCTCCGTTAGCTGTTATCGAGAAATCACGGCAAGAGACTTTTAAAAACAGTTTTGAGAAAAACACGTTTATAATTTCAAAAGCACTTTACCTAAAGTAAAAACTGTCTTTACATAAATAGGCGTGTAACTTTGAAAATAATCGCCGGATTGGCTTTAAATTTTTTGTGCGTATACTAAAATATATGTACATGACGAAAATTAATTTTAAAATATCTGCTGCTTTCTTTTACTTGTATTTATGAAACTCGCTGTTGGCAGAAAATATATGAAATAAAAGCACTTTATAACTATGCATATAGTACTAATATATACATACAACCTATATAGGTATAAATGTACATTGTACATATAACATACCTATACGAATTCCCCACCTTCACCCCAGAACCGCCCTTATTCGAATTTTCCCAGGAAAAAGTTTCAAATAAAAGTTGTAGCCACTAATAAGTCTAAGAACTATAGAAAGTTTAAAGAAGAAAATTTATAATTTAGAAAAATGGCTTTAAAATGTAAAGGTTTCAACTTCTTTTTGAATTATTAAACTATTGGGAAGTGGAATTTTGAAAAATCCTTTCTTATTGGGGCACATAGTCTACTCAGGAATAACATTTTCAAAATTTATGTTTCTTATCTTTGCTTTTTATTTTCATTAACTTCTAGCGTGTCTATCAGTCAATTAGTTTACTCCCTTATATCATGTCTATATATACAAATGACAAAAATGCACTGATAGAAAAAAATCCTAAATAACACACTCCTTGTATTTTTCACGAAAGAAATAATCATTAATTATCGATATTCAACATTTTTAAATAACGTTAGAAAACTTAAGTCGTTATCTAAATAATAATAAGTAAACCGATAGGAAAACAAGATATATTATTTACTTAGTCACTTTTTGGTCAGTGGCTTTCATGTTAGCCTAGCTTTCATAATAATTTATTGAAGCTTTTAATATAATCGTTTGGTTGTATCCACTAACACTTATCGTGTAGAAATAGTAAAATATATTTTTAAATAGCTGTAGATTAGATCAAAATAGTTTCATTGAATGGACTAGAAATTTTCAGAAACTATTTATCGAGATTAAATACTATACCAAAATGTAAAAAATATTTCTTATCTTGATAATTCTGACTAGACGTAATTTCTTTTAACAGGTATGACAAGGTAGGACAGTAAAGAAGTGGAATTTGTTTAATTTTGCATTCATAAGGTGTGCGTTCAAAAAATTTCCTTTCTAAAATTAGTTTTCATTTTTTTCTTTCACCGACGAGTATTGATATTTTCTAGATATATAAAAGGGTATTGAATAAAAATAATCTTACAAGATGACTACAGAATCTACCGAAATTCATAGAGGTTTTTGTCGTAAAATGTGTGGCCTTAAAAAAACTAGTAAAGCTTTTTAAAACATTTGAGAGGTAGATCCATCATGGTTATTTTAAAATTACACTTTCATGTTTATAACGCATTTTATGGTCCACAATTAATGTTTTAGTTTCTAGGAACCAACTTGAACCAAAAATTTTTAGTTACTTTTTTTTTGTTTGCAAGACTTTCATAAAAGGAATAGAAAAACATATACGGAGAATGGGTGAATCATACATGTATCAATATAATTGAACATGAACCAGATAAACCGAAAGTTTTAAATACTCAACAATGATACACTATTAAAATTTCTTTTAATAAGGTAAGATGGAACAGTAAGCCTCAGTTTTTTATTTAAACTATATAATAAAATTACATCGCTATTTTTAAATTACCATTACTTTTGGGAAACGATATTTTTGGGAATAAAGCGGGAGGTGTCTACTGGATAAAAATTACTAATCGATCAATGCGAATTTTTTATTTGGAAAAAGAATTACGTACATAATGGAAGGTTTTGTAATTTACCTTTACAATGCGTAAATGAATATTTTCTGATGACGTCAAAATATGTACACGTTACTTTTTTCCCAGAATTAATTATTATAAAAGTTTTGGAAGCAAATATTATTAAATATATAAGCAAAGTAACACCAAATCAAAATCTAAATGGGCACTAAATGATGGGTCTAAATGGCCTTTCAAAGGTTTTTGCTGAAAAAAAAACCAAACTGTGATGAAAATAAACATTAAAATTTACTTTGGTATTTTAATGGAACGTATTTTACTTTTACCAAGTTGACAACACAATACGTGCAATTCAAAAATTTAGTCTTGTAAAAGCTCATTATTTTAAGTTGTTTAAAAAAGTTGTCGAATGAAGTTTCTTGAAACTTCATTGAACTTTATGTATGGTTTCTAGTTTACAGTTAATATAAATTTATCTTGTGCAATGTGCATACCATAATCAGTAAGACAGCCAGAGAGGCAATTAAAGTTGTTCTAAATATAACTAAATCTATTTAAATATTTAATATAAACTAAGAGAAAAATCAACAATACCGTTAAAAATATAATCCCCAAATTTTGAAGGTTAAAGACAATTTTACACCATGATATAAATAAAAGAAAGTATATCCTAGAAGTTAAATTTTAAGATGGGTTCATATAGAAATATCCAACAGAAAATCACTGTAAAAAATGAAGTCGACAAAATTGTATACGAAACTGACAAAATCATTATAGTATATTATTTTATTTTTTCTTCCCAAGGATATAGCGGTGTTTAATGTTTAATTGAATAAAATATTCTTCAAATACTAAAAAGTTCACATACGACGAAAGAAAAAAGAAAACGCGTGGGAGAGAAAAACGGACTCTGATTTAGTAGACAAAAATGGGTAGCAAAATGTAAAGACGAGTAAAACACATGCCTCTAAGCACTTATTATTGAAATGTTGGGGTAAGATCAGTTGGGCGTATATTGTAGCGTCTTACCCTATATTTTTCCAAAAGTTTCAAATATGTTGACCGCAAAACAAAAAAAGAAAGCTTTATCTAGTTACAAAATTATATTGCGCACCAAGGATCTGAAAAAATTACAACTTACGAAAAAAAAAACTAATTTGAGCAATTATTTTAATTTTATTTGACAGTTTTATTTTTACTAGTCCAATTTTTTTCATACACCAAACATTTCACTCCAGTTACTAGGTTTTATAGCTGTAAATGAACCCTTTTAGGTAATAAAAAAATTGTTATTTTAATAGATATTTGGTATCCTTTGATCAGTTGGTACTAAGTTTTATCATTGATGTGACAATTACTTTATTTTGTTTTTGTTTCGTTAATTTCAATAAAAGCAACTGATTCTGTAAATAAAAATATTATTTTAGCCGAGCATTTTGAAGTAGACGGTATGGTTATACTTATAACTTTTTTATACTCGAGTCTCTATTGTAAAAGGAAACAATACCACAAAAAACAAACAGCTACTTATAAATAACTCTTCTTATTATGACAAAATGTATTTTTAAATGTTTAAATTGTACTAAGTAGTATAGTTTAAAAAAAACCCTTGAATCATTTATCCACCGGTTAATTAGTATTGAGATTTTTTGTTGAGAACTACTGTCCCATGCCTTTTAAAAGCCATTTAGTGAAAAAACCCTGGTAATTGTTATTGATTAAACATTGCTTTTCATACAAAATAATATCATTGTTATGAAAAACATTTTTCATTACCTACTAAGCAAATATTATTTCTAATCCAATCTATATTTCAATGAAAACAAATAATGTGCACAAATTAAATCGTTGTTTCGATAGCATTATTTCGATATAAACGGCAATTATTGAATCTATATAAAAAAATACCACACTTGCGATAGCTCAACTACTTGTGGTATTCATGAAACGTTTTTTGACACAAACATTAAACATGGACCTGAAGCATTTTATGCATGAAAACCAACCCTATAAAAGGCTATAAAATACGTAACACGATATTTACATATATCCTGCTGATAAGTTGAATTTAACATTGGCAAGATGAACGAGTTTGGATAAAAACGGGTGGTGAAATAATACCAATAAAACGTACCGACATTGGATATTGATATATCAATTTTGTTGATTGTATGCATGTAGTGTAGTTATTTCTGCTTTGTTTTAGTCATCCACAGCTGGTTTTCGCGAAACGATTTTCGTATATATCTATGTCGTACATATAAAATGCATAGTAATGCATCTAACGACTTATACAACAATAACTTGTAACAAGACTGGTTTATATATGGAAGATGTGCATTTAAATTGCATGATAATCGTATATTTTGTTTATTAAACGCCTTCCCTTCAGCCCATTTTATGTTTCCGCGTTATTAAATAAATATACAAAAAATATGAAAAATGAAGAGATTCTGAGAATAAAATATGTTTCTTTAATAAGATATTGTTCGCGTTATACTATGTAATAAAAAGAGCGCCTTTAATGTTTAATATGTGTCATTTTCTTCTCTTATTTTTTTTCGTTTAAATGGAATTGTGTCACGATGTTAATGCTGTTTCTTTTTTGTTTGCAGAAATTCAAACATATCGTTCAAGCCTTCTATTTACGGTAAGATTTTTTTTTTTTTGGTTTTATTGGCTTTAATCAAAAAATATTAGGTATATGAAAAAAAATACATTGATTTATATTTTGTGAAGCTATAGAAGTATTAGATATATGGTAGACGAAACTGATTTATGTCCTTAAAATCAAAGTTTCGTTCACTATATTTGCTTTAAATGTTGTGCTTAAATAGCAAGTTTTAATTTTAAAGTGAGCTTACAATATTTAAAATGTTTTTTCATTCGTATTGATTTAATTCAAAGATAAGGTAAAAGCTTTTCTCAAGAAGCATAACTTAATTTGAAACTTAAAAATGATTAAAAATGCAAGACAACGGTAATTTTCATATACACATAAGTAATTAGTGTTTTATTCATATAAGAATCAAAATTTGATGTATTAACAAAACAAGACAAGAGTTCTACTTTCTAGTACCTATCTTTTAGACACATTTTAGACTGGCATTATTTTGAAAAGATCTACCTAGTTCAAATACATTTTACAAGACCTATTCTTACAACTCGATAATACAGCTCTTATAAAGCAAAATATTTTACTGAGAATGAATTGACGTTTGTTCAACTGACGTTTTACTTCGACTACGTTTTCTGGTGGTTTACAGTCCAAATTTTTATCAACACAAAACCTGTCTAAGTTCCCGCTTAAAGTTGTCTATTTTTAGGTATGTACATATAAAAACATTAATATTATATTTTATTCTCGTTTGAAAACATTATTGTCGCTATTATTGTCGCAAAATGTTTTGACAGAAAATATTAAACTTAACTTATAATAATGTGGAAATAACTTTTAATTTTGCTAAAAACAATGTTATTAAATATAATATTTACTATACCTATATCCTCCTTATTTAAAAATGAACAAATATTTTTGAAGTTATACTTCTTTAGGCGCGTTATGAAAAAATGATGAGAGTGACATTTTTAGATGGGCGGCCATCTTGAGACAAAAATTAACAAAATGAAGTTAGCCGCAAAACCACTGGGTTTCTTGGCGCGCGTAATTTGAATTTTTGTTGTATTTATTTACTAATTTATTTTTATATTTAAATTAAAAATAATTATATATACAAATGACACATATTATTAATAAATGAGTTATTAATTTTCTCGAATTTTGCAGTAGCTGTTATAGGTACTATTTGAAGTTTAATGATGAAAATAACGTCTGCATCGTGGCGCGGTTTGAGAAGCATTAGTAGCGTTCTATTTTATTATCACAAATTAACAAGATGAAGTTGCCCGCAAAACGGCTCGGTATTTTTAATTAGGCGCGCGTAATTTAAATTTTTGTTTTATTTATTTACTTATCTTTATATTTAAATTAAAAATGATTAATTTAAAATAGAAAATATCTATATATAATTGACACATATTATTAAAAAATAAGTTTTCACTTTGATTGAATTTTGCAGTAGCTGTTATACTATTTGAAATTTAATGATGAAACTGACGTCTGCATTCCATGCATATTCTTAGTTATCACGAAATCTGGGATTCTGAAATGATTCAACCATCTTAGAATAATAATTTAGTAAAACAAGATAAGAATAAGATTAAGACATTTACTTTGACAAGTAGCTACTTACTTTATTCCGCAATTTCTATGAAGCTTCGTTTTCATGACATGCATTAATTGTTAACCAGAAAAATGTTCCTGACAAATTTTATAAACGTCTTGCAGCTTTGTTTTTAAAATTGAATATTTGAATAAAATTGAAAAAAATTAATTTTTAATGATACCAAAGAAGTATAACTTTTCCAGCGCGTACATAAGTACAAGCAACCACTTTTTTTTATTATTTCAGATTGCATAAGTTTTAATTGTTATTTACGACTAGCAAACCCAAAAACTCCAGAAAAATGTTGAGCTTTCATTGGGATTCGACCCTGGAATAATTTTATCTTAACTTTAACATTATCCTAGGAATTCCCAATGTAACTGTTATAGCAAAACTCAACCAATTGTCTTTCGAAATCGAAAAGGTTTTTAACCGGTTTCAATATCTAAAATTGTTGCAGTCTAGATAATATATATAACATCAAATATCTAACAAAATGTCTAAACACGAATTTGCAGGTACTAATCAAAATTGACTTAAACACTTACAGTTATGATCTTCCTAAAATTAATTGTTTTACTATCTAATACCCACCCGCTTTGCTGAGCATATCTAAATTAAACTAATTAGTTAGTTTTAGTTTATTTTATTCAAGTTTTAATTGTTCGATTGTTGAATGGTTCAATGACTTTGACAATGAATAGTAAAAAAGTCGAATGTTTTCAAAATTTTAATTGTTATTTTTATCGGCTGGTAAATTAAAAATTAGCTTTTTCAGTTAAAAGTTAGGAAAGTAATTTTTATTTTAACTTTTACTGTGTAAATTTGTCAAGCTTTCTTGAGAAAAATGCACTAAAACTCTGTTTCACGAACTTTAGCGAAATCTTTTTTAACTGCACAGGTCCTGTAAGATACAATTTTTATGCTCTCCAGTAGAAACCGTGCATTATTCTGGCATAATATAACTCCCTAACCGCTAAACTACCACTTTGCAAAAAATCATATCGAAATATTGCTCTGTAAAAAAATATATCCCACAAGAACCGGAACATTTTTTCAGGATCGAAAGTAGCTTTTCATTTTCTGATCCCTAAGCTACCACTATGCAAAAATTATTTCGATCCTTTGCTATGTAAAATATAAAAACATATTTATACCAAAGTAAACGTACATTTTTCCTGGATAAAAATAGACTATATGCTACTCCAGATTATAATCGACCTCTTTGCCAAATTTCATTTAGATCCGTTAAGCAATTCTGGCGTGATTGAGTAACAAACACCCATACAATACATCTATCAATTAATCTAAATTTTCACACTTATAATAAAAGCAGGATTTTAAGAAATAAATCCTTACGTTAATTACGTTAAGCTAAGATACTTTAAGTTAAGTCCACTTATTGGTGCAGTGGTTAGAGTAGTTGTTCTCTCCGCTACATGCGTCAAGCGGTACTGGTATGGGTTCGATTCCCCGTTAAAAGATATAAGATCTTAGACGTAAGATTCAATAGACCAACAGTTTTTTTCTGTATAGACAGTCGTGATAAGGCCTTAGATGTTAAAGCGACTTAAAACATTAAGTTTATTTGTGATTTACTTATTTACCATCAAAGAGAATTCATCATAATACAATTTTAAAGTTGTCTTTTCAGAAACTAATCTTATTAAATCTAAAGTTATAATCTCATTTCATTTGAAGCGAAGTTGTTTTATTTAATCTTTTTAGGCGAATCTATTTAAGCTTGCAACTAAATCTATGATGTGACCTACAGCCAACAATGATACAAACATTTTAGGAGTATCATTTTCACGAAAAAAAAATTTTCGTTTTATACTAGAAAATGCTTTTTTGTCTACTCAATAAAAAATCGTTTTCCTATGGTTTTATTTATTCTTACAACAATGTCTTAAAAAATTTAAATGATTCTAAATAATGATAAATTTATTGGTAATAATATTTAAAATTAAAAGCCATGAATTTATAACACCTTTGGCGAAACACAACAGACCTATCAATAGTCGTAACGCTTTAATTGCAATTTTCGTGTTTGATATTCGAACTGATATTTAATCAAATGAACATTTATGATTAAAGTTATTTACGACGTGTAAATTTCATCAAAGCTATTCTTTGATTACCATAGTATTGATTATAACACATAACATCTAAATAGACTATTATATAATATGATAATTGTTTTAATTAAAAGCAACAAAAATTGAAAATAATAAAATAGTTACCATTATAAAGTACAGTCAAACTCAGACTTAAGTTATGCGAGCAATAATTTGAAATAAGTTTCTTTACGTTATTATTTTTGAATTTTGAAAAGAATTTCCCTTTGATAGTAAATTATGAAATAATTCTAGACTAAAAACTTTTTATAGCTCAAAAAAAAATTCAGTTAAAATTTACCTCTTTCTTTCACTATGTGAAACTTTAAGACGTTTATATTTAGAAACGAACGTTTTAAATTTCTCATTAACTTTAACATTTCATAAATATTTTAAAGGTTTTAGGAATCAAAAATTAGTACACAAAATATCTCTAAATATTATTATTAAGTCTAACTTAACTTTATTTACTTATGTTAGTATATTTTCGCTGGTTAATTGCTTATTATTTTCTTTTAATTCACAACAAGCTATTGAAAACTCAAAAGATTACAACTTTTATAGCCCCATATTTAAAAACGTTCAGTTATGTTCTTCTGAATAATTAAATGAACAACCTACAAGTTCCCGGGTTTTGAATTTTAGAACTTCGTCTGAAAAATAGCGGTTATACGGAAACCATATTTTATAAAACTCTTTCTTAGTGTATTAACAAGGAAAAAATAATTAACTATTAAAAATAAACATTTGAAAATAAAATCGGTGTTTAAGTAAAGACTATGAAAACGTTTAATTTTTGCAGTACATGCTTTATATTCTTTATAGAGCAATGTAAATTCATTTGTAAGTCATTCAACCAGATAAAGTTAAATAATAATTTTTCCACAGAGAGTTAAAATAGCATGTAGGTATCTAATCTGTACAAATACCTATGTAATCAAAAGATTACATTTACATTACAATTTCATTATAAAAGCGGTAAGAACATAGTAAATCGTTGTACCAGTTAATTATAGTTATCATAGATATTTAATAACTGTTTCTGAAATCGATATTTTTATATCATCGTGTAGCAATTCGATTAAAAAAAAGGAACTTTTTGTTATTATCTTTACGCTTTTTGTTACGTGTATATGATTTAACAATATATTTTTTGTAATGCAAGTTATGTACATAGATAAATATATATTATTATATAATGAGGTAACTCAATATCGAACGAGATAATACCTACAATGTCTGCATCAAAGATTCTACCTACCTACTCTTTTATTCAGAACGACATGAACTTTCTTCATTTGAAAATAAAAGTTGATTATAATTTCAGTCAGGAAAAATGCAAGTACCTCAAGGCACAAAAAAGGAAATTTTAAGTAAAAAAAAAATAAAATACAAATTAATTTAATAATGACTAGTTGGAAAGAAGCTAAACAATTGGATTATTTTTTTAATAATTAATTAAAAATCTATTTTATGGTAAGGTTACAAGATTATGAATTATGACGTGGTTAAGAAAGGATAAACCAGAAGGAAGTGATTGTTCTTTGAGTTAAGTAATATAAATGATAACATTTTCAGAGGATAATAATTCGTAGTTGGGTAAATAAAATGACGCGGTTTCGCTGTGGATGCTATTCTTAAAACTATTTGTAAACATACCTACGTCAATTTAAGGAAAAATATTTTTGATCAATAAGTTTCATCATTTGGTCACTGATATATTTTTTATATATTTAATGCTAAGTGCCACTACGTAATAAGTATTATTAAAAGAAATTGATCAAAATAAAATTATTCAATGATTGACATTCAAACAATTAACGATTAAATTGATAGGCAATTGATTAGAGAGAAAACAATCAAAATAATTAAATCTGATAACCAAAATTGTTGTCAAATCCATATCATCCTGTCGACCTTCACGACTGGACTGATTATCCCGCTTCGTCGGTTGAAGGAAGAGAGACCCTTGCTTGACAGAAATCCCTTCTTGGGTGGCTGGAGTCGAAACCTTCACACATCTATCCTTGTCACTTCTAGATCGATTTTCGAACTCTAGTATTAGTGAGTTCTCGGTTTCAAATTCTGCTCTAACAAACGTGAGGTTCCGTAGCCAGAAGACAAAATGAACACTCTTATAATTTCGGCTTGAGAGCCTATTGGCATTTTATGGTTAAAATAATAGTTGAAAGTTATAGTTAAAACAAGAAAAGTTAATAGTAAGCATTTATAGTTAAAATAAGAAAATAGGTCGTATCCAGAAACTATTGTATTAATTGGACGCTCGAAAATTCTAGAAATGCATCACAATTACTTTTTATAAATCATCATAGTTTTTTTCCTATGTTCATACACTTAACAGTCTTGAGATAGGCCACTAAACTCAAAATACTATTTTATATTCTTGTTAGTTCAATTAATAATGAAAAAATCACAATTAAAATAAAAAATTAAATTTCTTCGTAACGTTTACAAAAACTACATTTCTAAATTTGTATATATACCTATTATGAAAAACAAACTTGACAATCTAATCAAATTACATAGGTAGTAAAATATTATGCTAGGTCTAATAAGTCTTGTTGCGATTTATAGATTTATAACGTAAGATTTGTATTTATTAAGCAGATTATAACTATAATTTTTATTAAATAATAAAATTTATAATATCTTTTTATAGAAAACAAAAAAATATTCTCACCAAAGTTAAACTTCTAGTATAGGTATCCAAGTTGTTCTTTAACTTTAATTATATATTTTTCCATTTAAATAATTCGCAAAATTAAAAAAAAATGAACCCTAGTTTAAAACTGGTTTTGCGGTATTTAAACACCTCCAAATCAGTGTCTGGGCGAGCTATTGTCACAAAAAAGTACGTTCATGCTCTCGGCTCTCGGCCTGATGCGGCCAAACGGCTGAGAGCTGGGGCGTTTCTTTACTCACTCTTGTCTCTTGGTCAGTGTGCCTTGCTCTTTGTTTTACATGGACATATTTGACTTGAACGTCTGGAACAAACCTACTGTTGCACGAAAATGTACGGAAATGGCTGTGCTGACTGCTGGATGGTCGCACGGAACGAACCTACTGAAACAGTTCCTTTGTTTATATCTTGGTCAATGTTGGCTTGCTCTTTGTCTGTGCTTCGCCATAGCTGATGATTTGAACAAACCTTTCATAAGCATATATAATGGAGAGACATAAGATTATGTTGAAACATCTAGGAACCTGCAAATACAAATTAGACAATCAAAATCTAAAAAAAATGTATTCGGACTATGAAAAATAACGCTAATCTAAGTATAAAAAAACCTTTTTCCTTAACGAGTACTATTCCATTTTTAAAACCGTAAAAAATACAAAACGTGTATATAGTGCGAACTAATACACGCATCAATGTTATGGTTTCTATGGCTAGCTATATGGCTTCACTTGAATTTCACCTTCAAATTGTCCTCAAATTATATAATGTATGACAACTGATAAGTAGGGTCCGGATTTATATGTGATAAAAACTGTAAAATACGTACATGTACATTAAACCTACATGAAAACACTTGTTACTGAATTTTTTTTTTCTCCGCTTTATTGGTTTGCAATCTGTCCTTATTGGACAACTTACTGAATATGAAAGAAAAAACATAAAGTATGTAAAAACCAAAGCCATTACGAAAGACTTGTTTTATTGTTGAAATTGTTTAAAAACAAGGAATTGATATTGTGTGTAGAACGAAAATAGTTTTAAATTTTTGTATTGGACAATTCAAAGCATAGCTGCAGTTGAACGATTTGAATTTGTTCTTGCTAGTTGACGTTTGTTTATTTTAGGAGTGGTAATGTAATTAAGCTCATTTAGATTATAGCTGAAAAGGTTTTTCATGAGAATGTTGACAACATTTATTGTGCAGCTAACTGGAAATAGTCGCTAGATGTGAGTACGCTAAATCCATAGAACCCCATGGAAAAAAAGAAAAAACACAAACTGAAACTTAATAACGTTTGAAATGTTCTTTCATGCATTGCTTTCTAATTGCTGAAAAAACATTTCGAGTGTTGTGAGTCTTTAGTGGAACGCCCTTTAGTAAACGATTCCGATCATTATATATAATTAATAAAATTTATCCTAAATACATTTTTTCACGCCGAAACGCTGAAATATGTAAAAAATATTTTTTATAGTAAATTACATTAAAATAGGTGGTATAAAAATGAATTCAGATTGTTCAGAGTTTTTAATACTTATTCTTATTATTATTTTAAATAAGCTACACTTTATTCAATATGTTTTTGAGTTTTTCAATTTTTTTAACAACTACAATGGCTTTCTTTAAAATAGCTATATAGTTATAAGGCTCATCAAAGTCTACAACTTGTAGTATTTTAAAATTTTTTCAGGAAAATGCAAATAAAGGGGTTTTGGGGAAGAGGGTGAAGTAATTATGTTTGTAGAAGCTGTATACATATAGTTCTGTTTATAAAAATAATATGTTTAAATGTTATTCTCTTTTTATAATTTTTTAACCATTCTAGGATATTATTTATGTTCTTTTAACCAACAACAAGTTTCATCAAAAAGAAAGTTCTTAAAATTTTAATTTTTCTTAAAAGTTAGAAATAATAGTGTATAAATAATGTGTTGCTTTAAAAATGTAATATTTCAATGTTAATGTAATGCTATGCTAATATATTTATATGTGCCTCACAAGTCGATTTCTTCGTTTACTTACTATATATTCAAAAAACCTGCGTTTATCTTGTAGCCTTAAATATTGAATGAACCTTTTAGTGGGACTTATTTGTGCTAATTTATTTACAAAACTATACTACCATACTTACTTTTGATAGCATTAGAAATATTGTACAAGTACAATACTAGTTATGTATCTACAATATCAACGGGTGTACATTGATGTTTCATAAAGTTATTATATTTTGTGAAATGCTGCATTAGAACTGAATGAAAGCTGCAAGACATATTAAATTGAGAGAATCATGTTGGGTGCAAATACATACTCGTAGAAGACGTTTGTAAGATGATGCGGCATCATATGACGCCACCACACTGCTTCTGCCCCTTTCACAATGACGCCAGGCGTCTGCCGTCTGCCGTCTTTACGGCATCCACCATCATCCATTTTATAGTACACGTAGATACTACTACCAATGCACATGGGGTCTACCACTACGAATCAACGACCGAAAGCTCGAAAGCTTTCACGCAACCATCGCTCTCACATTGGCTCTCCTAACATAGTTTGTAAATAACGCATACAACGCTATTAACATTATATATCCCTCCAACTACAACCCCATTCACTTTTCCATCATATCATTCCTGTTTCTGCCTCCATTTTTCTAATTTATTATTTTAATTACTTTCTCATAGGATTTTTCGCATGTAAATTATCTATCCTAACAAGCGGAATATGTAATTAAAATATTAATACATTCACTCGTAAAAAACGCAAACCCTTTTATGCATTTTTCAGGTTAACGACCCAGGAAACACAGAGAATTGTTTTATTTTTCTTTCGTATTTTTTTCTTTCGACAAAAACAAACAACGAATCAGAAAGATTTTATTTTCGCTAATGTAGGTAGAGAGATATATTTGCTAATTTGTACGCTTTTCACTTTCGTCAGTTATTTGATAGAGAAAATGTGACTTGACAACGAAAATGTTTATTTCCCACCCTTTAAATGTTTACACGCATAACCCAGTTTCACACCAATGGCAAAACCGAGAAACTAAGTTTTCATACGAACTTGTCTGTGTCATGCTGGTGCACCAATAAATATTACAAGTACCTAACTAAACTTAATATTATTATATTGTTATATATGTAATAATATACCGTGCTCGAAAATGATGAAAACAATGTAGTGGTTTTAAGAAAATGTGTTAGTTGAAATTAGCAAAAAAGTCAAGACATTTGAAGCGTAATTAAGTAGGGCATGTTTATTTTCAACGTTTAACAATTAACATCAGAAGTATTTATTTTTTAATTAAATTACACTAATCAATTCATTCAAAACATTTTTATAAACTTTTGTAATTAACTGACAAGACTTCTTTACATGCAATGATTGATTACAGCTTTACTTTATAATGGAGGAAAATTAAAATTAATTATAATTATGGTTTGACATGCATATAAAATTACAAAGGTGGTTTTTGGGGAGTTAAAATAATGAACAATGATTTATATTTTAAAAGAATAAGAATAAAATCATTTTTAACTTTTTCGAGATTATGATTTTAAAAATAAATACTATTTAGAAAAAAATTAGTTTTGTTGCCACATTGAAGTACACTTTTATTGAATTAATTATTATAGAAATTCATGAATATTTATTTACACGCTCGTTTTAGTTAGTGTGTTAAAGTTGATGTCGGAATAATATAGGTACTAATTATGTTTTTAAATTCAAATGTTTGTAAAAGGATAAATAAAGCTAATTGCTTATATTTATTTATGCATTTAATTAATGACATCAAATAAGTTCTTACAGAAATCAAAAACGGGTGTATGCATTTTCGGCCTATATTCAATTGTATTCTAGATCCATTCATCAGCAGAAAATGTTTATTTACCACACTGTAGATAAAGTTTACTCAAAAGTTTCTTAGGTCTTGTCTGTTCTGTGGTTCTATTAGCATAGGTAATAGTAGATATTATAAAATCTATCTATGTTTATGCTTTATTATGCTATACTTTACTTTTCTAGTCGTGAAAATCCGTGAAATTCGTATAAAAAATACTTTGGACTATGAATAATAAAATAAAGGTTTGAGTTTTTTGATTTTTTCTCTTTATTAGAAATTCATTTTTTTATGTTTTTCTAGGCTCATAAGTGTTTTTCAATGAAATATAATATTTTTCAATTTCTCCATTCTTTCTTTGTGTTTTTCTCATTTAGGAATTGGAACATTTTACTCAACATTGACTTTATATACCTATATAAATATAATCTGATATGCATACGTGTTGATTTTTGTTATTGTTGTAAGTTTAATGCGACATCGATACGAAGTGATTATTCTTTACTTCTAGTAGGAAGTGTTCTATAAACTAGAAGTATTCCGCGATTTCACCCGTGCAAATCATTATGTCACCGGTTTTGTACACATAATGAGTACAATCTACATGACCAGGTGCATTAGAATAACTATATATAAACTAAATTAAAACAATACGAAAAAAAAATACTTAAATAAAAAATAACTTAACAGCAACTGGACCAATTTGCGTTGTTTATACAAAAATCATTAGTTAAAGATTTGCAAAATCAGTCCTATATTTTGAACAAAACCATAGCGCGGGGAATATGTTTGCAGACCTGTTAAGACCGGTTTTTAAAAACCGGTTTTTTAGTACAAATCACAAACCGAAAACCCGGTTATTAGATAAAAATAATCAGGATTTTTTAAACCGTATTTAATATTATTTAAAATGAATTTTACAAAAGAACTTTAGCGGTGTATTTAAAAGACCCAAATTATGCAAAAATTAAATCAAGTATTCAACCGGGAGTTTCTCTGTCATATTCGTCAAAATCAGAATTGTTAATTTTTGGCAGGTGATTATTAGAAATAATGATTCAAATTGAATCGGAACCAGAAATTTTGTAAGTGAGGATAGTGAGATTCAAATAAATAATAAAAGCAAATGAAGTAGAAATGTCGCTAAATGATGAACGTTTAGAAAAGAATGCCAGATATTCTGATGGGTCTTTCCAGGTTGAAACAACCTGGAAAAGAACTAGCAACTTAGAATTACTTTTCCGTGCCTTAATCACAGTTAGACCAACTTCGACGGATTCAGAAAGAACATTTTTTGTGTCAGGAAATTTTGACAACAAAATTAGAAGTAAGTTAGAGTAAAATTACTCTTTAAACATGTTTTTATCAGTTTTATTAAATTAGAAAATTCGCAAATGAACTTTTATAACTAAAGTTGAATTAAAAATAAAAATAAAATTAATTAATGGTGTTTTATTTGTAAACAAATACAATAAGGGTGAGGTGATTTTATTATAGATTTAATTCTCGTAAAGACCCGGTTTTAACCGGTTAACCGGGTTTAAAATGGGAAAAAGAATCAAAAACCGGTTTTAAATAAAGTACGGTTTTTTGCAAACCCTAGCGGGGAACGGCGACCCCGCACCAGGCGTCAAATTAAAGACACCGCACGATAAAAACGGCGTATAATGGAGATGCTGTTTTAATTTTGAACATTTTTTTAATAATGTAGTAATACATTTTCCAATATATTTCAAAGATGATTATAAGATTATAAGAAATTGAGAGGAATTTTACCTTTTCGCACCAGGTACTTACCGTAATATCATGCTACTGCTCTGATTTTGAAGTATTAGCAGTGACAACATCGTATTGGCGAATTATTTATAGCAAGTATAGGAGTTCGGTAAGCAAAACGAAGTATCAAACTCTATAGAGAATACAAAACAAGTTATTGTACTAAGAATGATAGGAAACTACCCGGGATAATATAGAATTCATGACTTACATGAGGAATTAAAGGTGTTACCAATAGATTTATATATCCTGGCCTTGACACAAAAATTCTTTGAAAATTGTAAAAATTGTACAAGCCAGCTAATAAGAGGCATTAGTAACTACACTCTTGATGATCTAAACAAAAAATATAAGAAATACAAACATAAAAGGGCAAAACATGTCTTACTAAGCTAAAGATAGACACAATATTCGGGGTTTTTTAAACATTGCCGATAATTTTTCCCCAACACAAACTTAATTACAATATATTGTCCTAGCCAAAAACTAATTGATCCTAGTTCAGGATTTACGAACGCTGATTGGATGGTTTATGAAAGGTACATCACACATCAAAATTCAAATAGAACAAAATGTATTTGTTTTGTACATATTATGAGTAATAAATTTTATTTTATTTATTTTAACTTACCTTTAAAAGTAATTCTTATCAAGTGTAATCTAAATACCGCAGCTTAAGTCGCATTGAGGTAAAACACTTTTATCTCATCACTTTTTGAGAAAATTCTTAACCCCCTGTATGCCATTTACCTATTAAGCTGCAGGGCTAATTTTAGACCAAAAATGTAGTTAATTTATTTTTGTTTAAAATTAAAGCAATCAACGTTTCTGTAAATTAAGAAATATGCATATATTAGGTTAAAATATTTAATTATTTTCAATTAGAAATTTAATTTCCAAAAATAATGTACATAATATTCACATTGAGTACCAATACGTGAATTAAATACACACAATATTTTTCATCGAGCTTTTTAGTGTATAAAACACATTTTTAGAAACTTTTTTTTCGTCATAAAGACTTACACATGCAAAAAAGCCCTCGTTTTCTTAAAAAGTAAATATTTATTTTAATCCACTTAATTTTTTTTAAAATTTTTTTATAGAAATTGTTTGCTAAGCAAACATTTAATTACCAAAATTGAATGGTTTAAAGCATATATAAGTTAATAAGTAGAACCAATGAAATTTATTTGACTTTATATTATAACAAGTTGTGAATTTCATATGCTAACCCCTAAATCACTTTAATCCGATTATTTATGAAATTGTAGAAATGTTCCTTTAACTACCAAAATTCATAAAGGACATATAAACATAAATAATAAGTGATTAAAGTAAAGGGTTGATAATTAAAAAGTCAAAGTGGTTCTACAGTTAAGTAATAAAAGCTCCTGAACTTATGCATTTATAATTAATTTATAGAAACCAAATAAGAAATAAAATTTAAAATGCATATGGTTTTACACAAATATATCGAATGTTCTTAATTAGTGTCTACGTAATGTACTAGACCAAGTACTAGACTTCTAGAGTATTGTTTCTATTTTGTTAAAATCTTACAACATATCTACTAATAAATAACCTCTAAAAAATCTAACATAAGAAAAATTTTATTTAACTTAATATTGAAAAAAACTTTTGTATATTTTGAATAATTCATTTCCCTTTCATTTTTACTTTTCTTTCCATTTGTTTTTACAGTAAGCTGTTGTTAAGGCATATAATTGAAAACAGGAACAAACTTTCCAAAGTTTTACTTGTTATAATAATACAAAATGTACGTTTTGTATATTATATTAGAATTTTCATTTCAATTTTAAATATAAAAGTACATACATTATTAATGACAAGTTAGGTCTTCATGTATTTTATGCATCTTTTTAGTATAATAATAGTTATGGTACCACCTATTGGCGCAGTGGTTAGAGGCAGTAGCTCTCTCCGCTTCATGCGTCAAGTGGTACGGGTTCGATTCCCGTTGAATCCTAGACTTAAGATCTTAGACCTAAGAATAAAATTGACCAACAGAAATTTTCTGTGTTTAGACAGTCGTGATATGACCTTAGATGTTAAAGCGACTTAAAACACCAAAAAAAAAAAAAAAAAAAAAAAAAAATAGTTATGGTACCATAATACAAGATTCTTTTGTGGTTTCATTGACGTAAAGAAGAGAATCATTTACCGCGAGGTTAAACGAGCGTTCTAATTCACGTTTATTTATTATTATTTTTAATCAATACACCTGTCTGCGTGTATGTGAAGGGTGCTTTTGAAATCAAAAAATGTAAAAAAAATGTGAGAAATTTTAATGGAAACTCAACATTCTTTTTTCCTACACAATATTGTATATTGTGTTTACAAAGGATCAGAACGTGCAATTGATTTTTAAATAACATTTCATTTAATTTTTAACGTGACATAACTTCAATCATTTACCAAGTTTATAGCGGGATTTTGCATTGTAATTGTGTGATTAAAAATTGTTTCATTTTAATGTGTGCGAGTTGATAATTCATAACTTCTTTTGCACAACAAAAATAAATCTTAATTTGGGAGACTCGGAAACAACTGAAAAAAATGAACAAGATGAACAAGATGAACGAGATTAAGTGATGAATTTAAAAATGTTAAATAATACAATTTTGAGTGTAATGTGAGCAACAGCATGGGACAAAAATTGCGTAGGAATAATAGCTGATGATGGCAGATGGAATTGAAGAGCTTTCATTATTTTGACCTGTTTAAAGAGCTTATTTTTGAACAACAACAAAAGCACAGTACATGTTTTATAACAAATAATTATTTCAACGTTATGGATAATATTAGAGCAATACGAATAACCATGATGAAAAAAGTACAAATTATTAGTTTCAATATAATTCGGAAGATACGAAAAATATTTTATTCGGAAAACCCAGTAAGATACTTATACAATGGAACACACAAAAACATTTTTTAATGTAACGTCATTATCTCACAAATTTATTACAATGAATCAGTTTTTTAATAAATTTTTCCTACTCAATAGTTTTTACAGACAAAGTCAATTAAGTATAGTAAACGACTGATACCTATAAAGTAAGTCTACGCCGCTCATATCCAGTGTCTATTTTGTAAAAGCACGAATTCGTAGAGATTTCAACGAACAAAAAACCCACCGATTTTTTAAAAAAGTGCATATTTTGACGTGAGAATTTTCGATTGAAAATTAGGGTAGAAAATTATAGTATGTTTGGGACATTAAAAGGTAAATTTTTACCAAATTTCATGACAAAAAAATGGTTTTTGTAAAAGATAATAATAAAAAACCGAAAACTTGGTTATTATATAAAAACTTGTTAGTACAAAAGTTGTAGATCTTCTTATTATCTATAACTTTCCTATTTAACTTTTTTCCATAGGACTTCTAGTTTTGTCGAAAATTGAGATAAACCGTTTCTACCCTTAAACCCCTCCCTCTTTTCCACTTTCTCACCTCAGATCGACCGTAATTTATTTTTCCTTTCATTTTTGTGATATTCTCTTCCTTTTCTAATGGGTATCATCCTACTATAATTTTTTTTGTGTTCAAAAATTATCGACCCTGGTCATTCGAATATCACCTTATCACCCAAGGCATTCGAAATATATACATATACGTATCCGGAGATACAAAGGTAGTGATTTTTTTTAATTTTAGTATAACTTTTTACTTAGGTTAATATTATTATACCTAGGTATATTTTTCTACAAATTTTCTTTATTGAAAAAATAGAATTTTAAAATTTCTTTAGATTATGAAAATTTTTAAAATTCATTAAGTTAGGTAGAGCCATAGCCTAAATTTTCTGTTATAGAAGTTTTATTTTTTAAACAGATATTTTAAACTTATATATTTTATTACCTTTTTTGAAATTAATATGCTTTCAAGTTTATTTTTATATTATATGTATCACATTTTCATGTTTGTATTTAATATTCAGTAAAAATGGAAACAAAATACGAAATAAAAAGCTTAATGCAGAAATGTATTTTAACATATTATGTCAATTATTATTAGTCTGAAATAAAACAGATAGTAATAATTTTTTGTATAGGTATTAAAAGATAGGAAACTTTTAATGTGTCTATAAAAGCACGTATTTACTTTTTTTATACATTAAAAGTTCAAGTTTTAATCCATTGAAAAATATAAGACCATAAATTTGATACAATTTCGGTAATCTATTTTTGGTTTATTTAATAACGTATATTATCCATAATGTAAAACATACCTTTATAAATAGAATGTTGAAATTTATTATTATATCACGTCTTTGGAACAGAAAATATAGGCATATAGGTAGGTAATATAAACCGTAAGTCTAAAATCGTTAATACGTTAGATAAGTGATAACCATTAGGAATTTTGTGCATGCGTAAATTTACTTGGGTTCATCCCATGATGGTAATTGTTGTAGAAAGAACAAATCTAATTTCTCCCATAGGCATATTTTCTATTATATATTATTTATGTTACCATTGGATCCATTCTAAGTGGTTATAACTTATTATAATTTGATTTATGTTTCAATTTATTGGTGTCCTTAATCATTATGCGAAAAAAGTTTAAATTTTATGGTTCAAATTGTAAAATCAACATTGTTGCTGGAAATGATCTTAAATATATAGCATTGAAATTTTAGACACCTGACAATTTAATCTGTGCTGTGAACTCAAATGTAAAGTTTCAATGTCGGTTAGGGCATAGTCTGTTGGGCTCTTAATATAATATTGACATGTTTATTAACTAACAGTTGAGAATAATTAGTTATGTTCATGTTGTTATTTAATAATTTATTATCAGTTTACATAATATGGATTATAGAGGTTTCTACTCACGGTTGATTTAACTCTTGAATAGACACAAAACTAATTAATTCTAATAGCTCCAAATATTCTGACCAAAAATATTTTCTATCACACATTTAGACCATATAATGTTTTTAATTTACTTCAATCAGGAAAAACTAACTGTTGTAGTATATGAAGTCGATTAAATATTTGCATTCAATTAATTGTTTGTAAAATTGCATTTAACCCGGAGTTGATGAAATCCTAAAGTTCACTTGGAAAATCTAATTACTGTGTAACTAAATGGCTTTGCCTGGTATTGTTCAGCGAGCTACTGGTCACTAACTATTGTCTTTGCCACAAATGTCATTTCATTCAACAAATTTAATTAAAATTCAATAAATTGCACTTCCACAAGTTCAATTTTTGTTGTTACCTGCGTTTCGGTAAGTTTTATTAAATGTTGGTTAATTAAAGATAATTACAAATTTACAAAACATTTACAAACAGGAAGATAATTTTTACAATAGAAAATATCTGAGAATATAATATATTAGGTATAGTATAGAAATATTTATGTATAAGTAACAGCTGTTTCGCATATAGGTAGATAGTATTAACCAGTGTTTCCCAACCTTTTTTGTACCATGCTAATGCCTTTCTAAAATTCTTATGCCCCCTTATATAACAAATATCTACATAATTTTTAATATAAAACCAAAAACTCAGTTGATATATAGTCTCGTCAAACGTATTTATAACATTTATTAGCCGCAATTATTCAAAAATGTATTTTTTTTCTCTCAATTTTGGCATCGAAATCTAGAATCGCATTTAAAAGGTCCGGGCAAAAGGGTTAGGCTCATGTCGAGTCCATTTTAAAATTGCCCACTTAATAATTAAATGCTCCCCCCGTGGGAAACACCGGTATAGACTTTAAGCCGACAAACTGTTTCTTCCAGAGAGTACAAGCCGTTTAATTATCTGTCTGTCCAGTTCATTCCAGGATAGATTATCTTGTTACCTTTCACTTTTGTCTCATTATGAGCCAAAAAATGTTTTAAAATGATCAAATTTGGATGTCCGTGTTATGAAGTGTCCGTGTCATATAAAAAAAATTTATTTTTGTACATAAAATCAAAACTCAAATGCAAATTATATGCGTTATAACATATTATGAGTATAATTATTTCATCAGTCTTGTTTTACCAAAAACGGCTGAAAAAATTGAAGAATTAACAATTAAAAGTGTTAATAGAATCAGTTCATTTTTTGTCACTAAAATTTTGTTTTTACATTTTTTTTTTTTTTTTTTGTTACAGATCCAGAAAATTTTAACTGAAATATTGGCTGATTTTGAAAAGAAAATTGTAAGTTACGCATTTTACTTCTTATTATTATTTTAAAGCTAGTAGGTAGCTTTTGTGTTCACGACAGTAAGTTTAAATTATCAAATGTAAAAAAAATAACGATTGAAGGTTTCGTATCTTAGGGCGCGTTCAGACGGATCAACTAAACTTGCCCGACTATTTTCAATCTTGTTGGCTGTAGCAGGGTAAGCGACGCGAGAAGTGAAGTACAAGCTAGTTGAAAGGGAAGCAAATTGAAAGAAAACTGATCAACTAAACTCGTTCAACAAAAGATTGACTGAATCAAACTTTTGTTGAACGAGTTTTGTTGATCAGTTTTCTTTCAATTCTGCTCAATTTGCTTCCCATTCAACTCGCTTGTGCTTCACTTCTCGCGTCGCTTACCCTACTACAGTCTACAAGATTGAAAATAGTCGGGCGAGTTTAGTTGATCCGTCTGAACGCGCCCTTAGACTTCTCGCATGTGAGATTGTGTGAGACCGTTACTTTAATCGCTAGACAAAAAAATAATATTGAACTTTAAAAAAAAAATATTTATTTTTTATTGCTTTCGTTAACGGAATATTTTTTAATCTAAAGAAATTAAAAAACCTTAGCTACTACGCTTTAATCCTCGTCTAGTACATAGCACTAACAACAACTTTATAAAAAGTTAATTAACATATCTGCTAAGAATATCTTAAAATATAAGTACATAATAGTGACAATAACAATAAACATACAATAGGTCTTATAAATATAAATAACCGTTTTACAATAAGATAACAATTTAACAATTTTTAATTAGCATTCAGCACAAAAGAAAAGGAATAAATGCAGAAGAAAAAGAGATAAACATACCAACTTAAGTGCCCATGTGACTATCGTGGAGCCTTCTTTGTAAATTGCGTCTAGTCAGATTTTTCGCTCAATTTTTCAAATATCTATGAGTAGCAATCCAACAGTCGTTTGTTCTTCGTTCAAATCTTCTCCACTTAATGTTTCATGTTGCCTGTATGAACTAGGAGATGTTTGACAAAGATTTTTATCTTAAGAAAGCATCATTTTGTTAGCATTCTCCCTCCACTGGTGGAGGTAATAGGATCCCATCTGGTACAAAAAACATTTTACGTTAGCTACTGAGAAGCGATCACCCAACAGCATCCTGTAGAATCAAGAGCCCCATAAGGTAACGCTTGATTCTCTTCTGTATACGGTCTATGCGTCTGATCTCCCCACCCTAGAAGACATCACGCTGCCAAACTTTGCAGATGACTCGGCACTTATGGACATGGTAGTAGACAATAACTCTTCAGTGGCATCTGAGAGACTGCAAGTCATGCTACAGAAACCTAAGGACTGGTTCTGGAAGTGAAAGATGTCGCTAAACGAGACCAAGTCAATCCAAGTGACAAGAAGGAACACCTAACACCTGCCCTCCAGTAATACTCAACGATCAACAAATCCCTTAGTCTACGGAGATTAGGTACTTGGAAATGAACCTAGGCAGTCGCCTCCAGCACAGACTTAGCCTAAGCACAACCAATAAAAGTACAGTCAGCTGGGCGCGACTTCCCTTATTCTGTTATGTAAATATTACTAAATATTCTATATCTCATTCTCCACCACCCGTGATATTGATAGGACAAAGTACAGTAGAAATATAAGTACCTAATAATTGTCAGCAAATTGGAATGATAAACAAACTTACTTTACAAAAAGTACCATAAGAAAATTTCAACTTAATTTTTAGGGTAAAAATATTAACCATTTAAAATTGGATATTAAAAGAAAATTATATCATAACTACTTTGTGTAGTTAGAATGTGAATTCATACTTGCTTGACCTGTCTAGTATTTTACAATAATATTTCTTGCTGTCTATTATTACAAGAAAATATATTTAAAAGTTATAAAAGAATATATTCCTGTATTGAAAACATTATTTTTTATTGATATAACTGAACATAATGTTGAAATCGGAAAAAAATAATTCAATAAAGTATGTTCAAAACGTTCAAAGCAAACATCATGAATATAAAACGGATAAGGTTTATTAAATAACAAAGTAGATTTGTGACTAAACCAACCACCAAAAGCATATTTATTCAATCTTGATAAATGTTAATATTTCAACCATTTCATGTATTATATAATATTTTATACTTCATGAAATACAAATACTGAAGTATTTGTTTATAAATATAACATTTATTATTACTGATGAACTATCTGCAATGTTTGCTTAAATGCAATGCTACAAAATATAAAATCTATTAACTCTCTTCACAGCTGCTTCAAATTTGTGTTTTTATAAAAGTATACAATATACATAAATATCTATTGCGACTCGTCACAGAATTTTCTTTTACATGAAACTCGCTAAGAAAACATAAATAAAATCCACGATTCGCCAAAAAATTATAAATATTATAGAATAATAAACAAATATGCATCTATACCTATAAACAGAACTAAAATATTTATGTAAACAACCTCTATGTATATATTAACTCCCACCCTCTTTCCCAGAACGCCCTCATTTGATATTTTCGAGGAAAAAGTTTCAAATAAAAGTTGTAGGCATTGGTCAATCTAAAAGCTATAGCAAGTTTAAAGAAAATCGTTAGAACCATTTTCGAAAAAAAAAATGTATTAAGAGATTCTTCTCAAACGATCTTAATCAAAAGCTTCGCGGCACAACTAAATGTAATACTTAAGAAGACAAAATTCCAAGTATAGAGAAATTTGGATAAAGCTTTTGATACGATATCGCTGTCACACAGACATTTTTACAATACACATTACAATACACAATGCAATACTTTCTTTACGCACTATACCTATAGCAGTAAAAAAAGCAAAAAGCGAAATACAATTTCGGAAAAATTTAACAAATTAATTTTTAAAACCTTGCTTCACGAAACCTATTACGAGTTTAAAACAGGTTGCATTAATGTAAAATGTACCTTTACATTAATATTTAATAGCATTAAAAATTAATGCTATTTGTAATTCTTGATGATCAACCAATAATCACTGCTAAAATGTTTAATTTAAAAGCAAACGAATGAAATGAAACAGTTAATCAGGAAAGTTTTACCTCTCTTTATTTTTATTTAAATTTTTTGTCTGGCTAGTTTTAAAAATTGATATTTTAATTGGCAATTAGATACGTCAAACTCCTTGATTTTTATTTAAAAACAAATTTTGCAATGAAAAATCTCATATACCTATCACCTACGTATCTCTGTACCCATCCATACAAGTACCAATATGTGGCTTAAATTATTAAAACATTCAACATTTATTAAATTACAAATTGTTTTTTAATTTTAAACGAAAGTAGCTTACATTTGTATATTGTTAATTACATAATTAAATAATAAATAATTCCATAAGATATTTTCATGTTATATTTGGAGTTTTGTTGAATAATTCATGGTATAAAATACACTCGTAAGTATATGTTTTACATAACTAATTGTTTTGGACATGTTGTATGAGAATATGTGTATTTTCAACGTTACCATACGAAAATGGCATAAAAAGCAAATGATTTGTTTGTGTTATGTTATGATTCAATTTATTGGTCTTTGAAAAAAACTACCATCACAAAAAAATCTTTGTTGAATATTTGATTTAAATAAACATTTCAATGCAAAAATAAATAACTACACTAGACATAAACATATTTTTTATCAAAGCAATTTTCATCCCCACCATTTCCCGATTTTCACAAACACACATTTGGAACAATTTTCAAAAACTAAAAATATAGTTTATAAAAAATAAAAGCATATAATTTTGTCAACACTTTTTATGATATGATATTATATATTTACCTAGTTATGTAATAAAAAAACATTTAGCATAAATTTTTGTATGTTAAGTGAGGAAGTGAGGCCCAAACGGGTAAGCTAAACGCGAAGGTAAAAAAAAAGTGTAACATTCGTATTATATGGTAGGTTGATTAACTTCTTAATATAGTATAATAATAAAACTTTTAAATAAAACACGATTTGACCACATTTTATGTATAGTATTTGTTTATTTTAAAAAAATAACAAAGTTACCAAAAAACCCGTTTTTCCCTATACATATGCCTAAAACGGGTAACTACCTGGGGCAGAACGGGTTGACGTCTTTTTATTTACTGTAATAAGTAATGCATCAATTTTTTTTCGTTTTATATCTAAAAAAAAAACGTGTTAATATTACTCATTTACGTATTATTTAACTAATGAGTCTCAAAATTTATTGGCTATTTAGTCGATTAACACTAATTTATAACACAAATATTTAACTCATTTGATCAGACTTTCAGAGTTATCTATTATTATAAAGATCAAATATGTTAATATTGTAATATAGAACAATAACTATTACAAATAGATATCCAATAAAAAATACAAACTGCGATAGTAAATTGAAGCTAAAATGCTTTAGAACTTCATTCTTGGCACAAACCACAAAAATATGTACTTTGCCAGAATAAGAAGTACAGATCGATAAGCTCATTCCCTACAATCTCCAAATTCGATCCAGTTTTCTTTAGGTGGATCTTCATACGGAACACCACAAAGAGGCATCTATACATTTTCGGGTTTATCTGCATATTTTTCATGTTAAATTGTTTATATCTATCTACCAGTTTTGCCCGAGCCACTATTTTCTTTTAAGGTACTAATAAACTCAAAATGGCAGATAAAGCAGGCAAAGTATTCATGTATTTCAAACTTATATTAAACTAAAATAAAACGATTATACGAACAACACGAAAATTATAACGATTTTCGACTAATTAGGACATACTTTAATTGACATTTTTTAGCATAATTAGCAAAAAACTTTTATTTAAAATTCCTATGTTGGTAGACAATTCCGGCGCTCGAGCTTAGCTGATCAAAGCTCGTCAGGGTTAGACAAATCTCCACGCACGCGCACAAAATCCTAATTCTTCATACAAGAGCGTAAGACTGCTTACCCGTTTTAGGCGGTTAAACATTGGTCTATTTCAGGTGAAACTTGATTTTGTTATTCATTTTTTCGTTAACAATTCTCTCCCAAGACATTATTTTAACTATAGGGGTCTGATAATAGGTTCGTTCGCGGTACTGATGGTACTGATCCGGAATTGGTAAAGCATCAATCCAAGTGGATAGGATAATCGCCAAACGCATTCACGCTTATGACTGATTAAAGGTTATTTTCCCGTGAATGAGTTTGAAAATGTACGGAAGTAAGACGAGGATTAACGAGAACCCACGAAAATTATTAATTGAATAGAATGTTGATGCCTCATTCACACGAGTCTACTTTAGTTGACCGATTTTAATTAATCGATCAAAAGTGGAATGAAAAACCCATGGGAGGGACACTCTTACGAGACGTGAGGTGCCCCTGAATTTTAGTAAGGCGGGTCAAACACAGATGGCGAAACAATATTCAGTCGGTTAGGTAGATAAAATTTCTTCAAATGAATTGTTCCGAACTTCCCGATTGATACCGAGGATTGGCGATGATCAAAAAAATTCGTTTTTATTTTACACTTCTGTCAAGTCCTTCCATAAAGTGCACGCGTTGCTATGTCATTTTAAGAAAAAAATGTTGATTGTGTGAATTAGTCATCGGAAACAAATTATGTATTTGTTTAAATTTATTTCAAGGAGCATAATCACGAAAAAAAGGATGATTGACTCATCATAAGTTAAGTAAAAAATATTTTATCTTACTAAATTATTTTTCTAAGTTGGTTAAGTAATTTCATATTCCCAGATTTCGTGATAACCAAGATTATGAATGGAATACAGAAGTCATTTTCATCACCAAACTCAATACTCGATAACAACGAATAACAACTGCTGCAAAACTGGAGAAAAGTAGTAATCATTTTTTTATAATATTTACATTCATGCATTCATTGTAAAATCCCGATCCATTGCCCCTCTAACTAAATTAATCAGTTATAATAATAACTTTGTTGTAACAATTTAATTGTTATTATTTCTTATGTATTAGGTGTATTTATTTTTTTTAAATAAAATATTTAACATGTAATAAAAGAATTAATTATTTTAAATTTAAATATAGGTAATAAAAATAAATAAGTAAAATAAAATTCAAATTACGTGCGCGTGGTTAAAAATTGCCGACACTAGCGCCCCTATGAATAAACCGCCTTACTAATAGCAAAAAAAAGCACCGCAGTTTAACACGGAGTGTCCCTCCCGTGGAAAAACCTAGTGTGATGACTCGTTCAAACTTTTTTTGATCCACTAAAAAGTTGATTACGGTTCTCACTCGAGGTTTTTCCATTCAACTTCTTTTGATCAACTAAAAACGGGCTACTAAAATTGACTCGTGTGAACGCAGCATGACAGCAATACTGGATTAAGAATTAGCCACAATTTAGCAAACTGCGCATGAGTAATGGAATCGAATTTTTCATCCTAACAAAAATCTGAGGATCGCTAGAACCAATTATGAATCGGTAACGAACGCTTTTTGTGTGAACCGCGAATAGCGGACCGTAACTCGGCTCATAAACTTGCATGCGCTTGGCGATGATCCTAAATCGGTCTTTAACTGATTCGTTACCGACTCATTATACCATCCGAAAACGACCCTAATATTCATCTTTGTCTTGAGAAAAAAAGCAAATAACCAATTTCATACAATATTTAACTTTGATGAAACTCAGGGATTCTTAAGCTTGAGTAGTTCACGGACCACCTATTGGACTTTTTTCCGACCTCTTTATCTTTATCTTATCTTGTCAACCTTCAAGCTTTATTTTTGACTATATTTATTTTTTAATTAGAATTGTTTGAACCTCTGGTGGTCCACCGACCATGGCTTAAAAATCGCTGGTGTAATTAATACCAATATAATTAATCATATACGATGCTAATCGGATGTAATTATGAATGGCATAAGTCCAGTAACTAGTTGATGTCAGGGACGACAATTTGAGTTCCCAACATAGTATTATTGGACATGCGGAGCTTTAAAAGTTCCAACAACAACAACAAATTTAAAAAAAATATAATTTTTATACCATTGGGATTTGGAAATGTGACTGTTGACTAGATTTAAGACATTCGTAATCAGAACCGATCAGCATCGTTAAAATTATGATGCTACTAAATGCCACTCGAGCAAGATATGTACATGTTTTATATGTATGTATAATGTTGGTAGTTTGAATTTCTTTTCAACGAAAATAAGATAATAGATGAAGTTAATTGAATGATAGACCCTTATTTGGCCCTAAGTTGGTTATTATAAAATTTTATTTTTTTAATAATTATGAAAACTTATATTAAAAATTCGAAAATTGGGAAAGCCAACTTTAGGTTGGCTTTGAGGATATTTTTGCGGCGCCCCTGTAGCACAGCTACGGTGTACCAGGGCGCCGCGAAACACAGTTTGGAAATTACTTATAGGTTCAATGAAAATTTGGGAAAATAAAACTTGTAAGAAAAGGCGTTCTACAATTTTGCAAATAACTTAAAATGCTCTTAAAAGCTTAGGAATCATTTATTTACAAAGTTTAATTTTAAGTGGTTCGATCCTATGTTAGATATCTTGATGCAACCAATGGATCATTCGTAACGTTTTTTTGCGGCCATTCACTAACTAAGCTGAACAAACCTCCATTATTTGAAATTTGAACTTAATTGACGCAATTAATAAATATTCAATACAAGCGCTTATGTTTTAATGTGATTTTACAAATCTTTCTAAAATTGATCACAGACAATTTTTCTTTTAAAACTCTCGGTGTTATCGTTGAAATAAAATATTTACCATTACATTAAAGGCCAATTCAGACAAAAAGAACCGAAGAAATCTAATTATTATACAGAAATAATTTAAACGTTCTTATTCTTGTTCCCGACTTTTATTTTATAAAAGTTTGCCCCTAGTTCAAGTTTCTTGAAAGGAAATCTCACGACTGATTTAAGGTGAATTCTTGTACCATAAAACGACATTGATTAATTGCGTCCTCATTAAAATGTAATTAAACTAGTTGTGCAGTCCTTTATTCGAATATTCAAGTTTTTTTTTTTATTTTTTGCATTCGAGTATTATGAAAAGTTGAAAATATTATGTGAGTTTAAGGCTTTAAGCTAACCACTTTTTTTAGGAAAATTTAATGCGGTAAATAAATTTTAATTACTAAATTTATTTGAAAATATATTGGCTTACTGTCAAATTATCACCGATGTAGGTAAGTAGTGAATCATATCTAATATAATTTATTACTGTGATGTTATATCTAAGAGAATATCAAATTGGGAATGGACAAAAAGGTTTTGAAATATAGGTGTGTAGGAATATTTTTATGCTTTTCTATGTTGCGTGATGACACAAAATTTACTTTTCTCTGGCTTTTACTTTGAATTTTTGTGTCCGAGATGGTTACTGTCATAAGTCTTTGATGTTACATTGTATGAAGGTACATCATACCTACAGCTACAAAACACTGCTTTTAGTTTCCACTATGATGAATGCTTTTTCTGTTGACATTCTCTCGCTAATTTTCTTTTTGCGCTCAAAAAACAAAACCAACCTAATTATCGTTATTAGTATAATAAAAATTTCCAGTTTTCTGTGCCTGTATTTTATTTATATTACCTTCTTTAACTTCTATTTAGTAGAAGTATGCTTCTATAAGTAAGTATTGTAATAAGGTTGAATATTTGATTTCGAGTTTGCAACGGAAATGTACGGTTTGAGATCCCCAAAATCTGAAAGGGTGTTTTTAAAAAAATATCTGTATGCGTCTGTGCGTCTGTATGTCTATGTGTGACGCGATATTGTACCGAAAGCTTTATTCGAATTACACCAAACTTGAAATTTTGTCTTCATATTACATCTAGTTGTGCCGCAAAGCTTTGGTTGCAATCAGTTATCAGTAAGCCCCACTTTAATTTATGGGTTTTTGAGATTTTTCAATTTTTTTTTTCGAAAACGTTTCCAACGATTTTCTTTAAATTTTTTAAACTTGCTTAAATTCTTAGACTCATTTATGCTTAAAAAAATTTTTCGAAACATTTTCCTGGGAAAATTTAAAAGAGGGTTTTGGGGTGAAGAATTGGTTTCATACATATCTACATATAGTTTTGTTTATTTAGGTACATGTATGTTATTATGTACATGTATGTTACATATGTATATTATTCCATTTAAATTTTTTTGAACCAATCGTAGGCTTTATAAAACCCTCTTCTATCCAACAACAAATTTCATGTAAAAGAAAAATATGTATGACACGTCGCAGCAACTGTTTTTCTTCTTGAGATTAATTTAATTTTCAAATATACCTATTAATTTATTCACGCATTCGGTGATTTTACAAATCAACCGAAAATTGATTGAAAAGTTTTAGTATGAAAAAACGAAGTTAAAGAAAGGGGTCGTGAGAATTTTCCTGTTGCACGCAATTGAAAGCTTATCCTTTCAAACGTCTTCGTTCTCCACAACACTTAGATTTATCGGAAATTCGTTGGTTTCTGAGACAACTTATATAACAATATTACATCGATCCGACATGCAGATTTAAAATCATTGTTGCAAAAAATTCAATTCAAAAACGTTATTTGCATCTCCAGCAAATCACAAATCAAATTTTTGAATATGTAAAATTTTCATTTAAGCCTTCAGATAGATTTGACAATAAATTTCACTTATGCTAAAAATACATTTATCAATACATCAACCAAAAAAATGGAAAGTTTTATGTGATTTTGAATAAAATTTATTGATACAATCATAGAAAGAAGTTTTTCAACTATTTTTTAATAATTTGTTTAAAACGTTAAATTTTAAGCAATTAAGACTATTTTTAATGCACTGAGAAATTGAGCACATGATTATATAGATTCATAATTTCAATTATTATTTACTTGTAAGCGTGAATAGATTTCAATCAACTTTTCATTAGAAAATATGAAAGCTGTTGAAATTGAGTTTTCAATTTCAATAACTACATAGGACTTTGATGCGATGTTTGAATGTTCTTGAACCAGAAAGCTAAAGTGAGTAACGAAACGATTACATTTTGATTTCCCAATTTTGTAATAACATCAATTATTATTGGCAAACCAATCATTCTCTTATTACACGTGTTATCAAATCTGTAACAAACATTCATGCTAATTCCATGTTGCTTTTTTCATTAAAAGGCACTTTGACCTCTTTTCATTTATCTTTGGGGAACACGGTTGTGAGGTTGTTGTTACTATTAGGTTGCAAATAATTTTGATAAGTGGGAAAATTCCATCAAAAATTACACGAGAAATGCGAGGCAATCAAAGACAATTTACAACATTTTCAAGTCGTTTTGTTCAATTAAGGAAAATGTAATTTTAACATGAACAGAAACGATGATCGAGGATATAATGAAATATGGGAACAATTCAAACAATAAATTACACGAAAATTCTATAACAATCTAAAAATATATCGTGTAATATAACACACGCGAAGAGGAAACAAAACGTAAATGAATGGCCCACCGCCACCGGTCCAATTCTTCATTTAAGTGAAATTGCTTTTTGTCATTCGATCATACTTTTATTGTAAAATTTATTGTGTTATTTGAACTTTAGAAAATATATTGTTTGTTCTCCATGATAATTAAATTAAGAATTTAATTTTAATAAAAAATATGGAAGAAATTAAAACCTTAAAAATAATTATTTAACTTATAGGTTTTAATAGATACGATAAATACCAATGTTACCAAATGTAGCATATATCATATTTTTATTTGTGTTCCCTTTTGTTATGTATATCCTTTACTTGACTTTGGAGCTGTCTTTTTGAAAACATTATAGACAAAATTAAGTTTTTTAAATTTCTTAAGACTATGTTAGTTTTATCTTCCTCTTATTTAAGATAGTAAGATTGTATACAGTAGAAATATTTCTATGTTAACTATCTTAAACACGAGAAGGGGCCTTAGCAGATCAAAAAATGGAAAAATGTGTACTAAAGTGTATTTAAAAACTTCAATGCTACTTCATATGCCAATAAGTATTAAATAAATATTTAATCAACTATATGCTTCTATTGATGTTGATTTTATACATTGAATAAAACATTAAAACCATATAAGCAGAAAAGAGAAACGAAAAGTTATCAAAAATAAGAAATCTGAATCAAGTTTTCAAATCAATCATACGTTGTTATTACGCCTTATGTGTTTTAAATTCTATTTGACTGTCAAAAATACGAAGCTTATTAAAGTTATGTTTCTTCTGAAATTTATAATAGTTTATTTTTATTCTTGGTCGAAAACCATGGGGTGAGTTGTTGAGTTTTATTTAAATTAATTTTATTAAATTAAATTTAACTTTTTGTTTTTGTTTTGTTTTAAATAATAAGTTTAAAAAATATTTTCTTACAAAGGATAAAACTCCAGAGAAAAACAACCAACCCCTACATCATTAAGGAATCTAATATTTATACATTTTAAACTTCTGTATTATTCATTTTTTGGTAAATCAATTATTAACAATGTATTAACCCAATCAATGAAAAAGCTTAGTTTTACTTACGAATGATAGGTATAATTGAAATTAAAGAACATACAATTTATTATTTATTTTATGATTATTTGATATTTTGTACTTCTTTTTTTCTTTTTGTTTTAAGTCGCTTAAACAGCATGTTCGCGACTTTGAATGTTCACAGTTTGTTGTGTCTATTAATTTATAAATCTATTAATCTATATACTATTTTCATTAACCGATTTAACTGTGTTTATTTTTAACAAAATCCATATTTTTAAAAATTAAATTTTAATTTATATATATTTGTTTGTTCCCTTTCAAAAACATTCTGTAACCTTATATTTTGGTAATAATTAAATTAAAATACGTGACATACTTTTCTTTATACAATTTTTACACAAAAACAATGGTATTGAGTAGAATGGGACCTAAAATTCTTTAAATTGCCCCCTTTCCTTTACCTGGCAAACCCTAAATTATTTTACTGTTATTATATTTTTACCTGAGACATATAAAAATACTATAAAAATGTCATTTTTAAAGAATATGAAATCATTATGTATTAATAAACATAATCACAGCTGTGTACTTTTAATATTAAAAACATAAAATATATACTTAAGCCCCTTTTTTTAAGCCAATATAATTTTTTTTTAAGCTTGATTCAACATCGATTCTCCAGAACTAATACAAATGTTTATTTGGAATGAAATATTGAACGAAATTCAATGTGAACCACTTTAAAAAGGATAAACATTTTATTTGAAAAAAAGAACTTTTCGGAAATGTAGGCTGGTTTTCAAAATATATAAAAATAAAATACATATATTCAATATTTATTCATGGGAAAGTAAAAAGAAATGATAAGAATTCGTTCACTAATCGAATAAATCATTTTTGACAGTCTAAAGAAATAAAATATATAGATTGTAAATCTCGAAATTTCGTGCTGATTATTCAAGTAAACGCAGACATTATAATATGATACCTATATTTTTTCACTCGACTTATCTCATCACTGTGCACAGAATCGGACATAAAATATTATATAAATAAACTAGTTAAATATACATGAAAAGTTGGTCCAGACTTACATGTACGAGAAGCGTAGCTGGGATTTGTAGAAAAATGGCAAAAGTAAAAAAGGCACGTATTTCGTTGTATTAAAAAATTGAGGAGTGAAAAAGGATGAAAAAAGTTTGATGCTTTTTATGTTTATATATGCACATGTTATGTCATATGATATGGAATAATATTGCACACCTTTTATGTTAGATATATGTACTATATATTATAGGTAGGTATATATTATATAAGTGTACAAAAATATTTTGTTGGATACGAAAGGCTCTCGTGAACGTTGAGAGCGTGGTTAACATAGGGGTGGATGCGCTTGAAGTCGACAAAGCTGTAGACTTTATGTACAAGTGATGTGTTTTGTCGAGTTTGTCAAGAGCCTTCCACTACTACAGGTGTAATACTGCAAATGAAATATTTATCACAAACGTATTGCAAAATATCGCTAAAACATTGCACAGCAGAGTGGTTTCAGTTGTAATTAACAAAAAAGCAAAAAAATAAATAAATAACGCATGAATTCATTTAACTAAAATTTAAACCATTTATTTTTCACTTTTTTGCCTGGGTATTGTTTCATTGAAAATCAATACAGCCAGTTTATTATTTAGATAAGTATATCTTTAAGTGCATTTTTTTAAAAAAAGTATTTAGTTACAAAACACGGTATCAAAGAGACTAAGATTTCCATTTGTATATAGTTTGTCAGAATTACTGTAAGAGTTGTAATATTTTAGGCTAAGAACCTTTAGGGAAGCGGTTTCCAAACTTTACGCTACTACGCCTCCCTAATTTTTTTTTTATTAAAAGTCTTGGTGTCTCCCCAGGCAATAGTCTGCCCCTCCCAGTTTGGAAACAATTTGCTTTAGGGTTCAACTCTTATACTAACATTTACAAAGTTAAAAAAAATAAAGTTTGTAAATTTTAAATAAACAGCGGTGAATATATTTTAATATCTTTTTCAAGCTGGGATAGCAATCTAGGTGTTTCTATTATCTATCTTGGTTTACTATTGGCTATTACTGACTTGGAAGAAGCTAGAATATTTCACACTATGCCAAGAAAAATGCTAGTATTGCTTTGCAGTTCACTACACGAGACCTAACACACATATAAAATTTGTGAATGTTAAAAAAATTAATAAAATAAGTGAAAATGAACTAAATACATTCAAAAAGAAATTATGAAATTAGACTATTGGGAAACAGTCGCTTAGGAATATTACGCGAGATCACTAAGTCCTTCCTAGAGCCCCCCTAAGAAGTGTTTTTGTTGAAAGTGCAATGTTCTTTATTTTTGTATAAAATCAACATCCTCAAAAAATACACATTTAAATGACTTTTTTGAAAAAGCAGAAAATCTTCACGTTTTTTAAGATTTTCCTTATGAAGTATCAGTCGGATTCAAAACCTCGAAAAACATACAGGAAGAGTTAAAAAAAATTCTGTATTTTTCCTGACCTACAAAACACAATTTGTTTGGGTTAATAAGATTTATTGTTAAAAAATCCTTTTTAGATAAAAACCAATCAGCTTAGAGAAAGGTAATTGAACAATGTTTGTTTTTGGACTCTACCTGATTTGTAAGACAAAGACTGATGTAGGTATCGTTGGTGTTAAATAATTAGATGAAAAAGGAAAAAAAACATTCTACCTTAATAAATGCAGTTACAATAATTTATGGAACAATGTAATACAAACATTAGAAAGGCAACTCGGGGATTCACTAGTTCTTATTTTACAGTACTTTAGGTATAAAATGAAAATAGTATTCTATAAATTAGTACTTAATATAATATAACAAGAGATATCATCTCTATATCACAAAAAAAATATAGAAAAGTAAATCGTAAATATTGTTTTAAAAACAGGCACTTGGTTAAGCGTCACGATGCTAATAGATTTGAGTTTCTAAAGTAAAAAACTTTATCACTTAAAAATGTATCGAAGATAACAAAAACGAAAATTTTAAACTTAATATAATCTAATAATAGATATCACATGTATATCACAAAAAAAATCCCAATCCTTTGCGAGAAGAGCACACATTTTGTGCTAAAAATAATAATAAAAATTAACTATAATAACGTATAACTAAAAATATACCGTAAAAAGAAACCATTCTTTGGTAAAAGGGAGATGAAAAATATATAAAAACCTTAACACTTACACTTATAAACTAACTATACACTTAAAACTAAAAATGTATGAGGAAAAAAAAATAAAAACCGATTCTTTGGTAAAATGGATTGGAAATGGATTCTTATTTGCAGCTACCTCGGGCAATGCTGTTGTTGAGGGCTGCAACGAATTTACAAGGAGCTCAGTACTGCCATTATAATACTTACTGCTCCTAATATGCATTCGGGATAAATGTTGGCCCGGTCCTTTAAAATTATTTCCATTTCTTGTACATACTCAAAAAATGTCCGTCCTTGGCCTTAAAAAGTAGTATTTGAGTATTGTAATTATTTATTTGCGATTCGTTACTAATTATATAAATACCTGTTTTTGACTTATTCTTAAGAAACTTCTTATAACCTCGGTCCACAACTCGCCAACGAGTGAAGCAGTTGTTTGAGGTTACACTTACATTGCGACTTCTTAACTCCTGTGCATTTGTCTCCAAAAATATTTTAGTATTTTTCAGTTTGAGGGAGCTAACTTCATTTCTATACTTGTTATATAAATCTAACAAAACTTTTTTTTTTTATTTACGCTCCACTTACACTCTACTTTTGAAACAATAACATAGTCCAAGTTTTCGGTGTCCCCTTTTGATTAAAATATTAATTTTAAGAAAAGTATTAGTCTCGTGCCTCTCTTGAGCTAACGATTTCAATTCTCTCTAGAATTTACATAAGAATTGAAATACAGTGGAACCTCGCTATTTGTCCGCCTCTCTACTCGTACAATTCGTTATTCGTACAACTTCTTCGAGTAAAATTTAAATCGCCATTTGTACGCTTTTTCGCGATTTGGAGTGCGTGCACGTATTTAATTACGCATTTAATTGTGATGAGATTGGCCACTTTTAGAAAAAGATGCCAAGGAGGACCTACATCACAAAAGAGGAGAATCATTGCCAAGGCATAAGCCTATGATAGATAGGCTTACACTCTTGCTGTGTGTCAACGCAAGTGGAGACCTCAAAATAAAACCGTACTAGTCTACTACTCAGAAAATCCAATAGTTTTTTAGAAAAATCATGTCATCAAAAGTAACCTGGGTGTAATGTGGAGGGTTAACCCTAAAGCTTGGGTAACAAGACAGTTTTTTCACAGAGTGGATGTATAAAGTATTTGCCCCAAGTATGAAAACGTAAACTAGAGCAAAAAAAAATACCACTCAAAGCTCTTTATAGTGGACAACTCTTTAAATAAAGAATTTGGAACCGATTAATGCAATTTACATTATATCTTATGAGAAAAAATGATTTGCAATTAGTAGAAATCACCATTTGAACTGCCTGCTAGAACGAATTGTGTACGATTAGCGAGGTTCTACTGTAGACATAAATTGTCGTAATTGTTCATCACCCAGAATATATATATATATATAAAAATAAATATATTAAATTCTGTGAACTAATAATTATTATAAATAACTTTGTTATTGTGCTTACGATAAACATTGACGAAAAACAATTCAAAAGTGTATCCGTGAGCCTGTGTATTCGGTGTGCGATCAGCTGCTATCGTTTAAATAAATTTTTAAAAAATGGCAATACCTCCCGACAGAGGGAAAAAACGTATTCGGTCATCAACCATCACTGATGAACTTAGCGATCCAACTGTCATAAAACCACCACCAACATATTATATAAAAAAAATATTGCCAATATTAATATAGTAATCAAAGACATCAAATCAGTTACCGAAACCTTATTTACACAACAATCCATTTCTAAGGGTATAAAATTAATTTTAAGTACACCCAGCAACTACAGAAAAGTCGTAAAATATCGAATTGAAAACTCGAAAGCTGAGTTTTTCACTTATCAATTGCAAGAAGATCCGTACAATGCAAAAAAAGAGTAGCCATTATCAAAACGCCCGCTTCAACCCAATGGGGAGCCGAACAAGAAAGTTTCCTCAATATATACAAAACCTTAATAAGAGCAAAAGTCGACTATGGAGCAATGCTGTTCTTCAACCCTTCAACCTCTCCAACGTGAACTAAAAAACTCGTAACCATCCATAATACAGCACTAAGACTTATCTTGGGAGCCTATAGAACAATCCCAATAAACAGCATATTAGCTGAGTCAAACGAATCCCCCATTACCTTTAGGTGGAAACAAATATCGATCCAATTCATTGTCTCCCACCAAGCCTTACAAGAAAATCCAGTCTCATCAAAAACATTAAAACCCTCCTACCTCCCAAATACAGCTAAATAAAAACACTCCGAAACTCCTAGCAATTAAAGTTAACAAATACCTCCATGACATAAACTCCCACATTCCCTCTCTAATCCAACGTTCATCCTTCCCTTACCCCCCATGAAGGAAACAAAATCCAAAAACTCTCCTGGACCTTCGTGAATATCCAAAAGAAGGAACCTTCCCAAACTTATTTAAAAACCTTTTCTTGAAAATAAAAAACAAAGGGCACTACGACAACATCCTCTACAGTCTACACTGATGGATCAATACTCAAAGAGGAAAGACGATGCACCGTAACAGACAAGGACAAAGTACTCTAGAGTCACCATCTACCGAAATTCTTTTCTATATTCACTTGCGAGGCCCATGCAATTGAAATGGCGCTGGGGATAGTAAGTGACAACAACAAAAGCCGAACCTTAGTGTGCTCCGACTCTCTATCATACCTCTCATCCATCAACTCTCTCCTGGTATCACCCAACTAAAAAATATACACGATTCAGGCGATGCTGTAAAATCTAAAAATAACAGGAAAAACGGTCGACTTCATTTGGATCCCACCCTATATGGGAATCAAGGGATATGAAAGAGCCGACGACGAGGCAAAAACAGCCACAAAACTGCCCCTATCAAGGGATACGTTAATTCCGGGCCCACTCGAGGACTATAAAAGGTCTCTAAACACCCAATGCAAGATGTTATGGGACGCAGAGTGGAGGAGCTCAGCTTCCAAATTACATACATCACGCCAATCAACCCTCCAAAAGGTATCAACAAATGATCTATCCCGACGACATCAGGTTATAATAACGCGGTTGAGGATTGGACACTCCAACATGTCCCACCCATTGACCCATATCTACTTACCAAAACTCAACCACCCCGCTGCGAAAAATGCCAGCGTCTACTCACAGTCAACCACCTATTCGAATGCGTCCACCTTTTTCTTAAAAATCCAGTTTTTCCTTTTTTTCAATTTTTTAAGAACTATTACTAAGCATTTTTAAAAAGCGATACAAAAATAATTTAATAAAAGGTTTTCGGAGACATTTAGGAAAAACAAAGCATTTAAATTGTATCTCATGAAGATCTTTGAGGCAACTTTTTAGGTTCTTATAAAACATAACATGTAGCTTTTAATATGTGAAATATTCTATGTAATGACTAGTGGCTACGATTCACGTAAAATTGTTAAGCCTTAAGAATAATGAATTAGTAAAAAAAAAAACTAAAGAAGTCAAGAAAAAACATTAATGAATTGGCATTGAGGGATATTTTTAGTGCATTTACAATCGACACGAAATAAATCAAATAATTCATAAAATTATTTTTTTCAGAAATCAATAAAAATGTTATAAATTTTTTACATCGACTATATATTTTTTTAGTAATATCAAACAGTTTTCATTCTCATTTTTAATATCATTATTGGAGGAAAAAAAGCGTAAGGAAATTGCAAAACGTAAAACTGGCCTAAATTATGCTATTTTTTTAATTAAACTTAAAATGTAATCTGGTGAATTTTAAAATGATAACAATCCTAGTATCCAAATAATTTGTACGTCTAAAGAAAAAAAATAAAGCAATTAGCAAGTAAATTAAGTAATTATTTAACGTAAAAAACAGAAGACAATTTTCGTGAACTTTAAGCTTTCATTTTCGTTTTCATATTCTTCGCCTTAATCTAAATTAATTCGTGAATTTCATTAAAATGATTAAAAGAAAATAACATTAAAAAGTCAAGTATTAAGCAAAGAATTTCCACTTTGTTTTCTATTTAATTAAAAGAAAACAAATTTTACTACTAATTTCCTTGTGTACATATCAGAGAAATTTTGTTCAAGTAGGTAACTGAGAAAGAAAATTATTTGTATGATATAGACTTAGAGTGTAAACCAGTGGCGGCTCGTTCATATGCACTGCGGTACTGCAGCACCCCCCAAAAAAATATGTAAAAACGGTCTATATTCATATTATTAAATGGCAATAATATTGATCGAGTGATAAAAATAATATAATGAAATTGTTAAACATAATCAATGCAATTGTTATGTAAACGAACTATTTAAATCTTATTTAGAATACGGTGAAATATGAAGCCTGGAACGGTGATGTTCACAGTGGCAATGCAGCCGGCTTCGTTCAGCTTTGTCTATGAACGCTTAAGTTCGTGTAATCCAATCTATGTATGTAAAAAACGAAACTGGCACTGTGAGTGTGATATCCACAGTACGTTCGTGACCACGATGAAAGAAGTTCGTCGCAAAATCCTACTGTTTTTAGGTGGCTAATTAATTTTGTCGCTATTTTCGACTCTACTTTACAAATACATTTAGATAATAGTAGGTACGCTACACTAAAACAAAATAAATTGAGTCATTGCTAAGGAATAATATGGATCAAGACCGATTAATTACTTTAACCAGCTAAAAATCGTAGAATGGATTTTGTATAAAAATTATACAAAAAATACTTAATTGAATAGGACATTATGTTTTTTATTTTTTTAACACAGCACCCCCATGTTGAAATGTCACGAGCCGGCACTGGTGTAAACTATAATATAATGGCAAAAAATTACATTTATACAAACCAACAAGAAAATAATATAAACAATGCTTTTAACTTCTTCGTATAGTGTACTCGTATATATATATGTATACCTAAATGTAGTTGCATAAAACTAAATGTATAAGTCTCATTGAGATTCATATTCGTTCAATGGCTTCTCATAAAGATACTTCAAATACTTTTAGCAAACACAACGTTGTCTATTACAATATTTGCGAGTGTATATATTTGGCCAAATAGAGTTTATCTCATACCATTTAGAATTTTCTTATGCGTGATGGAAACGTTTTTGTTAAAATATTATATTTGTCATTTCGTTATCTTTGAAGAATTTGTTTAAGAAAACACTCTTTTATTCAGACTTAACAAATTCTTTTTTAAGATGTCTATATGGAATAAGAGTTTTTCTTTAAAAATTGTAGATATTTTTTTATGAAAAACTTCAAACAACTCTGTTGAGTAAATATCAATTCCATTTTTAAGTATTAAATTATTTACTAGATAAACATATTTTAATATAAAAGTTATTAAATTTAAAGAGGCATTTGAAAACAGTGAATAATTCGGATAAGAGCCGCAGAAATATTTGCTTTGTTCGTTAGAAAACTTCAATCGAAAACAATTTCTCGGGTTGAAATGAAAATTGTGTACTCATATGCTTTATGATTATCTCCATAACTTTTCTCTAGTCGCTAGTCGAAATCCATCCAACTAGTTGAATAGTTTTGTAATTAATTTGCAAGTTTAATTGGTACGTTTTAAATGTTTAGCTTTGCATGTTACAATTCAACGCGTTTTAAATGTTTGTTCTACGTTGGAATATGGAAAATTTTTCAATTTATTTAATTCTTTCTTTTTTCGAATATTGATGAAACGGTGATTTTTTAAAAACAAATCGGTCGTTTGCGAAATGTAATTTAGGAAATGTCAGTGCAATATGACATAAGTAATTATTGTATACTTTATAATGTTACATATCTTCCGTTGGTTTTGTTCATAATATAATCTTCAATGATTTGATTTTTTAAATGAAAATATTTTATATCTTGGAGTATTTTTTAAATAAAATTTAATTTAAAAACTGTTCTCTTCTAAAGCGATTTTTATATCTACCTAGCTGAAATGCCAAGTTTTACTAACAACGTTAAAATATTATTTAATAAAGTGGGTTTTCTATTTAGATATTATGTAAGTCTACAATTTTTCGATTTTGCCCATATAAAATTAAAATATTGTAACTTTTTATGTAAAAATCACTTATTTTTAATACAATTATTAGTATAAAACCAAACAAGTGCGTTGGATGGAGTAACGAAAGGTTCCGTTGTTGTAAAATAGTTTTATATTTAAAAATTAAAATAAGTAGGTATAGGTACCTACTGTTTATTATTAATATCAGGCTTTTCTCTGATTCACTTGCGGTTGTAATAAATATTTATATTTAGTTTCACCATAAATCAAAAGAATTCATACTGTAAAATTATTGAATGTAATAACTATTAAGATTTTTTGTTTCGTTCGTTTTTTTCTTTTTGTTTTATTCAGATCCACAAATCATTACCTACTTTTTAGTGTATATTAGACCAAAATTATTTATTATTTTCCTACAAAAGTTTTTTAAGCATAGGTATATATCCAACCGTTTTATCATGAATAAGTAACAACTCTCCTACAGGATCTATGTTAACCTTGACTAAAAAAAAATTGTACAGTAAATAAGTTCTTTCGTTGGTTCGTTCTAGAGATTTACTTTTTGACTTGGTTGTCAAGCTACTTGACTAAAATTTAACTTAAAATCAAATCAAGCTTATATCAAATAATCAAAATAAATATCAAAGGCAAGACAAGAATTAATTTCACGAGTTATTTCATTTCATTTTAAATCATAATTTCAAGGTAATTCATTTAACTACATAGGTAAATAGTTGATTACTTGGCTTGATAAATATCTCGTTTAAGCCACCTATTGGCGCAGTGGCTAGAGCAGTAGTTCTCTTCACTTCATGCGTCAAGTGGTTCTGGGTTCGATCCCCATTGAATCCTAGAACTAAGATTAAAATTGACCAACAGAAATTTTCTGTGTTTAGACAGTCGTGATATGACCTTAGCTGTTAAAACGACTCAAAACACCAAAAAAAAAAAAAAAAAAAAAAACTCTGGTTTGTTCCATGTACGTAATCGAATGTATTTTTTGTTTATTACTAGGTACCTCATTCATACTTTTTATTTTTTGGTGGTTTCAGTCATTTTAACATCACATAACATCACTTAACTGTATAATCAGAGAAAATTTCTGTAGGTCATTAGTTTTATTAATTAAATATTTTTATATCTAGGAATCGAGTACCACTAACGCAAAGAGCGGAGATCTTACAGATCTAACCGCTGTGCCACTTCCTTACATATACGTACTTTCTCATAAATATTTTGGGATAAATATAAGGCGATCAACGGTCCTCCATTTGGGAGAACAGTCCTTCTTTTTTAAGTTTTGTCTTTCTTTTAACAACGTCTTTTTTCCTGTCCTTTCGAAAAGATTGACCATTATATTATAGTTAGAGAAGTTAATGTTATTTTAAATAATACTGTTTATTAATATAAATTTTGATGATAAGAAATGTTTTGTACTTAAAAAAGAAGAGTTGTCACGCATAGACGAATCACACTTGAATGTTACAGAACAGTTTATCAAAATAATGCAGGACTTTTACCAAACATGTGTTCAGTTATGCTGAAAAATGATATGAACTAATTTCACTGATAGAATCGCACGAATATATATGTTACGGTAAAAGTAGATATTGCGGCAAATGTACACATTTTCCGGTAAATGTGTACATTTGCCTCCTCGTTTGGGTACTGTGCATTCAACTAACATTTACAATTTCAAATAAGGGAAATGTACATTGAATTGACAATGACCATGTCATTTTGGTAAATGTGAGCATAAAAATGCTGGAATATTATGTAATTCCAAGGGCCACAATAGCAATTCTTGCTCAAATAAATAAACCTTTTTTCATTATGAAATTTCTATATATCTCTTTATAGTTTTATAAAATGTAACTGTTATAATTAAGAAAAGTATGCTATTATTATTATTTGTTTGATTCTCATCGTATTGGTCCTGAAAAACTAGGATGAAAATTGTATTTAGGAATATTGGGATCATAACCGACGACATATTACCTATATAATATGCAAAGAAAAGTATGTTTTGTTTGTCATTTACATTTTTTAAATAAAATAATTTGCATAATCTTTATTTAAATAAATATTTTTTTACTGCAACAACATTTTTAAATTATTTGTATTCCAAATTTTCTTAAAACATGAAGGTAAGAGTATACATTTACCAAAACGTAAAGGCAAGAGTACACATTTGCCGGGAAATGTGCAAATACATTATATTCAGTTCACATTTACCTATCTTTTTGGGAAATGTACACATTTTACGGTAAAAGTGTACATTTCCCAAGAGTGTACATTTACCGTAACATATATATATTTAGGATATTTGCATCTTTCCCGACTAATAAGAGTTATGTGTGGGTCACTTAGTGGTGTGGTTGACTAGATTGTCACTAGTGGTCCCTAGGTCAAATCATAATTAAAGCCCAAGATTTTTTTCATTGATCGCTAATAACCGTATCAAGTAGATGATGCTACCTTAACCACAAAACCGCGTTGCTTAGTTGTTTAGCTTCTGTACGAGAACCAACAATTAGTAGATATTTAAAGCTATCTTAAAAGAACCACACATTTTTTTGGAATTTATAAACTAACCCAATATAAAAAATCAGCATTCGTTGGTTATTTCGTTCCTTTGTGATAAGCAATTACTTACTCTTTTTATAACTGTCAAGAACCATGGTAAACGCTATTTTAGTATATCTACAATATAAACGAAATTCGTTCATTGGTTTAAAATAGAATATTTAAATTCTCCAGGTTAAAGCGTTTTTAAGATAAAATAAAGCCTATTTTACTAGTTTAAAAATTTCCTTCCTTCACATAAATATACTAGTGTATATATATAGGTATATGTTGATACATTTTAATTATTATTGCTAGGTCGGTAAGGTGACCAGAATATTGACGTCTAAAAGTACTAAGATATGCAGAATTTCCATATATGTACATTTTACTTAGCAGTTTAGAATATATTTTTTTAATTTATCTCCATTTAACAACGATTTTGTTTTTTTTTTGTATAGTTTAGGTTTAAGAAAAATTTTATAAAACAAACTAAATGCTAAAACATAAAATTTGAAAAATTTTAATTGCAAATGTAAAAACCTAATTGTCTAATCATTCTCCTCGCACATTTCATGTTCTATCTCAACCAAAAATTTGCCAAAATCTAAGTTTGTTAGATTTTTTTAGATCTAAAACTTTGCGCATATACCTACGTAACTCAAAATATCTTTAAAAGCATAAAAAACGAGATATTCAATAAATGTTATACTTTGAAGAAGTTTGGATGCCCTTTTATGAAATGTATCTAAAATTAATTTTTGGACTTTAACACTCTGGTCATCATGTTCAACAAATAAAAAAGTACTAAAAGAGCTTTTTATTATTTGAAAGTATTCCTTTCAAATCTATATATATATAAGCGAAAAACGATCACTGACTCATCACGAGATCTCTAAAACTATAGGCCCGATCGACTTGAAATTCAACATAGTTACTCCTCTTACCATGTAGACGCGTACTAAGAACGGATTTTACGAAAATCCTATTGAAAATGCATTTTTTATCGATTTTTCTTAAATGTTTTGTCACGTTGTACACTTTTGACCAATGTGCGCTGAGGTAGCATTTCTATTGCCACTTTATAGACGCCATTGAAGGCAAACAGCTGATCAAACCTGCACTGATAATATTCATCTTTTATTCTTAATCTATATATATATAAGCGAAAAACGATCAGTGACTCATCACGAGATTCCTAAAACTATAGGCCCGATTGACTTGAAATTCAACATAGTTACTCCTCTTACCATGTAGACGCGTACTAAGAACAGATTTTACGCAAATCCTTTCCAAAATAAAATTTTCATCTACCCATCTTTACGAAATTTACTTTCTTTTTACGTAAACTTAACTATAATGACTTTTTTATAATTTGCTATGACGGTTTCTATTAATTATGATAACCAGTCAATTTAGTTATGTCCAGCGAAGCGGGCGGGGATCAGCTAGTATACAGATAGTTGCGATAATTGTTTGGACATTAATTACTGATAATGATGATCTTATAATAATTCCATTAATTTAATAAATAGCACTACATTTCAAACGTTATAATTATTTTAACAGGAGCAGTTCTGAATAATTGCAAAAAGGTTTAAGTTTCTGTCTTTTTGAATTTGTATTTTCATTAAAAACACTGTATTCATTATATTGTAATATTAAATTGATTTCAGAGACAATTTATTTTCTCGAGAAAGCAATTTAAACGTAATAATTTCAAAGTTGGGTCAAATTAGAAATTAAATCGGGTATAATGACAACAAAAAGGAAACATATTGTCATTTTTTAAATTAAAATCTTAACAATTTTTTTTAAATAAGTTTTTTTACCTCACAAACGAACATGAAATTTAATTTCTTTGTGATTTGTTTTTTCACCACCCCATACTCCAAAATTTTTGATAATTTATTTATTAATTTGACATTTATACTGAGGAGGAAAAATGTCATGAGTCAAATTAGAATTTGTGAGGATTAATATAATTGTAATAGCGTGTTTTATGAGTTATATGATTTTTTTATGAGTTTACTTTTTTTGAACACTCAATTATATATGAGATTATATAGTTACCATGATGATGATACTATGAGATTATATGAGACTATACATTCATTGTCAATGCCTACTTATTGAAAGTAAGAAAGTACTCATAAAAACTTATATATTTATATCTACTACTAGGTACCAAACTAAGTGGTTTATTATTATATGAATTAAAGCCAATAATGTCAAAAATACTTACGGTTCATGGAGCATTCGCACTACTTGAATCAGTTAAATATATTTTCAAATCATTTTTAAGTCAAGTAAGATTTTTGTACGACGTTTCGTCTCTTCCGATATTTTTGCAAGTAGGTACTCCATCGCAAATAATTACTAGTAATGAAGAAATGTCACTTCTTATTTTATAGTTTATTATTATTTTCATATCTCATATTTATTACTTTCTTTTACTGCTAGATAGTAACGGAAGAATTCTGATCGAGTAATTTTCGATTTCGAGTTTTCACCGGAAATACACATATTGAGGTTTCCTGAATCCAAAAAACTGTTCTTCAATAGTTTTGTTAATATGGTCAGAAATACATAACAAAACAAATCACAAATGGTGCTAAAGTTCCACAAGAAAATATAAAGAAAAAACTAAAGTTGTTTAAGAAAATCTCTGAAAATATAAAAATCTTAACCACTTCATGAACCAAAGAATTTTTTTTTAGATTTTATTGTTTTGAATAAACAATTATTATATGTGGTAAAATGTAACATATCTAAAGCATTAACAAATATTATATAAACTGCAATCCCTTAATTGGTTAAATTAAATAAGCTCGCAAACAGATGAAGTTGTCACGATTTTAGTAGTCACGTGTGCGATTTAATAGTCACGCGTAAATTTTAATAATACTAAAACATTGCGGTCAAAATAAAATAGCAGATGTGCGGTAACCGATGCATCGAGGTAGAATATTAAAAGCTCCGGCTTCCAACTCAGGAACACGAAAATAATTATAAATATATGTATTTACGACAAAAACTGCTTGTTTGTTACTATGTATGGTAGATATGTACATACCTACTAGAAGATATTGCAATTTTCCAGATTTACCATACCTTTTTTACTCTATATTATTTTTTATTCCAACCTCTGCGCTTTGATTCACCGTATCAAAATCATCTTTGATGTTTCAAAGCTAGTTAATTAAGAGAAGTTATAACTTTATTTCTGTTTGTTTTAATAAGTCATTTAATACTCAATTAAAATTTAAATTTCTCAAGTGGAAAGTACCTTCGTAGAAAGGTATACAGTCATTATCCACAGTGTTTTACTTGATTTTATTATTTTACGTTGAAAATATAAAGCAAAATAATAACTGCTTTGCATTAATGCGGCTATGAATTATTTATGAGAGGTGGAAAAAATAAGTTAGGTTTTTGAAAATTTTTTCAAGTTATTGAATGAAAATATTGGCTTTACTGTAGTGTAAAGGATAATAAAAACTTGAAAACAGCATATTTTTTAGAGTTGTTGAACTATATTTATATGATACCTACGAGTATTACAATAAATATTGAACGTGGGCAAATATTTTATTTTAATTTGGTTTTCATATAATTTGAAGATAGTTATTAAAATATAATTTAACTCCAATTGGAAAAGAATATAAGAAGAGCAATTTGTTCTTAATTCTAAAAGAATTCTTTTTTTGTGTGTATTATAGAAAAAAAGCTATGTAGGTACTTTTTTAGGTTTAAGAACCCGACATAGCGAATAATAAATAACTATACAAAATCCCTTATTTCTTTTTTCTAATAACAAAATCTATAATAAAACAGAGAAAAATGTAAGTGAACTTTTTTTTTCGTAAGAAAAATGGAATATTAAATTATTTTATTTGGAAATTCAGCAGGTGTTTATCACATCAAATTCGGTCCTTTTTTATAATATTAATAAAATTGTTAATGGCGAACATGTAATAAAATAAAACAAAATTCATAAGAATGAATCACTTAACTATACGAGTACAGTGTGGTTTACAATTTTGGCAACGATCTTTTTTATTTTATTGACTTAATAAAAACATATTTTAAAAGTTTAAGTTTAAAATCAATAAAAATTTGTTTGTAGATACTTTTTTATTAGCTCTATAGCGATTATCGTTCATATTTCTCTTTCCTTTTCTGACATTTTCAAATTTTATCATTCACATTTTTAACAACTGAAAACTGAAGGTAGCTTTATTTAAATTTATTATTTTATGTCCTTAAATTATTTTTTAGTAACAAAAGTTTTTCGATAAACAATACTAACAATTGAACGGTATGTATCCACCTTAATCTCCCCAACTTCTTGCCTACTAATGATTAAAATAAAATTAATAGTTTTAAGTGACCACGTTACAAATTAAAAAAAAAAATTTTCCCTCTCGGTCATTAAAAGAATCTATTAATATTTTTAAGATGAAAGTTCGATTTGGGGGACTGTGTAATCAAGATGCTAGTTATCCAGATCCAATGGTTTAGTAGTTTTTTTTTTGAGATTCTGGTGTTGATCAAGAAGCTATTGTTACATATATAGGTAATGGCATATCTGTAGCAATCTGAAAAACTGATAGTCCGTATTACTCGCCTGATTCTCACTCAAGAGGACCAAAAGGTCGTACAGTTCAAAAGTTGTTCAAGTTGTTGGTGTTTTATACTTGTTCACAGAGTGGTCCCCTAACTCGGTGACGCGCATCTAAAAAATATTAACAGATACTTTTGATGAAGTTAAAAAGTCCTAGAGAAAAGTTTTATTTTTTACTTTTTAGAGTTTTTTTTTTGTCGAGGGTTACTTAAATTTTTAAATTTTATTTTTATTTCATTCTTTTAAAGCTTTTCGCAGATCCTAATTTTAATAGATAATTAATTCAAATACGTTTTCCTAAATATTAATATTAGAGTTTGTTAGTAACACCTTTTTGTCAAATAGGAAATACGCTGATGATAAGTAAACACCTGAAAAGATGTTCATAAATTGTAGTTTAAAGCCACTTCGTTCACGTCAGATTTTAAACAAAGAAAATGCATCATTGTAGTTGGTTCAAACTGTTAGAGAAAAAACTTTGAATCAATTATACAACGATTACTATTGTTAATGGTTTTTGTGGACAAAATTCCGAATTACACAATATTTCCGAATACTTATATCTCTGGTATATTAATTTACTATAGTTTTGAATAAAAATTGCAAGAATAGGGTAGTTGGGGTTTTCTTTTGTCAAAAAAGGTCAACAGTAAAATTGTCTTACAATTAAATTTCTTATCAATACCAATTTATAAGTGTGCCGTTTCTATTTTCTATAATTTTTAAAATGGCGATTAAAATTAGTTTTTTTTTTCTAAAATTTGCATAAGCATGTACATTGGCATTCACGGATGTCTAATTGTAAGTTATGCGATTCGTAACATTTCTTGTAAACATACGCTATACGTTTCACTAACGTGGTAATAATGTTAGAAACTAATTTAGAATCGTTCTTTCAGCTATTGATAATCACGATTGTTGTGTTAAGTAAAACGTTATTAACGACGTCATTAATTTCACTTACGATCACACGGACCATCCTTAAGAGATAGGTTAAAGTGATGAACGTCGCTCAAACACTTCACAAAGTTTTTGAAATGGAAAAAAACAACGATAATTAGCGTAATCATTGTAAACACTATGTGGAACATACTCGTAGCTATAGTGGGTTTGAAGTTGAAGCCATTGAAAACCTAGAATACAAATTAAGATTTAAGATCCAAACTTTACCATTATCACACAAACAATTAAACTGACGTCAAGAATTTTTTTTTATTAGGCGATACTATTATATGTATTATGTAAATTAGATTACCAGAAGTTGAATTAAAACTCCAACTGACAAGAGGTTAGAAATATAGTTTTCTGTAAAAACACTAAAATGATAGATTCCTGACAGTAGGATTTAACAAAAATAATAAAATAAAACGAAAATAAATTGCCAACGTTGACGTTACACAATTTTTAAATAAAAAATTCATAAATAGAATAAAACTAATCGTCCAGGATCAAATAAAGCCTGAACTCTGAAGATAGTAAGCTCATAAAAACAAATCGTGACTCTCAAGAATTGCTACAAGAAACAACTACAACAAAAGTAAAATTGAGTCGATTAAATGTGAAAATTCTATCCTTTTTATATAAAACCATTTCAGTTTTGTCCTATAATTTTATTTATTATTTGAATTAAAGACTACATGTTTAATATACCTAGATATATCTATATAAATTTTCCTTACATAGTTAAACATTGAAAAGTAATAAGAATGTCTTTAAAACGAATAACTAAAAGGATAAATTATCAAACAATTAATTAATACTTATGGCTTCTTTCCAATTTTGTTCGGTTCGTTGTGAAAATACGAGTACATAGCAAATTGAACAAAAAAGAAACAATAAAAATGCTTTGTTTGAAATATTGAAGACGCTGAAGTCTGTCTCCTCTAGTTTAAGTATCATTTTTTATAGTTACATAATATAGGTGTAGGTATGAATGATAAAAGAAGATGTGAAAGTAAAATAAAAATAGATTGATTTTCCGAACTTTTTATTATACCTTCCATCGAAATCTACGAAAGGAAAATATTTATTCATTTCTATTTATATTGTTCAGATTGTCGCATCATTTATATACATAGCTATATATTTTAATTGGTTGTTTTATAGTCACGTTTTTAAAAGATTTTTATGCATACATGTTTTATTATAGAAATATATTTTTTATAAAACCGCAACATCTGCTTTATTCCATTTTTTTTTCTCGACACGTTCGATTGAATAGAAATGGAATAATAGCGAAAAACCTTCTTTTCATTAGATTGCCGAATAAAATGTGTTTGCTATTATTTTTATTACATTCATTAGATTTTACGTTATTGAGAGCAAAACAATAAAATTCGTATTGCAATCACATTGGTTGAACGATTGACGGTTACGGTAGATTCTCCACATCGTAAGTTAATTATAAAAACTCGTCAAGTAGAAAGCACTAACCACTCGGAACTTTCCATAAAAGCAATTTAAATGATTGGAAATTCAATTCAATTTTCAATTTCATTCGAACAACTATATCTCGAGTCGTAAAGCCTTCATCTGTTGCAAAACCCTTAACCCAAAAACCACAAAACTTAGCTCTTGTTAATTTTTCAATATTGATGTTTAACTCGTTCGAGTGAGAACACGACAACAATTCACCTGTTTGCTTCTGAGGTTTTCCTCAAGTGACTTTCCAACCAGTTACAATTCAAGCGATAAGAGCTTTATTTGTTCTCTTTAAATACTCGATCTAACCTTCTAAAGTTATTTCTCGGTAGAATTGTTTTAATACTATAAACATAATGCACATTTTTATACAATAATATATTGTACGTTATGAAAAAGAAAGAAAAGAAATGTTATAAATGTGGCACAAATTAGTGACTTGAGCAACAGACATATGCCTAACTACAGAAAATGAAAAATGGATAGTAGCCGCTAGGATTTTTCAGGTTGGAGTTAAAATTCAGTTCATATAAAAAAGAACTTCTTAATATCTATGAAACAATCTATATATCTATGTCCAAAAAGAGTTGCGTTCTCAAACCGATCAGCCATTGAAGTTGTTTGAATTTCATTCTTTACTAATCTCTTTTGGCTACTATATGTCTCCGCCAGGCTCGTCTTCTGTTCAGGTGCATACCCAGATACCTGCCCTCCGTCCGGATACCTGATAATTGTTATGGGCTCTACACACGTTGAGATCTGCATGGCCACTTGCATCGCGTAAAATGGCCTTGCATGCATCTGAGATTTGTAACCATGTCTCAACTGTCCATACACGTTGAGATCTGCATCGCCATTTGCATCGCGTAAGGTGGCGATGCATGTATCTGAGATTTGCACCATGTTGTTTCAACTGTTCTTACACGTTATACATATATCAGTTTATTCACAATTTTTATATTTTAGAAGCGTGATACTTCATAGTGAGATCACACACGTTGCAACTTGCATTAGCTGGATGAGATCTGCATCGCGGTTACAGTACAGCGATGCAAAGAGCGATACCAGCTGAGACCGATGCAGCGATACTGAGACCGGCCCATGCACGTTGAGATCTGCATCGTCCTTTGCATCTTGCATCAGTATTGCGATGCAGATCTCAACAGTGTGTGGAACCCATAAAGGATAGATCGGAGAAAAGGTATCTCGTCAAGTTGTGTTATATGGACAGACTACATTGATTTTTATTTACCACGTATTTGTACCAGATCATTGAGAGCGTTGTGCAACTTAATCGCTGCCCTTTGGATTTTGTAAAAATTGAAGAGTGCTATAAAAAAACTGACCACGGATTCATGCTTAGTGTAAAAATATACACTGAAAACCAGCATTATTAGCATATTTATAGCATTCCTAGGTCATATACCTACTTTTTTGTGTGTCATTGGAATTTGATCTATTAGTATATAAGGCAGCATACTTGTCACTGCGCCATTAGGAGCCTTTATTTATTTCTAATGATTTTTTCAAAAATTTAGGACTTCTTGGTTACTCAATTAACTTCACTGTTAATTTTTACATAGTCGAAAGGGAGTTCCACAGTCTTAAATTGAAACACATTAATTACATACATTTTAATATTTTGTGTCATTTGTATGAAAAAATCGACACCGACAGGTTAAGATATTACGAATTTTAATTTAACTGGTCTACATCTTTTTTGAACGTTGATCACATAAAAATAAATTTCTCTTAAAAGTACGTAACACTGTGTTGTATATACTTAATAAGTGTAAAAATAACTTCTAGTATATATATGCAAAGTCCAAACTCAATGCATTTTAAATGTCTACAATTTAATTGAAACGTTTTGCAATTATTATTTTTCTATTCTCAACGTGTTATCATCAAAACGTTGGTAACATTTTCAGAAATGTCGACGAAAGCACGAAGAAAACGTTGGTAAGCGTGCAAACAATAAACAGGTCGTTGTTAACTTTGATCTGAAGAGAAGCGACAAATTAATTATAGAGGCGATACAAAGAGACTATGCTATTAATTAAGGATTCAGCGACAATAGGAACATCTTGAAACTGTATTATCCTAGTTTTAGTTCAGACAGTTAGTGAAATAGCTTATTTACTTTTTCCTAACCGGAACATTTTTTCTTTGTCATACTTTCTCGACTTTTTTATTACGTGTTGATAACGCTTAATTAAAAAACTTGTTCATAACTTACCCAATAAATTAATGGGTGTTCGAATAGGAAAACGTAATGTAATATAATTTTATTGTAATTAATCGAACAACTTGAAATACTTTGAATTTTCTTTGCCTGTTACATAGAAATAAATTTAAAATTATTTGAAAAGGAAAAAATTATAGAGTATATAAAATATTGGTTCTTGCCAACTTGTAATCATAAAAATAAAAGGGTGGAGAACTAAGGAAATTATTAAAGCTCTATTTCTATATTTTGATCGATATTTAACAAAAATAACAAGCATATAACTAATATTTACTAAGGTATTAAGCTCAAATAAATTAGTCATTTAAAGTAGTTTTTCGTTTCAAAACTAAACAAAAATGTTCCGTTTAATGTTGAAGTGTGCAACTATTTTGTTGTAAAGGATAAAGTTCTGTTATAAAAAAAACTGTTAAGGTTTTTAACATTCAAGAGCTTCGCGAGTGAATTAAACAGCCATCCTTTAGTTAATCCTTTATGTTTTTTTTTTTTTTATAAATTCTATTCACGTTTTCTTACCAAATAAACGGAGGAAGTCGTAAAAGTTTATGGGAACACAATTGTGGGAGTAATTACACCAAAGAGTTGGATTAACAAAAGTAGTTTAAATGATGGATGAACTTCTATTGCAATTTATATCATGAAGTCAGATTGATGAGTGAGATAAAAAAATAATGTAATGGGATGAAATATAAATGTAAATTGCCACATTACAGACAATAATGTAGTATGCAAATATTAGGATAAAAAAAAGATTAAACTTGAAAGTTTTAGAAGCATCTATTCTGTCTTGTTTATGATTCATTGAGGAGTAACAAAGTAAACTATGATTTTTATGAACTGTAAAATTGTTTTTATTATAATATAATTTTCATCTCCTTTGCTATCCATAAAATAACTATTTATACTTTAAGTATAAGATTGATTTTGAAGAGAATGAAGACAAGTTCGATTTTAAAATATTGATAAATTTATTTTTCATTATTATTTGAAAATACTTGAGGCGATTAATGGATTTGGAAACAATAATTTGTATTGAAAAATAATCTCTTGTGGACATGATAAGGTTATTTTGGATCTTTTCAGTCAACCTTATACTAAAGCTTTTATGACGATTGTCTCGAATGTAAATATTAATATTCTGCTGAAACGTCATATTACGTTTTTTACTTATTTAAGAGTCGATAAAATATTACTTGAAACAAAAATAACTATAACAGTAATAATATCGTGAATTCTCAAAATGCAGTTACGAATTGTGTTAGAATAATTTGTGTAATTGTTTTAATCAGATTTTTTTGTATTACTAAAACATTCACGAACCAAGTTTCGTTTCTCGTAAAATATTTTTAATTTAGAGTTTGTAGGTAAAATTTCTTAGATGGCAGTTTGATAATCGATAAGTGAAGGAGAATTGAGATTTCTATTTAAAGGATAAATTTTAGCACATTTCGTTACACGAGAGAGAAGAAAATATGAATTACAGAGATTTATAAATAAAGCTACAAATGAGTGTAAATATTGAATAAACAAAACTGCACTATTGTATTATATTTCTTTTGAGATGGCCTCTCATTTTATTTTGCACTAAATCTTTATAATTTGATATTTTTAAGACACTGCACTTCTATCACGTCTACAGTGCATGCGCAACTATGAATTTGAAAACATGTTTTTTACTTTTTCAATTATAGTGAAATCACTGTTTGGATCAAAAATTATCTTATTGTGTTTTAGAAAATTGTAGAATTGGTCGGAGTGAATTGTTTTAATTTGAGGGTTTGTAATTTTTCATGTTATAAATATTCAACTTACTTACAAATACTTATCAAAAAGTGGTTAATCTGGTCTACGAAGTTATCGCCTTACTGCAGCAATAAATAATTTTAGCTTTTCTTAGGAACCAAAAATTCTTGAGTCGATAGACCAAAGCACATATTATAAATCATATTAAAATTAAGGCACCAATGTGAAATGATTCAAGCTTCAAAATACGTGATGGATTTTGTTATTAATATTTTTTTTATAGTCGCTCAAACATCTATGGTCACATTGCAACTTATAAAATATAATAGGATATTTCGTTAGTTGAATCCTCCTAGATGGTCCGGTATAGTCCCGTCAGCCTTAACAAGTTGTTTTTAATATTCTTTTGTGTATTTCTTGTTAAATAAAGCAATAATTAAAAAAAAAAAAAAAAAAAACACTTTTAATGTATCCACCTACACTGTGTTTCGTAGGTAAGTTTACGTGGCTTATTCCACTGACCCCGTCAATTGAATTTACCTTGATCTATTAACAAAATTAAATGTCGGTAAAATTCGTTTTCAAAAAGTTAATATGTGACATATTTTAATGAAACCTTTTTTAAATGTTCTTTAAGATTGCAAAATTCTATTTATGTAAATTAAGATTTACTTTTTTGTCGCTTTTGGTAAAGAATCACAATATAAAATGTATACTTTATTTATTTTATATCATAAATTTAATATGCAAACCCCCAATTTGAAAAATGTCAACACGTATTTCATCAATAGTAGACGTTCATATCGGTATGGATTTTATCGTCTTAAGCATCTAAAATACTTTCACATGATAAGAATGAGTTATTAAAGACTGTGACAAAGCTTTTTAGAAAAATTTTCGAAAACTGAAAAGAAAACGTGTTAAATACTTATGATAATTTCAAAATTACATTTAGCAGAATTTTGATTAGAAATAAAAAACTGTTCAAACATAAAAAATGCTGAAAATTTTACAAGCATAAGGCTTATTATGTTATTAATCCTAGAAAGTATTTTATAAGAAATTCTATTTTATACACAAATATTTCCAAAATGAATATGCAACTAATTTACTTGAATTAAGGACCAGATAGACTTTTTTAATTGGGTTTTTTTTTGTGTAATACAAAATTTTACATTAGAAAAATCACATGTTTATAAGCTAAAATTTGGAAAACATTAGTACCATAAATGTCATTGAATTACGATGCTAGACTATTTCTCATAAGAAGTAGTACTATTCCTCTTATTAAATATTACAGCCCGACAAATAGGTAAAGATGTATTTATAGGTTTGTTCCAATCGACAAGCCTTGGTTGTGCATGAGCATTGACGGAAGCGTGTGAAAGAACTGTCTGCAATTATTTTTTGTGGAAGCCTACCATCAGGTTAGCTGTTGGGGCAACCTAAGCGATGCCGCACCAAAAACTAGAATAGGTTACCACGTGTTTAAATCCGACTGTCATCAAGCGACAAGTTCGCTTGAATTACGAACTCACGCGCTTAAGGCACATGCATAAGCACAACCAGTTAGATGTGTAACAGCTTTTAGACGTTCTCACACGGAAATGGTCGGCTTGTATGCCGCTTGGAACGAACCTATATAGTTCAGAATCTCTATCACTTACAATTGTAGATTGCAGCTCCGTCGATACACAATATGGTAGTAGTGTCACTTGCTGTATCATAATTATGTATTTCTATATAAAAGGAATGTATCACTATGTAGGTGCGTACGCAGAATAGAGAAATTAACGTTGCTGAGAGTCATTAAAAATAGTGAAATTATATATATAAACTAAGTTTTTTTATAGTAAAAGTATAAATAACAAGCATTGTAGTTAACCTAGGCGTAGAAAGAGTAGCTGGAAAAAGAAACACATATAAGAAAATGTAGTTAAACAAACCACAAATGTACCTATAAGATTTTAAAGCTGTTTTCAAAAATTCAAAATTTAAAAATCAACCGAGAAAATAATTTATTCTTGCTAACCTTAAATTGAAGTGATAGAAATAAAAGATTTATGAAAATAATTTATCAAATATTATATAAAGCTTACATATGAAAAAAGGAAATATATTATAGGCACTTCTATTGGAAAACGTGTGTCATGTCTGATAAAATATAAAATACAAAGAGTACTATTAACTTTAAATTATTCGGAAAAAATCCCATCATTTCTGTTTGAAGTATTTTGTCAACAATTTCGATGTTTGCCAAATACATACACAACGAAATAGGTAAACGTTCAAATTCTACATGCTGTGTTATAAATTGAGTTGTTAATCTGACACAATTTTATTCTTTACAATGCTGCACTTATTTAATAGAAAGTTGAAAAAAATCGGCTTCTCTTTAAATAGCCAATTTTAAATCAGTAGGTAATAGAATCATAAACTAAACTCGTCATTTGCACTCACTACCTATAAATGTATATTTGCTATGTTAAAATTGTTGACTTTAAGTTAATTTTATTGAGTTAAAATAGTTGGAGGACTTAAAAGGTTCACCACTTCAAAGCAAAATGATTTAGTTCCCCCAAATCTTGAGGGAAACAACTTCAACTGCAGTAATCCACAACATAATCGTAGTGATGAAAATCAGAAGGAGGTATAATTCTGTTTGAACATTTAATGACAAATAGACAATCAAACAACAATCAACCCCATGTATTATCCTTGTCAACGTTCTCAATTATCAGGTAGTGAAATCTTAATCAACGCACCAAATTAACTCGAGTCAGAGAAAAAGAATAATCGATCTATACAAAATAACACCCTTGAATTTATTGCTACATATAAAAAGCAAGATAACTTTAAACAGCCATCACCCTTCAGATTTTATTTAAAACTTGCAATAAAAAATATCTCACGTTTTCAACTTTTACATTTTATCTCCAAATATAACATCCATTTTAATGGTTTATTGAAAAGTTATAAATTAAACAATTAATTTTAAAAATTGTAACAATATAACCCAGAAACATCTTTCCATAGTCCCCTGTTAATACTGTTTTCCTACGATCACGAACGTTATATATATTTTAAAATAATATTAAACGCAAATATCTTGGTTTTTATACACGTTTTTATAGCACTTTTCATTTCGTAACTATCGTAAAAGGATATGTTCAGTTTTTAGAATCGAAATTCATCATTTACCACTGCGTCAATTTTGGTATTAATGTGATCCGATTTACGGTTACCATATCGAAAAGGTCATATGCTTATGAAAAATGTATTTAAATCCATAAAATTGCTCACAAAAGCTGTTAATAGGTATATCCAACGTGAGAAATTGATAATAAATATTTATTGAGATTATAATTGTTTTTCATCGAATTTAATATAAAAAATTTTTCATTTGAGTACATGTAGCACAGAGATGCATAGCTATTTAAATAACAATAATTATGCAGTTATTTTAACAAATTTAATTCATTTTGTGTGCATATCATTTACTTGTACATTTGTTATACCTATAAATATTTTCTACGTTGCACATGTTATATCACTATTATCAACTGGCTATTAAATATTGTGTATAAACATTAATACTGGTTGAAATGCTCAACGTTTCCCGGATTAGTATTCATTATATTTAGGCCGTAGATAACACCATTTTTAACACCAAAAAACCCGAGGTTAATCTATTTTTTTATTCCAATATATGTACTTGTTTTTGGACAAGATCTTTTTTTATTCCAAATCTAATATTCAATTTAACGAAGGTAATCATAAAATATATCTACACTTGCTTCTTGATGCGATGCGAGTTTATTAGGATGTCATTGTTCCCATAGAGATATTGCAACTTTATGAGGGCTTTGCACTTAAATATGACGTGGGTGCACGTTTGTCTACATTCTTAAAACTGTACAAACCATGCATTAGGTCCTCTTAGGATATTCTAATGGTTTGCAGATACTTTCTCAGTCCACAGAGTCTGTTTATTAGACTCATACAAGTTCTGAACTGGTACTTTGTTGTAGTACCTTTGCAGTGAGTAAAGTACATTCTTTTTCTGACCAGTCTGAACCAAATTTTTATTGCCCTTTTTACAACAGGCTTAATGATACCCATTCCAAGTTAAGAACTCTTAAAAAGTTATCGAACCAATCCATAGTAGAAGCATCATCCTCCCCAATGCATCAATGGAAGTGGATGACCGACTTTTCACCTACTGAATTTGATACGTTCTAGACAAGGATTCGACTGGACACACGGAAGGATAAACATTATTCTGATTCTGTAACAAATTTGCAACGTACAAAATTTCTTATTGTAGCAGTATACTAAAACTGGATAACTTTCATCTCATTAGGTCTTTAGTAATATAAAGAAAGTAGCTAAACATTTTCCATATCTATTTACAAAGATATGTAAGATTTCGATTAATTCACACTTTTTGATGTGAATAAATTTTTTTTAAATATATTGCTATCCTGTTAAGCTGAAATTGTAACTATTCTGATCATTGTAGCTTTTTACTTGAAAATTTAAGTTAGCCAGTTTTCCACTATATATAGATTATTTTTGGAATATTTTTTTTTAAATTTAAAATTATTGTCGCTTCGACTACGGGATCATTTCGCGACTTCTTTGTTAGTTGGTATATTGTCTGTTGTAGATAGTACGGTGATTTTTCATTGACTTCCATCTTTGTTTGAAGCCAGAGACTTTCGGGTCCAGCATATTCCCAAGATCCTGTTGAGCAGAAATAGAAGGACAACCAGGGTCGGACCTTACCAAGCGGGGAACATCAATAAGCCCTCCACAAGTCGGACAAACTGGAGCCACCCCCCCCAGAAAAAATTTGTGCGTGGGTAACTCCAGTATGACCCGTCCTCAATCTTGTAAGGGCCACCTCCTCAGCTCTTCCGAGATCCCCAAAATCAGTCATCGTTCCCACCAACGGCTTAATTTGCCTCAGCTTGTCGAATGAATGAATTGAATGAATGAATGAATGGTCCCAACGACGTTGCCAATCTTTTATATGGGTAGATTTTAAGTAACTTAGAGAGTCCAAGTATGTGACGCCATCGTCTCTAATTCCGTTTGAAGCGGCTGTTTTAGCTAGTTGGTCAGCTTTTTCATTGCCGTCGATGTCTATGTGGCTCGGTATCCACATAAAGCTTATTTTTGTACCCAACTGCCATGCTAAGGATTGTATATTTTTAATTAAGTTTTCCGAGTTATGTCCTCTTAAGGCGTTGTTTGAGCTTTGGGAATCTGTGCATATAATGTATGTGTTACTGGTGTTGTCATTTCGAATGTAGCACATAGCTCGGTAAATCGCTTTTAGCTCTGTGGTGAAAGATGAACTGATTTTGTTTAACTTGGCTAAGTCATCCATTCCGTCCATTGTCCAAGCGCAGCCAGCGTTTTTATTCAGTTTAGAACCGTCTGTGTAGACAAATTTATGACTCTTATAAATATTCTTAACTAAGTAAATAGTATATAGTATACTTAGGCATTGACTTAAAAATGGTTAAATTCAAGTGATGGATGATTAGATAAAGATATTAAACGCTTATAATATTTTACTCTTTTTAGTTCCTTTTTTTAGTATCGGTTGTTGTTTGTAACGTAAAGAATACTTTAATGTCAACCCAATTTAAAAAAAAAATCAAAAATATTAAAATGTTTTAAAAAACAAAATCAATACAAGATACCTAATTAACATTTTTATATAGAAATAAATGTTGAGCAACTCAGCTAACAAAATAATAGCTGGATACATGGTAGGGATAACATTATAGAAGCTTACATTAGGACATTACATTATTACATTTATCTTCGAGGATTTAATTAATATTTATTTATGACCAACGAATAATTTGTGGTTTAATATTTTGGACATTTAGCTGGTTAATGAAATTTGCAAACATTATTGGATGAACTTTTTCTTGAGCCTCTTCGAGTTCTGCAAACCCCGAGTCCTCGATCCTGGGCTCTCGTGCACTCGTCCATGGTGTTTTTTTTATATATTTGAGCATTTTGGATAAACCAAGGGCATCCGATTGTAATTCGGTGCAACTTGTTAATCCATGTTTTATAATCTGTAGAAATTTCAAAGTCATAATATTTTTAAGATGAAATAATATTCATCATATTTATTTTAAAAGGATGAGATAAAAAATACGTAGGTAATTACATTAATATATTTATGATTATATGCCATATTACTATCTAATATAATTGTTAAAGAGTTTTTTATTCAACTCTTCCTTGCAAAGTTATAAATCGTAATTTTTGATAACAAGACATTATCATGAGTTTATCATCATATTAGCAATGATGAGATTATATTGTTCATTCAAGAAAAATGTTAATGTGAACAATTTTGTTTCAAACAAGCAATATAAAGTTTTTTTTTATATAGTGTTTTTACCAACTACAGTTTTAACTATTTCACAACTATTTTAATTAATGTTCAATTACTTCCTCTGATATGGTTATAGCTTTGAAATTATCATTTGCATATAATTTCATTTTAAACTGATGCATCTAGTCTTGCACATTTATTCCGACTATCTCAATATTTTCTTTAAGCCATGTTCATAAAGCTGTCGCCTTAAGTAGCCAACTGTCAATACTAAACGCATTTATACTAAGACAGCTTTATAAAGCTATTTACACTAACATTTAGACAATTGTTATAGTTGCTACTTCAATATTTACATATGTATCTCTCTTTGTAGGTGGCAATATTTTATAATTTCCATGGTGTTTTTGTAATTTTAAGCAACAGTATACCTATAAGAAAAGTAATTAAAAAAGATGAAATGATAAGTAAAACCAAAAAAATTCAAAACTAAAAACTAAAAAGAAAATCAGTTTTTATATGCTTCAATAAAAAAATAAAAAAGTACTAAGTAATACTTCAACGTTTACTTCAACGTGTTTATGTTAATTAATTTATAAAAACAATGAAAATTTCCAATAAAAATTTTACAGCGTTTTAGAAATTCAGAAATAACAGCTAAAGTATCCTATACCTACGTCAGTCAATATATTTTCCTAGTTAGTATGCTATGACGTTTTCTTCATCGAAATAATAATCTTGCTATTTCCAGATAAAATTATTAAACCTGAAAGAAGTGCACCTATAAAATTATTCGGATGGAATCACATCCACATGTGACTCAAAGAAATAACACCGTATTAGAACGTTACAACTGCGAAAGTAGCATGTATATTTCATACAAAATGGATTTTTGATTGTTGAAAATATCTACATTTTATGTTCATAGCAAAACATAGCTGTTGTTCTGCATTTTCTGATAACAAAAGACAAAAAGAATAATAATAAAATTGAAAAACTGAATATTCTATTTTTCTTTTATTTTTATTCTTATTGACTGTATAGAATATGAAATTGAACGATATAGATATTTCAATATGAATTTATTGATAACTGATTTAAAATAAGTTTGGATAACGTATATTTATTGTATTTGTAGTTATTGGACTTCATTGATGCATTCATGGCCATTTTTATTTGTTCGAAGATAATATTAATTGGTTATCTCAGATGTACCATATGTACGAGACTATATCATTATACACAGTAAACAGGTCAATAACGTATTAAGTACATGTTACTACTTATACTTATAAATATCGTATCAAGCAGAATTATAATTTCACGACGTCTTCTTATGATTTTTAATAAGATAAGGGCGTAGAAATGCAGTTAATATTGTCTGATAGCCGTAGCGTAAACGAATAGGGAAGACTATAGAAATATTCAGCCTTTTGCATTTTAGAAACAGTGCTCGATTGGAAGTGCATATTTTAGTTTTATTTTTTAAGTAGAGATGACAAAATTATGTACATTTGCAGCTGCATATTATTGAAATGTGGAATCTATCGTAGGAAAATTATAGTTAAGTGATAGTCTAAAAATATCCGGAAACAAGAAAAATTATTATAATTTTTCGATAGTTAGATATTATTTGAATTACAAAACACCAACTACAAAGTCATTTCATTTACTTATATAACATGTATGTACATAATCAAAACTAGAGATGAAACGGATATCCGGTATCCGACCTCACCAGCGGCGTAAATACTATCCGGCCGAATACCGGATAATTTAAAAAAAAATATTTTTAAGTAATTAATTGCTTTATTTAATTAGTATCGCTTCAGAAATAAAATCAGTAATCATAAGATAACTCTACAACATAGACAATTAATTAGTAGATACTCATACTGCACTAAGGGCAAATAATGGTGAATATGAATACTAATTTCTCTGCATTAAGAGGTAGCAAGCAGTTTCGCCTGTCTCCGTAAATAAGCCCAGCCTCAGAAAAAAGACTTTCGTTGTACACTCTGCTGCAAGGTACTGAAAGATAGATTTTGGCAAACTTTGTTAAATTTGTATTGGGTATTGTTTAGCATTAGCTGCCCACCAAGAATAAAGGTCACAATTGCGATCAATTCGCATTGACTTAAGATAAAAATCAAGCTCACATGCTATCGCGTTTCTTTCTTCACGTTGTTTTCGTTTGCTTTCTTATCAAAGCAATCCCAAAACGTGTCATGAGCTTTGCGAGATACTTTTGCGTTTGCGAACCGCTTATGCAAGCGTGCATCGTGCGATACACCAAACAGCAACGTTTCGCCGAATATCCGGCTAAACTGCTATCCGTTTCATCACTTATCAAAACACTTAAATCCAGGGTTATCCAAAACTAAGTCACTGCTATATTTTTCAGTTATGCTTTATACTTTGATTTTTTATCAAAAGTTTTAAAAGCTTATGTCAATAATTCAGCTCGATGCAAAACTCCATTTTCAAGAAAACAATGTTTGAAATTCAAATACAGTAAATTTTAATTTTGATCTTTTGTCCTATCAACGAGACTTTTCATGTGCGTGATCCAACACGTATTTGGTCGTTTTTTTTAAATATTATTTGAGGCAGCATTCCATCAATGTTCTACCAAAATACCACATGCTTCTTTTGTTCTTAAACTACTTAACATAGTAAAAAAATTTACATAAAAAATCATCACAACTTTGATGTTACAAAACAAGAATGCAAAACATGCTAAAGATGTCTCCAAAAAAAGGAAAAAATATTATAAAAATCAAAGTAGTTCAAAGCCCGGCAGCTTTTGAGCATTGATCTCTTCTACGACCTGTATCGTAACATTTCAGTAAAAGCACTCTTGAAACTATTGTCAGTTTGATTAAATTAAGTGAAGTTCTTTGCACAATTGAAGCCATTACTGACGACCAACAATATCGTGAAATCAATGGTCCTGAATCAAACATTTTAAGAAAATATTATATTTTGCAAACATTGATTGGCGCTATCATATATCGTATTATGAGTCTTTTATATACTATTCTTAAACCCACGATAAATATTCAGCAGAAATAAAAAATATATATACAGAAAAGTACATTAAAAATTTCTGAAAAGTAAAGGTATTTCTTATAATTTGTGCTCTACGTATAAACTCAAGATGTGTTTAAAATAATGCTTTCATACAAAATTTCAGTAATCTATATTATTTAATTGCTAATACTGGTAGGTATGTAAAACAAATATTTCAAATTATCTGATCAATTTAATAATTGTGTCTGTTTATAAGCAAATGGTAATAATTTATTCATTTTACATTAACTATTGTAAACGAGACCTTTTATCTGCAGGTTATTCGAAACTCAAATACTGTTCTTTCAAATATGAAACAGAAAGACATTCCAATAAAATATGCCAGTGTAGCTACATATTTCTCGACTGTTCTAATAAAATAAAATAAAAATATATTTCGTAAGAACTTTTGTAAAGCTGCACTTATATAAAGGAACAGCAATAAATGCATATTGCAGTGTTGAAATTGAAATTTTACAATCTGAAGATATTATTCATATACTAGCATATAAAATTTAATTTACTTACCATAAATTCTTTATTTGTTTGATAAAAGTGTGAATTTCCTTATTCGCAAGAAATAATGAGCCGTTTAAGCACTGAACTTGCAATCAAATCGAAAACCTCTGAGAAAATAGTCAAAGTTAAGATCTTCGCAATCAAGGGAGCTATAAATAATTTAATGGTGCGTGATATCGACGTCACTAATGTCCTGTTAACTGATCATCAAACACAATTGACACTCGGGTAAGTGCAGTGAATACACAACCGTTGACTCAGGAAAGTGGTAATATCATAAAATAGCTGTCGCCAATGTTTCGGAGTAATAGTCATTGCTTTGGTTTCTAAATCGGTTGTTTTGTTCTATTAATTACAATAATGGTACAATCTCAACAATGGCTGTAACAACAACTACGACAACAACAACGACGACAACAACAACTTCTTTAATGTACTAAACGATAATGGAATTGTGAAGTGCAGTTTCTCCATGGATATGTAAGCACAGAGGCATAGAAAATTATGACCTTCTCACGTGAACACTAGACTATAATCTCTTAGTTATATTAAAATCTATCTGGATAATATATTTCAATGTAAACAAAATATTTTTTTCATTCATATGTGAGCTTTATAATATAAGACATTTCATTAAAAGCACTTTTTTGTTAGGGATTGTCAACTTATGTAGAAAAGTTTTCTCTTTAATACAAAACAATAAAACAAGAATTTCCAAAATATTTCTGATTGAAATTTACATCTTCAAAGACGTTGAAGATTTAAATGTGTTGAAAGTTAGATGCACATTATAACAATTTAAGACAAGAATATACAAAATTGTACTTTTAATAATAATGATCAAATAAGTAAACCAAAATTTAAAAGAGAAGAAAGATGTGATTCTTAGAATTTGAAACAAAAATATCAAATTAGGATCATAAGGCTTATATGAATTACAAAGTTAAATAAAAAAATTCAAACAATCAAATACAGTAAACCCTGGATAAGCGAAAAATTGTATGAATTTCTCTGAACTTCTATAACTGAGGCTTTATCCTTATACTTCTATAAGAGAAATTAGAGCAGAAGTATAGCGAACCATTTTATGAAGTGGGACAAATTTGGTTCATCTTTATTTAAATAATTTAAAAACATGTAAACAACAAAAATTTGTTCTTAGAAAAACTCAACATTTGCCTTTTTTTGGTTTTTACTTTTAAAATCATTTAAACTGCAGATTTACGTTTCATTTTTGTTATAAAACTTTTACTTTTGCAAGTGAAGAGTAAAAAATAAAGTTTCACCGTCCAATTGGTAATGTATTTTTTTTTTAGTTTGACATTGCATATTTTTACTTTAATTTTTTAATATTCTCAATTTTTTTTCATTCTAAAAATAAGTTTATACCTAAGACTCAATGCCTGGGCCATTTCAAAAACCTTCACGGACCAGTATCTGGCCTATGCGTCATAGGTTTGCCACCACTAAAAAAAAAGTTCCACATTTATGAAATGCAAAGACGGTTTTTGAATATTGTATTTTCTCTTCACATCATAGTACTATTCTTTCATTTTTTTATTCTGTGAGAAACTTTTATATTAAGTAATTGAACTTCCCCTAATTACTTTTTTTTTCGATATTATCCTTTTCGTTAATCACTGAACCACTGAATAGTGCGCTCGTATTATAACAAAATTGTTTTTTCACGGAACTAAAAGTATTCTTTTTTTGTTAGATATTGATTTTCATAATAATTAACGTATGTTATCAATCGGAAAAAAAATTCAACCCACAACTGAAAATTGTATTTTAACCGTTCACGATTCAATCCGATTCCCCCGATTCCGATTGTCCCTCGTGAAGCGTCCAGGTTTTCTCATGGCCAACATTTATCGGAATTTCTGAATTTATTATGCTGGCTTCTATTAAGCCGATAATTTATCTAATGATTTTTGTAATTTTCTAAAAAACAGAAAATGAAACAAGTTTTGGTTGAAATCGGTTGACCGGAAGCTTCACTTTATTCTAAGAGCTTTTGAGCCTTTGCAATTTTTTTCGAAAACAGCCTCAACGATTTATCTTTAAACTTTCCATAGAATCTCATTGATGCCTACAACTTTTTCCTACGAAAATTCAAATAAGGACGGTTCTTGGATTAAGGGTGGAGTTCGTATAACCAACAGCAACTTTCATAAATATTTTTTTCAGCAAATATTTTTCTTATAACACAAACTGTCTAGAATAGTGCTTCAAAAATTGTTTATATGTGTATCTACCCTTTTAAAATTTTCGTAATGGTGAGTACCCCTCGCTAAAATACTTTAGTTAGTAACAATCACAATAATCAACAAATACGATATAACGAATATCCCCATCAAATTCCGGTGCAACGCGTACCCCACCAAACTCTTCCCGTACCACACTTTGAAAAACACTGGTCTAGAAGCTTCATAATTACAAATAATTGGCAGTAAATTATTTTCATGAAATGTTCGTTAGGCTTAAAACCGTAACTTCTCTAGTTTCCTTAGTTGCCTATAAAGGGTTCTGTCTAAATTCTTTGTGATTTTTACTAACTTGAAACAAACATGAAGGAATCCATAATCTAGTTTTTAAAATTCTATAACGTTTTTTTTTTTATTAATTATTTATTTTTTTTATTTAAAGAATTAGGTATGTACGATATGTTATTTGATTGCAAAGCCATATGCGTTCAAATTTTGCCATTCAAGAAAGAATTTTTGAAGACAAACATATTATGTTTGCCAATGGCTTTATTTCGTTCATTACGATAGAATTAGGAATGAGACTTTCAGTGCGTTGAAACCGTCATACTATATGCAAACAAAAATAAGTTTTATTAATCATGTTTGGTCATATTAATGGAAACTTAATGAAATTTCACACTCACCGATTACTTCTTTTTTCAACTATTATTATTTCAGAGTTCAATGATTAGCATAATAGTTTCCTACTAAAATGAATAATGCAACTATATTAATCTGCATAACTTCAAATATTCATAGTTTCGATTATATAAACAACAAAATGTTGCAGTCTTTTCCTTTGTCTTAATTTCTTATTGAAAATAATAAATGTTCGTGTTTCATCAAACCTAAATATTAACCTTACCAAGTTTACACTTTCTCTTCATCTATACTAATATATAAAATTGAAGAGTTTGTTTGTTTGTTTGTTTGATTGTTTGGTAAAACGGGCTAATCTCAGGAACTACTGGTTCGAATAGAAAAATGCTTTTAGTGTTAGATAGCCTAATTATCGGGGGAGGCTTTAGGCTATATAACATCACGCTACGACCAATAAGAGCAGAGCATCGATGGAAAATGTTGTAAAAATCAGGAAAATTTTTTCCTTTTGAGAGCGTTCGTGGTCTGCCCTGCGTAAACGGTTAAAGTTACGCAAAAATCATGTGTAGCTAAATTGTTCCTCTTAAAAAGTTCTAAAAAAAAGTTCACGACGACATATGTCTATCATTGAAGGTTGGCCCGCTATAACCTTTTGAATGGTTATTAAAGTTGTTTCAAAAATAATTCCTTATCAGCGAAATTGTTTTTAGAAACATATTATTAATTCTTACCCAAATAAATACGGTTTGTAATAAAATTTGGTATGATGATAAATGACAATCTGAGTCATTAAAAAGAATACTTTTTACTACGGGAAAATGTCTCATTTATCCGGGAAATTGAAAAACGGGTTGGGGAAAAAATTATGCATAAACTCTATTTTTAGTTGAAAATGGATTTTGGTGATATTTAATGATTTAAGTATGCTGATAGCTAACTGTGTGAATCATTATCTAGAATACGTTTTATTTCGAAAAAATTTATCATTTTATCGGGAAAATAGAGAAAAACTGATTGGAAGAAAAATCATGCTGAAACTAAACATTTTTATCTGATTACAATATATCTATAGTAATAATTCATAAAGGATAAAGGAAGGAGGTGCTTAAAGGATAGCATGACAATTGTATCCTGCAGGAACCGTGTGTTAAAAAAAAAGTTTGTGAAATAGATCTTTAAAGTTTGTGGAATAGCGTTTAACATATTTTCTCTTTAGGATTAAAATAAAAATTACAATTTTCACTTGAAGATAAGATTTTTAATTTAACATCCGAAAAATAATAATGAAAATTTTTGAAACGTTGAAATTTCTTTCATTGTTAATTTTTGAATGTCTATAATGTTTAGAAATAAGCGTGTTAAATTATATTCAAACAGTCAACAATTATTCTACTTACTCAACTTTTTCACTATTGAAAAATTTGAACTTGGCGAAAAACTCAGTTAAATATATAATACATTCAACATTTTCGATTTAAATTGCTACTTAAGGAACACAAGCATAAGTATTTTATAATATTCATAAAAACGTATGGAACCTATAAGATAGCTCTTCTAGATAGCTATATGGAATATCTTCCTTGAAAAGTAGTTTATTGGATTTTCATGAACTTTCTATGAATCAAAGATCTAGAAATATCTATCTGTCTTTTTTTGTTGATGGGATGAAAGTTTATATTATTCAATCAGTATAATTTAGATACGCTCAGCGAAGCGGGCGGGGACCAGCTAGTTAATAATAATTTATGTGTATTTAGTTCATATTTTACGATAAATATTTCAAATATCGAGGTTGTAAAATCTTCCAGGGTCAAATGATTGAAAACGCACTCTAAAGCTAAGAAATTATTTTTTTTAGTGTTTTAGTCGCTTTTACATCTAACATAAGATCATATCACGACTGTCAGAATATTTCTGTAACTCATAAATCTAGAAATAGCTAGGATTCGTCGCGAGTCGAACTGACATGAGTACCTACCAGCCCCTTGTCACTTAGATATGGGAAAGGCTAAAAAAACGTGACCGATTTCTATGGAAATCGGTGTTGTTATAAGAGTCATACGTCTCAAACAGCCCCCTACCACTTTAACTTATCAGAATTATTATAATTATTATATAAAAATACTTATCATAATTATTATCATATAATAACAATAATAATGAAAACATTTTAAAAAGTGTCATTTAAATAACTTGCCTGACGTTTAAAAAAAATTATTTCTAATCTCCGACTTCCATAAATTCTACGGTCTTTGTCAGTCTTTGTGGTCTTCTTCGTTCAACTCGTTGGCAACTAAATGACAACTAGTGACTGCAAATCCAGTAAAAATGGTCACATTTTTGTAACATGGAGTTGTAGGGGGCTGGTACCTACTACTGACGCATGGAATGGAGGTCGACAGATCTAGCCACTGCGATTACTAACGATAAGTGGACTATCTTAGAAGATATTGTTTTACTTCATTTTCTAATGAAAGGTTTATCTCTCATTAAGAATTCATCAAGTCAACTATCTGTATAATTTTTGCAATGAATTCAGCTTATTATTTTAACATTCAAACGAAACAACTTGAAAATTCAATACTTTTCTTGATTTTTAAAAACATATATTTGACTTAAATTTGACTTGGTTTTAAGCGCAATTTAAGTCAAGTGGCTTTCAAATTGTAAACCCCTAATTCAACGTTCTATGAAGTTGTAGAGCGTCCAAAAAGAAAGTTCTTATTCTTACTTAAATTTTGGTAACGTCTTGTGCTGGTTATCTTCATCAGTAATTTTAGGCTTTTTTCTTAAATATTTAAATATTGTTAAGACATCTTTCATAACCCTTGCAACTCTTTAGGAAAATATTGTAACGGGATAAGTATCTCAAAACTGTATTGAGATTCACGTTAAGAGTTCTTTTAATTCTTTGGAAATATTCACTAAACGTTTTAATAAGCAAAGACTTTATTTATTTACACCCGGTGATTTATAATGATTAATGTGTCACAACAAATCACAGTTAATCGTTCGGAATCACATTCACTGTCTTATTCAAACTCACTGAATTATTCAGACTGATCTGATCCGGTGGACTCCATGTATCTATTGTTGAATGTATGAATGTTCTTCATTGTTCGATACGATTCTTCCAAAAATCGTTAAATAATGAAACTCTTTAAATGTCTATTAATATTGGAGTTTTGATGGAACAATCTGGAATATTCTACCCTTTTCTATCGTTATTAATTACAATATTTACATATTGTATAATATTCAGTAAACTCTATGTTTTGATTAAAAGTTACTATTTTAGAATTAATTTGTTGAAGTCGACAGTAATAAAATATTTATGTACTAACTAACAGCATAATATGTTATATTAGATACATTTTATTAAGTAATAATTCAATTTCTGTATTTATTTTTTTTACAAATCCGGTTGAAATAATTTTAATCTATGAAAATAAATTGTATTGATCATCATTTTTCTTAATAATCTGCACATATCATTAAGTTTAATATGACAAAAGGACCAAATATGACATTATGTCAAAAGCACACATTTATATCTATTGTTCTACGCATTCATCCTAATAACATAAACGTTGTAATACATATTTATAACAAAAAGTTACAGTAACCATTTCCCTGCCGGCTATTGATAATAATAAACCCCCATATGAAATTCGTACATTTTATTCAAAATAAATAATATTTTCCTAATAGATAGATTATATACCTAATACAATGTTATATAAGTAAATCTTTTACTGAAGGTTTTATTTTTTTAAAAAAAGATGTTTAATATGTATAATATGATATGTTTAATATTTGTTTTATTTTGTTTCAGATCATTGAAGAAATGAAAGAAGAAAACGAAACGCCACTAAAGTAGAAATAAATAGAGTTTAATTATTTCAATATAAGAAAAAATTGAGAGAAAAAGAATTGAAAACAGTCGGTTCGTTATAATTATTCATAATAATGTACGCTTGAATAAATAAAATTAAAACGTAAAATTATATTTATATAGATATCTCGTTCGATTGAGAGATAAAACCAAAAAGTTTCATTTTTCCCCAATGAAATTGAAAAACTAATTTATAACACTTAGAAAAGTAAATTTGTATTTTTAAGCTTACTTTGTATTTTGTTTTGAGTATCGTAAAAATATTCAATGAACAATAATATAAGTGGCTCGACAATGGCGGATTGCGAACGAACAAGATTGGTAATATTGGGGGGCGCTGGCGTCGGGAAAAGTTGTATAGTGAAACGTTTTTTAACCAACACATATTCGGACAAATATCGTAGTACCGTAGAAGATTTATACAATCGAGAGTATGATTTAGGCACTGTCACACTGAAAGTCGATATTCTCGATACCGCCGGAGACTTGCAATTCCCAGCGATGCGTCGCCTAAGCATCGCCACCGCACACGCTTTTCTTCTGGTCTATGCGACAACATCAGCTCCCTCATTCCACAGTGTGCAACGTTGCTTTGAAGAGATACGCGAACAACGAGCTGACTTCCAAGACATTCCCATTGTCATCGCTGGAAATAAATCCGATTTATCATCCACACATTGTGAAGTACGCTTAGAAGATGTCAGCGAATGGGTCTACTGTGAATTGCCTAAATTACGGTATGCATACTAATTATAAGATTTTATACTTTCCATAGCAATATTAATTGACTTGACACACATTTCTTCCATAGTTTTCATGATAGATCCTCTAAAACTCAACACACAATTAACCGCCGTCAAATATGATAAATCCCTGTTTATCATCAAGATATTATAAATGAAGTTATCTCAAAACACAAGAAAGAACGTTATGTATTAACAGAGCGAGCTTATTTTCGCTGCTATCTGTAGAAATGATCAGTAAACATGCACAGTATATATAACCTTTGAAAATTTCTAAAAGACTGACTTTGGTTGATATTATAATATAAGGAGTTAAATAATTTTCGGTATAAATTTTGATCATTAATTATATAGGTACATAAAACGTCGTTAATGAAATAAATTCTTGTAACTTTGCTAATGTTTCGTATTTTTTTTTTATTTAGGTATATAAGCTACAATTGTCCTTGCAAGTTAATGATACCAGAGGGATATTTTATGAAAATGTTTAAGCCTTGAAAAAAATAATGATTACAATAATTTTTATTCTTTAACTTTATCATTAATTATATTAATTCCTTAATTTCTTTGTTTAGTTTTTAATTTCTTAATTTTTATGCTACAGTCTAGGCAAATAAGGTGGGAAAAAGGTTCTGCTGAAAAATTACAGATAATGAGCTGAAATTTCTTAAATATCTTTTTTGTGGCATTTTAGATGTTTATTCAAAAAGCATATATGTAATATATCATATAGTGGGGGCTTGGTTAGATATTCAAGCTCAAAGGTCTAAAATTAAACCTTTGGAAATAACTTACTTTCTTCGCTTTTAAGGACATTTGGAGTTATTTTAAAAATCACAGATCGTTACATTTTTCATAAATTTGTTCTTTGACAAATTTTCATACAAATATTCGTTTTTTTAGTTGAATACATTCAAAGCGTGTTTGTTTTCGTAGCTTATCATAATATAACTCTTAACTGCCCTATTCGCTGAGCTTAAACTTAATTTTATTTATAATTCATTTTATATAATTAAATGTATTTGTATACAACTTACAAACATATGATTTTGCTTACACTTCTGATATTTACAGATCCATTTCTACTTTTAATATAAAAATGATAATGGTCACGAAAGAGCTAAAATTCTCAATAAACATGATATTGTAAAATATTGAGTATTATCGTTATATTCTGTGCATAAGTATAATATTTTATAAAAGTAAAGTCTCACTAATCCGGCTCTATTAAAAACTAAGAGGTATCAGATTATTAGATTATATAGAAAAATTCATAATATGTAAATAAAATAACACAGAACTAGAGTAGGGAGGGTAGAGAAAGACGTGAACATAGGGTGCCGGATTACTGGACGTACCCGACTACTGATGTGTCGGATTAGTGAGACTACTGCATATACGTAATCATAGACTCATACTAATACAAGAGTCTATGATTATTTTATGTGTTTAAGCTCTTTCATATATTTGGCACTATATTTCATATTTAAAAATGTTAAGGGCATGAACATTTACTCAACTTATTGAATTCCTCATAATTTTGAAAACAACATAAATTGGCCCTAAAGTACCTACATAAAACTCACAAAAAATGTATTTTTAAGATTCCAATTTATTTTCCAGTTAAAAGGTTTTTTACTTGGTTGATGAACTGTAAAGAATAATTAATAAAATAAGTGATATGTGATTCAGCGGTTATTATAATTTTTATTTAAAGGCTTATAGAAAGTTATTTCGTAACTTTTATAATTTACAAATAATTTTGTTCGAACCCTTCAAAATTTAAAATATTTTTTTTCAAAAATTTAAGATTTCATATAGAAAAGAGTGATTTATCAAATTTCAAAGATTTTTTAGTCAAATAGAAAGCGATTACAGATTGGTTTAAATTAGATAGGTAATTATTCCAAGTGGAATTCCGGATTCAAAGAGAATCAATTTCAAGATGATTACTGTGCGAGCTGAATGATATTGATTTTGTCTAATAGATTGGACTCTGTATTTGAACGCTTTAATGATCAGAATTGCAATAATTGAAGTTTACTAAGACAACAATTACAAATGAAATTCAAGTTACAAGGGAATTTAGTTGCACTCAGATTCTCACATTGTGAAGTTTGAATGAAATATAATACGTTTCGTGCCAGAATTCCAAACGTGACAGGACGAAAATCTACGCGAACATTTTCCATAAATTTTTATTTTCAAACAAAATTGTCTGCAATTATAAGTTCGTACAATGTGTTATTATATTAAAAAAAGAAAAAACGAATGAAGAGAAAAGGCGATTGAGAAAATTGTTAGACTACATAGGATTGTTCTGTCTTCCCGTAACTATATCCATTTATTTTAAAATAATGCTCACATGCTCGTATTTGTAAGAGGAAACTCAGAAAGAGCCGTATCTGAAAGTTAATACGTTTCGTTTAATTCTACACTGCCAACATTTGGTTTGTGTACGCCTCAAGCTCTTATTGTTAGTCCAGTTATAGTCTTTTGTTACTTCCCTGTAAACGGAACAAACTTAAACATGATCTTCCTATTGAAATCAAATATTCTTTAAATGTTTTAATTTTTTTTTTGATTTACCTAATTATTTTAAAATAGATTTTTATTTAAATCCACCGCATTGTTAATTTTACCATTCAAAATTTGTTGATTTTATGTATTCAAATCCCCAAGAATTCATCAATGTCAATTTATCTCCGAGCGACGTAAAAACAAGGGTAACATCCTGTACACCAAAATGGGTTGGTAAAGTGTAATTAATTTGCCAAACCTACCTTGAATAACTATCTTATTAAATTTGGGAAACATCTCCATTTTGACAGATGGGAAAGAGATTTTCAACAAAAATTACTAACGTAGAAATTAAGAAAATGTAATTTCCTTTTTCATTTATCTTCGTACAAATAAAAAATTGATCTTTATAAAAATTTAATATTAAAATATTTAACATTAAATTTCTGTGGGTCATAAATCTTAAGGTTGTAAGTCTTATACTTACCTATATCTAGGAATTCAACGGGGATTAAACCATAAGACGACTACTTTGGTTAATTTTTAAAGTAAAAGCAACCCTTCAAACGTATGATGCTCTAACCCAGTTATTCCCAAGTTGTGCGCCGCGGCGCCCTAGATCGTCGTGACTGACACCTACAGGGGTACCGCCAAATTTTACCCAAATCAACTTTGCTATGGAATTTCAATTTCTTTTGTAAGATGTAGGGTTTTTTCTATTTACTAAATAAATTTCAAACAATTTAAAAAATAAAGTCTTATCAATACCTTTGAAGATTGGAAGTGAAAAAACTATTGTTCACGTAAATTTCACCCTAAAATAGACTCATGTTTTAATTTGGGGCGCCATGGAAAAAAACTTATTTGTAGGATGCTGAAAATTAAAAATAGTTAGGAAACCTTCCCCTTGCCAATAAGAATTACTATCTATTATATTTTTTTTAAAGGTACACCATCCATCACATCATTATATCACTTGATACTACTTGATTCATATTTATTGTTCGGCTCCATTTAATTAAATTTTTATAACGTAGGTAATCTACTCCTTCGTACAATTTTCGTTGTAAACTAATTCAAGTTTTTTCATTATCATATTGAATTCATTTTCTGGAGAAACGAATATGTAAATCGCTTTGTTAAATCTGGCTGGACTTTGTACAACTTTGACGTTACTTACACGCATTACTTAAAGGTTTAAATTACCGTTTTAAGGATTTTATTTAAAAACAGACCTGAGTTGACTATTAGACAGATTGGTCAATGCCCTACCTATTTTTGTCAGAAAACGTACCAAAGATAGATTTTTTATTTATCTTTTCGAAACCCAAAAGTTATATTAATAAATCTGTTCAAAATTAATTTAATTAATTAATTTTTTTAAAAAACATGACATGAACTTATTTAAAAAGCACGCCATGTTTCATAATACATTAGTTGGGAATTTTTTTTTCTAATACATTGTTTTTTTACAGTGTTAAAGTTCTTGAATGTTCAGCCAAAGATGACTATAATATCAAGGAGATCTTTCGCTCGTTCTTAACACTGGCCAGGATTCTACCGCTCGGAACAGACGAAGCCGTCGGTGGATTAAAGCGACGTTCCAGCGCTTATGTATCAGCGTCCAAAGGAGGACGTCGTACCGCCAGCCCCAGCGAGTCACGTGTGGCGCAATCGTCCGAAAGTAGCTCCACATTGGGTGAACCCCGTTCAAAACCGAGATCAAGATCACTAATTCGACGATCCAGTCGAAAAGCCAAGCAGCAAATTCGAGACGCACAAGCTAATTCAGACGACTGCATTATCTCGTAAGCTTTGAAAATCGATCCTGTTTATTTTTTACCCGTATGTTAAAATATTTATATAATAAACAAGAGCGTAAAAGAAGAAAATATAAACTCAACATGGCTTGCAAATTAATAGATAAAATAATATTTCCATACACAGTGAACGCTCGATAAGTTAAATTTGTAAATAAGTCTAACAAATTTTTCAAATCCGATTTATGTGTATCTTCACCTCAACGAGCCGAAAATTTTCCTTGACAATGTTCAATGAGTCGACCTGCTAGAAGAAGCCTCATGGGAGCCTTCTATAGGTCAAACTTTTAATCGGAATCAACTCTACAAGTCGAATTATTTTGTTTGGTTATTTATTCTGACAGATGTCATCTGAAGCTTTGATGTTTATTCTTAAAAATAAAATAAAATTCACTACCAATAATTTTTTGATAAACGTTTTTCCTCAATGAGTCAAATAACGGAAATGTTAAATTTTCCCATCGATAACTCAATCATTTAGTGACATGTAGATAATTCAACATGTTATGATCCCCGGGAATTTGAGTTAACGAGAGTTCACTGTATTTGATAATCTCATATCTGTATCAGACAAATAATGGAAAATTTATTATGCAAATATCACTAAAAAAATTTAGAATTGATGGACTGAATTCGTTTTTAATGCCAAACTTTTTATTGAAAAAAAAATGTGAGTTAGAATATTTCCTTTTTTTGTTAGTCTGGACAATATTTTAAATACCTATAAGTAAAATAAGTAAATAAATACGCTTGATTTTGTACATAAAAAAATTAAGAGAAAGAAATCAAAGAGTTAACTTTTCAAATCAGTAAGCTTCTAGGAAACCATTATTAGTATCAATATTTATTTATATGCTAGATATACAATGCAATTTCGTTTATCTCAAGCAGGAAAATTGCATTTTCAACGAGTGCATTCATTCAATTTAAATAAATGTGCATCGCATTTGAAATGTAGATATAAACTGTTCGTACGTATGTATTAGGTATATATTGTATATGAATCTTAATCGCAACAATGATAATACGGTTGACGAGAAATGAACGTTTATTTCACCCTTGGCATACAACAATTAATTACATACTTGACATAATTACCTACACCGTGTCTACCAGATTCTCACAACAAAAGTTTCTCTCGTTTCCTTTTCTACACCACCAGAAATACGTTTAAAGAAATTGCTTTCACTGAAAACTACCATAACAGTTACTTAATTGGCTTGTATTACAAATATAATTATTGAAATGGAAATTTTATGTCATAACCATTCACGTTTTCTATATAAATTTACAAAGGAATTGTAAAATATTTCATGTGCACACGTAAATAAATCCCTGTCTGCTATATTAGCTTTTTACTGAAAATTTTTCTAAGAGAAAAATACTTTTAAGAGTCTTTGAAAATTTTAATTTAAAAAGAAATTTATTAAAATAAAATGCTTAAAAAATTTTCATTTTACCATACCACAGTTAAAATTAAAAAAGTAATAAAATGTTTTTTTCCTATAGTGTTTTAATATGATTATCGATCTTATTTTTTTGATCAATTGATATAGTTGAAATGTTTAAACAAAAATAACAGGCAATTAGTTGATAAGAAAAGCATAGAAAATAAATCTTAGGAAATAACAAATGAAACTTCCTTAAAACTAGGAGACGCCAACTTTCCTTAAGAAAAATAACTTATATCATCTTCTCTTTTGAAAGAAGAAAAACTTGTATTTGTAAGAAACAAAACTATTATTTAACCGTCAAGTTGACATTTTAAGTACATATGTAGGTACTTGCTTGGTAGATGCTGTTTGCAACAATCTGACGACAATAGCCAAAGTCGCCCAAGTCTATGCTCACCATTTCTTCACAGTCACAATTATTTAGTTAAGCCAACAGTTAACCCTTTAGCTTGAGTGTTTTCAATTAAAATACAATTTATTTTGTTGTTAATATTATAGTAAGTATAATCTTATATTTGTACTTGTAGATTATTTGACTTAAATTCACAATTGTGAAAATGTATAGATAATGAAATCTTAGGTTGTACTTTTTAAGAGGGTATAGCACGAGTTATATGTGCTTAATAATTTTCATTAAAGTTATTGATAGTTTAAAAAAAACATATTTGGTTTTATTTTTCTTTACTACACACTCTTAGAACATTGAAAACAAGGTCTTAATTTTTCGTATAACTTGTTCCTTAAACGGTTATAGTCTTCATAATATGTAACTGAGACGTCCGTTGTTTAATGTTTTATTAAAAATTATAGGATGAATTCTTCCCAGATTATTATTTATTATTTAAGAACGAAGTATATCAACTGAACTGGATTTTAAGCCATAATTTTAGTTTTGAAATACTTAGATTCACTGCGTCTTTGTCTGTTGGATGGACCTTAACGCCTTTTCTTGCTGTTGTGAATGTTTGAGAGGTAAATCAAAATAATGAAAAAATAAATGAAAATTTACTAGTATGTTCCTTAGTTAATCATAAATCATCTGTTGAAATTTTAAAATTATTGAAAAAAGCCATTCAAAAGTGGTAACAATTTAATTAACCTGTATTTGAACAAATGTTCTTATGAATATTTGTTCTCTTAATTAGTTAAACATATAAACTAATACAAGAAAATATGGCAAATATTTCAATTTTTCAATTCATATTGTTTTAAATAAGTACTTATTTAAAAAAAAATTGTAAAAATTGATTAGTAGTCACTAAACGGTTGTTGAAATAGAAATTAAAATAAATCGAAACCCTGATTTTACTGGTTATTACATACATAATGTAAACTAAGTGAACAGTCAAGTCTAAAGTTAACTTGTGTTTTATGCATTTTTTTAAAATTAAAATCAAGATTAATGAATTTAAACATTTTTTAGTATGGAAACTATTTATTTACTGCTTTAAGCTACGAATAGTAGATATTCATGAATAATTTGTATTCAGTACTATGTTGCTCCTGATTGTACCTCCTATAAGTGCTAACGTCTAAATTTAAATGTTCTTCGGCGACATATCTGATATTCACCGATTTGTATTCAAATATCATATCAAGTTACCAACAACCTTTCTTTCTAAATCGATACTACAAAACATACAAATAATTTTTTCTTTAATAAAAAAAAAAATTATTGTAGGTACATCTAAATTTATGACTAAGTAAGTATAAAAAAAATAAAATTTATATTTTTCCGATCAATATCCCTGTCGTTTTAATTTGTCATGAAATTAAACGCTATTTTAAAGTACTTAAGTATTGTTACAGTTACCAGATAAAAATTAATTCGTTGTCATCTCAAAATAAATTTTGATGCCGTAGTTATTCCTAGTAAAAATAATATATTTTATAACCATTACACTTATAAACAAAAAAGTATTAACCGAATTAGAGATAATGTAAATCTTATAATAAGATTTATATTTTACGCATGAATGTAGCCAACTATTGGTCTAGAAGAGCGCAAACTCGAAGATATTCATTCTGTGAATGCAAAATTATGTAAACTAATTGTAAAACCACTTTGTTGGGTCATAGTTAGAGGATTTGTTTTAAAAATTGGAATAGACTTTATTTATTAATCACTATAATGACTAAGGATTAACTGCGGCACTGTAGTTATATTCTATGAAAACTTTAAACTAGGAGCCGAAAAATTCTGCTTTATAACTTCTTAAACACGGTTGTATTATGTAACAATAGACACATAATTTATCAGCTAAATAAAATGATGGTAGTCATAGTTAAGGAACGAGTTACCTATTATAAGTATAGTTTCAATCTCACGGAATTGATAGATCTTTAAAAATTGAAAATTTCAAAAATATATTCCAATAGTTTCCATTTTCACTTTAAAGAAATTATCATTTCAGCCGGCAAATAAAATAATGTGCAATTCATCGGAGGGGTTATTTTAGATGTCGAAGCATAAAATATAACATATCTATATAATAATACAAATATAAAATATGGCATTGGTGTTGAATATCTTGTATCATGCAAAGACTTGAACAAGCAACAATTATTCGTATACTTGTTGCAAAAACATCGTACATAAGTCGTATTTTGAGAATATACGAAACAGTATAAGATTGAAACGAAAGCTTACATGAACACGAAAGAAGCGGTAGAATCCGTTTTATTTCATTTAAATTTCAAAAGATTTATGAGAGATGATTTAAGGTTGAATAGTCTTCAAGCATCCTAAGCTACTTTGGCATTATCAGTATTACTTCAAAATTTAATTCATCAGGACAGTAATTTAGTACTTTGGTGTGATTATCAGATAGAATTCGTAGTGCCGATAATGTGCGACCTAACCCTAAATCTTTAAGTCTTTAGGAGATACCACACGTATTTTTTTACAAAATAAAGAATGAAAATCAAGCGTGAGTCATGCTCGGGTCGAAGGCGTAATATATAAGCTTATTACGTTTATTTAGTCATTGCTCCATTTAAAGATTTTTATTTACAAATTTCAAGCATTTCATTTCGATTATTTTTTTAAAATCATAATGTGCGTTTTACTCGAAAAAAATTTAGTATACATGTAATTAAGGTATATTCTCAAAAAAATAAAGAACATAGTCTAAGAACGTGATAACCCTGAACCCATACCAATCTTACTTAAAAGTCTCTTAAAAATGTCACTTGTTTATCTCGTAAAAAACGTTTAACTATTGCAGTTAATTACTATTATATATATTATCATTTTATAAAAACTTAATTGTTGAAAGTAATGCAATCAGTAAGTGATGTAATACAATAAAGTAAACTTATGTTTTGTAGAACTAATTAGTAAATGAGCTAATAATAATTTTGATTTATCAACAAGTATGCAATCCAAAAATGAACTGGTAAAAGTTACAAATTTAAAAAATAATAAACGAAATTGTTTGTTGTTATTATTTGATCAAACTTTTAAACTTTAGAGCAGGAGTGGCCAATCCAAAATATAAGGAACGTCTCTATCAGCAAAATTAAAAACGCATATCTTGAAAAAGGTAGTCTTTATTGAGATGCAAACATCAAAACCAATCAAGGTACTTAAAAGTACCTATTTTGGTAAACCAACACTATGCTAAACGTTGTTTGATTATCTGGAAATATAAAAATGATTTTCTTGAAAAAAAAATTGTCTTATATCTTTTTGAGTTGAGTTTATTGAATAAAACCTAAATAGTAATTATTCATATTTTCTTTTAATTTTTGAAAACTTCAATTGAAATCTGTTTGCTTTTTGAAATTCTTCAAATCTCGATGGAAAATTTTCCTTCTTTAACGCAGAATGTCTCATGTTCACACATACCATTGCAGTTTCCAATTTCTCAATTTCAAGTTTCTGCAATTTCTAGTCGACATTCATTTCCAATTCCTACATGGTTTGCGGTCGAGCCGATCATATTGATCGCCTCAATACTCTGTTCTTCGAAGAACACCAGAGAAAATAATCGCATGTGGTCGTTAAATGTCAAACATTAATCTATAAAATATCTAAACGCGACAATATAATTTTTAAATTTAAAACCCCATCTGATTATTTGCTATGCTTAATTGTCATTCAAAGTTGGTTTAAATTGTATAGATAAATAAATAAAAGTACAATAATATTGATGATCAACACTAAGCTGCATATTATCATAAAATTGTTTTCAAAAATGATTTAAAAAATAAAAAAAGGAGATTTTTTTTTTATTTTTTCACTGGAACTTAAATATTATCCATTTAAATAGTGTCGCTATTACGTCTATAGAGAAGTAAGTTATACTACAATGTTACCATGTCACTATTAAATTAAAATTTTTGAAAATAAAATATTAAATATATAAGAAATTGAGAGTATGGTGCTAATATAAATATAGTAGATATAAAGTAAATGTTACTGAAGTTTATATATTGTAAGAGTATGTAGATAGAAGTTATATAACTATGTACATTTATTTATTATATAGGTATACATATACATAAACATATAGTTCACTAACGTAAAATGTAGCCTCCCTGCGGTCCAGGTATATACAACCGTCCCCAATCTATTCACATATATATCTAATAATAATTGTGTTTGCATGTCTATTAATAAACGAAATGTAATATGTATATGAAAATATTTGTTCTCAAACGTTTATAAACCACACATCATTATTAAATCATCTACGCATATTTACCTACTATAAAGTTAAAAACTTACAGGCACTACCTACATAAAATTTGATATTCTTTCATATCTTGTAACTTTTATCTTATAACTTATAGGAATAGTATATTAAAAGTAGCATTGTATATGTACCTATATTAATTAACATTATTAAATAGCAATAAATGTTTTAAACTAAATATAGACTTGAGACTATATATTTTCAAAATATACGAGATATTATTATCTCATACATAACTGTCTTATTCTACAGAAGCATAAACATATTTAAGCCAAATATAAAATAAGCACTAAAAACGTTTTTTTATTATTTAAACACAACAAATACTGCAACAGTATTTGTATGAAATTGAGCTGTTTTTTTTTTGCACGAGCACATTGATTCTCATGTATTTCGTATGTATTAATTATTTAAAATCTATAATATATAGGCACAAGTATCAAAGTAAATATAATATATGACGTCGAAAATATTATATAATGTTTGTTTTTGTATCAATTTTTTCTTATTTTTTTATATCTTCCTTAATAATTTATTTATAAGGAATAAGTTTTTTTTTCATTTAAGATAAATAATTTTATCATATAAGAATTACATTTATGGTTCATATTGTAATGGAAGAAAGTACCGTTTATTCTTCATAATTTCCTTACACTAATCCTATATTTAAGTTTGTTTTTTTTTATTTTTATTTTAATTCAAACATTCTTATCATAGCCTTACAATGTCCCTGATTTTTATGAGCTTTTATTGAGGCAAAGTATTTTTTAATAATCTATATAATTTTGTGACAGCTAAAGTGAAAATATAAGAGCCGTATTATATTATTCCTTTGCAAATGAGAAGAACGAGGACATATTTTATACTAGGAAAATCAAAAGATTATTTAGAGCATTTTTAATTTATTGAAGAAAACGTATCTTAGGGCATACTTTACTTTTCCATAGTAGATTGGATATTGGAAAGTAGATAAAATATCAATTTTAAGATTCTATACTTATTAAAAAGTTCAGACAGACAGATTTAGTTAAAATACACCTGGTACATTACAAACCTAAAAATGACTGTTATTGGTCACAGAATAGAGAATATCGTTTAACTTACAACACATGCGTTTGCACAAATATTAAAAATATCAAAATAACTATTCGTTAATAAACTCGTATTGCGATGCTAGGCTACAAAAACCGCTTGATGTATGTATGGGGCTCACCATGGTTTAACGAAGAAAAATCTGATGAATCACGTTTCCATTGGCAACTTACTTTACAAGCACAAGGCGGATAAATGGATCATTTATATTTATAACAATGTTAATCAGAAAAGATTCGAGAAAAAGCGAAATGAACCGATGGAAGAAAAGTAAAAAATATCTAAAATGCACTTTGTTGACTTCCATTTAAGGACAATGAAAAGTAATGTATCTAAACCAAATTGTTTCCGAAGCATCCTTGATACATTAATTATTTCTAGTCATTTTGATATTATATTCAGAATTACTGTTATTATTAAGAACCAACACAAATATTGAGCAACAATGTTTGAAAACTATTCAGTTTTTAACTTAAGTTAATTTGTTTAGTAGGTTCCTAAGACCATCCTTTGGATAATATTCAATTAAATATATCTATTTGAATTATTTTTTTTATATTTTGAATTGATAAAAATATGAAACTTCTAAAAATATCTTAACCTGTCTTGCTTGAAAAACATCGTAAAAAAGCAAGTTGTAGGAAACGTGATGAAATTATGTATTTTTAGGTTTATCTCAAACACATCCCTTTTTTCAATTCCCATATCAAAGTTATCGATTTGAAGCGAATGCCTTTTATCTTTCACGATACATTAACCCAACAGCATGTTGAACCATCAAAAATATTCAGAAACGGAGAAATTCATTAAGGGCAAGTAAAACGATATCATTCATAAACTCATCCATCCCATTTTTCATAACGGGCCATAATATTATATTAATTATGAAATATGAGTCTAAATGATCCACCGTTCTATTCTATTATAACATTACCATACGCTTCATTACTTTTATTTTCATGTGCTAGGGTTGTGTGTTGTGTGTATTACCTACGATAGTAATAATAATAATCAATAATGCAACTTTCTCTCAACGAACACGAATATTTTCAGAGTTTAATTTAAAACAAAACTTCGAGGCAAAAAGTCGTACTGGGTTGATATCACTGAAAAAAAAATGCGATGGGAGAAAAAAACTTTTATTAAACGAAAAATGCATCAAGATAATATGATAAAAAAAGAAAATCCATGTTGTGACTGCACAGTTTTTGTCGGAGGGAAACAGAAAGGGGTTTTGTAACATCTTGAGCATCGTAATAATGAAAGTAATGAGGTTTTTGGTTAAATAAAAAAAGGTATATAAAATTTATTTATGTAGCATGCTATTAAACTAAATTCAACAAATAAATTATTATCGTTTTTAGTTTAATGAATGATAGTAAAAAGTTTAAAGGTAACATTGTTAGCTTACATGTTAAAATCATGAAGAATATAGGAAAAAGACACAAATATATTTCTGTGTTAAATAAATGAGAAAAATATTAATTGGACAATGCTACCAGTTGGCGCTGTTAGATCTTAGTTATTCAATGTTCATGTGTAATGTTGCAGTATCAACAATAGTAATGTCGTTCTGCAATGTACTGTAATAGTACCTACTTATTATGTGACCAATTTCAATAAGAACTTTGTCCAATTGCATCAATTGTCAACTTCGTAACCGACAGCGTGGCGGTGACAAAATAATCACCACCACGGTGACTATTTTGGAACTATTTACTTAATTTGTTAATTTTAAGAAATTTTGAATTATAAAATTAAGAACCTATAGGATTTAGTATTTATTTCTTGTTTTTTAAGCAAAATTTCAATTATTCTTCTTTTATGAACTATATTGTCTCCTATATATGTAGGTATAGGTAAGGTTCATAGTTGAAATATATTTTATAGTTTTATATGGTGTAGAAGTAACCAATGATCAAGATAAATAAATTAATATATTATATTGATTTCATCCGTTTCCGTAAAATTATAGATATAGAAAGATTAAAAGATAGAATTATAGAAAATAATATTTTCCGGTTGAATCAAAACGTCCGTTACTGAAATCTATGTTTTGAAACACATACACAAGAAGTAACAGTCTTATTTTTCCAAAAAAAACCACAGAAATAAAATTTTACTCCAGCATCCAATAAAAAAACGGAAATTTGAATTTCGTTTGAAACGAGCTTTTACTGAAATTAGTCATTGAAAATTCAAAACTTATTGTAGAATTCAATATAATTAAATCACATTTAAAAAATAAAGATAAACGTGTCAATTTTTGCGACTCGCGAATTCGAAAACCCAAGAATAATTTTAGGTTTCCAAGATTCCACCTTAGGATCACTAAGGTATAGGGCGACAATCTAGTCACCACACCACTACTGACGTAAAGTTTCTTATTATGCACAAAAAATCGAACTGAATTTAGTATATCTTCAAACCAATACTGCTAACGTTTATATAATAATCTACAGCTATCTATGTAGTACCTATACCTTATTCTGTTTTTACACGGTATATACGTTCCAGACAAAACCGTGCAACAAAAAAAACATGAAGTGCATACACAGAAAAAATGTGATTAGTTCATACCCGCCAATCCTGTACAAATAGTCTTAACATTTCTTGAATGTAATTCTCTAACAAATTAATAGAAATTTAAATTTGAATTATTCGAATATAACTAAAATCCATTTCAAGACAAGGAAAACTCGTTTTATGGAAATTTAGTTCTGCTATATTAAATACAAACTGTATTATATAGGAAGATTTGTTCTTTTGTGAAGACTGTCCGGGAAAAATATTTCAAATTTCTGAGTATAGGTACATCTTTATAATTGTTTCACTTGAACACAAGACATATTCAAGAGTACCACTGGGAAATTTTTATTAGTTGTGAAAAAAAGTTTCATTTCCATTAGATTATATTTAGGCTTAACAAATAGGCTTACCTATGCTAAATTTCAATACTTAAAATCCTCAGAAGTTTCAATTTATAACATTTCAAAGTCCCTCTTAATATCCTCTGATGTACCAATAACACTTAATACTACACTAATATAAAAACATAAACTAAGGGCGCGAAAATTCAAGATCCATATTAGGAAATATCAAGAGAAACTAAAGACAGCGACCTTGCGAGAGAAAAAAACTTTTACAGAACAGGGAAGCTGCAAGACAATTACAAAAAATGAGATCTGACTGATCTTTCTGACAGATTCAATTGATACTAAAATCAAGTATGGTTCACTTAGTGGCGTGGTGACTATGATCGAACCTCCATAAAAACCCACATTTTATCTTAGATTTTCAGAATTTCTGCTAATGTCCATAGCAGTTGAAGCGCCTAAGTATCAAAAAAGAAAACAAATAAAAACTATAGATTTTATTACGCTGTTGGACAGGTTAGGCTATAACACTTGATTAAGCAAAGAATTGAATACATAATAATAAGAAAGAATGCACACACATGGACAGATATGGAAGCATTTTTTGGTCGCATAACCTAGTTTTGTATTTTTTGAAAACCTATAAATAAAAATAGTTAGTACAACAATTGTTGGTGGGCACTAAAAACCGTACTTAACCATAAAGACAATAAAATAGTTAAATACATTTTGGGTCCACTGAATTTTAATTCTAGCTTTTGCTGCACCGACCTCTTTATTAACTCACTATACGTCAAAAAATATAACATTAAGTTACATTTTATTCAAGTTGATTTTAAACAACCTTTTTTTATGTAAAATTAAATATTTTTTTTAATATCGATTCTAAACTTTTTTTGTAGGTACATTGGTACAAGGTATTTGTATTAAAAACTCCATTTCTGAACAGCAGGTGATTTTATTAGCCTTTTATCGTCATTATATTACTTTCATCCCCATATTATTTCCTGATAAATATTTACATTTTACCGATTTCCATGAAAATGGCTCACTCGACGTGTATTAATTAAAAGATTGATGCGCTCTAAAAAAGATCCTGCTCCGTATTCTTCCTAACTTTGATAATTAAAAAGCACGACTCTAATGAAATGAAAGAAGGAGATTCCTAAGAAATTATGAATAAGTCTTTTTACATTTTAATTTTTATCTTTTTCTTTAATATTTAAGACGTCATATATACCTACAATCGGTTTTTGTACACTCAATACAAAACGTATTGTAAAATTAATATGTATTTTCAAAAAGCACAGATGATTATCCTTGTGATGTGAAGTGATTTTTCTCAATACCAATTAACATGAGATTTATTAAGATTAAATCTTCTTAAAACTGTAAAACTTTATTTATATATCCTACAATACATATACCTACAAAATATTTTCACAACTATCATATTTAATGGAATCAAAGAAATAAACAAGTGGTAATATTTGCGGGTCATTGTACATAAAAAATTTGTGTTTTAACAATTAGTTAAATATAAGAAAATGTATTTATAGCCTGTAAGATGTATGTGCTACCCCTTTGTTATAGCTGTTAATCATTTCATGCTTAAAAGCAAATATTGGTAACCAAATTATGCACAAAGAGCATTTACCTACTTGTCTTAAAACTTTAAATTTGCAATAGTAAGAACAGAAAGATAATGAAAGATATTGTAATATAGGTATTATAAAATATATAAAAAAAATAATAATCATTTAAGTAGTAAGTACCTAGTTCAAAAAAAAAACACAAACCAGAATATCCAATACAGATAGTAAGAGTATAATGATAATTTGAGAAGAAATTATATTACACAGTAAAATGAATCTTTATTATCATTTTGCACTTATATACATGACATTAACTGTAGATATAAAGTGAATTCAAAAGAAAAATTATGAAATAATTATTTTCAGTTAAAGATTTAATGGTATCTATACTTTATAATGGTAAAACTTTTTTTTTTGTTAAAGTAATTAGTATTTTTGTTATCATTAATTAAGTTTTAGCTGTACATTAATTAATATATCTTTATTAAAAAACGTTGGCTCATGTTTCAATCATCCGTTGAAAAATCTATTTGAAGATTTTATAAGAAAATATTTTATCAATTTGAAATCAAAATGAAATGAATGAAATGAAACCGAACAGAAGCAGACAAGGATTTAAATGATTGTTGGAGTAAATGAAAAGTTGAATACAATTGAACTTTTTCTCGGATTATTCGTTTTTTATCCAGCTCACTTTTTATTAAAAAAATAGAACTTTAAATGTTAAAAAAAAAACATTTTAAAAACATTTACCAAAAAAAAAATCTTTGACTTTCTATTTTATGTTCTTCAATAATTTCAGTTAAACTTATGATAAAAAATGTATTTTACGTAGGTGTTTTATTTGAGCAAAGTTGACATATTATCAATAATTAACATCAACCATGCAGACGAAAAGTTTAAAAAAAAAAAAAACAAAAACAAAAGAAAAACGATCGAGACTAACATTTTTAATATTTATAATAGTAAAACTTTTATTGTCCATTCGGTATTTAATGCGATATGTAACAATTTCATTTTTTTTTTTTCAAACCAAAACTAAGTAGCCTAGTTTTGGTATTGGTCTTGGTCTTGCATTTTCGCAACATCAAGATCTATTCTGCTCCATCACTTTGAATATTAAAATTTAGTTAAGTTCAAAAACTTAAGTTAAGTACTTCTAACGTTTAACTTATAAATGTTATGGATGTACCTTGAACAATCATTTAGGTACGTATTAAACTATGTATTGTAACAATATTTTATTGGGGAAATATTTAAATATCTTTTAAATGGGAGAAAAACAAATCCATAGAGCACCTTACTAATTAATTATTTTTAGTAAAAAACTTAGATTAACTACTTAATAGAAAATAGTTATGAAGCAATTCAAGAAGCACTTCTCGGATACTATATACAAATGGCTACTTTGTCAGTGAAATTACTCGACATTTCATCTTGAATTTGAAATTAAACCACTTATTTTGACAGGTTTTCTAATATATTTGTTTTCGGGAAAAGTAAGATCTGATTGTTCCATATAAAAATACTCTGTCAGAGTGAAGTAGTTTTTCGTAAAAGGTTTGAAGATTCATGGATAACCAATATCGTAAATTTTGCTTAATCAAGTGGAAATGAGTTTCATTTATCATCCGCAGGCTGTAAGTAAATCAATTTTCGAATCATCCTCCGTTAACTTACGCGTACTCTTACAATAGCTACGATGGTTCTAAAAAGCATGAAGATGTAAAACCTGAATTTATAGAAACATGAATTGAGATTAAAAAGTCCTTATGTTATTGTTGCCTCTGAAAATCTTCCTGTTACGCTACGCTATGCCGTCGGACAAATTATTGAGAACTTCTCTGATTTTACTCCAAGTGTTTCTACATTATTGCCTGTTCGTATTATCTGTTATTACTGCCCCTTTTCTTGTTAATACACCGATGATAGTCGTACTTTTGTCTACACCCCAGGCCATCGTTCCATGGTATATACACTTTCATAATTTGAAAATGCAATGGTTAATCGGTTAAATCTACCCCGTTTATACCTATAATTCTACACAATCTCTGCAAATTGTTTATTTCATTTACAAAGCAAGTTTTAAAATTAATAGTTTGAAAAAACTTAACAATTTTATTTTTTTTAGCAAGTCGATTATTTAAAGTTTAAACCATTCTACAAATATCATAATATTTCTCATCCCTCTTTTTTCAAATGGTAAAATATAAAGCTAATTAAATTGAAATCAAAGATTTATGACTCGTTTTTCATAAGAAGTAGGTACAGACTAATTCAGAAATGATGGTAAACCAAGAAGAGGAAACGGAGATCAAAATCCTGAGAAGAAAAGTCTTTTGGCGTCATTCGTCTAATGAGGAATGTGAAGAATTAATTGATACTTTTTTTTCTATTAATATAAACTAAACACCCATTTGTTTATTTTTTATGAGATAAGACTTATCATGTCCTGTCCATACATTGAAAATCTGCAAAAAATGCAGATATTAACTCATTGAAATTCTGGGTAGTTACCTTAAATATTTCAAAAAACTCTCATTAATAGTTTTACTATAGGAGTAATAATTTTCGGATAAAATATAAGTGCTTTTTCTTGAAAAGCTTTAGTTCTTGAGTATTCAATAGATACGAAAAATGTAATTCTGTACCTTGGTTCTAAAAGGTTCAATGTCCAAAATTGGAGAAATCGTGTTATATAAACACATTATATCTCCATAGGTATATGAATGCTTGTTAGTGGAAAAAGGGCCAATTGTCCTGAAATACTTATATATACATTACAAGGAACATAAACCTAACAGAGGTCACTCTCATTATCACATTGGTCTAAAAAAGGACAATGTGCATTTAATTTGGCATTTTCTGGGAATGGTAAAAACGGACATTGGCCCTGTTAGAACTAAGGTACAATTAGATAGAATTATTATTTGTATTCTTCTAATAGATCTTTTAAATTCTTAAGAATCTTATAAAACAATTTTTTTTTACTTTTTGTAGATTCGTACAGCAAATATAAAATTAATGTTACTTCTCCCCTCTTCTAAGTTCTATAAACATGAAAAGTCAGTGATTAAGAAATGCGCGACTGAAATAACAATTTTGACTAAACCAAAATTGTCTTTAAATGTTTAATAATTGTTACATTTTATTAGTGAACTTTTGATCAGTTAAAATTAGATTTTTTGATAGTTGACATTTCATGTAAAAACTACATTCCTTAAAAGTATACCTACCTATACAATCACTTTTGTAGTACCTATATTTTTTAGTAAAATCCATTTTTACCATCAATAATTGCGAATATACCTATATAATTTAAAAAACTGGAGCCCTTAAAGCATTGTTGTGATTTAATCAGTTATGAAATAACCAAATAATTTTACTTAACTACTGTTTTAGCAGTTAGTCTTTTTTTTAAATTGTAAGTTAATATATCATCAACCCTTGCATGGTAAAGCATCTTCTTATTGAGTTATATCTGATGTCCTCTCTTTTAAATCACTTGGAGTCATCATCTTCAAATTATTTTGAATGTTGAAAATTAAGAAAAGTTTATATAAAACCAGTTTCCTACTGTAAAAAATTATATTTATCCACTATCATATTGGTATACTGATCGCATTAACTGAATGCCAAAAACACTAAGAGCTTTCGTTGAAGTATCGTAACAAGAGGCATTAACAGTAGAATATAAAATTTAATAAGTAAATTTAAACTAAATATTATTAATATTTTTTTTAATATTATGTGCCTACTCATTGATATAAAATTCTATAATGAAACATGAAACATCGGTCACAATAGTAGTAGCAACAACATAACTGAAAACAAGAAAACATTACATTTTATATTAAAAACAAATTTATTTAAATGCATAGAAAAATTATTTTTTGTCTTGATCTTCTTTTTGATTTTTGTTTAAATTACTTATTTCAATTAAAAAATCTTAGAGCTTAATAAGTTCTAGAGCTCCGTATCATGTTGTAATGCTTCTTTGAAAACCTATTGCATCTCTCTGGGGTACCAAAGTGCAGGTGTGGTCACAGGAAAATGCAGTTGAATACAACAGTTCACAACGGAAAAGTCATGCATAAGTTAGAAACTTAAATCTCATAAATTATAATTTCCATCTTAAAAATTTAATAAAAAATAGATTAATACCTATTGAATAAATGTTCTTTCTTTTCTATCTCTAGGTGAATACAAGATGTACTCGTTCTTGCCATTCTATAATTAGAGTAAAGCCCTTTTGTGTAGATATACTCGTAATGAAACAAAAATCCACTATTAAATTACCTTTCTAAAAATAAATTCAAAACATAAGATATACTACCTTTGATAGAAGTGGTGGTCTAACTAATGATAATTCTGATCTCTTCCTTCCAACCAATAAATGTCAATTAACATAGATTTCAAGATTCACATTTATTTTACAGCTTTACTTTATTAACTTTGATCTTTTGAAAGTTAAACGTTCAATATCTCCGTAACAATGTATTCTTGAACAATGTTTCAGAAGGCGTTTTTGCTTATTTTTGTCTAAAGAGAAGAAAACTATAAATTATAACCTCATTCTATTTGGAAACATATGGTATAAAATATTACATTTGATTAATAACACGCCTTCATTAGAAAGATTATTTAACACAAATTAAATTAATTTACATTTCACACTGCAACAAGGTATCTACAGGGTTGTCATTGCATTGCATTTGTATACCCATGTGCACTGTATTAATTGATAATTTCATAATTATCTGCCCCTGTTACTCCAATTTAAAACATATTCTAACGAACCATAAACGCTTAATCAAATCAATTTTCGCATTTCAATAAATAATTGTTTTACTAATTAAACTAAATTCATACACCTATATAAATAATTCTCGTTAGATTGTTGAACGGTTTCGGCCATCAAAAATTGTTGTTACTCTATGCCTAATAATTTTTAACCCATGTGAGCTTTAAATCGAATAATCACGGCGTCATTAATTAATCTATTTTATCGGGCGCTAGGCTTGAAATGTAATCTTCAAGATTGCTCGTTTCAACAAAATTAATTTCAGATTGCCAACTCCAAATATATACCCTGTTAAATCCTTTCAATTTATTCTAACCAGGATATAATAATTTAAATATTCAAATATTTAAATACGTGAATATTCTCGATCTTTCTGCACAGTTATAGCTATTGTGTACCTATACTTATATAAAGTACATTTTAAAACGCGTACTTTATAGAAAATAAATGTAGATACTTTATTAACATCGTGCATATTTTCCTATTTGATAAATGTTTTTCGTTTCGTTTTTGGTGCAAAGGTAACGAAAATAGAAATGAACGATCTTATAATAAGGTTTGTTGGAATCGGGAAAGGTTTTTCATTGGGAATGGAACCGCTTTTCTCTGATCGTATTCCTCTCTTTATAACGTGGTTCGTTCAACAACTGAGATTTACAGCTCACTGATTCACTATAGCAGAAATTAACTTTACACATTTCTTCTGTAATGTATTTTATATATATACGACGTTTAATATACAATATACATACCTACACACAAATATTTGCCTGTGTACAAATTTACTCGACACAATTTTCAAGAAAATTATAGATACCAACGTTTCCTATTGCATGAAATGTAACGTTATACTTAATATTGTATAACAAAGTGTAGATGTCTATTATATTTTATAGTGTAACGAAAACAGGCATCATATCAAATATTCGCCGAAAAAAAAATAATTAGCATTAGCATTAATATATACATATAAACAAGTATCTACACGTTATTTTGATTATGTATTAGAAATATAACATTTAGCTCTCAAAAATAAAAACTGCTTTTATGCAGGTATGCAGTGCAGGGGTTTTTAAATCTAAACAATTCAGGTAGCAAAGATATACAAAAGTATAGGCATTTCTCAACTATTACTTGTGCATACTCTGGATAGTTGTGGTGGGTAGATTTTCTTTACTTGTTCTAGGACATTATATTATGCGTTTTTCTCTTACATCTACCCTAATTACCATCGATAATTATAAACTCTTTTACCAAATCTGAAGATGTATCTTGGCGTAGTTGTAGGGAGGTACTTATAGATATGCGTAACTAGTTAACTACTTATTACATTCATAATTTTTCTTTTGTATACTACTTAATAACCATTTGCTCTAACATACTAGAACTTATTGATACTTCAAATTATTACAATTCTTTGTTTGATGAATATAATTTTCATGGAATATTTAACGGTGTGTAGCTAACCTAATTTAGGTCTCTCATTTATTATCGTCTCATAACTATCAAGTAAAGATATTTCTGATATTATTATTCTTTTGACAATATCTTCAAATGCTCTACTTTTCAATAAGTTATACTTTAAAATGTATATTACTAATTTATTTAGATTATAAAGCATCTTCGACTTGTTTGAAGTTTTTCGTTTGTTTATATTATGCAAATGATAAACAATTGATGAATTTTAATTGAAATAAATTTTAGCAATTTTTTAATTCTTTTTCTCTCTCTATGAATCACATTTAGTGAAAACAGGGTTGCGTTTAGTATCCATTGTATTTACATATATGGAATGGTGCATTACTATATTATGTTGAACAATCCACATTTATACGAGTCACATACCATATACTTACTTTCTTCTATTAACTATTTAAAAAATATAAAAAATGCTTATTTTCTTCAGATTATCTGAACTATCTAATGAACTATCTAAAGGTTAGCGCAAAGTTTTTTCTTTTATTAAAATGTTAAGAGTATGGATTCATTACTTGACTTAATTTTCATTTGACTTAAAATCTTAAAATCAAGTCAAACTCAAATCAATTGTTATATTTACATTTCAGATTAATTCCGTCGTTGAATACAAGTTATTTAATTTCAAAATTTCAAAATTTATTTCAATTCCTTGTACAAAATGTCTAGTTATAATTAACTTCATGAAACTTCAGTAAAAATTATAATAAAATATTTTAATTAACATTAAGGTTTTTTTTTCAATTCGCTATAACGTACCGATAACAAGAAACGATAACTAAAAAGCGCGTGTAACTCTCATTTTGATTTAACTATTAATTTTTAAAAATTTTTACTATTAACTATTTACACAAAAAATATTATTTTATCAGGAAAAAGTCATAAAAATATCCATTCCTGTTTCAATAGTTTACTTTGGTCAGAATCCAGAAAAAAACAGTACGAAAATGCAAAAGTAGATAACAATGAGTAAAAAAAAACTAAAATATAAGAATCGAAAGTAATTACTTTGATTTTATTTTGAAATCGTAAGAAGTTTGTAAGTTAAACAATACTATTAAAATATAACTCGAGCAAAGTGGTATTATAGGGAGTTATAACTAAACCTTCTAAATGGTTTAGTTAAAATTATTTTTAAACGGTATGTTTTTTGGTGTGTTTAAATCTTCATGAAAAAATAAAAAATATTTAATTCAGTTGTAAATATGCCACAATTAATTTATGTTTGAGGGGGCATTATAACTCTCTAGTTCCTCCAGCTCCAACGAAAACGGTTAACAAAAAAACTCTTTTTCAAATTCAGAGGACCTCAAAACGTGTATTTCCGCTGAAACTCAAAATCGAAAATTGGACCCAATTACAATACTTACTTAGCTAGGTATATACTGTAAAAGAAACTAAAAAGAGCTCATCGTTGGACAATCGATTGGCATTTAAACGCCACTCTTCCTCTTCATGGTTTTAAATTGTGAGTTTCAATAAAAAAAATTCAACTTATTTAAATATTTTAATTACACATTTATCTCGTTTTCACAATGAACATTTCGAAGTTTGCTTCACAAACTCACATTACTGCAAAGATAACATTTTTCATTTAATGCATTGTTCAACATGTTCATCAACATCTACATCAGCCAAATAGTTGTTAAAGGCATTAATTATGAGCTTCATTTCATTTTAATTACTCTTTTTTAAAAATCAACGAAAGAGAATTTCACGAAATCTTCATTTAAGACAAAAAGCTTTCTCAATATGAATTATTTAATAAAAATTACTTTTTTACCTTTTAAAAACATATTGAAAGTCTAAATTAACATAATCATTATTTGAATAATTAATTCCTCAAAACATTTCTAGATGTTATATCTTCCTACAATTAAAATGTTTACATTATAAAACCATTACGTTCTTTGAAGAACTTACACAATGTGAAAGCACTTTTAAATGTTGGACATACAGAGGCCAGAACGTGAATATGTTTATATGAAAAATGTTCTCGTTAAAATAACAAATTAATTAGTCTCAAATACTGAGTAAATGTTATTGAAACATAAAAGTTTTGAAAAATAATAATTTTTCCTATCTCTTTGCGATATAGAAACGTTTTGGTTTTTTTATCCCCGGGACATCAAAACCATCACTGTAAAAATGTAATTTAAAATTATTTGTTTATATTTAATTATGGCCTTACAAGCTCTCATATTTAACATTTTAATTTTTTATTTATTTTGCCCTTTTTTAATTTCAACCAAAGTAAAAGGTGAATTAAAAATAAAAGGTTTTAAACATGAAAACATTGATTTTTCCATGAAGTTTTTCTGTTAAGCTTTTTTTGAAAAGATAATTGAATTTTTAGTTTTAATTTCTTTAAGATTAGCATTTCATAGTGAGAAGATAATGAATTTTAAGAGACAGATTGTCATGAATAAAGACGATACAATTAAGAGTCTTAATGTCAACGTTAAATACTAAGTGTATAACAGCGAAACGTTTAATAAAAACGAAATATTACACAGAACGTTACAGCTGATTTTCTTGTGTTTAAAGCTCCTTTGAAAGCGTATCTTATACAAAAAAAAAATTGTTCAAGTTTATGAGGAAAATTAAAAAAATAAAATATTCAGCAAAATTTAAATCTGTTCGACGAGATTCAAACGTAGGTAATCCACACGCTAACAAAAACAAGAATTCAGACTGGATAAGCTTTAACGTGAAAGATTTATTAGATTTAAGATAAACTAGCGAAAAGAGAGTTCTTTGTCTTATGTATCATGTCGAAAATGCAAACAATAAATCAAGTCTGGAAACTTTTTTCTTTTATATTACCTATATTATGTCTATACATTGTTTTGTTGTTATTGCGTTTAAGAAAAACTTCATCCATAAAAATTTGATAGTATAAATACGGTGGTAAAAATATTAAAAGCCTTATTAACTAATCCGTCTATCTAGGTACCAATCAAAACGCATGAAGGTATAGTAAATTTGGATTATAAATTATGTATTAACATATAGTTTGCAAGCTTTGAAATTATTAAACATCCAACTGTCTTATTTTATTTAACTTTTAAATTGGAAGATTTAAAAGAAAAATCAATATTTAGTAAATATCCAATCAATCTGGTTTAATAGTATGGAAACAATGACATTTTCAAGGCATTAGAGTTATGCCAAAACACTGAAAGTTTGAAAATATAGAAAAAAAATAAATCATTAAATCTTTTGATGAACAATTGAAGTGGTAATCTGGTTTAGGTAGTTCATAGAAATTATGTATGTAGTAATAAACAATATATTTAAATGTAAAAAAAGTGCTGCACCATATTTTTATCTTGAAACCATTGCAGAGGCAATAACAATAATTTCTCTTTATATTTCCTTTAAACTGTGCTTGCATCAGCTATATTTGTCCAATGCTTTCATATTTACTCTTATAACATTCAACAATCTACATTAATATCAAAAGTTTTAAGTTAATTTTAAGATTTTGCCGGTAAAAACAATCCATTTATTTCGAGGTAAATTTATAGTATGATACATACAAAGTAACGAATTTCATAGTACGAATTTATCAACGTTATTTTTAAAAATACGAACAATATAGATATCAAAATGGTTCAGTGGAACAAAAAAAAACTTACTCTTCATATATTATACACCTAGCACTTTGGACTTTAACTTTATAGTATACACACAGAAATATAGAGCTTATACTCACATTTTAAACTTTCTGACTCACATTATTAAATTTAATCTTAAAATATTTATAGGTAGTAAATGGTGTCTACTATCTGTCTTAACATATAAAACATTCAAAATATTCTCTACTATCTATACTTAATAGTGAGGCAGTAACTAAATATTAACTGTTACAGCATTGCACTATAAATCTTATAATCTATATATATTTCTTTTAACATTCAGTCGATCAACCATTATTTTTCATTAATACGTATGATAATCAGTTTTAATATTGGTGGTTTCCAATCAAGAAGATTTTTTTAATCAAATATTTTTATCTCACCAGACAAATGAGCTGTTTCATTTCATAATTTAAGACAGTCAAAAGTATGAAACTAAAACTGTACCAAAACTGGATAAATCAGTTTTAATTCATTAAAACTCTTATTAAAACATGCCATATTCAACAAACTTTTGACTTATAATCACAATACTAAACCGATGTTTAGTTGGGCATAAAAAAAATGATAGAAAATCAAAACTTTAAAATGTAATTCCCCTAGAAAAGGTAAAGTTGGTGTGTAGAAGGTGGCATATTTACGAGTACCTATTGCGAACTACAAGGAAGTTTGGTCATATAGCAAGATAAACTATGACAAACTTGAAACAGTTTTGAATATATTCGGATAGGTACCTACATGAAAGGTCCTAATTTGATTTTTGAGATAAAATAAAATAAATGATAAAAAATTAATTTAAGTCGGTTGTGTATTATAAAAATTAAACTATCGACATAAAAGAAATCTTCAACGATTGGAAGCATTGATTCGCATTGTTTGAAAAACGTAACTCGATAGTACGTCTATTTTGCATAAGAACGTATTTTAATAAGGTATAAGTATCTATATTCAAACGAATTTGATAAAAAAAGCAAGTCTTTGAAATGGAAAATCAGTAGAAATATATACGCTTATTTTTTATGAAAGAAATTGTAAAACTCTATGTTTATGTTCTCGTGTATAATTTATTTTTAAATATTTATAAAGTGTGTATGAATTTTATTTTTATTTTTCAAATATCACTGAGAATTATAAAAAAATGTAATAAAACAGTTCTTATTTCGTTTTTATGAAATTTTTCATAGATTTGAAGTTTACTTCATACAAGCTACTTTATGTTGTTTATTGTAAATTTCAAAGAAATAAATTATAATTTTTTTAATAAAAAAAAATTTCTTGGCAATGAATATAAAAGTTTTAAAAAAATGAAAGAATAATGATGATTTATTTTTTATTTGTGAATATTTTATGTAATTTAATGCTACGTTTCTACTTAAGCTCACATTAACAAACTACCTACTATCAATGATATGTTCAAATTTTGTTCAAAAAAACTTTCGCTTTCCGACAAGAAGATCAAATAGTTTAAAGGTTAAATTTTTTTTTAATGTTTGATCGTATAAGTTTTGAACAGTTTTAATGTATATCGAGTGAAGGACATCAAGAAATTTTAAATAAGACTCCGAGTCTACACTATTTTAACAAAGAATATCATAATTAATATTTCTTAGTCAAGATATAGAAGGTATAACTTCTTATTTACCATCTAGGTTTGTTTCAGATGATATTAATGTTAACACATATTATGATAAAACATGATATATGATAAAACAAATGTATGCATCCATTTTGTGTGTATCTTTAGCTTAGTTTTGGGCATTTTTAAACGATACCTACTCGAAACCAAGTACTAGAATATTATATCCGTACAATATAAAATCACAAGTTCATCTGTTACACACACTAACTCGTACGTAAACAGTCACATATCATCTGGAACGCTATTTTGACACTGCGCATATCTTCTGCTGTTCATGTACGGTTTGTCTGTTACCTGGAACGAACTTTATATCTCACTTATAGCATGTAGGTTAAGTAGAAACATAGCATTATCATTAGCGATGAAAAACAGAATATTTATTTTAATTTTAAGCTTAAGGTTGTAAGTATAGTATAATTTTTTGTAGGTATTTAATTCAAAAAAAAAATAAAATTTTATTTGATCAGAACTACCTACAATTAAACAACATTAATAATTATTATAAAGTAATACCTACTATAATTAAATAAATATTATATTACATTAATAGAACGATTTACTTTTAGATTCCATTTAAATAAACAACTAAATATTTATGTTAAATTTATGTGATTTTTAAAATGTTTTATTAGTTTATAAGTAAGTATATTTAATAAAAATAAAATAATTATATTACAAACATATAAAATTTAATATAACAGTTACAAAATAATATGTGATGTTTTTCGATTTAATATTTATAACTATTATGTATTTTTAAAAAAAATTATATAGTAATTTTAAATTTGTAAATCATTTAAGCCAATATATTACAATTGAATAAAGTGAGTTTAATTAAAAACTGGCACTTTTATAAAACAATTACTTTTTATGGCATTTTTAGTTGTAAAGTATATCTCTCATATCTATTTACAGAAAAAAAAAAGTGTGGTAAAATTTCAAGACTTCAGAGAAAAACGTACCATCAGGATTTAGTGGAGAATGAAAAGTAAGTGATTTTTTTGTATACTTACACATTTTTGTGAAAACGGAAAAGAATTCGTTAAATAGAGAATTATATACTGTTGCATAATGTTTAATCAGAATTCGCCCACTTCTTAAGCCAACCCAATGGAACGTACCTACCGACTTATCTGACAGATCTCCGCCAGGATTAGATTACACAAAAGTAAAATTTTACGAAAGAAATCTTTTGAAAGCATTTAATTTCTATATTACCATACAAACGAATACAAAAAGGATAACTTATACAATAAGGAAAAAATTTCAATTAAAAAAAATTAATTTCTCAATAAAAATAAAATACAATACACCCATACCTTGCCATACGTCCGCTTTATTTACGGATTTTCGCTATAACGGCCTTTTTAAATCCCAACACGTTTGCGATATACGGACCAGCATGTTTCGTTGTACGGTTAAAAAATTTAAATAATTTTCGGAATGTATCTAGGCCGTAAAGCGAGGTGTACCTACTGACTTTTCGTTAGCGATCCAATTTCTATGACATTTGGGCTTAAGATTCGACCCTAGGACCACTAAAGACAATAGTATGTAAGACAATAATCTAGTCATACGTCATTAACTGACCCTTAGCACGGATTTTATATTTTACCAACTAAGTATTTATAAAGAAATTATAAAAATAAATATTTTTCAAATACATTTTACATGTTTTCATGTTTAAACTGAAATTGTAACCATTACACCTATTTTAAACATTGTAGTCTTTTTCTTTAAAATTGAAGGTAGCCAGTTTTTCCACTTTGTTCCATTGTTGTATTGTTCGGCACAGACTCAATAATGATTAAATTCAAGTGACAGATATTTAAGAAAAGATCTTAAAAGCTTATTTTATTTAACTCTGTTTAGGTATTATTTTAGTATCGGTAAAATATTTTGTAAAAAAAAAATTATTTTTTAGTGTAAAGATGCTGTTATGATTCGGTTAGGTAATTTTTTTAATTTAAGCTCTTATCTTGTATGTACCTGCATACACAATTTGTTGTATCGTTCCATTTTTTTAAACAAATTAAATATCTTAAAAGAAGTGTTTAGAGTGAAACTCTACTCTACTCAATATATTCCTCCTACAGATTTAAAAATCTGATGATCCAATTAAGTGTTAAGTTAATTATGCAATGAGAGCGACTTTGAAGTCGCTAATACCTAGCAAAAAAAAATCATCAGAAACGGATCATTAAATTAAAAGTTTCATTCCCTCTTTTTACTCTTAAAGGGTGGATTTTCTTAGGGTAGGCTATGCCTAATAGAACAAAAATTGGACCAGCCAGTTAAAAGTTACTATTTCATCTCTAATTTTAACACTTCATAAGTAGAGTTTTTTTTTCTTAAACTTGAAATGAGATCAATTAAACAAAATACTCAAGAAAAAAAAATCATCAAAATTGGGTCACCCAACAAAAAGTTAATATTGCATCCCTTGTTTTTCAACCCTTTTTTATTTTTTTATTTTTTTTTTCAAATTGAAATGAAACGAACTTGCGTAAAAAGTTATGTGTGGTCTTACTTAAAGAGACATTTACATGTTCATTTGAGAATCTCTTTCGTTTTAGCGAAGGTTAAAAATATAAGTACTCGTTTTTAAAACTTGAATGGATAGCCGCTACCTGTCGTACCTAAGCTAGATTACCTCTCACCCTTAAACTCTTACTTGTAGTCCTTGAACATTGAATTAGGGTGACTAAAATGATCTTAAAAATGAAATTAAAGTTCGTTTAAAACAAATTCCTTTCTCAGAAAAAATATAATGTGTTTTATTACCGATATTGTATTCATAATAATTCATACTCTTATTGAACATGGGGATTTAAAATAATAACAATCGTAAATTCTATATACCTAATAAGGTTTAAAAATTCGTAATAAAAGAAAAAATCAGGAATGTCAGGAATGGGCTGATGCAATGGTCAGTGAGGTGAGGGGCTGTGACAATAATAAATAAAGGTAAAGCATGGCAATCTACTGTCAGTTAGATTCCGAATTTGGTGAGAGAAGGGTGATATTTAAAAGTTAGTAAAAATTTCAAAATCAGTTAATTTTCAAGAATATACGTGAGTGTTCGGTGTATTTGAAAATAAAAATATTTACTCTTCTATAGTAGGTACTAATGGCAGAAAAATCAACACGAAAGAAAACAGCAATATCCCTCAAAATGAAGATGGAGCTGCTTAGAGCAGTTGATGAAAACCGACGATCGAAAACGGAAATTTGTAAAGAATTTGGTATTGCAAACTCTACATTGTCGACAATCATCAAAAATAGAAAGCAGATTACGACTACGTTTGAACGCAGTACATATAAACCTGAAAGAAAACGTATGAGAACAGCTAAACATCAAAACTTAGAGGCTATGTTGGTCACTTGGTTCAAGCAAGCCAAGTCCCAGAATGCTCCCATGTCGGGACCTTTACTGATGGAGATAGCCGATGAACTTGCAAAAGCAATGGGTATTAAATTTACTGCAAATCAAGGCTGGTTGCAGCGTTTTAAAGAAAGGAATGGGATAGTGTGGAAAAAGGTTTCTTGAAGAGGATCAAGTTAAGTTTAATGAAAAGTTTGTGTGGTTATTCCGATGGTACATTCGCGTACAAATAGGTTGTACAAAATTTCAAATAATTTGTTAACAATTTTAAAAATAACGCTTAAAAATGAAACATCATTTTTTAAGAATTAATTAAATATTAAATAAAAACATTAAATTACATTTTTTTTTATTTGCTCAAATTTTTATTTTTTATTGTTTAAGATAAGAATGTGTATTTATTAAATCATAAAAAAATAGAAAATAATTTTTATGATGTGATATCCCTGTAAGTTCTTGTAAATAGATATAAGATATTTTACGAAAATATTTTTAACGACAGTATATTCCTATAAATGTACATTTTTAACAAATATTTAATATTAATTAAAGTTTGACATCTCTGAAAATAAGCTGTTTTTCTTCTAAAGACAAAATTCCTCATAAAAATTCACAACTTCTCTCTTCATGTAAACTCATGGAGATTCATTTAAAATACAAGTTTCCAATATTATACTGGAAAGAAACATCGAAATAAAAAAGGGAGTTAGCCGAAAACACATAGGGTAGAGTTGGATAATACCGCGCCCCTAAATACTTAGACCTATTTAAGACAGAGTTTGATGCACAGATTAAAAAATGCAGTTAAGTAGTAGATAATTTGTTTAGCTACACATACAGCATGACAAAATATTTAAAAAGTTAAACAGAAAGTGGTTATTTCGATATTTAAAAAAAAATGGAAGAGCGTAGTATTATCAGACATATTTGATAATATCGTGTGTATGTTTGATAAAACCGTGCCCGTAATAATATCGTGAATTTCTTTTAGTAACCTTTGAATTAATTTAAAAAAAATAAGTTTAACCAAATCCAGATAATTCTTCTATAACTTGAGATGTTATTTTAGAACAATAATGACAGAAACGTAGATTCGTTAATTCAACAAAAGTTATGTTATATTTATTATTTTATTAATGTCTAGGTGGTTTAGGTATTAAAATTAGCAAATCTTTGAATGAAGTTAAAAGTGGTACGTCTCAGTTATACCTATAACCAGCCTTATTACGAGACTAGTTGCACTAATCAATGCAAAAATCGCATAGGAAATGTTGTGCGCAGAATTGACAAACTCAATCATTTCATTTTATAACCTCAAAATAATACAGTAAAATTAATAGTGTATTCAAATCCATTAGGACATTAATTCTACAATATGTACGCATTATAATAGAAGGAAACAATATGTTACAATAGGTTCGTTCTCGGATGTGATAATGAGTCGGTAACGAATCAGTTCAAGATCGATTTAGGATCATCGCCAAGCGCATGCAAGTTTATGAGCCGAGTTACGGTCCGATATTCGCGGTTCACACGAAATGCGTTCGTTACTTAATTTATAATACAGTTTCGCTGTCATGCTGCGTTCACACGAGTCAATTTTAGTAGGCCGTTTTTAGTTGATCAAAAAAATTTGAATGAAAAACCTCGTGTGAGAACCGTATTCAACTTTTTAGTGGATCAAAAAAAGTTTGAACAAATCATCACACTAGGTTTTTCATTCCACTTTTGATCGATTAACTAAAATCGGTTAACTAAAGTTGACTCGTGTGAACGAAGCATCAACGTTCAATTGGTTCAATTCATATAACAATTTTCGTGTGTTCTCGTTAATCCTCGTCTTACTTCCGAACATTTTCAAACTCGTTTACGGAAAAATAACCCTTAATCAGTTCATAAGCGTGTATGTGTTTGGCGATTATCCTATCTAATGATTCTTTACCAGTTCCGGATCAGTATCATCAGTACCACGAATGAACCTAATATAAATACAGAACTACTTTACTCTTGTCAAAAATCCCCGTCAAATTATAAGAAACGACAGTAAAACCTTAAACGATGTGATATTATTCTGTCGCTGCTCGGAGCATACTGGTCGTTGCGCACGAGGAGGGGTAAGCGATTCGGGCTATGAATTTTAAGCGCTGGATAACACTAGAAGTGTTTAGTTTGTACAATACGTTGATGCGCGGAATTATCAGACGCGCGGTATTATCCAACTCTCCCCTACATTGGTTAGGCTTAATTAAATGGATCTAGCTGTTGAAATCCTTTTCCATCGTTATTCTAATCGAAAACGTATACTAAAATCGTAGAATGATAGCCTATAAGCTGGGGTAATAAATAATATTAATAACTTGATAATTTCTTATATGAGAAAGTGGGGTAATTGAGAACACCTAACTTACAACGCACTCTTGTATAATAGAATAAAATCTCTAGTATAAGTTATGACATTTTACCATTAAATTTGTGTTTACGTTACTTATCAAACCGAAACAACAAAAATGAAATCAAACTATTTGAAATAAACTTTATAACCACAAAAGTTAAGAAATAATATTTATTATTGTTCTTGCTTACTCGATACCGTGTAGACTAATTGGGCTCAGTCCGCAGAGAAAATAGGAACTAAAATGTATAACTGTAAATAACTTAATTAAATCTTTAATTTGTAATATAGGTACCACGGCTTACTTTGTTTGGCACAAATCACAGACGTAATCCTCACTAGATTGACTGTTGGTGCGGTTGGTACATTTAACACGTGCCCAGTTGTTGGAAATGGTACTCATAGGTTCGTTCGTGGATGTGATAATGAATCGGTAACGGATCAGTTTAAGACCGATTTAGAATCATCGCCAAGCGCATGCAAGTACACGAAATACGTTCGTTACCGATTCATAATTGGTTCTAGCGATCCTCAGATTTTTGTTAGGATGAAAAATTAGATTTTCTTACTCATGCGCAGTTTGCTAAATTGTGGCTAATTCATAATACAGTTTCGCTGTCATGCTGCGTTCACGAGTCAATTTTAGTAGGCCGTTTTTAGTTGATCAAAAAAATTTGAATGAAAAACCTTGTGTGAGAACCGTAATCAACTTTATAGTGGATCAAAAAAAGTTTGAACAAGTCATCACATTAGGTTTTTCATTCCACTTTTGATCGATTAACTAAAATCGGTTAACTAAAGTTGACTCGTGTGAATGAAGCATCAATGTTCAAATCATATAACAATTTTCGTGGGTTCTCGTTAATCCTCGTCTTACTTCCGAACATTTTCAAATTCGTTTACGGGAAAATAACCCTTAATCAGTTCTTATCAGATTCTTCACCAGTTCCGGATCAGTACCGCGAACGAACCTCATGATTCAATCTTCTCTTGGTGGACATTTATATTTTTTTCTGCAGGATATACAGTAATAATCCTTTTCGTTTTCACTTTCTTCAAAAATCCTATTCAAATGTCTGGTCACCTTACCCTAAATTAGTAGTTTTGATTGTAATTGTTTAGGACACCTTTTTGTTTGAACTTGTTTTTATTTAATTGCGACTTTGATATTAAGCCATAAAAAGATTCACATTACTCGATTTTTTAACTCTTCTTATTTGTGTTTAAAGACAAAGCACTGACCTTTTATTGCTTTTTTTTTTAATATTTCTTGGATAATTTGCTTAATAACATTTTTTTTGTATTGAATATTTCATGGTTGCTTTAGTCAAAGTAAGCTTTTTACTCTTAATATCTTGTGTCGCTAGGTAAAGATTTTAATTTTATATATCGGCGTGGATTTTCTTTTGTAATGTCTAGGCGTCTAAAACGATTTCTCTCATAACAACATTTTAATGTTAATCAACTAATAGAGGGAATTAGGAACAGTCACATTTACTCTCCTAACAATGTTCCTAATTACCTGAAGGCGTAGACAACTCAAATCAAAATGGCTGTTACTGGTAATATTATATTTAATGAACTTAAATTGGTACCTAGAATTTATAAACAAAAAGTTCATGAAAAAAATACCAAAATATGGTGTGTTAAAGCTTCAAATTTTTTTTTACGTTGGTTTGTTGATAAAAATTGTTACAAAAGTAAATTTTAATTTTTGATATTATCTTACTTACCGTAACAGTATGGGCATGTTATTTCACTTACATTTTTAAGAGTAGGCTTAGCTCCTTGGTACATAAGACTATGCTAATCTTCGATACTCGACGATTTTAGCCTCCAAGTGACTATCGACATACAAATCCATTAAGGTTCGTACAGAGTCGCGTCGCCGACATTCGTCTCGCGACTCGGATTTGTATGACCGTAGTCGCTTGGAGACTAAAATCCTCGAGGGTCGAAGATTTGCGTAGCCTTGTGTACGAAGGAGCTAAGAGACACCAATTGCGTCTGCTTAAATATGTATGAATGGTAAAGTGGGGAGGAGGAAGTATTTAATATTCAATTGTTTCTAATTACCCGACATTCTCAACTATCCCACTTTCCCCTACAGACTTTGTTCTCTGAAAAAAATATTATTAATTTTTCACATGATCACTGAAAAATATTATAGGAATATTATATATTATAGGAAAACCCCATGCTTAAATTTTACATTCTTTATTTAATAACAATGCATTGAAGACTAATTTGCAAAATGGCAGTACATATACAAATCGAATGATCATAATAATAGTAATAAGAATAATAATAATAACATTAAAATATGTAATTGATGTTCAATAATAAGACTGAAATACAATATGAGAGAGCGAGGAAATACACTACAACAGCATAGGTATATGTTAGAATGTTATTCTTATAAACATTTATAAACTACCATTATCGAATTTGTAATAAGTACCACGTTATAAAAGCTCAATATAAACAACGACTATCTCATAACATATGTACGTAGTTATGTATTTCCAATTCAAAATCCTAATTGTTTAGCACCGTTACTTGCTCAAAGTCACAGCCCCCAAAAGTGCAATAAAATTCGTCGCATTTTTTGCTACTTGACCAGATTGATTACTACAGAGACAGAGCATATAAATGTTATATGGTGCATTTAAATGGTGTTTTTCCCGAAAGTATCACGACATATTTAGTTTTGACAACCAAACATTTACAAATGAAACATTAAAAGCGATAAAATATCTTTTTTGACAACTAAAAAATATGTTATCATGAAACACTTATTTTTTTTTTCTTTAACTATCCTAGCTAACTTTAATATTATATTATTCTTTGTAATAGAATGCAATTTCCGTTCAGCTTTTGTTCCTCATTATTTTTCTTTCAGTTTATTTTTTTGTTTTCTTTTAGGCCTTCCTAAAATCTTTTTAAACACTATAAAGTATATGAACGGAATATAATTCCTACCCTGCAAAAAGCTCCTAAGTAATATTAATAAGATTAAATTCAGTTTAATTCAAAATGTTTCACAATTGTAATACTCTTTTTAGAATATTAAATAGATACTTATTGGAAAAAAAAATGTAAACTTGAATCCTAGATAAAATTTTGAACGTCAAAATCAAAAATTCAAAAGTTGAATGTTGATCAAATAGTCCGGAAATAAGGATTGTGTCTAAGTACTACTAGGTAGAAAATGTATCAAATCTCATTTGTTTAATGACAGCGTAACTCTTAAAGATATTCCTAATAATTGAAAATTGTAAAACTTTGGAAGTGAGGAAAATCGAAGACTCTTTTGCTGAAGGCATACTGAAGCAAGGATAAAATCTATTTATTTGGCGAAAAGCTAAAATGTTATGGTATACCATTAAGTATATTGAAAAGTAATTTAACTTTTTTAATATTGCCAAGTATAAGTTAATAACTTTAAGTTTTGGTAAATAACTTCAGTACATAATATACATTGAAAATTGGAAATTCTTCCTATTTCATATGATAAAAGGAATTAGGTATGATCAATGTTCTCTCAAACCTGAGGATGAGCTATCAACCAATAATATTAAAATTGGTGTTCGACATACGAATAAATAACGCAAAAAACGGTTACTATTTTATTAAAACGAGTCAATTATGTAATAGATTAGCTGAGATTTAACACAAAATGTTTAAATTTGAACAAGACATGTTATACACTAATAATTTAGTGGATCCTTAGAAGAAAAAATTAGTTCATTTCTTTTTAATCAGGAGATTATGGTGGGTTCTAAATCTCTATTGAACCCTGCACCAACTGTCACAAGGAGAATTTCGGATTCAGACTTATTTATTCAGAAACTAGAATATAAAAAATTACTTTAGTTCATTTCCAAACGTGTTTGTAGATCTTAAAATCGCGCTCTCTTGAAAATCTTTTAAATATGGACTTTTACTAAGGAACCACAGAATTGTTTCTGGACAAATGTTTGTATGAAATTCAGCCAATTTTATTCATTTTAATATCGAATTTCTTATACTCGTATGTTTGCAAAGATAATAACAGCAATTTTTGCTCGTTTCCCCAATTTGTACTTCGTAGTTTTTTTATGCAGTTCAGAAGATTTTTACACAGAAAATCTCTTTTTTTAGTCACAATTCTCTGAAGACCTACGGTTGATAATTTGTTCAATAAGCATTTTTTTTCACTTTGAACTTTTAAGTCAAAGTGGCCTTTGTTCAAATAAGTTGTAAGCCTTTAATATTGCAGGATTCTAACTAATAAGAGTGTTAAATTTTTGTTGTTGGCGTGAAATAAGCCAGTTTTTTTGATTGTTGATAATTAATAACTAATAAGCTTTTGTGCTTAAGATTTTAGTTTCAAAATCAATGACACCAACAAATATGATCACTTTTCATAAATAAGCATATTACTTATACTTCTCATAATATTCCTTAGGATTAAAATTCTACATAGCCTGAATATCACAAATTTTTAGACCCAATTTACCAATCATAATTAAGTATATTTTCTAGTTTAATTACTGAGTCCTATTTTTCAGGCATTGTTAACCTTTGTTGACATTGGAGAGCCTGAAAAATTCATTTGATTCGTGTCGTATCCATAACCCTTACATAGTCTTCAAAAGAAAGAACTTTATAATCTACTATGTAATTCATATCCATAGACAGGCTATCAAAAGAAGCCAATATACCTAAGTGGCATATCGTTTTTAGTTTTAAAAACTTTTACATATTAAGAAAATCTTTAAGGTTACAGTTTTCAAATGAATTAACGTGTATGTTTTTAAGTCGATTAATATGACGATCATTAAGAGCTTTCAGTCATGAAGTAGTAAGAAAGAAGGCATATTTCTATGTTGAAAAAGCACTAAACTTAGAGCAAACCAAATCACCGCCAGTTGGCACTGTTAGATATTTGTTCAGAGCATTTATAAGAGCTCTGTGTTAAATGACTGCCCTAAGTTTGTATTTTTTGTTCTTTTAATGATTGAATGCTAAAGAAGATCTCATTTTATTACTTCCTAAATCAACTAAAAGCATTGCCATTGCGTAAGTGTATGACCTATTGGTCATAGGTAAACTTCAATTGATATATCTACTTTTAAGTAAAAGTATGAATCATAAATGGTTAAAGCCCTGCACCGACAATCAACAGCGTTATGACGAATATTCAAAAACTAAGTTCCTGATATCAACATTTAACCTTCTACGATTCGTACTTTTACCTAATTAAGAAGATATACCAATTGAAGCTTACCTATGACCTATAGGTTACATACTTTCCCAATTGGAGTTGATTCAGGATTTAATCAAATGAGACCCTTATTGCTATACAATCATTGAAAGAATAGAATAGAATAGAAAATAACATTTGAAGTTTAATATGTCTGTAACTTCGGTCTACGTAGGAACAAAGTTCGCCAATCGTTTGATATTAAAACATATTCTCAAAATAGATTCTTACAATTCTGAAACTTTCTGCATAATGAAATCAAATTGATTGATATTTTAAAATGACGTTTAACTATAAGTGAATGGGTTAAGTCTTTGATTTTATTTAATCACTCACAAAGTATTAAAAATTAAACCTATTATAAAATATCAGGAATATCGTTTGTTAGATTTGGTAAAAAAATTTCATATTAGCTTATGAATGGTTAATTTAAAATTTAATAAATGGAAAATTATCAGTTAAATGGCACAGATCTAAACCTGAGCATCGGGAGGCAGACTAATCTTTCAATAAGCCCGATTCAAATCACTGATTTATTTTTTTAATGTATTAATTGGTTAACGATTTAAAAAGTAATTGTTAATTTCCCTATAAACTTGGAATTTATAAAGTTTTTTTTTGCAAAATTATGTTTTCTTAAATCTATTAATATAATATGGTATTAGGTACAATACATAATAATATGTTAATTTATATATGGAAGATCTATGCTAATATTTTTTGTTCCATTTATATATAAATGCTGAACGTTTGCTACACACGTTAATACGATATATAATTTTAACAAACATACCTATTTGTTATTTAACTAATATTTTTACTTTCTTCAACATTAAATTTATAACGGAAGAGTTTTATAATAAGGGCTTTTTATCATAAATACAAAAAAGTTTTCTTTGATTATGATAACAGCCTCGATGAATTTTCTTCTTAATAACACTCCAGTTGGTTCGGAGATTAATTTATTAATGTAACAAAGTAATAAAGTAAAATATGTTCTCATTAACGGAACATATTTTCAACATTTTCTTTCATGATGAAGGAAAATTAAAGCTCGTCGAGAAAGCATTTGTATTTTAAATGTAATACGTCTTTTTTTGAATTCAGCTACCCGCCTTTATTCCTTGTATTTTTTTTTTTCTTGTACTTACTGTCGATTGTCAATTCATTTTTCAAGCACAATTCAAAACCATATAGGCATAGATATTTATATCCTTTTGCATATTTTATACCTTTTTTTTTAGTATACAATTAATATTTTCTTGATTACTTTAAGAAAATATCAACATAATTTTCTTAACAAACAATCAAAACTAGAAAAATCAAAAAAGTGTTAAAATCAAATCAAATTTAGTTGTAAATCTTTGGACTTTTCTTTTTTTAATCTGACTATGACATAGGTTTAGTGGACGGTTGATTATTTAACATTGATATTTGCTATAATAAATGTTAAATAAGCCGTGGACTCAAATGTGTGTGTGTTAATTTTTTTTCGCTTATATAAATTGAAAAATGGCATGTGTTTTGATTTTCTACAGTTACGTATAGAACGTCCATAAATAGATTTGTAAAATTTTTGTCTATTTAACTTTATGTATTTGGCGCGTTAAAGAAATAGATTTTAATTTTTTTTTTTTCAAAAATGTCATCCAAAAAACTAAATATTTTCTTGGCAAGAAGCTTAATTATAATATTTGTATATATGGTAGGTTTGTTTTTTGTATTTGGGCAATTCCTTTAAAATTTGGACTTCCTTTTTAAATTACTTATAATTATAGCAAATAAGCTATAGAAAAGCTAAAGAAAAAAATCTGGTTTATCGATTTTTGTTACATTCAAAGAAAAATTCTGCTTAAAGATTCCAAAATTTCAGGTAATTTTCAATGTCTTTTATATTCCTCAAGTATTCGTAACAATTTATAATTCCGTCCTTACTTTTTTCAGTCTTAGAAAAATAATTTTTGAAGTAAAAAATAGTTAGAATGTTGTTTAGATACAAATGCAAACGAATTAACCGCACGTTTCATACTTCGTTTTGCTATAAAAAAGCTAATATTCTAATCGTTTATTAGGTATAAAGAACGATGTGAATAATTAAATCTGTATAAATACAATTGTCAAGACTTATATAATACTTACTGGACCAACGAACGACACCAAATTGCGTCGGGGGTGAGATTTGATTGAGTGTTTACAGGGGGTAAACCAGAACCAGTTAGTGTTAGTTTAAATTTGAAATACTAGTAAAAGCACCAAAATGTTGACGTTTATTGGTATTGGTTTCCCCTTTAAGTAAAGATGATAGAATTGTTTGTTGGTTTATCCTTGTATCCCTATTTGTATTCCTCTTTTAAATAGGCGCTTACGTTTAAGTTCAGTTTCATTTTTTGTTGGAAAGTGTGGAACGAAACAACGAAATTTCTTTAATTTAGTGAAAAATTGCCGCTTAACCACTTTGACTAGTTTTATAGCTAACTCTGATCTCATCGCGATATGTCTCTGAAACCAAATGTGTTGATCCCGATGATCAAATCGAATGAACGACCGACGTAAACGCATTAGCACAGTAACTGTCGTTCGTTGGCCGTCGTTAGCTAAGTATGTATGAGCCATTAAGGCAAGTTAAACTACATTCTGAGTTAATCTAAACATGGTAGATTTAGTTTGGTAAAATCCCCAAGACATATATAAACGTATATTTTTTTTACGTGACGCCGAAAAATTACCTTAATATTGAAGTATAATAAACTTACCATGATAGTTTAATGTTTCTTTTAAGTCTCATAATTTTCATGTTTTTTTTTTTTTAAATTAATTTGAGGATTGATTTGTTGTTGATTGTTTTTTTTTAAATTAATTTGACTATTCTAAGACAATTTGTAAATTGTCTGACAATAAATAAAACCTGGCAACGAATAGCAATAAAAGTTTATAAACTTTGCGAAATCAACGATTAATCAACTACTTCTTATGATTAATAAATGAAAATTCTGGAAAACAGTTTTTACGAATCGATAACCAGATTTTTCTCTTGTATTATCAATTATGTGTTTGCTCAACAAGTCGTAAAAGTTTGCAAAAAATACTATAGCTATGGCAACTAAAATTTGATTTAAGAATAAAAATTGGTCTGTAAAAATTTATTTTCCATTCAATCGTTATCAGATTCTCTTATTCTTAGTAATCTTGAGTTATGTTTTTTTTTCTTTACTCATTTTCTATTAAGGAGCACAACATTAAAAATCAACTTATTCTAATTTAAAATGCATGGTTTGAAAAAGCTCATCTCTTTTAGATGACTTCTTTGGCTTCCATTTTCCGAATTAAGGAGTTAATTCTTTTAAATTATAACCAAGCTGTAAAACTTGTTAGTTTCAATGAAATAACTTCAGTAATTCAAACCATTCATTTAAAATAAGAGTTTTCTGTTCAACTCTTGACTAAAATATCATAATTAATATCTATACTTTTTTTTCTAAGATCACTTTTACAATATATTTTTCTGTTTTTGTTATTTAGAAGTGATATCATTTAAGCTCAAGTAATCTCACTGTCTATAAACTATGTAGGTATCTCATACAATACTCATACATTGTCAAATTCCTTTTGAAAATCATTAGTGTTAAAAATCTAGATCTCAGAACTTACGTCACAAACAAAATTATAGTGCGTATATAGGATATATCGTAGTTTTTATTTTCATGCTATTTTTCATATTTAAAAAATATCCATTTTTTTCTACTTGTAGTTAATAAAACAAATTGTGTCTCTAACGTTAACAACACTAGTTTTGTTGAGTCTATATTTTCATATACTCGTAATAAATATTTTATTTGTAGATTAAAACAAAAAAACATGATAAAAGTTCGGGTGTTAACTGGAAATCATTCGATATGTTTTTTTTTTTCACACAAAATAATTTCGACCAAGCTGAGAAAATCAATCACAGATTCACCGTCGCACTTTATTTACGATCTAGGGACAGTTGATCTTTTTCTGCAGCTTGAAACTTCCATGTGAGCACATGGAAGAAAGTCTCGTTTCATATGGGCGTATCATACCACGGTGGCATCCAATTGATGCGATCTTCTTTGGAGATTCCACGACGAGCCACATGTCGCTTCTTATCCTCACATCCTTTGTCGCTTACATCCCCATTTTGGAGATCATCGGTGTCTGATGACAAGACTACGAAAGAGGATTTACGAACTGAATCTTTTCGAGACTCCCGATTACTTGCGTTCCATCGTTTTCGACGAACCGGCGAAGTTCCTGCCGTTCCCGGTGAAATCACCCTTAAAAAATATTAAGATAATATGTTAGCAACAAAATTATAAAATGAATTAAAATCTGATAAAAAGTTTCAACAAAAATGCTTAGTCGCTAAATTATATGTCACTTTATATTTTAAAGAACATTACCTAGTAATTATACATTTCAAAAATAATACATTACAAAAAACTAATAGCATAAAGCTTTCACGTTCCTGAGCGTTATGAAATTGGTAAGATAACTTGCTAAGGAGCGTCTTACACAAGTATTTAATCGAAAACATGGGACGCAAATCATATTTATCCTTTTCATATCGTACGTACACAGATTTATGGTTTTTATCACTCTTTACTTATACTTTATTATTTTTTATGTTTTGATGGAATGGTCAAAAATTACTCGAATGTAAGACATTTTTACTCTTATATACTCTCCCGCAATGTTTATATAAATGCCTGAAATCACCATCAGCCAAAAAAGGTAAGTGACTCAGGTGGCGGATTTCTGATGGGTCACAAAAGTAACTTTTATCATCCATAAAGTTTTGTAGCTTTCTTCAAGCGGTACCAATTTTAGGAAGTAGGTACCTAGGTTTAATTTCTAATTTAAAATACCTTAAAATGGCACACCCAATAACGGCTCGTTTTTGGAAGCCAGAGAGGTAGTGCCTTTCAAAATATATAACTGTAGATAAATTCTGGGGACTAATTGTGTTTATGAAGAGAGAGATAACTCAAGTATAACACTATGAGCTCATGTTTTTATTTTCAATAGTTTAGCCGTCAGTGAGTCTGTTAGTTAATCGGTTTCTTCCTTTAGATATTTCGATATAGCAGTGTTTCCGAAAATGTGGTACGCGTACCCTAGGGGTACTGGAAGAGTTTAGAGGGGCACGCGTTGCATTAAAGTTTGATGAGGATATTTGTTGCACACTATTTATTTCTGCTGGTGATTGTTATTAAGATATTTATATTTTTAACAAGGGGTACTCGGCGTTTACGAAAATTAAAGAAGTACACAAATATCAAAAGTTTGAGAAACACTGAAAAGCGTGAAATATGTAGTTTTAGCTCCCCCCAAATTATTAAATTACAGGTATTTTATAAATAATATTCATAGAAACGTATAAAACCTATAAGATAGCTTATACTTCTTGGTAAAGTAATTTTGGATTTTCATGAACTTTCTATGAATCAAAATTCTAGAAATATCTATTTATCATCTTATGTTAATATAGCTATTTTGGATAAAGATTTCTACACAGTAAAAAGCGGTGTTAAAATGGACTAGTTTTGCTCTTTGCTTAATGCTTTTTGCGGTGTTAAAAATTCGGTATTGAATTTTTTAATCTTCATAAACTTATTTTATAAATTTTTAAAATTATTTTTTTCTAATTGTTAAACATAGGTATAGCGTTTAATTATAAAAATTATCTTAGTTAAAATGTATTCAACACCGCATCCACTTACACCGGTTTTTTTACAGTGTATTATTCATTCATATTAATTTAGATACGCTCAGCGAAACGGGCGGGGATCTGCTAGTAGAAGAATAAAATAATAATAAAAAATAAAAATATTTCAGTTTCAAAATTTAATCTGATATATCCGTAAAACTATGTTATCTTACTTTTCTTAAAAAGTTATCACGACCCACTATCGCTTAAAATGTTTTTACGGAAAAAGTAAAAACACAAAAAATATAAAGCCTCATTTGCATAGCTTCGTCCATTGAAAAAGAAAATTATATTAGGATTAACATGAAGTTAATAAAACGAAAACAATAAAATATACAAATAAATATAAAAAAATCGATCTAGTTTTTGCTATTTAAATGGTTTTCAAGTTCCAATACCTTCATTAGACGTTCCTCGGGAAGTTTTGAAACTAATTTCAGGACGCTTATGAATGCGATCGCGTTAAATGTACTTGAATATGGAAGATTTAATTTTCATTTCAAATAATTGAGAATAGAGGGAAATAAGAGCTATGTTTAGAATATATCGAAGCATTAAAGCTTAACAATGAAAATTTGAATTTAAAATTAAAAAAATCGTTAAACTGAAGTAAGCTCTTAAAAAACCTCTAAGTTAGTAAAAGAATCAAAGAAATTCTTTTGCTGTTTTCTATCGTATTTAGTTAGTTTTAGGGCTCTTAAATATAACGCAAACTAAAAGAAATTTGAATTATTAATACTCGGAGAAACAAGGACATTTCTAAAAATTATTTCAGAAAGTGTATGTACCTTCTGGCTCGGTCAGAACTAATAGATGAAACGGTGCAAGTGGCACTTTTCCGATGTCCGGAAATCGGGCGAATGTCCTGTGAACGCCTACGTCGAATCCTAAATCCAACTTTATGATCATCTGTATTTCGCATTCGCATTCGGTAACCCGGCGAGGGTGAACGCTCTTGCAATGGTTTCAATATTGATCGCTTTGGTGACCTAGAAAATACACAATTCGTTTAAGTAACGTCAAACGCGCATTTTCACATGCTTCCCACCGTTGCAAGTCTCCGTTCATGAATTTTTCATTCAAACTCTCAATATGAACGGGTCCTAAGCGCTTGCCCTCGGTGTCGGTTCCCTTGGTGCAAATCACCTGGAATGCCTTTGACTTATCGCCGGTTGGAGGCTTACGATGAACTCCAGGCACCTCGTTTTCTTTTAGTGGTAAGCTATCGACAGGTCGTAGACGCTCGATATTTTCACGTTGAATGTAATCGTTAATCGCTTTTCGATATTCGGGTTGGCACGTAAAACCTCTTCCAAGAGGAATTTCTTCTGGTTTCGATGCGGGTGCCTCAATAACGGGAGACTCGATTTGTTTAGCAGCTTCCATCTACAAAAAAAAAGAAATAAAATATATGTGTCAATGATAAATTAGTTCATTTTCATAAGAATTACTTGTCCATGAGTTTTTAGGTTTGATGGAGGTTTCACCACAGGAGTTCGATCTCTTGGGGTATGTTCTATGTACGAACTTTTATATTCAGGATTAGCTTCCATAACTCCCTCTGATTTTAAAGTAGCAACACCATTTTGAGCATGAACTCCTTCACCTAAACGTTAACGAAAATAAGAAAATGGTTTCACTTTATCTTACTTTAAGCTATACCTTTATGACGTTTCTTCTTGATGTTTTCCTCGGAGGTTTTTGCCATTTCACCAACTGGTTTTTTCACAACAGGACGAGAACGTGAAAAATCTACGTATGAATTTTTATATTCGGGATTCATGTCAATTTTTCCTTCCAGTAAAATTTTATCACTTTCCTTGACGGGATCAGGACGCTTAACTAACTCGTGTTCCTTGAATTTTTCACTGCTTTCACTGACGAAATCGAGCTTTCCCGAGGGAGACTTGAGGTTATTTTCTGGTCGTTTCATCTCGGTTTTTTCAAGTTTGTGTTGCGTAAATGTTTCTCGATATCCGGGGCTAAATTGATGTTCTCCTTCTAGGTTTAACGTTGGTGTCTTTCGAATAACTTCTGCTCGGAGATTAGTGAGGGAATGAGCTACGTAATTTTCTCGATAATCGGGATTAAACTCGATGTTTCCTTCTAAGTTCAGCGTTGGTTGTTGCTTCACAACTTGGGCTCGCAAATTGTTCATGTCGTGCACTTTATAGTTATCTCTATAATCGGGATTGAATTCTTGTTCGCCTTCTAAGTGCAAGCTGGTTGAATGACGAACCATTTTAACAGGCTTTAGGTTTTCAGGAGGATACTCAACGAATTTAGTTGTGGTTTCCGTACGGTTGTCAAAGTCCCCTTCCGGTTTTAAATTTGGCACCGGTCTACTTGGAGTCACTTTTTCAATGGCATACTCGACGAAGACTTCCCGATACTCTGGATCTAGTTCTAAATCACCTTCGAGATGAAGATTGGTTTCGCGTTTTGCAAGAGGAGGTCTTTTCTGAACTTCGTATTTGGTGAACTTTTTCTTGTATTCTGGTTCCATTTCCATATCACCTTCTAAATGTAAATTGGTTTCTTTTTTCACTAGAGGAGGCCGTTTGGTAAGTGTTAACGGTAAGAACTTTTCACGACACTCAGTACTAATGTCCATATCACCTTCAAGTTTCAAATTTGTTGATTTGCGAATGAGACTTGGTCGTTTTGATAATATAAACGAGATAAACTTGTCACTTTTTTCGGTTGATGTTGAAAGCTCACCTTCCATATGCAAACTAGTCGGACGACGCACTAGCTTTGGTCGAGCGTTTTCATTGACTGATTCTGTCACCGTAGCACGTTCTTGCGATTTACTTTCACCTCTGGAAATACAAGAAACATTTTTCCTTCGTATAAAACTATTTTCTCAAAACTGAACAATGAAATATTAATGGCTATGTAGGAAACTAAAGCTTCACGCTAAATGGCTTAAAACCAAATCCTATTACTCGTAGAACTAAATATCCCCAATAAGCTTTTGAGTGTCAGTACATTAATATTGAGTTAAAATTTTCTATGTGTTAATCTAAATATAAAATAAAGAAATCGATCCCTTTTTCTTGTTATAAATTCAATAGTTAACTCTAAGATATTTCACCACCATTTTCATCAAACAATGATGAATGACTGATGTTGGAAAAATGTATTTTTGGTCTAAAATTTTCCACGTTTGAAAAGTGTGGTAGGAGTAGTATCATAAATTAATCATTATATCAACGCATTCATGGAATGTAGTAAAAATATTTTTTTATTCTGTATCGTGACGTATTTTGAAGAAAAAAATTATTCAAAGGCCATAAGGGGTAAGCATGCTGAAATGACCTCCAAAAAATATTTAGAATGATACTTTGACGGTATGTATATAATATCAAAATATTTAAATTGTCTAATTTTTTTTTCAAAGTCAATATTCTATTTGGTGATAATAACTTTTTATGTCGCTTATGAAAAGAACAAAATACGCTTATACACAATAACTGAAATCTGAAGTACATCTTTCTTCACATTCATCTCGTTAAAAGCGTTTATAACTCAACTGAAAACGTATTATGTTCCATATCCTTCTCTCAATATTCTATTTACTATCAAAGTGACAAAATCACGATTTAATGTTTGCAAACTTCGTAATAAATAAAAAATGAAAACGAACTATTGGTAAGAAGAGCTCTTGATAATTTCATGGGTTGAAATAATATAACTTTAATGTTCTTTAGAACTATTGAAAGAAAAGTTAGTGTCCACGTGTACGATATGAAACTTTTTTCAGGCCTACATCATTTTTGTATAGTTGATGCTTAAAATAGTTAAAAAGAATATTAAATATTGAAGGGTAAAGATATTGTATTATATTGCTTAAATAATTTCTGCAGATATTTTCAGGTAATACTGAAAATCTGTAATATGGAGTGTAGATAATGAATGTGCCGCATAACAAGCTACTAAACGTAAAGTAACATTTTTAATTTTAAAACTGTAATCATTTTTTTTACCGCACTCAAAGAATTGTCCCGGACTGTCCCGAATTTTTGAAAAGGTTCTTATTTTCAATATTTATTTTAAATATATTTCAATTAGAATTATTTTTACAAAATTTGAACTGAAAAAATTGTGCATATCAAAATACGCGGCACGCTTTAAACCATTTGAAGCATACAGTGAACTCTCGATTCTGAGAATAGTATTTGTTATGTATAATTTTTTTTTAAATAATTTAAAAAATCAAATTTAAGTTATTGAACTTAACTACCCCCCCCCCCCCCCCCGCTGCAAGTTTCCGTTCCTGATTTGAAATAAAAAATTTGATCACCTTATTTAAAATGTTTAAATATTTTAGTTGAGTTATGTTTTTAATCTTTGGTTAAGTTTCTTAATCAGACTAAGCTTCTTAAGTTGATAATTTTATTATCTAAGGGTATTATAAAAAAAGACTTAGAACATTTGTGACTTGCAAAGTTTTTATTCTAATAACAAGCAGGAACGGACTTAAATTACTTAAAATAATATAAAATGTATTTCAATTAAGTGTCTTATTGTAGTTATTATACATACTATTGTAGTTAAGAAAGAAGAAGAAGGGTGCTTTCTTTGATTAAAATCTATACTACTAAACATCATGGTTCCTTGATTCAGTATCCGATAAAAATAAAAACCAAATTTTCACATTATGCTGACAAATCTAGAACCTATGTTTTTATGAAATACTTGTCGTTGAAAATTTTTAAAGTTCAGTAAAAATAAAAAGAATATTACCAGACTTTTGGGATTCTGGAATTTTTAGTCACGTTAATAAAAACTATCGTCAGTAACACATACAGTGTTTAGCGAATAAGTATTGAAGCTACCCTATGTATAAAGAGAATTAAAGGAAAACTTTAGTTAGTTTTTAAGTAAATTGTACATATAGTAGTTACAGATTAACGTTTTAATTCGAATTATTCATGTCAAAGATTATAAAAGTATGATGAAATTCTGTAACTTCTGCTCACTTTGAAAATATATTAAAATAAATGGTTAAGGAAAACCTAATTAATAGAGTACTAGTCTCAAGCCGGATAATTTAAACTAAAAAGCAATTTTAACTATAGATATAATCTCTCAAAAAAACCCTAATAATAGTTTTAACATAAAAGTAAAGACAATAGCTTCATAATTAATTGTATCTCTACGAAATATCAGAATCAAATTATTGAGACCTAACAATTTCTAGGAGCACCCTATACTTGATACAGGTTGAGCTTTAAATGGGATAAAACTTAGCTTCACTTAAATAGAAAAAACATTATCCAAATGCTTGAACTATATAAATAAACCAATATTTACAATAAACCTCTGGTTACAGTGTGATTATTCAAATTTTAATTCATTTGATGACATGAAAAAAGCTTGGTAAGGAAAAGCTAAGCAAAAAATATATTTCCATAAGAATTCAAGAAATATTTTGTTGATGACGTAATTAAAATGCAGCTCTTTGAAGAGTAGATAAAGTTGAAAATAGAACTAAAGGTCATATATATGATTTTTATCGAGTATGTAAATTTATTTTCCTATGTATATATCATATTAGCATTTATAGTCTTGAATAGCTTAAAGCGTAAATACTACAAGAAAGATTGAAAAATGTTTTAAGATAATTACTGTTATTTAGAAAATAATTTTATGAAGGTAATTGAAATTAATTTTAATAACGTTAATTGTTTGTTTTCCGTATGAGTTAAAAAGGATTTAACGAAATTAATTAAAGGGAAACTTTAAATGCGTTATGTTTATGTTTATATTTTATATTTTTAGTTTATGTTTAAGCGTTTCATTTTAAAATTGAAGCATGGAAATCAACACCTTTCGTATAACCTTACAAGTCAAAAATAAACCCCATTAGCTCCACGCCTGAACCCGCAATTAATTTTATGTAATCTTAAATTTAAATCAAATCACGCATCTAAGAAACCCAATCTTGCTTTCATGCCACTAGTTATGTACGTATACAGTACATATGTTAGCCTTAATCAAACGTGTGCCTATTTCATTCCGAAAACCTTGATCTAGATTTTATTTTTGCAAAAACGTACACACCTTCGATTTGGTACGGCACGATGAACGCTTTCAATTTCATATTGGTTTGACGTAACACCAGCCGGCATTACCGGTGTCGAAATCCCCGAACCCAGGAAAGTCGTACGATTTATTCCGCGCTTTGGAGACTGATCTTGATATTCCAATTTGAACGAATCGAGTGGTCGATATTTGTACCGCGTTGGTGATATCTCCTGCTATTACGATTACGATTACATTTAAAACCTATTAAGCTTTTTTTTCGTTAAAGAAAATGTTGTACCTTAACTGGCTCGGTCGTTATGATCTGACCATTGGAGACAGACGGTAGTGGGAACGGTTGAAAACGACGTTTGTACTCACTTCGATACTTCAGCGTCGATCCTTCCTCTGTTCGCAAATTGTCCTGCGGCTTTAAATAACCGGCCGGCCGTCGACGCCGAAACTGGCACAAACCATCTACTGTCAAACCCGGTGGAAATCCATGCCAGCAACTCCCAAACAATCCACCAGCTGTAATACCATTCCTAGTCGGAGATTGGTTATCATGATCACCTATAATTTATTGGCACATTAACGTTTACTTTTAATTCATTAGTTTCGTTTTAGAACCTGGAGATTCCGTGTTGAGGGCGGGGCGAATACGGGGTTTACGATGAGGTGACTTCCGCTGCTCTTCCGACTCGCGATCAACTTTTCCGTGACTAAAACGCAAAATATTCGAGCTGGTTATCTCAGGTAATGGTTATTTAGATGAGTCAAATAACTTTTTTCGTTGTCGACTATTAGAAATGCTATCGATCGAATACACGTAGTAATGCGGTATATTAACAAGACATATATTGAAATGAATTATGGAATTAAAGTAGCGCTTTCAGAAAAGGAAAAATAGCCGTTTATTTCGTACTGTCACGCCCGTGTCAGGAGAGCAATTGAATAAATTTTTTAAGCCTTCCAGACGTTCATGTTTAATAGGTATAGGTATAGCACATTATTAATGGATGTGTGTGTGTGTAAATGTAATTTTCCTACATGAAACTTACGTTAGTGTACGTTATATTTGAACCCCTTTAACTGTAATGTTCTGATTTTCTTCCACGATAAAAATAATGCACGACATAAAATATTTTTGTTTGGTAAATTCATACCTTAACTTGAACCTATATTACTAAGGCTTATGCAATAATTTTAGAGTTTCATTGACTTATTCTAGGCATTTGAAATAAAATCAATTTAGTAATTAATTAATTGATTTAATATATTAAATATTGTATACTTAGGTAGCACACAGATGGATACATTTGGTGAATTTTTTAAGGTACGAAAATTTATTTTCATTCAGTGGAAATTAGCAAGATGGAAAATTTACAATAAAGAAAAAACGCTTAATTTTATTATTAAATTACTCACTTGTTGAACCATACGAGCTGGGCAGCTTTTTCGAAAATAACTGATAATTATTTTTTGTGTCTACAATATTACCGATTGAAAAATTTCAAAGTTGAATAATTTCGTTCAAATGGCTTTTACTGTATTACAGGTTTAGATAATCATTCAAATATTTTGGCACTTCGGGGCACATGATGTGAATAGACAAAATACGGGACCGAAATAATCTGCCTTCTTGCGGTAGTGAAAAGACCGGCACCCGGAATCGATCCGGACGGCCGGAGTCTGCGTTCATCCCTCCGACACAGGCGCCCGCACCTTTGTCCTATATGTTCGAGGCGCTTATTCACACACATACCCACAATGTATAAAACTCAATGATAAGACAAAAAAAATACGTCATTGAGTTCTACAGTAACAAATTATGAAGTTTAATGTGTTAATTATTATCGATTGATAGGAAAAATTCGGTTTCTTAAAAATAATAAGTTTTACAATAAGAATTGAACTATGCATACCTACATATTTTTTTTAACTATGTTGTTAACTATTTATGATACAGCCCTGACATTATCAAAAATATAATCTAATGTAATGGGCTGCGTTATAATTTCATCAAATATCTCAACCTACTTTTAAGTTGTAGTAAATGTCATTTTCCAGGATTTTTTTAATATAGGTATTTTTTTTATAAGTACGTATATTATATTTGTAACAAGCTTTGTTAACCGAAGATTTATTTTATGACCTGACTATTACATAAAAAAAAATATAAATATGAAGATAGATCCATGATTCTTTCGAGGATAACCTTTGCGTTTAGCGTTAGAAATTATTCACATGCATAAACAGTCCATTTCTCTCAGGGATTTACTAATTGCCTAACTTTAAAAAGATTTACCTTGATTTTCAAGCTACTCACATAAATTAAATTTGATTTGAAACAAAATAAAGTCAAACATTAATATTTGAATATCAAATCAAGTCAAGTATTGACTTTGCTAGTTGTTTCATTTACAAGTCAAAATGTTCATTTCAAAAATGTCCAATTACTTGACTTGATAAATCCCTATATTTCATTATGGCAGCTTTTGTAGCTCCTACTATATTTCCTCCATGAATGTTTTCCTTACAAAATCTAAGTCAACTGAAGTTTTAATACGTCAGGCATATTTCTTACGACTCTAAAGAAACACCTAAGGAGACCCTAAAGCTATCAAATTGAGATTCATATCAGGTTCTAAGGTCTTTAGAACCATTTATAAATACCGCATATTTTGAGACTAAAAATGTAAGGGTTCTTTTCTTGGACATAGAATCACAAAATTTTGTAATAAATTAAGCCCCGTTGAACAAATTAAGAAAAAAGTCCGAAAATCGTTAATTTGGAGTTATGTTACAAATAAATCAATATTTGTATTCCAATTTGTGCCTAACCCATAAACAAATAGAAACTTAATTAATATGCCTAATCTATTAGAATTCCTACTACTTTCTAGGTTGTAAGGAGGAAGAACATTTATATCATTATTAATATACAGTAGAAGCAGAAATATGTAAATAATTTTCAACGCTAAAAGCCAAGATTACACTTTACAGATATTTTTTATGAAATAAGTTTTACTGATTATATTTTAAAATTTTTAGTAACCACCCACACAAAAAAAACTCAAAAATTTTCTAGCCTTTACTTGATTAAAAGAACCCATTAATATTTTTAAAATCAGCGTTGCTGAGTCGGAGGATCACAAATATCTTTTGCAATCTGGAACACTGATACCGTGTTTTACTAGTCCGACTCTCACTCAAAAGGACCAAAAGATCGTGGAGCTCAGAAGTTGTTCAAGTTGTTAGGGTTTTATATTCGATCTTCATAAAACGGTCCCCTGACTCAGTGACGTTTACCTTAAAAATATTAACATAAATTCTTTTAATAAAGTTTTAAGGCCGCGAAAGATTTTTTTTTTTGTTCTGGGCTACCTACTTAAAATGTTTAATTAAATTTTTATTTATTTCTTTTAGATAACTAACTTAACTACCTAGCTACTCAAAATACATATTTTTAAATAGTATTTAAGAAAATAAGATTTTGTAATAGCACCAAGTAGTCAAGTAGGAAATGAGGTGATGATTATATCAAACGTCTGAATATATCCTCATAAATTAGAGCTAAGAGCCACTTCGATCACGTCAGCTTTCAAAAAAAGGAGCTACGATTCCACAAACAAACACATACAGATACCTAATATGTTAAATTATAATACCCTTTTTTTGCGTTGGTAATTAAAAATAGTTCCAATTTTAGTGAAAATTGGTTTTATTTTCAATATTTCTATTTAAGAAGTTTTTATGTTTCAGTTATTTTTTAACTGCTCTTGTTTTTAGATTTTCTGTCATGTTTGCAATTGTACATCACCAACTGTGTACTCGAGTAATCACCAAGCAAACGCAATAACTTTTAAAGTCAAATATAATTTGAAAGCAATAGCGATAAAGCTTTTCAGGCTTTCCTGTTCAAAATAAAATAAGAAGGTAAGTGCAAACATTTCTGATCAAAGTGAAGACTTTTTAATTCTTATTAAAATTCTTCATTTTTTTCTTGAATTATAATAAAACTATTGCAAAACCTAAAAATTATACAACAAACATTGAATCAATAACAGCATTTCTCAGTTGACGTTGCATCACATCTCGTATATAATTGAACCACATACTTTGTAGATAGATTTTAAGAAACGTTACAGACAGGTTGTTTCAATAATTTCTAAAATGACATACTTAAGCTTCTGCGTACTTTTTAATCCTCTTTTCCAAAGGAAAATGAAGATTTCGAATTAAGTATATACTAAGCAAAAGAGCAAAAAAGGAATTAGATCAGTTTAGTCTTTATTTCTGCCATAGTGCATACAGAGAATCTACAAAGAGTAAACTATGAAGACACAAAGTGATCGGTTGAGGACACTCAAAGTTTACTTTCAAAGGAGTAATAAAATGCCAATGTAATGTAATGATCATTAAAGCTGAGCTTGAATATGAAATCTGAGAAAATCGTTGGAGTCTCTTCTTGTAACTAAACATGTACATAATTAAAATTATTTTTAATTTTGTAAGTCCATAAGCTCATACCTCAAAGTTCAATACAATTACCAAAAATATTTAAACATTTACAATTTTATTACCTAAGTACATACTTACTAGAATATTGTATAATAAAAAATAATAGGATAAGAAAAATAAAGTATATCTTAATAGTAAGTGTTTGTTCTATTATACATAATTTTATCGTTATGATAATGAAGGTTTGAGTTACACTTGATAGTTTAAGTATATCTATATCAATTATGGCGGGTTATTGTTAGTAGAACCAAGTGCCAACTGCCGTTATATATCAACAAAGAAATGACCAAAACTTTCTTGCTCTTGCTTCCAGTTTTTTTTTTCTTTCTAGTTTTGTCTATTGGTCACTCATGGCCTACTGTGCACACTGGGAAGCCACTAACAAAGAAAAGGCGAAATTCAGACAAAAGTCTAAAAACAAGAGCAAGAAAACTCTAGATTAAACAACACTTTAGTTAAACTTACGTCTTTTGATTCGAATAGTCCATTATCTACCAAACCTTGCATGATAACGTTACTTTGCTTCTATATTTCGTTTTCATGTATGTACACTGTACATAAATTGTATCGAGAGGCAATTTAGTTGGAAGTTTAAATATCAATTTATTTTACGTCTATGTAAAATATAGATAAAAACTAAAAATTAAAATTTTATGAGGTTTGAAAGCTGCAACTCGAGAAGTTTGTTTTTTTCTATAAAACTAAAAATTTTAACTTTTAGTTTGAAATTTCGTAATTCCATTATAATAATTTAGTAGTATATAGTGGCGAAACAATAATGATAGTTGGTATAACCAGCAAAATATCATCGACCTCCAGTTCACGAAGGGCATGAATGCAAGGAGGATCCTAAAGTAGTGACCTTAAGTAAAATTTATTATATATTAAAATTTATCAATTTCTTATATAATTCAGTTCAGTTACTTATGCTATGAACATATAAATTAAATTAAAAAAAATAAATAAATCAAGGTTTGAATTTTGAACGTATTTCTTAGAAAAAGAGAAACCCCCGTTTATGACGTATATGTAATAAGTCAGTGGAAAATTTTAAAATTTAAAATGGATAAAAACTTTTTTTGAGCCACCTATTGGTGCAGTGGTTAGAGCAGTAGTTCTCTCCACGTCATGCGTCAAGTGGTCCGGGTTCGATTCCCGTTGAATCCTAGACCTAAGATCATAGACCTAAGATTAAAATTGACCAACAGAAATTTTCTGTGTTTAGACAGTCGTGATATGACCTAAGCTGTTAAAGCGACTTAAAACACCAAAAAAAAAACAACTTTTTTAAGAAATTCTATGTGATAATAAAAATTACGAAGCGTAGTTATTCTATTCATCAAATTCTCCATATCCCGAATTTGAATTTTTATGATGCTATTAATACTTGCAAAGATTGTTTTAAATAATTTGTTGTACTTAAACTACTTATTGAATTGTGATTCTAGTTTAATTGCTACTTACAATACAATTGTTTATATTCAAAATTATAAAAAAATTAAGTAGCTAAATTGTGCTTTATTTAAAAAAAACACTATAACATTGGTTGTGTTTAGGGTTTAAACATTAAGTTTAGTGAATCGTTACTAGTTTTCTATAGATACTAGGTAGTATTAGTATATTAAAGGTATGAGCATAGGTACAAATTTAGAATGTATATGCATTTATACCTATTGGTGGTGTAGCAATACCAAGTTATGAAAGTTATGATACACGAAAGCTAAGCACTTGTCCTATGAGACAATTTCCTCCTTTTTTCTTCTTACTCGTTACTCACTTCCGAAAGAAAGTATAATATGTAGGTACTTTAATTTTGATTTATCTCCTTCTATATCATTATAAAAAATTTCCGAGTTAGTGGATTTTTGCGCCCACTCATCATTCAACTAGACACGAAATCGAGTAATTCTCAGTACACCTAGTTTTGCTCCTAATTCGTACAGCGATTATGGAAAAGGGGAAGCTTCTTAATTTATTTATACATTTTTTGTTAACACTTTGTTAGCATTCTTATTTCTTTCAAACAACAAAAATGTTATGAAATATTTCATTCTCCACAAAAGATTAAGAAAACTACTTTAAAATAAATTTTTGTGTTTATGTGAATGAATTTTTCAATCAATTTTCTTTCTCAAAAGACTTCCAACACCAATATGTAGGTAGGTACAAGAAAATATTTAAGAACTGAAAATCTGTGAACCAAAATATTCACAGACAAAAATATTTTTATGAACCAATAAGTGGTGAATAAATAAAGCTCGTAATTAACTTTTATTTTTTAGCTATTTAATTAACTTCAACCTTTTAAAGATACTTGCGAGTCCTTTTTACTTTCACCTAAATACCATCATATTAATAAACTTTATTGGTTAGTAATATCTGTGTAGACATCATATATCTAGCGTTTTACGGTTTTTTTTAATTGTTATAGAACTAACACACCTCTAAAATCATGTTGCACAATTCTGAAACAACATCTATAGAAGCAAAACTTTTCCAACGCTTGAACATGAAAACTCAATTTGCTAATTGAAACTTTATGAGGTAAATAAAAGAAATATGAGTAATAACAATTTAAAAAATTTGCTTAGTATCCACAAGAAATAAAAAAAATAAATAAATAAAAATTATCTTTTCCATATAAAAAAATATATTTTTTGATATGTATACTTAAAAAAGATTTTAGCTTTAAAATACTTTCATTGCCGCTAATATAATCTAGGTAATAATTTGCGTGATTATTATTACTCACATATGTTTTTCATCAAGGACACATAGTTTCACATGCTCCTGTTCAAACGTTACATTCGTACAATTTTTAGGACAATGATCTGAAATTCTTTAGATTTGAGCTTCGTGATTGAAAAAGTAGGTTACTGGCACATACCTTAAGCTTTTATTTTATATATTACATTTACATTTTATTGGTACTGTAAGAGACAAAATAAACACTTGGTTAACAAAAAAGAAAGCAAAACTTATGTCAATACACATGCGATAAAAGAGCCGAGACTCGATTGGACCGCAGACGTTTCATTGATTTGTTGATATTTGATGTAACCCAAATATTTCAATCACAATTAAAATGTGTTTAATCGATAATAAAACTATATAAATAAATGATTTATTATCATTTCCTACTAAAATAATTCCTTTAATTCCTTGAAAATGTAGCTAGTTTTTATATGAACTAAAAAGTTAAAATGTGCAATTCACGTACTTTATTGGAACTGGGTTTTTATTGTAAGAAAACGTATTCCATTAAAGCAGATCTTTTATCAAATTTTTTTAGTTATCGAGTTTTGCCAGTTTTAATTTTATAAATCACTGTTATCTAACTGACGTTTTCTGCATCATCATACTTTTTCGGTAGTTAGTAGGAAATAGGAACCTAATCATTGGTTGTTACTCATCGTATTCGAATTTACGGAAATTTAATTTAAAATTAATTAATAATAAGAAAATGATAGATTATTATATAATAGAATGTGTTTTAAGAGAACAATTTATTTTATACATACGTTAATTTGTTTATTTAACACTATTACACTTATTTATTTACACGTCAACAATCGTTTATTTCACTGTTTAACTCACTCACTGATTATAACTGATTTAAAACTTAACTGATTATTTGGGCTGTCAACCGGTTATAATATATATGGGCTCGGTTTCACAAGTTTCCAGAATATTCTGGTATATTCGACTATAATTTTTTATTATTTATCCTTTTTTCTTGTAAATCAAAAGTCCTTAAAGAAACCTCTAGAAACATCTTGAGTCTCATTACTTACTTTTCACGCCTCGGTGAGCACAAGCGGGTCGCTAGATGCGAAGCCTAAGCATACACACACACATTCAAATCTTAGGCGTGAAACAGTATATACAATACTAGTAAAACCCGGCTGTCAACAGAATTGACTGCTATGCTAGATATTATTCTTCTTCTTCTTATCCAACGCCCACGCTTGACATTTCTGTCATTCGGTGCCGCGCCGTCCAATAGAGGTTGGAGACTAGTTGGTTTTGGTTGTTTTTATTGTTCTCTCTGACGTCTGCAAGTGTGGGACAATTGCCAAGATGCATGGCATTCATTGCAAAGGGAACAGATTGGAGTCGGTAGGACCAATACGGTGCAAGTGTTCGCATAGGTAGTTCGAAAAACTGCGACTGACATTTGACGGGGGAGAAGTCGTGAGATAGGAGATTCCAGTAAGGATTCCCATTTTTTTCCTTGCGCTTCATTTTTTTGAATATTGTAGGAATGCCAGTTGACAGTGCTTGCGATGTGGCTCTGAGCTTGTGTTAAAGACATATGTGTTGGCGGTTGATTTAGAGCAGTGCCAGACTTTGCGAGCTCGTCTGCTTTTTCATTTTCCAAGATACCAACATGGCTGGGAATCCATTGTAGTGACAGGTACCAACCTGTTTTAGCAAAACTGTCCAAGGCGGCTCGACATTTGTTGGTACGAACGCAATCGGTGGGGTAGTTAGAGGATTTAATGCTATTATCGCGACTTGAGAATTAAGGAAGAAAACAGCTTTATGATAGGTCTTAACTTCATGAAGTTTAGATATAGCTAGTAAAACTGCCTCTACTTCCCCATCAAAACAGCTGAGAGGTTCTCCAACTGCGGCGCATCCTTTAAATATATCGCTGTAGTAAAGAGCACCAGTTTTTCCGGATCCTGGAATGGATGAACCATCTGTATAGATGTGTAGAAATTCTGACCTTGGATACATGGAGTGGATTGGTTCTAGAGAGGCTTTCCGTAGTTCGATGTCCAAATATGATGATTTTGATAAGTTTTGACCCATTGTATATGTATCGTTCATTATATTGACCGGAGCAGGATCACCTAACTTTATATTATATTTATTAATTAGTTCTTCTGCTTTAGCAAGAGGAAAGGTGTACGTTTTGAGTCTATTTGGAGCTTTGCGATAGTGTTGCCATTGTTCGGGGTTCATCCTCTTTATACGTTCCCATGTTTTTAATGTGGCCACTTCTCGACGTGTCTGTAATGGTTCGACAGCAGCTTGTATTTGCATTGCTGAGATATTATATATCTTATTATATTATATATCTGTTCTGGATATTATAAATTGTGGTTAATAAACAATCTTATAATTATTATTAATTGTTATGGAAATTGAATTTAACAATGATAATTGCATGCATGGTATCAGTATATATATGGACTATTTGAATTCCGTGGCAATTTCACTCCATTGGCTGGCACCGTTACACAAAAAACCAATAAGCTATCGGCGACAAACTGACAGACACTTTAGCTACTTATATAAACTATTAGATCGTTTAAATAAATCTCAATGAAAGCTTATTTTTTTCTAATTCATCGGTCGCTTATAACCATAGAAGTTGTTGCGCCCATAAATAACCCCTTAAATATATATAAACCAATTTGTATAGTTAGCCTCTATTAGTAAATCCTGGGTTCAACTAGTAGAGTAGGTTTATGGACGTAAAATGAACAATCTTTGATAATTATTACAAGTTATCATTATTATACGTTTGGCCTCAATGGTTAGCTCGACGGTTGTGCTGTGAAAATTTTTTACAGTAGGGTAAGGTAGCTTAAGTCGTATCTCAGTAATATCTCTGATAGTGTAATTCTCAATTATTTAGTCACACTAGTCAACAAAACAAGCGGGTTAGTACGATCGTTGAGTTATTTTTCTTGTTACCATCTATTTCTATAGTTTTCTGACAATTATGAAAGTACACTCAAACGGTAGAAAATGTAAAAGTTATGTTAGGATTTTGGTTTGAATTTTTGAAGGCCTTGTTTCTTCCTGCATATGGCAAATTTCTTAGTCGTACTGGTACAACTTAGGCATTAAGGAAAATTTCTTACTTAAGTATCTTAAGGTTGGGTACACGACCTATGAGCTAGTGTGGAAGGTAAAATAAGGAAATATATTATGTATTTGTGATATCTATGTCCCCTCATGCTAATTTTCTATATTAAAGTAAGGATAAATGCCCAGTTATTTTGTTTCCTAAAAAATAATATATTTATCTTGCATGTATAATTTACTTGGTAATTAAGGTCAACTTGGGACAATTGACTCCAAAGATAATTAGAATGTAAGTTGATTTAGACTGTGTTATTTGTAATTTTTATTTTTTTAATGTGATCTCGTGTTATTAAGTACGACTTAGGCTATAGGTGGTACGAGTATGGCGACTAGACGGCCGAAGACTATCGTACCAAAGGCGCTTTTTTAAATATGTCTACTTTGTTATTAAAAAATTTCCTGGTTTTTTATTAATGTCGACTAAAGTGTAATAAATAAAAATTCAGTTACCGCGGAAGACTTTTTTTCATTTTAATAACACTAAGTATTACAGCATTATTTCCTTAGGGGATACGACTTAAGCAACCTTCTCCTAAATATCTAAGTGAAAAGTATAATAATGACGAGAAATTTGTGATCCTAGGAAATACTAACAGCAGCTGAATACTTACAATATATGGAAAAATTTTCATTTTAAGAAAGCGTTTGATAGATTTCACTGATTTTTTTTTTAAATAACCTGAATGATCTAATGTAAGAGTTTTCTACCATATTTTCTGATAGAACACGAAAAGTAAAATAAATACAATTAGCCTAAAGTTTTTAGAGATTCAGCTAAAATTCTCCCATATTACATAACATAACATTATCTCAATACCAATGTATGAACATTTGTTAAAATTTGAACTTGTAGGATGTTTCTGATCTACAACTTTAGGTATAACTTAAAATTTTCTTAAAAAAACCTATGCAATGAAATTATCACAAAAGTTCTATTTTTTAGAGCTAAGAGCTTGACTATCTTGATAAATGTACGCGATGAGACGTTTCAATTATATATTCAATAAAATGACAAAACAATATATAGTATTTAATAAAGTTTCCCGTTTGTTATCTTTCATTCCGTCGCTGACCCTTATATAACAGAATTACCTAAGAAAATGAACTTTTTTATATTGAAGACTAATAAACATAAAATACAAAGCTCCATCAAAAGTTGGGTTTTTAGTTGTTTGTTACAGATAGAATTTTTGAGAAATTATTAAACTTCTTTAACGTTGTCTTAAAATTTTTGCGAGTCAAACTTTATTTATTACTATTATACGAGCAGTTGATTTGAGTTTTATTTTAGACATAATTTTAATCTTATCCCATAAGTCTCAAGTAAATCATAACTTCTTAAAAAGTATTTGGTATTGTCGTTAGTAATTATCATGAAAAACAGCTGAAACTTTCCAATAGAAGGGAAAATATCAAAAATTAAAAGAATCAAAAGTTCATTTTTCTTTTGGATGGTTAGGTACTGGCTACCTTGCATACAACTTATATACTTAGTCTTATCTTAAAGTAAAACCTTCATTATTTTGTAAGATAAGGAATAAAAAGTTATTTCTAAATCGGTACCTATTAAAAAAATACTTTATTTTTGTGTTTCAAGTCGTTTTAACATCTAAAATCATGACTATCTAAACAAAGGAATTTTCTGTTGGCCAATTTCATTTTAGGTCTAAGACAGTGGTGGCTAAACCCGTGATGTATGGCATAATTGCGCCAATTCTTTAAAAATATTTTCTTCCCAGAAGCAAAGCAAATCTTCTTCCTATCTTTATTTTACAACCCCAAATGTGAAGGTAAAAAAAAGCTCCAATTGTATGGTGCATATGAACTTGTCTGTGAAAAAATTGGTGTATGGTAAACAAAAGGTTGGCCACCACTGGTCTAGAATCTTAAGTCTTGGATTCAACGGGAATCGAACCCAGTACCACCTGACACATGAAGCGGAGAGCAATTGCTCTAACTACTGCGCGAAGCGGTGCTAATAGGTTTTTGAGATGTTTTAAGTGGCTTTAACATCAAAAGTCATATCACAACCATCTAAATGTAAAAAAGCAAAAAAATTACGATTTTGAATAAATAATACTTAATTAAGAAATTCACATTAACTCGTTAGAATAAATGCTTTGACATTCCAATAAGAAATTGCTTTACGTTTTACGTCTACGTGAACGGTATCCATCATTTATTCAATATCTAAAATTAGAAAATCCAATTTTCACATTGCAATTTACTAAATCGAGAATTTCGAACGTGGTGTTGTTAACGTGTTCGTTCGTAGTTCGTAGCTACATGTAGGAAATCTTATCTTCATGGATTATCCTTCATTTGAACCGAAGGTTGCAATATGTTAAGCTTTTCAGAATTAAAATATAGGTAGATATTGGACCGAAGACAAACTAATATGCGCAAGTCGATTGAAGAAAATAAATTATATTTTATCATGATAAATATAGTTATATAGTTTCCAGGGAAAAATCCTACGCAACAGACATGTCCTTCACGCCGTGCTACATTTTTTAATATTAAATCAATAATATTTTAGAAGGTGCATTATCGAATTGAAAATATTTTAAGTCAATTAATTAAATGTTAAGCTTAATGGAAGACATTTATTACTTTATAATAAGCAAAGCTTTCAACGGTCAAATCGATACTACAACATTTCTTTGAAGGTGCGGTATCACGCGCATAAAATCACCATCATATCCTCTAATAAATACATAGGTATTATTTTATTATAGTATACCATACCAAAAGTATAACTTCCGTTTCAATCAAGTTATTTTCAGATTTTCAAGTGTATTTTCTCAACCTTGTTTCTAATCAAAACTCTTATAATTTTCTATACTTATAAACAGTAGGTTATAATATATTAGATTAAATATATATATATATATATATCATTAGATATTTTGGGTACAATATACATACTATCGATTATTTTTATTGGAAAATATAATTTATTCTAATACTTAAATAAATATTTTCTTTGGTTTTGTAGACTTTACGATTACCAAGTGTAATATAATTAAGATTATATTTATCGTATAAACCTCATTTGCTTTTGTCAATTATTTAATACAATTATGCTTTGTGAAACTAAAAAATTTTATGTGAATATAATATTAATGAAACTATTATTATTTACTAGAAGTTATAGACTTTCAAGAAATAAAAAACTTTACTATTTTCAATTAGACATTGATATTGATTTTTTCTCGTCTTACAAGCACTTTTACGTCTTATTATGGTTTTATTTTATTTTTCTATTTCCTCCAAGTACGAAATGTAGTTAATTTTTCATAAATAGAAAAAAGTTTAATCTAAAATCTTTAAGATATTTTTAAATAAGTTAAAGAAATCAATAATAAAGTATACGCAATCAAGTAAAGTTACTGAAAATTGGTATACTACAATTATTAAGGACGTATACAAAAATAGTGAAGTATAAACTGCATATCTACATTTATGACACTAAACAAAATATTTTTAGCTAATTGTAATGAAAAAAATAATTTCATTTTGCATAAATATATTTGACCTTTGTAAAAAAAAAATTGCATTGAAAACATTTAAAAAAGTCAAAGCCCTACAAAACAGTTGTAGCAAAAAATGTTAATGGTTTTCGTATATTCCAGTCTGTTTTGGTTTGTTTGATTAAGTATGACCGATTTTCTTTGTTAACCATCTATCAAACAAACTAAAAATAAACTGAGATGTATGAAATCAATGCGTGTATTAAATAAATGAGGTTACTAAAATCTTATCTGAATTTTAATGAAAAGTTTATATCGTATTTTGTATTTAAAGATTTGAGTTTTTTCCTTATATAATTGAGAATTTTACAAATTTCACATCATAACATTTATTTTTTTATCACAAACAATCCTACATACTTTGTCTCACTACTTCAAATGTTATCATTACCCTAAAATAAACGATAGAGAAAAAATCAAAATGTGCTTTTAAGTTTTACTATGAGCTTATGGTGGAAGTGAATCGAAAAAATTGTAAATATTAATTAAATTACAATAGTAAATGATTATAACGATCTGAAAGGACAAAATTGTGTTTTATTCTAAGCGAATTTCGTGTAAAGAATTTTTAAAGACAGGCTTCTGTTTACTTTTTTGTCAAATTTTACATCAACAAAGTCCCGGTTAGCTACTAGTACAAGCTACTGTACACTAGTACTGCTACTACTAGTATAGCTACAGATTTGTTAGAGCCATAATATTAATGGCCTCTAAAGGGAAATACGTTTTCATTATAAATTACGTTGCGTTTTCCACTGCATTTTGAAAATAGTATAGGACCATTTCAAAAACAATTCATATATAGTCTTCATTTTTAACTTTCAACCCCAACAGAAAGGAGCTATAAGCTATATACATACCTACTTACGATTATTTAAGTAATTTCGTTTTAAATTTCAATTTAAAAATTTCATTTATAAAATATAGATTTTTATAATTTAATAAAATCTACCGACGTACCGTATAGAAAGCCAGTCGATTCAATTTCACTTCTCTCTCTCTCTCTCTCTCTCTCTCTGTTTTTCCTCTCTCGCTCAGTATACCTCATTTACCAATCACTGTTGGGAAGCAGGAGCAAAAGAAGATCGAAATGGAAAGAGAAGAAATTAGAGTTAAAGAGAAAGAAAGAAAATGTCACCTGATCGTTTTTCGTTACGTTATGGTCTCCACGGTCTTACTCTAAGCCCAATAAAGGAACTTTGTTGCAAAACAACTATAATAATTAATTTCTTTTATTTAAATTATAACTTGAATTAATTTTTTTAGCGTTGGTAAGAAAAGTTTGCTCGGTCGTTTATATAAAGTTCAATAGTTTCTTTCTAATTGATAAAGAGATGTCAACGACTTATGTACACACATCGCATTTAATTGAAATTTAACAATTGAACATTCAGTGCTATTGACTGGGAGTATTTGAATATCTCATAGGTTATAAATTATATAAAATCAAATTTTAGCAATTGTTATTGTTATGTGCTGTTTAGCAACAACACTTGTAATTTTGTTCGACTTCATGACTGATGATGCCTATTGATTATGTAAGAAAATGTTTAAGAAGTAAATTCAATATAAGATTATAAATACAAAATTATTTTCATCGAGTACCTTCCCTTGAATAGAACTTACATCATTTTCAAAATAAACAACTCACAAAGCAAAACACATTATGTAATCTTTCAAAGCTCTTGCGAAAATGAATAGGAACGCTTATGAAATTACACTGTCATTCTAAATTTTGTTACCTTTCGAATAATTATAAATTCTTCACCAGGCATCTTTGTAGCAAAATTCAAAACGACAGTGTAATTTCATCATCATCATTGTTCCTATCCTCGTTCCTAAATTTTTTAAAATCGCAGTCAGAAATAATAGATGTCAATAGTCATAACAATTATATCTAATAATTATGCACATATTTATCTATGAAAAACAAACTTCATTGAATTATCAATTAGTTAAACTTTTATGTTTTAAGTGTTGATACTTGATACCCGTTAGGTTTAGTGGTTTAAGAAGGTACTTACTAGTAGTCTTAGTGCATAGTAATAGTACATAATATATGTTCATGCATTTCTAAAATTTAACTGTTGAGATAAGATAATGAAAATATTTTATCTTTTATTCTTTAATATTTTTTCTGAAATAGTTTTTGATGCTAATATCCTATTTAAACATTTTTCAACACATTAGAGAAAAGCATTTCAAAATTAATTTAGTAATTATTAAACATTAAACTTATAAGTAATGAAAATTAAATTTTACAATGCAAAGCTACTTTAAATCATTATATGTAATACTTAAGCCTTACAATTTTTATTTATAAAAATGTTATAAAGTTGCTTTGTAGTCTATTATTGAAAAAATACGAATATACTAATAATTTATATAATGCGCCAAAACTAAAAAAACACATAGACAGCATAATCTACTCCAATGGATGTATACAAGCCTAAACTCTACATCTACAGTCATATTATTACATAAATACATAGATAGTTTATGTATAACAAAGAGTATAGAGCTTTTAGTCTGAAACAATGCCAAACTGAAAATAAAACCGTAATATATATACTGTATATAATATTATGAAAGATATATACGTGCATACACAAAAATCCTCGTGTTATATTTAATAAATTGTATGAATTACGGTCGAGCAGAACAAAAGCTTAAAATATTCATTCTATTATTTTTACACAAAGCATTAATAAATATATAAAAAAAAATGTTTATTCAAAGTACCTACACTTGTTATAAATTATATGATTTAATATTGCTAGTTATAGTTCTTTGTGAAATAACAAACGAACAATAGATAGCGAAAAGGTTACAATCAAATATTTATTTATGTCATACTCGTACTTGGTCAATATATGCATTTAATTTTGCATACCCTGGTACACTTAAGTACATAGCATATATGTAGTAGAAACTTTATGCATACATATGTAATGCTTAATTAATTTAATATCAACTCCACATCGAAATGAATAGCTCGACAAGAATGGGTAATTTATATTTACAATCTACATAATACGTGAAATGTAAACATGTGATTTTGTATATAAATTTATATTTACTGATAAACATTATTATAAAAAATCATAAATTAAAGATTTCCAGTTCATCACATATAACACTAATTGTCTTCGAAAACAATTTAAACGGAAATGTTATATTACATCATAGTCAAACAAATTAGAGATAAAATTATGTGAAACAACAACTTCGAGTTTAGACAATTTAAAATTCAATAAAATCCTTTAACCTATTGTTATACACAAATTAAAGCTTGGTATGAAAATTAACATATTGTAGCAACATAAGCGCGTTAGAAAAAAATTGAGGTAAAATATTTGAGTTAGGACTGTCAGTGGACAGCCGCCTAATCTCATGATTTTACTGTGATTTATGTATAAGAGCCGAACTATATAGTACAATATATGTACAAAAGTTGTCAAATTAATTAAAAAAAAAAAAAAAATATTTGCACAATTAATCTCAGTATGTGTATTTTTTATTTTGAAGATGACTATTTGTTTATTAAAAAAAATAAAGCTGGTTTTCTTGAAACAAATATTTTTTGATTATAAGAACTATAAGTACTTTATAACTCTATATATAAACAGAACTATACGCATGAAGCTTCTATGTATATACGGAGTATACGAACTCCCACCCTTAACCCCAGAACCCTTATTTGAATTTTCCCAGGAAAAAATTTCAAATAAAATTTGTAAGTATCAATGAGTTTGAAACTATAGAAAGTTTAAAGAAAATCGTTGGAGCCGTTTTCAAAAAAAAAATGAAAAAGCTCAAAAACTCCTAGAATAAAGTGGAGCTTCCAGTTAACCGATTTTAACCAAAAGTTTAGCGGCGCAACTAGATATAATATGAAGGCAAAATTTCAAATTTGGTGAAATTCGGATAAAGCTTTTGATACGATATGGCTGTCACACACAGACATGTTAAAATACTTCCTTTACTATATAGCAGTAAAAGAAAGTAAAAATAAATATAAACATACTTAAAATTTTTAAAACAACCTTTAAAAAGCTATGTTCAAATCAGTTAAATATAAGGAATTATTTCTGAGATTTGAATATTTTCAGTGACAGGTCTTCTGTGGAAACAAGGAATATAATGTCTCCTCAAAGAAAAATTAATTACTTATATAATTTAGATATATTAATTTTTAACCAACCTGGTAGAAATATTTTGGCCAATAGTCTAAGAACTCTTTTAAGATTTAAAAGAAAAATTTGCAAAGGTCTTTTACCTTTACAAAATTTTAAATGTTATAGGTTATCAATTTTCTAAAAAAATTAAATTTTAAAACTTTTCCAAAAGAGTGTAAATACTTTAGCATTTTCCGATTTTAAATTACATAAAAAAACTGTGTCTTCTATGTTTATTCTTTCAAAACTTTTCAAACGTGTTAAAACTTCTAGAACTTTCATTCATTAGAACTATTCAAACCATTGACAGAAAATCACAAGGTTAACTAGAACAATTTTCTTTCAACTATAGATTAGGTAAGTATAAAAATTTGCCGATTCCGGCTTCACAAAAAAATATTTCGTTAAGTGGGCAAAAATTGAAAAAATGAAACATCAAGGACGCTTTATTTCGTTATTTTGTTACACGAGAAAGAAGAAAGATACCACGTATGTATTTTCCTCTACAGAAAAAAGAGAGGTTCTTATTTCGACGTTCTGAAGTGAAGCAAAAGAGAGTAACTTATACACAGTGATAAAATAAAATGGTAGTTAAAATATCAACTCATAATATTTCTTAGCAAATTTTGTACTGCCCCCTCTCTCTCTCTCTCTCTCTCTCTCTCTCTGTCTGTCTCTCCTGCTTATATCTCAAATTCTTTATTTTTAAGAAGTTCCACTTCTATCTCGTGGATGGTGCTACAAGCGCAATGTTTTTAGATTTACACCACTGTGTTATAAGAAAGCTCCATCAGAATTGATGTATATTGTTGTAAATAACTTAAATAATTATAATCTATTACTTCGCAATAGTTTATTGTGTTATAAAAAATAAATTTTATTTTTTTAAAAAAGCTTAAATCTTAGATTTAAATTTTAATAGCCATTTATATTGTCGTTAATAAAAACGAGTGACATTTTGTAGAAGGGAAACCATAAGTTAAAACGATATTCTATAAAAAAATGTACAAGAGTTATCTGATTGTAAGTTCTGTCAGTGCTGTAAAATGAACGTAGCTTTCTTATATTCCACTAAACGTTTTCAACGTTGACAAATTAATTTTAATTAATAATACGTCAGAAAATATTATGTAGATACATTCAACCATACATATATAGACAGACATACATATATTTGCCTGACACCAATTTTAAAATGCGTGAAAATTAAAAAGCGTAAACATATCATTAATCTTACAAGGTTTAATAAAGCGATATTTAAATCTTAAAGGACTAATGTAATTGCTAACAAAAGCTCAGCACATACCAACGAATACATATCGTACCTAAACACATACATACATAACATTGACCTCAAAAGTCTATGTGATCTCTTCACAGATATGTATAGGGTATGTAATAGCCCACATATAGGTAAAATCTGATCAATACAAGAAAATTTCTTATTTTTTAAATAAGTAATGTTTATATGAGTTATAAAATTTCTAATTTCGAACCAACAGCATTAATAAATTAAAAATAACTACCTAACGATATGCTATGTTAAAATTTATGCAATCCAAAACTATCTGCTTCGTTTTTAGTTACATATTGTTCAATTAAAAATTTTTAAAAATAAATAATAGTTTGAAGACTGATTGACTCTTTTACTAATTTCATGTAAATTAAGTTTAAATAGAAAGATCTTTACTTACTTTTTCGTACATTTAGCCGGTTTTTCATAACCATGCGCCATTTATTTGTGCTATTATGCGATGCATCATTTGAAACGAATAATGCTATTAAAAAAAAAACAATTCCTTTTAATATTTATTTTTGTATTATTATTTTGTTTAATGAAAGTGAAATGAATTTTTGAACTAAGTGAACGAAGTTATTTGTTTATTTTTGAATAACTACTCACAAAACTACCACGGCTAAAGCTCCCACAACACTGTTGCTGAAAAATACAGTACATAGCTTACATATATAGACAAAAAGTCGGTCAAAACGTGTTTCGTGTAAGAAATAAACTCTTCCAAACTTCTATCTTTACCTAGTAACATAATTAAGAAATTATCGCTTTACATAAATCTGGTGTAGGGAAAAAATAAACAAACGATTTTCACGCAGTCAAAAAATTAATCATAATTTCTTATATTTACTTATATAATATAAAATTGTTATAAGATTAAAATATAGACCAAGCACGCATATAAAATTTAATTGATTATTAATAATGATCTTACAATTTCGATAACAACTTTTCATCATTAAAAAAGGGGTTTTCTTTTTTACTAACTACAAAATGAGATATAGTTATTTCGTATTATACCTACATAGCGAAAAATGTGATTATTTTTTCTTTTAGTTTATAGTTGTACATATTCTGATAATTATTCAATAATAAATTTTTAATAATTTAAATATGTATATTGTTTTTGTTTTAACAGTTTTTGCCATATGTAAAATTTTTTGAAAAACGTTATTTTTTTAGGTTACTATTTAATTTCAATGAAGAAAATATTTTGAGTCTCAATCAATTTAATTTGAATTATTTAATTTGGGTAATTTGAAATGCCGTCCGTGGGGTAAATGTGAACGATTCTTATTAATCTGTAATAAATGAATTACATAATTCACATTTTTTTTACGAATTTTCTTATTTTAAACTATGGCGCAACGTTTCGTTGAGTTGTTGTTGTTTAATTTTATCAATATTTTGGCTGGAATTCAACCCATCGATACAAACAAGTTTAACGAATGCTTCGAAAACATGCTTTTTAATAAATTCAACAATGACTGTGAAATCAGTCAAGACCCAATAACTTCCGTTCGTGATACAAAATCCTGTAGGCGAGCAACCTACAACAATACACAATCGTCATGGTCACAATACCACTATTATTCATGAAAATCAAACCGATATTGATGTAACCATTAATACTTCTGTTCCTTCATTAACTCCTGTGCTCCTGTATGACATAGCCAATGTACCTATCATTCCTAAAAAAAACAACTTTGCAACGAAGAAAAAGAAAACATTCTCAAATTTTATCCATCACACCTTTAAAAAAATCAATTAGAAAAAAAGCTAAAAAGTCAAACTGAAGGAAATGTAAAAAAACAAATTCAATTACAAAGAAAAAGTGCAACATTTCATACGAAGCCCCCATCAATTGAGGATAAAGCAGTCTTTAGAAATTAGAAAACACTGTTTGAAGAAAGCGAGAAGGACTATTACTGTATATTCTGCACAGAATAGTATAAATCACACCCTAAAGAAGATTGGATCATAGGTAACAAATGGGCTCACGAGCAGTGCACGAGCGGTCAATCCACGTCTAATGAGTACGTCTGTGGTTTGTGTGAAACATAGTCAACAATCATAAACAATTAGATTATATGTATTCTTTGCCCAATTTAGTTATTATTTCCTCCGTGGATTGATTACAATTACCCTACACACTACCAAGTAAATAGGAATGGTAATATTTTTATACTTATTCTGTATTTTTATTATTATTATTATGTTAGTTTTAAAAAGTTTTCATTTCAGATTTTTAAAGTAGATAAGTAATTTTTGAGTTAAAACAAAAGTTTTTTTTTTATATTTGTTATTTTGTTTTATTAACTATATTTTAAGTTAGGTGTTCTCAAATACTCCACTTTCCCTTATATTCGTGCAAGTACATATTTTCATATTTTACGCTCGATTTAAGAGTGATAAACTATATTAAAATTTTCAATCGATTAAATTTACAAAAATAAACTTATTCCGTTCAACAACCCAAAGTTTTATTAAATATTTAGTAAACGAGACATTTATGAAAGCTCTCTTTATATGTAATTTAAGTTGGCTAATGAAATATTAAGACAATCTTATTCACAACCAAGCCGTCGCTTACATTTTTTTTTTCATTTTTACTATATCTTTTATTACAAGATTGAACATTGAACCCTTATTAGACCTGTAGAAAAACTAGATTAGTTGAAGAAATTATAAATTTACGTATATGATATTATAAATGTTTAGAAAATCTCAAGTCGGTACAGAAAAGATTTGATTATTATCTGTAATTTCTTAATTGTTGTTATCGTTGTTATTGTTGCATTACACGCATTACATAACGCTTATGTAAGAAATACACAAACCAGTTGAGCATATTTCAGAACCTTTATCATCCAGCGAGTTCAGTGCTGTCGGCGCTGTCAGCGCTATTCAAGGGATTCAAAGCGTCAATGGCAAATGTCAATTTGACGTTTCTAATGTCAAACTTCAAAATAATTTCAAACCAATAATTGGAAACTATAATTCAACGTGAAATAACTATAAATAGAAAATAATTTTATTATGTTTTAATTCAACGCTTCTAAATATGGAATCAAATTTAGACGATCCCAATCAACTAACTGAGTTTGCACCGTTGCCGTCCGAGGAAAAACAACAAGGTGTCGGACAATTTTTTTCAAGACTTTTTAAGTTTGGAAAAAATGTAGTTTATGGAGAAAACACTTTGGTACAAGGTGACGTTTCGCCATCCTGCTCATCTTCAGTTGATACATCACCTACTGTTGATAATTCAGATGATACCGTATCACAAGCAAGTTCGAAATTTGGGAACGATCAATTACCTATTGATGTTATAGAGGGACGAAGTTTTGAAAATGTCTTGAAGCGAATTGGTGATTTACTGGCTTTAAAAAATACTGTATGTTTTCTAAATCGTTTTTCCCTACTTTTCTAAGCTAATTCTTACTTTTTTAAAGAATTTACAAGCCTATAGCGATACCGAGTTACGGCAGTATTGGATGCCAGATAGCGTATCCAAAGAATGTTATGAATGTTCAGAACGATTTACAACTTGGAGGCGACGACATCATTGTCGTTTGTGTGGGCAAATATTTTGTTCACGTTGTTGTTCTCAAGAAATCCCAGGGCGAATCATGGGATGTACAGGTATTTTTTAATATTTATTTATTTAATTTTGTATGCAACTGCTTACATTTTTATAGGAAATCTCAGAGTGTGCATTTACTGCTTTCGAATTGTTCTTTCTTACCTTCCTACATCTAAATTAGAAGGTGATCTTAGTACAGATTTAAAATTGTTACATGAGGATTTAAAATCGAAAATAGGCTCGTTAAATACTAGCGATTTACTTGAAGCATCTACCATGTTTTCATCATCAATGGGTTCAAACACAACGCTCAACTCAATAGGAAATGATTTAGATACAACAACAAAGAGGAAAGTGTCGGTTGGTTACCAAGAAGAAAAGTTTGCAATGCGAGGAAATTCAGATATAGCACAATACAATGAAGATAGAGCTCGAGCCTTGCAAAATTCTCGATCTTTACGAGCGCTTTATGATGAAATCTGCGAAGTTACAAGCGGCGGAAATACCCTCGCTACAAACAATAGTCTTCAACTAGCCTCTTATCGATATCGTTTACGTACTTATAACAACTGCTTTCCCGGATCACAACTTGTAGATTGGCTTATCAATCATAACAAAGCTGCATCAAGGTGAAATTTTGTAATTAATTTTATCAAATAACATTTTTAAAGACTGACTACTTTAGAGTGCAGGCTACGGCTCTAGGACAAGCTTTGTTGGAAGTGGGATATCTGGAAAATGTTGTTATTGAATCGCCTATTAATTTTCCATCGAATCAACCATCTTTTTCGGATAGTTTAACTCGCTTGTATCGACCGTGTCCACCATCGTCGTTGAAGTTTGAACCCGATTATTTTAATGATTCACAAAATAAACGACGATCTACCCAAGAGCCAGCAGAACCAGTATGGGCACAGCAAATACCTCAAGATGGAGGTGGAACAACGACAGGTGAGAAATCAATTTGCTATTGGGAAATCTGCCAGGAGGAACTGGTTCATATTTAATCTGTCGGATAGCATACTTAAGGGAAGACTTCCCAACATGTTTATAATGAAACGTAACAAAACTTAAAAATACGAAAAAATCACCCCAAAAAATATTTATATACGAGTCAAACATTCAGGAGCCATCCGTGTTACAATGCTCGAATTAAAATCGCTTACTCAAACTAAAACCATAAAACTAAATATTGTTGGTAATCTCTATTATCATAAATAGAGCCATTCTTAATTTTTAAAGATTAGATTTAAATTTTATCATAAGTGCGCCTAACATGATTCATTTTCAAGTTTCAATTTTTGATAACTTGATAATTTTTGATTGTTGGTGTGAATAATGTTGATTTTCAATTTATCAATGTTACCGGGATGTTCTTGGTACACTTGGAACTTTAAGTAGCTCCATAGAAAAAAGTTTAGAAATGTAATATTGCAAGATCTACGCAGTCAGTTTAACGGCCCGAAGCATGAAATTAACTTTAAAGTAAGGGGTCATTCATAAATTACATCACACGAATTTCATGATTTTTGACCCCCTCCCCCGTCCTTGTCACAGATGGTCACATTTGTGAGACCCACCCCTCCTTAGTGTGACGTCACATATTTTACAATTTAAGTAGCTTAAAAACCAAGTCAAGTATTTCAAAATTAATTCAAGCAGTAATTCCTTAATGGAAATATACCTTATAATATATATTATAGGTGTATTTACTATGCGGTCCGCGAAGTTATGGTACTTTTCCAAAATGGTCCGCAAGATCATTTAGGTTTGCCACCCCTGTTGTAGATGCTATGGAAAGTTAATATTTAACAAAATAAAATGTAAAACTGGTACAATACTAATTTTACATTGCACGACGTTTGTCTTCAAATTGGGAATTCTCCAGGTGCTTACGCATGAACGCATTTAGTTTAAGTGCAAGCACCAGGAGAAGCCCCAATTTTGACACAAAATGTCGGGCAATGCAAGAATAGCTGAAGTTTTAATCAATCCTTAAACTGTCCACATTCTTACGAACACCATAGACAGTTTTTAATAAAGGGTTTCTGGTATTCTGGTCACAGAATTTCAGAAAGTTAGGCAATGCCAAGAATTTTTTTTTAATCAGGAAAAGTCATGGAATTTAAAAATAAGCTGAAGAAATATTGTTTTAGCACAAACCTATGAAATTTAATTTAATTTTTTGCACACTCGTAAATGAGAAGTATGGGATAAGTATGAAGCAAGGATTTCTCGCAATAAGTTTAAAAAAATTAAAAAGTGGAAAATTGGAAAAAAATGTCTCCTGTTATAATCTTTTAAACGTTTTTATATAAAAGTCAAGGAAAAAATTTGAAATTGGTCAGGAAAAGTTGGGAAATACAGGCTTAAAAAAGTGAACATTCTGTATTGAAGTTCTTTTACATTAAGTTATATTTTTTTACTATCACGTGAAAACCATGTATAAACAAATTATTTTTTTTAGACTCAGAAGCAGAATCACAAACTTGTCATCCATCCGCTGGTACTCGTTTACCTTCTTCATCGTCCTCGTTTTACTTGGATTTAGATTTAGGAGCCAACACGGTACACTTGGTTCGACCTGGAAGTATTACTCCAAACGATGACCAAAAGATATTAGATCCCAGTGATGACAGCCAAAACGATAATCTCAACAGTGAAATTTCTGTCGTCAACAGTAACATCGAACATGAAATTGTACCAAAATCCGGTTGGTTTAACTTGAAACAACTTCGTGAGGAATACGGTGAATCCGGCGCATATTTAACACTGAACAAAGCGTGGTCACAGCACCGAACTGCATTGTTGTATCAACTATTAAACGCTTATGGTCTTGATGAAAACTGGGCTCAAATCATTGAACCGTTAATTGATGAAGTCATTGAAGTGGTTCGTCCTGATATGTACCACGATGCAGAAGTGATGGACATTCGAGAATATGTCCGAGTAAAAACCGTTCCAGGTGAACGTTTCGAAAGAAACGAGTGTTGCGTAGTACGAGGAATTGTATGTTCAAAAAATGTTGCTCATAAATGTATGATCGGTGAACGTTTAAATCCTCAAATTTTACTAATGGCCTGTTCTTTGGTATATCAGAGAAATGAAGGGAAATTAATGTCTTTGGAGCCTGTCTTAATGCAGGTTTGATTTTTTAAAATTGTATTTAGATAAATTTTGTGCTTTCTTTTTTAATTTTAGGAACATGAATATTTGAGAAACGCTACTGCTAGGATCTTAGCAATGAAACCCGATATTGTATTGGTTGGGCGAAATGCTTCGCGTTTAGCCCAACAGTTATTGGGAGAGGCTGGAGTCGTTCTTGTTAACACTGTAAAAACTAGTATTATGGAAAGATTGGCTCGGGCTTCTAAAGCTGAATTAGTTCCTAGTATAGATGCTGCAAACGTAGGACGCCGTTCATGGAAATTAGCGACTTGCCAAAAATTCTACACGAAACAACTCAAAGATGACCAAAGTAAGTAGTTCTAACTTATTCTAATATCTTTACTTTTAACCTTAATTACTTCGTTAGAATTTATACTAGCATTATTATTTTACGTTAGTACAACAAAGGCTCTATACCGTATAGATTTCTATACGGTATAGAGCCTTCGTAATAATAATAAGCTGGATCGTTATTAGGGATACTATCAACTTGAATTGTCATGTTTTAACATATTATTATATTGTTCGAAATTTATTTTTCGTTTAATTTGGTCTATTTTTTCATAAAAATGTATTAGAAACTAGTTTTATGAGTTTGTGAATCATTTTCGAAGCTCATGAAACAATGAATAGATTTGTGCGACTTGTTAATGTTCAACAAATAATCGTAATAAATTAGCCTAAGGTTAAGTTTGACATGGAGTTTGAACTATTTCAGGGCCAAAAAAGTTTTTTTTAATTTCCTTTTTTTATCATAAGCCTTCCTTGATCATTTGTTAGTCGTTGGTCTTTCTGAAAGTTCCGAGCAATGGAATTGTGTTAAATAATTACTTTTTAATTTTCGAATTTAAGCTTTCAGTGGAAATACACGTTTTGAGGTCCCCTGATTCCAAAAAAGTGGTTTTTACAAAAATGTCTGTTTGTATGTGTGATATCGATGCGATATCTGGTTCGTTCCATGCGACCATCCAGCACGGCCATTTCCGAACATATTCGTGCATGAGCGCTTAGAGTCTAAGCTTAACGTCTAAGCCTTAGACATTCTTCCACACTATTTTGGCAATGCTTATGCACTGTCAGTGAGTTTGTAACTTAAGCGAACAAGAGGTTCGTTCCAAGTGATGCAAAAACGACCAGTTTTGAACATAAAACGGCTAAAAACCCGTTCCGGGATGTTTTGCCAATGTTTATGCACATGCCTTGAGCGGGTGAGTTTGTAACTCAAGCGAACTTTGTGATAGTCGGATCTAAACACATGCTAACCGATTCGCATTTTTGATGCGGCACCGTTTAGGTCGACCCTCAGCCTAAGCTGAAACAGTTCTTCACTCACTCTTGTCTGATCTTGTTAATGTTGGTCAATGTTTGTGCATTGCCATAGCAGGATGATTGGAACAAACCTCGGGTGTAGACTTGCTAATCTAACGTAATATTAAATTCCGTTTCTATTTCAATCAAGATTAGTAAAGCAGATTTAGGAGTTGTCGTTTCTTAAAAATGGATTGTTATTAATTTTCATTTAAATTTTTTACCAGGTTTTATTTTTACTTTCTTTTAATACTATATATAATAGTAGATTAAGTATTGTAATCGGGTCGAATTTTCGAATTTGAGCTTTAACCGGATATACATGTTTTGAGATTCTCTGAGGCCAAAATATTGGTTTTTAGAAATATGGTCGTTTGTGTGACAGCCACACCGTATCGCAAGCTTTATCCGAATTTCACCAAACTTGGAATTTTGCCTTCTTATTATATCTAGTTGTGCCGCGAAGCTTTGTTCAATGAGTGTTTGAGCTTTTTCAATTTTTTTTCGAAAACTTCTCCAACGATGTTTTTTTAACTTGCTGTAGTTCTTAGGCGCATTAATGCCTATAACTTTTATTTGAAACACTTTCTGGGAAAATTCAAATAATGAGGGTTATTGGGTTAAGAGTAGGAGTTCGTATATAAATATTGGCTGTATGCATATAATTCTGGTTAAATAGTTATAAAGTGCTTATAGTTCATTTAACCAACAGCGAGTTTCATAAATGAAAGTAAAAGAAAGTATTGTGATGCCTCGCAGCAGATATTTTTACTCGCCTTTGTTATATTTTTTATTTTATTAATTGCTAGTTCCCGGATTCGGATTTATCTACTTTTAATCTACTCGTTTTGTATAGAGGTTCCTAAACTTTTTTGCTGCTTAGATCACTATGTATTTCGTTTTTGAATAGATCCTCCCTACATCCTCTACTTATATATATAATAGCGGTTTTTTGCGATTTCATCAATTTTAAATGTGCTTGGTATAGTGCTTCTCACTGACCCTTATTTTTTTCGGTGAAACCCTTGTAGGTGGTTATCGACTCCAGGGTGTCGATATAGACCACTTTGAGGAACACGGGTTAGATACAATTGAATTTGTCGAATTCGGAAAAAAATCCGGATGTTTTGATTATCAAATTTAAATTTTTTTAGTCAATATACCATTTAAATACTTATATTTTACGTTTTACAAAACTAATATTTAATTTGACGTCGTTGGGTGGGCTTGGTTGTTTCCGAAACGTTGTCGGAGTATTTAAGAATCATGTTTTTCTTACGCTAATTAGGATCTTGATATTAACTAAACAATTCCGAAATAATATAAAATCCAAACGTGACTTCCATATTTAATCTTTTAATACTTTTTAAAGAGTGTGTAAAATTCCAATTACTTATACTGTTTTATTTTTCTTTTGAACATTATTTTAGTGTACCTATTTAAATTCATAAAGCGTTAATTTTTCCCCGATTAAAAAGTTCTAATATGTCCTTTCACACAAAAAAGACCTCCACTGAATATTTTCTTTTTCTTAATTTTTTTTAGATCGAACAAAAACGTTAATGTTTTTCGAAGGTCTTCCTCTGGGGCATTTGGCTTGTACCATTCTTCTACGTGGTGGATCCAAGATGGAATTGAAAAAATTAAAGCGTGTCACCTTATGGATGCTATACGCAAGCTATAATTGGCGACTAGAAAATTCGTTTTTAATGGACGAATTTGCCAAACCACCATCCTTAAAATTAGATTTATTTCTTTCTGAAAGTAAAGAATCAAATTTAATGATTGAAAAAAAATTAAATGATTCCAATGAAAACAAAAAATCGGTGGTGGCCACAAAGAAAAACAGTTCGGACAATCAGATGACCGATTCAACATTAAGTTCTTCGAGTCATAAAACTGAAACGGAAAAAGTTGAATTTTTCGTGGATCCACTTCAGTGTGCTGAAGATGAGGTTTTTTGTGATAATGAAACACAACGACTTACGGTAACTGAAATTCCATTAGCAAATCGTTTTCGAAAGGCTTTAGACGGGACGATTCTCTCGATTTCACCGTATTTAACGTTTGCCATTCCATTTTTGGAGACAGAAATCGGTCGACATTGTAAACTAAGGAAATTCTTTCCGTCTGAGATGTATTATTCAAATCAATTTTCAGAGGATACGACTAAGATTATATCTAATGTTTCGACACCATCAACGGTGTCTCGCGATGATTACTACATGAACTTGGAAAATATTTCATTAAAATCACAACATCCGTTTATTACTGCAAAATTAAAATCAAGTGTTAATAGTAACGAGGTGCAAAGTTTACTGGCACATTTTCGAGCTTGTGGTGGTCGATTGAACCATCAAAAGATAGTATGCAAACCAAATAACAGTGAAAATTTTAAAAATGAGACTAATATTGAAGCTAATACAAATGAAACTGGTCAAACTATCGACGCATTGGATATTGAAAACCATCAACGATTAGCCGTACTTTTTTGTTCGTTTAGCCAAGAATCGAACAATTCTCCTGCATTTTGCGTTAACCCATGGATTGTTAACATGCATTTTTATGGTAAAAATGATATATCTTTAGGTGCGTTCCTTGAAAGATACTGCTTTCGAGATTCTTATAAATGCCAATCGCCGACCTGTGATACTCCAATGTTGAAACATATAAGGCGTTTTGTTCACCATAATGGATGTGTAACGGTTATTTTAAATAGACTCGATACGAAACTTTCAACTGATGACGAAAGGATTGTTATTTGGAGTTGGTGCACCAAATGTAATACCATGTCCCCCATTGTACCAATGTCGACTGACACTTGGTCGTTTTCCTTTGCGAAATTTTTAGAGTATAAGGTTCATGGGTATATGTATGGACGTCGAGATAAGGAAGATATATGTACACATTCCTTACATCATGACCACGTACAATATTTTGGATTAAACAATATTGCAGTGTCGTTCCAATATAACCCAGTCGAAGTCTGGGAACTGTATCTTCCCCCTCCACGCATTCAATTTGAATACGATTTAAAAACGCAACATGATACAATCATCAATGAAATTAAAAAATATGCCTTGAAAGGCCATGAATTGTACTCAGCAGTTTTAGATAAATTCATGTCTCTTTCAGGAGATATAACTGAAATGAAACAATTGCTCCAAACTGATCAAATGGGGTTTAAAATGAAAATAGATCAAATTCAATTGAAGTTGACGAGTAAAAACGAGAACAATTCCCATCAGGATAATCTACTTTTTATTTGGCAGCTGGAAGATGCAATCATTAACATTAAGTTTATGATTGCAGAAACTTACGATTTGTGGAATAGTCGCATATGTGAAGAAATACAGAATCATGCTCGGATATTAAAAACTCAAAATTCTAAGCAAGCGATTGTAAGCAACACGGTCTTAACGAAACCTTCTTCAATCGCCTTGGAAGAAACGCCCGTCGATGGAATGATTATGGATAGTCCAACTAGTCCCGATTGTAATGTATTAGATGTTGCAAATGCATTAACAACAGACACAACAGAAGTGAAAGGCGAAGACATCAACGTAAATGATGTACCTGAGTCGCCTAAAACCCACAATCGAACACAATCAGAAGGAACTACTGCAGTAGTTCAACAAGACAAAGATAAAAGAATTGTCAAAACAATAATTTCCCATTTTCTAACACCGACAACAGATGCAAATTTTATCCCATCACCGTTTTCTTTGCAAGAACATTATATTCCTAATTCAGGGAAAACAATTCCTTTAACGGTATTTGAAACTGAACCAAGTTCTATCATAGCATTTGCACTTACCACACTTGAATATAGGAAAAGTTTAGATGAGCTTTGTTCGAAAGGAACGAAAACCTCTGTAATACAAGGAAATGAAACGAAAGCTAGTCCTGTACATAAACGAAAAGTACTCAATTCAACAGAAAATACAAGCGAATTAACAGCTTCTGTAGACAGTCGAACATTAAATGTACAAGGAGATGATAGCACAGTGACTGATGGAGAAAAAAAAATGGATCCAGTGAATCAAAGCCCACACATTGATGTCCAGTTTCAGGACGTCAAAGCGAATTTTCTATGTCGTGTGCATTGGGCTAAACAATTTTCTACGTTAAGGCGTGCTATTTTACAAACTGAGGATAATAATTCAACTAATATTCAGTCGTCGTCGTATGCTGGATGTGAACAATGGGAAGAAAGATATATTCGTTCATTATCGCGATCGATTCCCTGGGTGGCAAAAGGAGGAAAATCAGGGTCGTTCTTCTGTAAAACCAAAGGTTTTACCAATCAATTTTTATCAAATATTTACTAAAACTTACTATTTTTTTAGACGAAAGATTTATTTTAAAGGAAATGTCGAAGAATGAAATGGATAAATTCCTGGAATTTGCGCCAAAATATTTTGAATATATACATAAATGTTTAACTACTTCCCAACCGACTTTACTGGGAAAAATTGTTGGCGTATACCGAGTGTGTTACCGTACTGCTAATGCTAGTGAAAAGAAAAATTTCTTGATTATGGAAAATTTGTTTTATAAACGTCCTGTTACTCATAAATTTGATTTGAAGGGTTCAATGAGAAATCGGCATGTTAATTCAGATGGACAAGACAGTGAAATCGTGCTATTAGATGAAAATTTACTCAAGAGTATACTCATTATTAATAAGTATTGAATTAAATAGTTGTAATGTATTTTATTTATATTTTAGTGACTTGTAAATCCCCGTTGTATATTCTACCGCATTCAAAGGCTGTGCTGACTGTTGCCATCAAAAATGATACCGAATTTTTAGCTGCACAGGAGGTCATGGATTATTCACTTTTAGTTGGTTTGGATCCAACAAATAAAGAGCTAGTTGTTGGAATTATAGGTGAGAAGATATTTCTTTAAAAATTATTGTCTTTATATGTTGCTGTTGTAAAGCTGGGCGTTACACGTATTGCCCGGTCATTATAAAAAATTCCGTATAAGTAAGGTCATTATGTATGTAGGTATAGTAACCATTTTGTATAATGGTCAGGTCGGTCAGGTATTGATCAGCTACACTCTATGATCAACTTACTAAATTATTGTCTCCAATATATACGCCAATATAATTGGTTCTAACCAGCCCCCTGTCACTTAAATACGAGAAAGGCTAAAAAACGTGACCGATTTTTACGGAAATCTTAGTACCTTTGGGTGGCGCTGGTATCTAGTTGAAAAACAGCTGTTTACTATTTGTGTTGTTATAAGAGTCATACATCTCAAGCAGCCCCTGTAACTTAAACTTATCATCACTTATCAGAGTTATACTTATACTTATTATATAAAAATACTTATCATAATTATTCTCATATAATAACAATAATAATGAAAACAATAAAAATATTTTGCTTGACGTTTATTAAAAAAAAATTGATATCTAACCACCGACCTCCATAAGCCTTCGGTCTTCGTCAGTCTTTGGTCTTCGTTGAGCTCGTTTTCAACTAATATTCTACAAATACAGTCAAAATGGTCACATTTTTGTAACATGGAGTTGCAGGGGGCTGGTTCTAACAATCTTCAGACATTTGTTAGTACAAAAAATACGATTCTCTAGACATGCGCAACTTGACGGGTAGTGATTTAATCCAGTTCTACTGCCAACGTTAGTTCTACTTAAATTTTGAAGTCGTTTGAGGAAGCTACTTGTACAAAACTAGGCATTCATCTGTTCGAGGCAATAGAAACACCTTACGCTTACGATACACTTGTTTATAATTAATTAATTGTAACGTAATTGAACGGTGTTATTTGCATCTCGAACAGTCTTGAATTTGTCTTGAACTGATTCGTAATCAGTTCAGAATGAGACCCGCGAACATAGCTAATAAGAACGAGATTAAAAATGTATTTTTCTAAGACCCACGCGTCTTAAACCCTAGCGGGACTAATCACACTGTATAGATTAAAATCTCACCGTGTAAATGTTAAAATTTTATACGGTGTTTACACTGGATCAGGTACCATGCATTTCATAAAGAATCGTGAGTTTCCAACTGGAACCAATGAATGAAATAGATCTAGACACATTTTGATGCATGAAGAGAAAAAGGCGATTTTAGCTATAGTCATATAAATACACTATAAATCATATCCTTATCGCCTCATAGTTCATGCCTTTTGTCACACAGCAATATTTTTCAGTTTTAACTTACCGTATTTACCGGACGATAAGACGCACCCCAAAATTCATCTATAAATTTTTAGAAAAAAGAATGGTTTGGACGATAAGACACGCTGACACAATTTTTACAAAATACAAGAAATTCGAATATTTTAATTCCTTTATTTACTTTAATTCACTTTTTTTATTGTAATACATAGGTATTTCTTTGTAGGTAAGTTTATTATTATTATATTATCGGACTATAAGACGCATCGGACCATAAGACGCAATCTGATTTTAGGTCAAATTTTCAGAGTAAAAAAGTGCGTCTTATCGTCCGGCAAATATGGTATCTTACAAAATGCTTTTAAGTAGGATTGTATATAAGTATAGTATATAAGTAGGATATTGATTAGTATGGAAATGTTTACATGAGTAAACAGAATATAAGTCTCAATGTTACTTCATATAGTTATCTATCGCTGGATAAATTAATCGCTTATAATTCATTGATAAAAATCTTTTCTTTTAATAGATTATATAAGAACGTTTACGTGGGATAAAAAACTAGAGACAATGGTCAAGAAATCTGGGATTTTGGGAGGACAAGGAAAACTACCGACTATTATATCCCCAGATGAATATAAAAGTCGTTTTATTGCAGCCATGCATCGATATTTTCTTCCGATTCCTGGTCGATGGTCCGGTCTTGGATATACCATAGATGGAACATATAATTGATTGCTTTCCAAAATATTTTAATATCATTTAAATGCACCATTAACATAAAAATATATTTGTTATTACATTATAAATATAATGTTGTTTATATAAAATAATATATACATATAGTTTTCATCTGATCGTTATAAAGCCGTTTATTTTCTTCATTTTTATTTTTTAATTTTGGAAAATCTTTAAATTTGGCCGAATTTTACTAATTTTAAAAAAACTGACCCACTTTTCTACTGGTTCCCAACTTGTCAGTGCTAGCAAGAGTATAAACATAAATAACTCTACATTTCAGTGAAGCTTAATAATAAAACCAATATAACTGATATTAGATGATAAATGGAAAAAAATATTCAAGTTGGTACTACTGAATAGTCCAACTGGTCCAACTCCAATTCACTTAAATCGCATCCATTTTGCGTCAACTAATGAAACTTTGTTCTAAAAAATTACATAAATGAAAGTGATTTTAAGCTTAAAAAGTGCATAAAATTTGTGATTTAAATATTGTGTTTTCCTATTTCAAAGTTGATATTTTAGGTAAAAGTAAAGGTAAGCCATAAATTAACAGTTTTAATAAAATGACACTATTTATGAATATAATGTTGATTGAATTGATAAATATTAGACATATGTTTTTACATTGCAATCTATACGTATAAATTTCGAATCTTAGTAATGGTTTTGAAAAGTTATCGCTAAAATATTAATAAAGAGATGCATTGCGTCATAAGTAAATTTCCCCACTTTTCAGATTTGTCCCATTTCAACTAGAGCGAGCCAAAAATGGCTGAGAAAACTGCAAATGCTGTGCAGCAACAGTCAGAACCTACAGTTCATAATCCTGGAATGAACAATCCTTGGATGTTTCCTCCTCCATATGGAATGTATCCGTATCAAGCAGCAGCGACGTATGGAAATATTCAAGCACCGTACGCACATTATTACCAACAATTATATAATCAGATGGGTTATAATCAAACCCAACATAATACAACTACTCTCAATAACGCGCCACCCGGTTTTAGTAATGCGACAATTGCTAAAAACGACAACGATAATCAAAATTCTAATAATTCAAAATTAAGTGAGCTCCCTCCCCTTCCGCCTGGTCCTCCACCTCCTTTACGGCCAGGTAATCTCTTACAAAAACCTGAAAATTTCTCCCTTCCAAAACAAGCTCCAAGTTCTTTCGGGCCAATTAAATTTAACATAAACAAGCGTGCAGGTTTAGGTTTTAATTCAAATCAAAATAACCAAACACAACCATCGAACAATAGTGGCGCTGCCAAAAAAAAGCGTAAACGTAACAAAAATAATCAACATCTTCAACAGCAGCTGCAACAGCAACAGCAATTTCAGAATAACTTTTACAATCAGCAGCAGAACTCCCATTTTATTGTAATGCCACCGCTACCACCCCCACAGAATGAGACTCCAAAACCGGCACCTCCTCCAGAGGCCATGCCACCATTACCCCCTTTGCCACCACCAGAAACTCCACCAACACCCCCGACAACGTCAGAAAATTCAACGTCAACTCCGTCACAGAACTCATTTTCATCAGTTGTCAAACACACCCCAACAATGCCCATACGACCAAAAGGGCTTGTGTTTAATTCAACTGGTGATTGGCCACAAGAGCTTAAAGATTACGTGAATAAATGCTATGCGAAGTGTAAGACGGAATTAGACAAAGATCAGGTAGAGATTGTCCTTACGGGTAAGATAACAGCAGCAATTTCTTCGGGGGAGTTATACGTTAAGGATTGGAACAAAGAGCCATTGCCGAGTATTCATAGTGAACGGGTGAATTTAGTTGTTAAAGCAGTTCCTGGACAGTTAGCTGTGTTCCAAAATGGGAATAATGCAAAACCAGGTTTAGGTAGGGGTAAAAAATCAGGTCTATCTGCAGCGCTGGGAGCAAGACTTGGAGCTAGAGCCTCTACATTACGAGGACGGTCTCGTAGTCGTTCACGCTCCGACTCCAGGTCACCTCCACGTGGATATCGACGGCTATCACGCTCCAATTCAAGGAGTCCTCGGAGACGTAGATCTTCACGAAGGTTTGTATTACATTTTCGTTTTTATACCCTTTAAACGTTATGCATCTTATTTATTAATTTTTTTTCTAATGCTTTAAATAATTAAGTACAGATTAATATATTCGTGTAAGTAAAATACACTTGATGTATTTAATTTTATTTTCTGGTTATTGAACCGTTCAATGTACAAACTGAATGACTCCATTTTTGATTGATTTGGAAAAACTAAAGTCAAAATATAAAAAGGCACTTCCTACAATATCATTAACACTACGTTTCCACTTTTTCAAAATTTGCTCGACCGAATAATGCTTTGAAAATTAAAGTTTCATCTTTTAGTGTTGTCCTCCTTCTTTGTTGTTTTAAATCGTTTTGTCTAGAAAATCATCCAATTAATAATAGGTTTGTTGCATATATCTATATTTCTTGCATGTTAACACGATGATAAAAGAGCTTGTATGTTCTTACTTTGTAACGATATCTGCTCGAGACCAAGTACTGGTACTACTGGTTTATATTCGAACAATAGAACATCACAGGTTAACCCCTCCAGAATACGCCACAGATTATGTGGAACGTTTTTCCGTTAATGTGCGGAAATATACGCTTTGTCTGTTGATTGGAATGAACCTATTATGAATGAAGTTATGATTTGTTCCAAATGGAAATAAAAACGTACATATTACGGTACGAAAAAGTCATGCGTTTTCGTAAAAAGTTATCGTAATTTTATATTGCGCATTAATAGTACAACGTACGGATTTATGTTTATCCTGGGCAGTGATTCTCAACTACTGTGCCCCGGCACTTTTGGGTGCCACGGTATTTCTTAAGTCTGCTGTCAAATTTTAGAAATAAACTAATACTTATTACTACTGTGCCGCCAAATTTTAAAAATGTACCATGGCAAAAAAAGTTGAGAATCAATGATCTAAAACAAACCTATTATCCTTTGTTAACCCATTGTTTTTCATATCTATTCTTGTGTTACTGTATCTCGAACTTTTTTTCTTATGTAAAAAGCTGATAAATTTAAAGCTTACATAAAGAACTCATCAAGAAAGTTTACAATCACCTACTTTTACTTTCATAAAGTTTTCTTTGAATAACCTTGATCTAGGCTTTAACTCATTGTTGGTCTTATAATGTTCGTGGTAGTAAAGAGATAAAAAATTAAATCGTAGTTAAAATAGGGGATTGTCATTAAAGAGAAAAAAAGTACCTTACATGCGCAAGTTTTACAAACAAATTTATTCCAAGTTTATAAAAATGTTTTTTTTGTTAATAAGAACTGAATTTAAAAAAAAAACAATTTAAATTGCATGGCCCTATGCAAAAATGAGTTTTCTCAACTAGCGTTTACATTCAATGTATATACTTTTTTTTTAATTTCGTGAGCTATCTGAAATTTTTTCAACTGCCAATATCACGAATATTTTTTTAAAGTTTCAAATCAATCCAAATGTAGCTTTAAAAGAGAGAGTCTTTAGATTTGTTCTAGATGAAAATAAAAACGGTCCATTGTATGGTACAATTCCTACGCAATATTTAAAACTTAACCGTAATATTATATTGTGCATGACTTGTATCATATGATAAAAGGTAATTTTTTTTTATCGTTTTTACCGTTACGCGAAAAACAAAAACCTTCAAAATGTAGCAAAAATTTAAATTTTTTTATTAATTAATTTATATATTTTTAAACAACAGAATTATTACCTTATATCAAGGCGTTTAAACGCTATATACTAAAGTAAGGTATTTAAATAGATTGTCGAAATAATGAAATATATATTTGCAAAGAATTTAATGAAATACATATTACTTTAAAAATAAAATAGCATAAAGTTATATTATAAATTTTTTTACTTATCTCATAATAATAAAAACGAATGGTTTTATCATTTCTAATAAAATATTTTCTTTTGTTTCAGCTCCTCTACTTCAAATAGCGGTGATTCGAACTCTATTGCTTTAAATTCCAAATCAAATAAAGAGAAAGTCCGCGGAAAAAATACTGATCGATTACTTTTAGCAAAAGGCGGCATAGCCAAGCAAACGAAAATGAGCAAAAAGCAACTGAAAGCATTAAAGAAATCTGCATTTTATTCAGAGTTTAGTCAAGTAGGCGGAGATGCTGAGGAAAATTCGGAGAAACTACAACAGCGTGCGGCTCGGTTCAACAATGCAGCGACCAACAAAGTGACAAGCATCGCGTCGTCTATTGTCCCAGGCAGAAAACCTCGAATCAATAAAATTATTATAGATGATAGTGGGAACAGTGGTGGAGAGTTTGAATGGACCGATATGCATATCGTCGGTCTTTGCCAGGACTTAGAAAAATCGTTTTTGCGGCTGACAAAAGCTCCGTCGGCGAGTGAAGTTCGACCAGTCAACGTTCTCAAGTTATCACTGAAAAATGTTAAGGAGAAATGGGTTGAAAAACAAGATTATTTCTATGCCTGTGATCAGCTAAAATCAATTCGTCAAGACTTAACGGTTAGTATATCAAATAAAATAATGCCTTAAATGTAGGTTATATATAGTAAAACCTCATTTAAGCACCACTCTATTAACCGTCACTCTACATTATCTGTCCCTGTAAATACAAATATGCATAAGGATAAAGCAGCCCCCTGTCACTTAGATATGGGAAAGGCTAAAAAAACGTGACCGATTTCTACGGAAATCGGTGTTGTTATAAGAGTCATACGTCTCAAACAGCCCCCTACCACTTAAACTTATCAGAGTTATTATAATTATTATATAAAAATACTTATCATAATTATTATCATATAATAACAATAATAATGAAAACATTTTAAAAAGTTTCATTTAAATAACTTGCCTGACGTTTAAAAAAAATTATTTCTAATCTCCGACTTCCATAAATTCTACGGTCTTTGTCAGTCTTTGTGGTCTTCTTCGTTCAACTCGTTGGCAACTAAATGGCAACTAGTGACTGCAAATTCAGTAAAAATGATCACATTTTTGTAACATGGAGTTGTAGGGGGCTGGGATAAAGTACGCTTATACTAGCCGACTGACAGTTAGCACCCTCTTTTTCGAAATTGTGATTTTTTTTTTGTTTGGAATCGTTTGATGGTGAATGATGGTTTAATTTTATCGTTTGATGGTTATTTGTTTATTTGTAAAAAAATAAAATAAAATTTGACAGTATATTTTGACATTATATTTAACAGTTAGCACCCCATTTTTAGAATTTGTCAATTTTTTTATTACAGTTCGATTCGAAATCGTTTGATGGTGATTGATGGTTTATTAGTTATTTTTTATTATCAATATTTATTTAGTTATAATTAATTTATTAATATTGTAACGGCAGTAACAATGCTAATTTCAAATACACGCATGCGCAAAGCATTGCAAGTTACGCGGTTCATTTGAATCTCGTTTAAAACAGCAGTAGCAATAAGAAGTTCCCTTTACTAATGTTTTTAGTAGTTTTTGAATAAAACATAGGCAACTGATTGTTTTTTATTACTACTGAATATTTCAGAATAAATACCTGCTCTTTGGGGATTTTTTTTGGTCATGGTATTCTCCTAAAAATACAATAGCGGAGTGCGTGGTTAAATGCCAATAAAATGGCAAGAATGATTGTTATTAGAATACCAATGTTCCTAATGTAATACTTCGTCCAAAGTTAATAATCGGGATATCAATTTAAAAGTAAAGGAAATACTGAAACGAATATGAACCCAAGTTCATAAGCGTTTATTTTTATTTTGATTTTAAAAAAAATACAGTCCTTGCTTCCAAAAAATCTAAAAATTGTGTCATTTTATAGATTTTATAAGTCTATGCAAATAAGTTAATTTCTTTTTAACTACTCCTATTAAGTTTGTAATTTGTGGTTCAAAACCAACAACAAAAAAATTAAAAATTATGAACATTATTAAACAATAATTTTTATAATATGTAATCTTATTATTATTATTGCTACTGCTGTTTTAAACGAGATTCAAATGAACCGCGTAACTTGCAATGCTTTGCGTATGCGTGTATTTGAAATTAGCATTGTTACTGCCGTTACAATATTAAAAAAATTAATTATAACTAAATAAATATTGATAATAAAAAATAAATAATAAACCATTAAACGATTTCGAATCGAACTGTAATAAAAAAAATTGATAAATTTTAAAAATGGGGTGCTAACTGTTAAATCCTCAAGATCAAATTTTATTTTATTTTTTTACAAATAAACAAATAACCATCAAACGATAAAATTAAACCATCATTCACCATCAAACGATTCCAAACAAAAAAAATCACAATTTCGAAAAAGAGGGTGCTAACTGTCAGTCGGTCTTATACTATACTATTTTCAATAGAAAATTTTCCCTTAATAACGCCCAAAGTGATACGAGGTCTACTTGCGATGCCAATAAAACCATTCAGTTACGATACAATTGCTGTTCGTTGTACAATTATAACAACTTTTTTGTATATTGCGTATCAATTGTGCCGTACATGTACGATTTTATTGTCACTGTTTTGAGTTTAGAAACCACTACTTATACGGATCTAGTGTCCGATCCGATGTAGACGAATAGTTTTTAAATAAAAATCAATTTCTGTTACCGGTTTCTTTCTTTAAATAAAAAATAATGCGTCTCATGATATGATTAACTCGTAAATTAAATAAATTCTCTTGCCCTGTCACCTCCGTATACATCACAATTAAACAAGTCGTAACTTATTACTTATGAGATACCTCGCATCTTTTACCGAATAGTCGGCCATACTCTCGGCCGAAGCGCCGAATATTCAATGTTCGGCTAAATCACTATTCGTTGCATCTCTATCATATACAGGGTGTACCAGTTAGACCGGCCATTAGAAGTTTCCGGAGAACCTGAAATAATAGATATCTAAAAATTGGGATTAAAACCTAACTGGATTTCTTAAAATATTTTTAGTTTTCTGATATTTCCGGTGATACCGGAAGTCGACACCAAAATCGTTATTTCAAATGGCATGCCCTGTTTGTTTTTACATATCTCGATTGAACTAATAATTCTGAGCATCTTTCAAAATAACAAGGCCTAACTTAACCCTTAAGGTTTTCGAGAAAAAGGACTTTTATGGGAAATTTCGCATCAAACGGACGTCTTGTAAAAGGTCCGTAACACTTACATTAAATTGTGTAAGAAGCTGTGTAGAAGAATATAGTAGCAAGTATTACTATGTTAAAAAGTACACTGTATTGTGTTAAGTTAAATATGCCTTTATTTCTTCATTGTACACAACTATAAAAAAATATCTGCTGCAAGGCGTCACAGTACTTTCTTTTACTTTCATTTATGAAACTCGCTGTTAGTTAAAAGAAATATAAGCACTTTGTAACTATACATATAAACAGAACTATATGCATACAACCTATAAGGCTATATATATATATGTTACTGTGAAAGACCGAAATCCGGTGAATGTCGAGATACACCGGTGAATGTTAACATTCACATAGTCGCTTGGTGTATGTCCGAAAGATTTGCTAAATAACAATATTTCTGACTTACACCGGTAAATGTCGACATTCACCATGCTCTCTTGGTGAATGTTGAACATGTCGTACATTTATAATTTTATCTCCGTAATTAGGTCGTTATAAAACGTCACCAGGATAACGTAACTTTTTTGCCTCCTTTCTGAGAAGAGTGACCAAGAGTTTGCTACCCACAGTACATTCTAAATGAGACAACAAATATGTAGTTGTAAAAAAACTTAATTATGTGATTCTAATCTTATTTATTGCAACAACTTAAACTAGTATGACACTTTGAATTGCACAAGAGTCCTTTGCTTTTACAACTGCATTTATTTGTAGAACACTTCCTTTTGCAAGGACAACGTGCATACCCTTGCCCCCCGCTTCTTGAGTTAGCTGCAGCTGCTTCTCTCAGCGACATTTCTTGCAAAGAAATCTCATCTATGGAAAGTAACTTTTTTTTACAAATTACAAACTGATTACGTGTGTGAAGCTGCTTGAGGGTACCGTTTTTATTTGCCAGTTTATAGAAGTTGGAGTCTTCTATTCCAATAACAACCGCTAACACATTTCGGCTATCTGTACGACCACGGTCGACATCAGGGACTTGTATTCGTACAGTATCACCAATTTGAGCAGGAGGAAATTTTTTTTCAGTCAGAACTTGATGTGAAGTCGTTGTAGATTGCAGGTCCTCTTCAATATTTTTCTTCGGATTATAGTTTTCAGTATGACTACCGCTCAATTTTTTTCAGAAGTATTAACAGTTTCTTCAAGCTGTTCTTTGGTTTCAAAAGTATTGGCTATTTCTTCGAGTTGTTTTTCGGTTTCAATATTTGCGATTTGTTCGCTAGGAAAAAATGACAATGCTATGCCTCTTTTTGCTTTAATGCCAAACATGGCTTCATAAGGACTTTGGCGTATTCCTTCGTGATATGTAGTGTTCTTGGCAAATTGAACAAAGGGTAAACCGTTTGACCATTTATTTGTATCGTTATCGTCCATCCATGCAGTTAGCATATTCTGTACATCCTGGTTGGCTCTTTCAGCTGAGCCTTGTGTTTGACTGTGACGAGACTTTCCACGAACTATCTTAACATCTTTCCACATAGCGCATATTTTGGATATGACTTGATTGCTGAATTCACTGCCATTATCTGATTGCAATATTGCTGGAGTACCAAATGTTAAAAATATTGAAAGAACGTGATATGTTACTTCTTCAGCTGTTTTAGTTTTCAATGGTTGTAGCTGGACAAACTTAGTTAAATGATCTTGATACACCATGAACTTACATTCGCCATCTCTGTTTGACTCTAGGTCTATCAGATCAACTTGACATCTTGAGTTTAATTCAGAACTGATCAATGGTTTCACAACAATACCTTTTCTACGTGCACTGTGTTTCATTTGACACTGTTTGCATAAATTTAAATACAACATTACAAGTTCATATGTAATATTTTTGTATTTAATTTGCAACTCTTTAAGCATACGTGTTCTTCCTCCATAGCCTGTTCTGATGTGAGTTTCATATAGTATATTGAACAACTCTTCATTGGTAACATAAAACTGTATATTTGTTTCCCCTGGTTTATTGGTACAATTAACTTCTCTTCATAATTTATTTTCAAAACGTTAAAACTTTTTAATAGGCTGTAATCCAAAGGTATGTTGCGCTTAGTTTTAGTAGAAATCACTTCAGAAAGTATTTTGGAGTATTTTTTTTGAGAAAAATAAAAACAGTTGTCTCGTTTACTCTTAATTAATGTATTTAACTTTTCAAGAAAAAGATCACGGTTTACTGTAGTATCCATTGGGTATAAATTAGGGTATCGACAAAAAATATGCAAACGTCGCTCGTATCAGCAAAACTTACATAAGACTGATAAAGCTGATTGACTTCCAGCAAAACAAAGGATTTGGCGGGAGAGAGCCAGTCGCTTCCTTAATGGCTCTTCCCTTTTGAACCTTCACCAGAGCGTATCTGTGATTGTCGACATACACCGGTGAGGGTTCGAATGTATAACAATGTAATGAAATATTTGATCTTTCACCAACGTATTTGGCGTATGTTGACATTCACCGGTGAAAGTCGACATTCTCCAATTTCGGTCTTTCACAGTAACATATATATATATATATACGAATTCCCAACCTTCACCCCAGAACCGCCCTTATTCGAATTTTCTCAGAAAGTTTCAAATAAAACTTGTAGGCATCTATGAGTCCAAAAAATATAGAAATTTTAAAAAAAAACGTTGGAGCCGTTTTCGAAAAAAATTGAAAAAGCTCAAAAACGCCAAGAGTAAAGTAGAGTTTTCGGTTAACCGATTTCAACCAAAAGCTTCGTGGCACAACTAGGTATAATATGGAGGTCAAATTCCAAGTTTGGTGAAATTCGGATAAAGCTTTCGATACGATATGGCTGTCACACACAGACATTTTTTTAAAAACCACTTTTTTGGACTCAGGGGACCTCACAACATGTGTTTCTGGTGAAAGCTCGAATTCGAAAAATCGACCCGATTACAATACTTTCTTTACTATCTATATAGTAGTAAAAGAAAGTAAAAATGTTGTTGGCTCTCTATTAAATTATTCGTTATAGATCTAGTACCAAGAGTGACGGTTAAAATAAGTTCTTTTATTATACTAAACGTTATTTTTTTTCGTGCAGGTACAAGGAATTCGAGATTTATTTACAGTTGAAGTATATGAAACTCACGCAAGGATAGCATTAGAAAAAGGAGACCACGAAGAATTCAATCAGTGCCAAACCCAATTAAAAATGTTATATTCTGAAATCGGAGGAAAACATCGTATGGAATTCATTGCGTATCGCATATTATATTATATTTTTACAAAAAATACTTTAGGTATGTGAAGTATAATTATTACTTACTTAAGAAAAAAAAAACTATAAATTTGCTTTTTTCTTTATAGATATTATGACAATACTCCAGTCCTTAAACCAACAAGACAAACAAGACGATTGCATTAAGTATGCACTGGCTGTACGATCCGCATGGAGTTTGAAAAATTACCATAAACTTTTCAAACTCTATACCATAGCCCCTCAAATGGCGTCATATTTAATAGAATGGTTTCTCGATCGAGAACGTAAAGAATATTTAAAACATATTATTAAAGCGTACGTATTTTTATGTTATTATAACAGTATTAAGTGGATGCAAACTATCTTTGATAACGGGATAAAATCTTTACATAAAGATGTTATATCGTTAACAATAGGTTTCTTAACAATTTTTTATTTTCAGGATAGAAACACATTGAGTATTGATAATATTCATGTATATTTTGTTGATTGTTTTATGTATATGTTGTTTAACTTTTGTACCTGTTAATTTAGTTACCGGCAAACAATACCCACATCGTTGGTAGCCAAAGAAATGGCATTTGATTCGACGGACAAGTGTTTAGAATTCATAACGCAGTTCAATGTGACGTTCAGCGATAGCACCAGGACTCAAATTGATTGTAAAACAAGCATGTCGGCAATTTCCAATTTATAATCAGAGTTAGTTCGTTAATTCTGACAAAAAAAATACTCGAGAAATCAGCACACGGGGGCTATTTATCACTCATATATTATATCCAGGGTCATTTTTGCAACGGCAAGCAAAAGTTCATCTGTCACACATTTAAACAAAATGTTAGTTCAATTCTCGAGAAAGGTTTATCCTGTGTATATGTGTTAATTTAAAATGAATGCTAGGACAATTGAAATAGTGCGAAAACTTTCTGTGAATGAAAATGAAAAACATTTTCTTGTGTTTCATCAAAGAAGATCTGTCTATTCCCGAAAGCTTCAATTTCCTCAAATTTTTCCTCTTTGTTTATTCGAATTTGATTGTTCGTTCTTCAGTTATCTATCTGAATTGTTCTTGTTAGTTGAATGGAATTGAATTTGTCGAGTAGAAAATTCTCGATTCATGACTGATTGTATCGTCGTTACGCTGCTGAGAAACAGTCAAAATGGGCAATTGAGAAAGATTTTATTGTACAATTATCGCCGTACCCCGTCAACGTTGCTTTCTTATATAAAAAAAAAACCAAGACCTGTACGCTTGTATTCATCGTTATACATGAAATTATTTTATTATGGATTACCTCAACCACACTAACCCTGTAAATACAAGTAATTTATTTTTTTTAATCGTCTTATTTTTTAAGTTTATGTAAAAATATTCGAGATACGTACAATCATATCTGAAAACATTGTATGTATAAAAGATTCTTTATAGTTATACATCGTTAAATAAATTAAATATTTAATAATTTTATGAGTTTTATTTTTTGGTTTCCTTTTTTGAATTGTTTTCAGTTCAAGTTATTGTTAGACATAAAAATGGATATGTTGGTGTATTTTAAAATGATTTTAAGAAATGGCCGAATTACTTCACCAAGAAACCAATATTCAACTTGATCTTTTTGCTATATATAAAGTTTGTTCCAATTATCATGACTTGGTGATGCACGAGCATTGACGAAAGAGGGAAAGAACGGTCTCCAATTACTTTGTGCGCAAGTCTACCACCAGATTAGGCCGACCTAGCAAGTGTTTAGATCCAAACGTTATAAAGTGGCTAGCTCGCTTGAGTTACAGACTCACCCGCTCAAGGCACGTGCATATACCGCCAAGCAACCAGGGAACGTGATTCAAACGTTCGTGTACGGAAATGGTCGGGTTGTGAGTCGTTTGGAACGAACTTATCATATATCGTAGCTGCGCCTGACAAGTTCCACAATATGTAATATTCGTAAGGTTTTGGAAAACAACAAAAAAAAAACAAATTTATTTACATATTATATATTTAAACGTATCGTTACAAATTAAGCCCAACCGGAGCTCTGCACGTCAATGGGTTACCGAGTTAAGGCACTTTGAAAATAGGCCAGTTTTTTCAAAAATTAAAACTTTTAGTTTTAGACCTTTTTTGGACCGAAGTTGCGTCGAAACCATTGATCCTACGAGCAGAACTTGTTAACTATAATTTGTAGGCAATTTAATTAGCTTTAAATGAAGTGAGAGCGGGGTCTGTAAGCCTCGTAGTTCAGCTTAAAATCTGCGTAAAATATAATTTTTGGTGGGTGTCAACTAAGAAGGAGGTATGAAAACAACCCGCTAAATATTTCGTTAATGTTTTTTACCACTTAAATATTTAGGTGTAAGCACACAAAAAAAAAACAGAATATAGAATTCATTTATTTAAATAAAAGTTTGTTCCGTTATCTTTATTAGTTTCGTAAAAAAAATAAGTTAAGGGTTGTAACCCCTCTAGCTCCGATAATAGAGAGGGTAGCGGTCTAATATCGAGTATACTTACTACTTCCAACTAAATAGAGGTATATGTGGAGAACGTGGAGAAAACCAAAATAAACGTCAGGCTAAAAACACCCTGGCCCGCTGAGATATGCTTATTCGGCTAGACCCTTTTTAAAGAAGAATTGTTTGATGAACTGCGAACGTCATGTTCTATTACACCCTTTGTCACACTAAGAAAATCCTCTCCCTTCTCTTGGTATGCGAACGTATTTTATGAACTAATAATGGATAACCGAGCTTTGTTCGATTGAATTTTGGAAGTTAAACCTTTAATTTTTGGACTTAATCTTGGACGTCATTATGCGCAACTTAGTTGATAGATAGGCAATGAATTATTCATCAATGCATACAATAACATAATAATAGCATTCTCCGTAGTAAAACAAACCAATAATGAAAAAAATAATTTTTCCAAAAAAAGGCCAACTTAGATCAATTTTTCATCCCTCGAAAGCATCTACGTCGTAAAGGCTAAAGAACGATAAGCTTGAAATAGGGTGATAATTTTAAACTTAAAAAAAAACCTTTAAAAACAAACATAATAAGTATTTGATCAAAATCGCTAGGGACATTTTTAACACCACGATTACAATATACAATACAATATTACAATTATAATACCACTCGTATAATAGTAGATAAAAGTAATTGAAGCTGCAAAGAATGATTATAACATTAAACAAATGGTTTGAACTATAGCATTGTTGTTTTTTTCTTCATTCAAATTATATAATCGCTCAGCTACTAGTCTATCAGAGGCGTGCGGTCCATACATGCTGTAAATGCGGCGCATGCCTTTGGATTGTAAGACGATTTTAAAAATTTAATATTTTTTATGATTTATTCCTTTAATTTTTAATTTATGTAATTGCATTTGTAAAATCATTTTAAAAATAATATATTTTTATCACTAATAAATTTTTTAATTTACGTAATAATGAAAGGTATCACTCATAAAATTGGCATAGTTTACCAAATCAAATGAACGGCAAAAGCCGAATAAATGCGTTGGCGACAGTAGGATGCGATTCTTTGCTTCAAATTGGTCACGCATGCGCACTTGTACGGTCAAATACTATCTCTCTCGGTATTTCACAATGCCAATTAACGGTCAGCAGATGCGTTTCCCGTTTTGAATCTAAACAGTGAATTTAATTGTTACTGATACTTTTCGTGAGTTATTTTGAATTTTTGACCCAAAGGCCATACAAATTTTCTGTTTTTTAGGAAAAGAACTATTTTCGTGGTTTTTAAATACATTATATGATGCGGTTGTTGATGATTTTTGTAAGAAGGAGCGTCGAATAAGGCTAATTTAAAAAAAAATATTAATAACACCACGTTTATCAAATAAAAAAATAAATTTTAAAAATGTGGTTTTTATACCCTCCCCCACTCTAACCGCATGCCCTGTTTCAAAAGTCACCGCACGCCACTGTAGTCTATATATAATCTCTTATCTAGTACATTTTAAGTTTGTTGCAGATGAAAACAAAGCCATACATTAACGGCGCAATACGTCATTCGTACTATAGAATTTCCATAATTTTATATTGCGCATGGCTTGTATCGTGAATAAGTTGTTTTAATTCCATCTGGAACAGTAGGACCTACAGTACTGCAAGATCTAGTATATCCAATTCCGCTAAATTTTGGAACGAAAGGTTATTTTTATTCGGAAAGTTGATTTTCAAATCTGAACCGCTTCAATGACTTTAAACTTAGAGGAAATGTGGAACAAAGCCTTTTACTTTGCTGCTTAAATTATCGATAGATTCAGAAGTTCAAAGAAAAATCGGACATTCAGCGTCTCGGTTAAGAATGAAACGAGACGTCATTGCAGATATCTGAAAATCGGTCTGTTTACCGCACAAATTAGGACACCTGCCAATGTTCATAGCACTTACAACAATGAAAAGGAAATTATTTTGGTTCGCCGACAAAAATGCAGTAGGCATATGGCACCTTGAGTTTTTCTTCAAAATAAAAAAAATACATTAATTATAAAACACCATTTCAGTACCTCTGTTTTAAGGGCACCTAGATGATTATCTTAACCGGTGACCTTGGTATAGCCCTTGCTATAAAAAAGATAAAACAAGTTGCTGCAAATTGGAAACATTTCTTCAACTGCATGTGATTTTTTATAACACGCCATAAAATTACTATACTACAAAAATTAAGTTGGAAAGAGGTCATTCATAAAATATATTTGCAAGAGGAGAAGCAAGTAACATGCATCGTGCATGACGATGAGAAAAGAGGATGTTACCTAAATAAAGCATAAATTACAATATATTTGATCTGTACTTTAATGTTTTCTTTATTTTTTAATAATTATCTTTCATTAGTTCCATATGAAGTTGAACACTGCGGTTATGGAAAAAAATGGTAGGTAAAAAAACCAAGGGAAAAACAAACTAAAATGTAACTAACTCTTGAGAAGCATATCAAATGGTAGGCCAACAATTAACTTGATGACAAAATATCTTTTTTTTTCTTTTCTTTCTTTCTTCTCTCTTAAATCGAAATAGTGACTTTCGACTATCAAATATTGACTATTCACTATTTAGTAGTGAAAAGTATACCACTATTTGAATTTAGTGGTATACTCTGCATTGCAAAAATAGTGAATAGTCACTATTTCGATTTAAGAGAGTTCGCTGGTTTTAGTGCAAAAATAGTTAATAACTAATCCACCACTGTTAAAATTTAACTTCTTCGAAGTAAAATATAACTATAATTATAGCAATATAACTATAATTCTCGGCGATATTGACTATATGTACCCTAAGTACCATTCGGTTTATACGATAAGTATATTTATTTGAACTTTGGGAGTGAAATTTTCACGGGAGTTTACTTTTTTTTTTTTCTCGGACTATTACCTAAATACAAATTCATTATTATGAAAACAATAAAGCAAAAGATAGCCCCTGTTAACAAGAAACAATTAATTTTTGAATGCAATTCTTTTAATTTGAGGTTGAAATATTGTCACCAGTATAAATATTGATAAATATAGCTTAGGTATAATAAACGTATTCAGTGGCGGATTTAGATTTTATGCCACCCGGGGACCCTATTCAACGTGCCGCCCTTTTTCTACATTTACAGTTATTTTAAAATTATATATCTAGTTACAAATTTTTACTTATTAAATTAATCAAATATCATTTTAATATAAGTACCTCTTCGTTGGTTGACATATACAGTGTAAACTCTATAAAGCGAAATTAAAAGAAATGGGTAATCTATTGCATTAAAGTTTTCTATATAGTTTTCATTAAATGGAGAGCAAAAAAAAAATAATTTTAGAGGTAAGTTATTGGAAACAGTAATGAGAGACAGTGGGTAAACCGTGCTAGGAAATTAGGTATAACTAACAAATGAACAGATATATATGAAAAAATGCACAGTAAAAAAGAGCTTTAATTTGATATATAAATGATTCAGCTATATTATGAGTGTAGCAATCATGCGACGGGATCTTAGGCTTCGCACTTAAGCTGAGCACTATATTGGGAATGTTGAGAATATCCAAACGTTAAGTTTAAAACTACGTTCAGTGCTTACCGCCGGATAACCGCCTAGGCCCGTGAGTCCTACCGCGGCCTACGGGTGGCCTACCCCTAGTCATGATTTAAAGGACGTCAAAAACTTACAAACAAGTCGATGGCATAAAAATGTAAAAATAAATTAAAATAACATTTGGATTTGTTTCGTATTTATAAAAAATTTTAAATTAAATTTCAGTCTCTAACAGGTAACTTATGTTAGGCCATAAGATCTATATTATAATTTGAGAGTAAAAATTATTTATCAAGTATTTGGTTTTCAATTAATTATAATAATTTGATAATATTGTTGTCTCACATGTTTGTAGGCTTACAAGGCTTATTAATTATATTATTTAAATGTGGCTACTTTGATTGTTACTAGCCTTTTACCATCACTAAGTGTGTACCTCGTAAGATAGTATTTTCGAATGAAAATAGTAATTAATGAATCTAATTGATTAATTGATTAAAACAACTTGAAACAATTAGGTTACGGCCAAGGGGGTGGTTAACCCTGAAGGGGCCCTGTATCAAAAATATTTAGACAAAACCTTTAACAATCAAACAAAAAAAATCTGTTACTTGCATTAGTAAATTTCAAAATATAACAAGTGGTTCATTTATTAGAACCTTTGGTTCTTTTTATGTCATCAATCAAAAGAGGAATTAATAATTATTTATTTTTTGAAATTCTCGTGGCATATTATTTCTTTGATTATGGACCCTTGAACACACATAAAATAAGTTTTTATCTGCTTATTACGACTCTGAAAGCTCATTTAGCAAATTCTCCTTCATGACTATAGGTACAAATTTATTTTTATGTTCCTTGTTTGACTATTACAAACTATGAAATCAATATGATCTTATTTTGAAATAATAAATTGTTTTGAATAAAATGCTTTGGCGTGATTTGTACACTATAGAAAAATAGGGTACAACCTCTAATGGGGTCATCTATAATTATCGCTTATTAACATTTAGTAACACCTTAATACAGGCCTCAAATAAGACAAATTTCCTCATTCAAATGATCTCTAATTAAAAAATGAACCTATAATTAATTTTTTTAAAAATTATTTTAAATATTAAATTAGGTATTATCTGTTACAATATTTGCATCCCTTCTGAAACACTATGCAGTGCATGTAGTGTTTAATTAGACTACCTTATGAAATAAATAATTATACCTATTTACCGTTTTATTGATACGAGGTCGTATTTCCAAATGATGACTTAATAATTTCTTTTATTTTCAATTTTTTTTCATTATAGTTAATACTTTAAGACATGATTAAGTAATTACAGTTTTCCAAGATGAAGTAGGTATTTATAGAGGTTTTCACTTTTTAGTTTTTATTTAACCATAACATTATTAAATTGGAGAAGTAGCCACGTAGTTTTGCAAGGTTCCCATAATTAATAAGAAGGAAGTAATTTTGTTATAAATGTTTTATCAAAATTTACCAGGAAAAAATAATTTCAATTTTTTTATCTTCAAATTATATAGTAGAGGTTTTTATTTCCTAATGCTCTATACACTAGTAGATATTAACTACAGAAGTACTTGGAGGAGGTAAGCAAGCTTAGATACGTGCGCTCAAGGATTCCTGTCAATTTGTAAGATATGAAACACTAAATTCTAATGTATCGAAATATTGATGGTATAGTTATTGAATAAAAAAAGTTACAGAATTGATGAATCAAATCGTAAAGAAAAAATTGAAATAAAAAAGAAACGTTAAGGTCATCGTAATCGGAGGTGATTTTTGCAGCAATGTGAAAGACCGGAACATAAGCATGCAGTAGTTTTGTGGTATTAAGACAAGGTTATCGTGAGCAACAGCCTGTCCACCATAAATTACATTATTAATTAATTTCAAATTAATCACTGGTTGACTTAGTTTTATTTAAAAAAAAAAAATAAATTGTCATTATCTTCAGCCAAAAAAAAAACGTGTAAAATATTTTCCTCTGTGTTATAGGTAGGTATATGCACAGGCTATTTGAGCTATTCTTTAATTTTTTACGTCGTTGAATGTAATGTAAATACCTTTAAGTACTTTAGTATAACAAGTTAATTTTACGTAGAAACAATGACAAATAAGTAATTCTGAAGAATTTCGTTGTAAACAATTAAAAAATATTTAAATTATAAAACGCTATATTATATTAAATATCTTTTCAGAAATGCATTAAGATAAGGGGAAGGTCGGGTATTTGAGAACTCCGGGTAATTTAACATTATAAATTAATAAATCCAACAATTACAGTGAATAAGTCAAATACTTCCTTATAAACAGATTAAGCGATATCCAGATGAAGCGGCCGTTTTAAACTTGAAAAGGGTGTTCGAGGAAAATGAAAATGATGACAAGGTCTATTACTGTATATTCTGCCCCGAAAAATATGAATTTCATCCTAAAGAAGATTGGATGTTACAAATGGGCTCACGAGCAATGTCCTAGCGGTCCAGCGGCGTAATGATTACGTCTGTGATTTGATTATAAAAATTTATTTATATCATTACCAAACTTAGTTTCTAATTCCCCCGTAGATTGATCTCTATTACCCCACACCCTGGTACCAGGTAAAGGAGAGTGACAATATTTTTTTCTGTATTTTTGTGGTTTTATGTTAATTATAAAGAGTTTTGGTTTCAGTTTTTGTAAGTAAGGAAGAAAATAGCAATTATATCTATGGGTATAAATAAAGTTATAACGGTCATTCGTTGTGCGCTAGTAACTTGATAAATTTTGACAATTTTATTTTTACTTCTTTAATACTTGGCTCTGGTCTAAAAAAAATATTCTTCATAGTTCACGATTATATCTTCATTTAAAACAAAATTAATGAAGCTTTAAAAACTACGATTTTTACAGCACGACGCATTAAGCGATGTGTGTTTTATCATAGTGGCACAAACGAGGTAATGCGCATTAACTGGAGAGAGGATGTCTCTCCCACCTCTGCGGCTCAGCCAATAATGAGCTTAATAATGATTGATTGAGCGTGTAACCCGATTCAGTTAATTTAAAAATTATAATAAACATAACATCTTTTTAATTATATTTTTAGCAGTTCTCAAAATATTTTTTTAATGAGCGCTTTTTTTAATTTTCTTTTAGCAGTTTCTTAAAATTTATTATTAATTTATATTATACTATATTTTACTTTACATAGTACAAATTGAAAATTAATGTTATAACAAAAATTTATTATATTTGTTATTTTGTTTTATTAATTAAGAGTATTTTAAGATATTTGTTCTCAAATACCCCACTTTCCCCTATCATTTATATTACAATAATTATGAGTGAAATGAATTTGTATGTATAATCTTATGTAATATTTGCAGCTTTTAGAACTTAAAACTTTCCTTAAATAATAATCTTGTAGGGATTTTTTGCAAAAATGATGAAACGTCTGAAATAATGTCCTCAGAATTTTTGCAAACAAAGTGCGATTGTACACTGCATATATGTATACTATATAAAAATTCTACCTAGTTATTTATCGAAATAAAAAGATATAATTAATCGTTTTGGTACTTAATTATTTCCCCATTTACTGCATAGAAGGTTTTAAAATCTAGTGGGAACGGAAACAACTAACGACTCTTTTTTTAAATTTTATAACAAGTAGGTAGGTACTCCATGAACTTTTGGGTCATTAATATACACTATCTACCTACAACTGAACTTCATTTACAATCTGTTATTATTACAGTTATTATAGCTTTTAATGGAGTCTTAACTTTTAAATACATTTTATCATGATTTTTTTATTCATAAGGTCTTTAGTCAGTAATGTGCTATTCAAAGGGGAGAAAGGGGGGAGTCAAGTAAAGGCAGTTATTCTCTTCTGGACTATATGGTTAATATCAATTTATTTTACTGATTAATTACACCGCCACACAAAAAATAAGAATTATCTGACCCAGAGATGTGATATATGGTTTCCGATGTATTTTTTCACGTTGTGCTCGAATCCGTGGTCAGTTTTGCTCCAGCGTTCGTCAATTTTCAGAAAATCGCTAAAAAACTTAAAAAAAAAATTAATTGAAGAAAATTCCCATTATTTGCAATTCACATGCGATATAGAGTTTTCGATGAATTTGTGGACCCTGAATATAAATCAGGGATCAGTTTTTTCTAGCACCTTTTAATTGTCAGAAAATGAACCAGATAGGTACATTTTTTTTTATTTGCAGTTAAGATTTCCATCAATTTTCTGAAAATTGAAGGATGCTGAAAAAAAACCGAATCAAAAAAACCGTTCAGCGTATAAAAATACATTGAAAACCAAATATATCACATCCTAGGGTCAGATATTTTTTATTTGATTTTTTTTTTTTGAGTGGAGGAGTTGTTTATCATATCCCTTTAAATACCTACCTTATCCAAACTTAATTATTAAGTTTTTCCCTTCACAAAAATGATCTTTGAAGGGTCAGGCACAAAAATCAAAATCACTTATTGTTAGTGGTGTGGTTGACTAAATTGGCGCCCTACACGCCAATAGTCGAATCCCCATATAGAAGCCTTAAATTTTTCTTGAGTTTTCGGATCTATGGTCTCCAATGACCATACCAGTTGAAGCGACCTTAAATAACCAAAAAAAAATATATATATAGAAGTAAAGAAATTTACAACTTTTGGTTGAATAAACATCCTCTAACTGTCGAAAATGTACCTCTCGGCTGGCATTATGTGTTAGTTTCTCCCATTTCACTCGGAATCCATTAATCACACGTAAATAATTAACAGGCATAAAAGTATAAAATTTATATTATATTTATAAAACTTTTTATAAAAATTTTCATAATATATAATAAGTACTTATCGGTTTTTCGTTAACATTTTTTAACAATTGAATGCGTATAACTAACAAGCATTCCAATATAAATTTTCGAGGCAGATATCTAAAAATCGATAAGATTTAAGATAAAAGTGAATCAGAGCAAAATTGCGTTATATTTTTATAAAAAAAGTATAGGGAAATTAAAAATCAATTTTTCATTTAATTGTTGGAATCATCTGCAATGAACCATCTTTACATTCTCTAGTTTTTTTCTCTAGTTACATTAAGGCAAAATTTAAGTAATGAATATTGTAGTCTGTTTTTTTTTTATCGAAGGAAATCGATAATATACTAGACGTTTCTATAAATGCGGGGGATCAATTAGTATAGATAAGGTAAAAAATATAGTTTTAGATTTTAAAACTTTTGAAAACCATATAGTCGTATAGGCAAAAGATACACAATTTGACTTTGACAAACTACCTACTTGACTTAAAGTTAAACAAACTAAGCTTTTGGCTTCAAATCAAATAAAATCAAGTCAAATATTAAAACTCAAATTTCAAATAGGTGAAGTTAAGTTAATTCATTTAAAATTTTTAATATTAAGCTCAATTCATTGGAAAAAATGTCCAGATACTAATTTGATGAAATCTTGTCCTTATCGATGGGTTGAATTCTAGGCACTCTAAAAGCATTGATAGCTTTGCTTATGTTGGTTGTCTTGAACGCATTTGTAAACAGCTCGGCCACTTCGTATTGGGTGATCCGTTTGCCAGGATTGTAAACCATGTTGAGCTCACACTCTCGATTGTAGGCAATTTTAAAAGCGCAACATTAACTTCAAAATTAAGGATAAAGCGGTTGTTTGAAATTTGAAAAGGGTGTTTGAGAAAAGTGACGACAAAGACTATTACTGATAGATAAGTTAATAAAAATTGGCTCATGAATAACAAATGTAACAAACGGGCCTACGAGCAGTGCACAAGCGGTTAATCTACACCTAATTATTACGTCTGTGATTTGTATGAAACGTAGTTAACAATCATTAAAAATTGTACTAAATGTATCATTACCCAATTTAATTTTTATTTCCTCCCGTGGATTGATTTCAATTACCCCACACACTATCGGGTAAATAGGAATGGAAATATTTTTTATATTATCCATTTTTGTTATTATTATATTAATTTTAAAAAGTTTTATTTGATATTTTAAAGTAGATAAGTAATGTTTATTTTATAAAAAAGTTTATTAAATTTGTTACTAATTATATTTTATTAACTAAGAATAAATCCCTGAAAAATGTATGGTTTCTGCATGATAGCGATAAATGGAAATATTTGTTTGTTGATTCTCACGCAGGAACCAAATAATTAATCAAGGTGCTCTTTGTATAGGTTTAGTTTCTAGGTCAGAGATTATAGATCTTTCTTCTATTCCTGGAAAAGGTCATGGTCCTTGTATCATGTTAAACAATAAGATAAGAAAAACGAATTTCATATAGAAGTATATAACAATATTTTCTATTCATTTTGAAAACAGCACTCTCTTAAATCGAAATAGTGACTTTCGACTACAAATAGTGACTATTCATTATTTTGTAGTGAAAAGTATATACCACCAAATTCAAATAGTGGTATATACTTTTCACTACAAAATAGTGAATAGTCACTATTTGTAGTCGAAAGTCACTATTTCGATTTAAGAGAGCAGCAACTTTAAGTATACTACGATTTTTCGATCAACATTTAGTATTTTTAAGGTCCTCGATTAAACGCTTTCAGATTCTAGTAAAAGACTAAAATTCGGTAAATAAAAATTTTATCACTTTAAACCTTTTGTTACATTTGGTCTACGAGTACCTACCTACCTTTAAAACTTCATTTACATAATATCTGCAACTACAGGAAAAAATATACCTACTTATGTGAAGTTTAGTATACCTATAATTTATTTCTTCGACGACAATTTTCTACTTTACTTATGAGTTTTTATGTTTTACTAGAATAAAGTAATTTTTTGCATAATATTTTAATTTTTCATTTTGTTAACTATTGGTTAACTGTATGATTAATTAACCATAATTATAAAGATAATTGACATTGATTGATACCTAGATTTATCGTTTTTTTTTGTACGTTTTATAACTTCATGTACCTACGTATAAGTTTACTTGGATCACTATAAATAGTTCACTAAATCACTTAAAAAGAAGTTTATCCTTGGAGAGTAACAGCAAACACCTTATTTAATCGTTAATGTTTTAACATATCGTTTATCGATAAATACGTAAATATTATTGTTGATTTTGTAGAGATTCAGAGAGAACGAGTTCATAAAAGACACATAATACAAAATAAATGACCGGAAGAATCATTTTTGTTGAACAATGGTATATAAGATACCATAAGTATAATATGTATAACATCTTACAGTCGTGCCGAGGAAAACGGGCTTTAAAAAATATAAATAAAGGAAATCAAGTTTCTTAATGCCGAACAATTTTTTTAATATAGCTAAAAATAATTTCATTTCTTGATTTTTACCAAAAAATATGAAATGTATCTTAATACTTATTAAGTTATTGTAGGAATTTACGACTTACAAAATGAAGAATTTTTAAATTGAATTAGTTTTCAATGTTTATAATTAAATAATTACTACTTATCTAATTTATGAGTAATTTTTCTGCATTTTCCTTACGAGATTCCCAAAAAGTAGAAAACCACAACAGCTGACGCTCTCATTATGCTATAACTCGCTAATTGCTGATTAAAATGATTTCTTCTGCTGGTTTTCCCCAAGTCAAATTCCCCGAGCGTATTGTAATTCCCATTGGTCAATTAATACTTTTTTTCAAAAGACGTCACTGATATTTCCGAAGAGGAGCTGTTTTGATTGGTACGAATAAACCCAAATGAAAACCATAAAAAATAATCAATCTTACTATAACAAAAAAAAGTAAATAAAAACGTAAGTTTTAATTTAGGGAAAGTGTGCTTCAATGATTGTTAAATGCAAGGTCTTATAGAGTGGAGCTCGCGTTACATGGCCATCAATCGTTATTTATAAAAACCGCATCGAACTCAGCAAAATTAATTATTTGTGGTTCAGTCGTGTGACAAATAGTTAACATTTTCTCGGTCCAATTTTTTGTCCCACGAGGAACCATACAGTGCCACAAACCAATTCCATATCTATAAGTGTTAAATTCAATTTTATTTTGTGTAAATTTTGGATTTACCAACAATGCCAGCCAACGACGAAAGAATCATGGGGCAAATCGAAGAAACCCCAAATCAATCTCTGGACTCAAGTGCTATAAATTCCGAAGACGAATTTGATTTCAAGTCAAAATTTTCATTTTCGCAATTCGTACAAGAATTCGATAAAATCAAACAAACGAAACAGGAAGATAATTTTGAAAGTTACGCCAGTCGAGAAAAGCATGAAAAATTCATCCGCAATTCCGTTGAAATCTTTATCAATGAGGGGTTGTTTCAAGCGACCGATCGGAAAAACCGCGTCAACGAATGGTGCGACCCTCAAGATCTGAACGGAAAAATCAATCTACAATTGCAACCCTTCCCTGAAAGCCATGAAAATCTTTTGGGACTGCTTAAAGATGTTATCAAATATTCGGTCAAAACCGGCCATCCGTATTTTGTGAATCAATTGTTTTCGAGTGTGGATCCGTACGGTTTGGTCGGACAGTGGCTGACCGACGTTTTGAATCCGAGTGTGTATACGTACGAAGTTTCGCCCGTATTTAGTCTGATGGAAGAAGAGGTCTTGAAAGAAATGCGGCAAATTGTTGGCTTCAAGGAAGGTCGAGGCGATGGCATTTTTTGTCCAGGAGGCTCTATGGCCAATGGCTACGCCATCAACTGTGCACGTTTTTACAAATTTCCAAATATCAAGGTTTGTTACATTCCTACCAATTTACTAGTAATTTTTTGTCTGACAACTATTTTCATTAATTTCACTCACACCTTTACAATATTAATTATTTTGGTTTTCATTTTGTATTTAATGCCAAATTTTTCAATTAATTATTTTTTGACTATGTGTTTTTGATAATTAATAATTGAACTCCAACGAAAAAAATCCATGCAAAATTAAAACAAGTTTAGTTCTTACCTTTCAAAAAAAAGTAAATTGAAGTATTATTGAAGGTGAAACCTCTTTTGCTTTTCATTTCTTGAGAGTAAAAAAAATTACCTTGTTAATAAGTTACACTACCGGAAAGTGAAGTGAAGAAGAAAGAGAAGAGCAAAAAAAAGTATTCCCTTATGAAATTGTAGTAATATTTTATATTAACCTGATCTGAATTGATTCTCCAATTTCAATTATTTGTTAAAGGTTTAATTGTTGATTCCAATATTGAAAGCTTCACACTCAACAAATTATATTATGATGATTAGAATTTTTTTTTTTCTTAAATTTTTAAAGTCGCTTCAACTTCTAGGGCTATTAGCGACTACGCATAGTGGTACTATGCCTAGTAATTAATTAGATTTTTGATAAAATAATAGATTTGAAGTGAAAAAAATTTGATATAAGCTGAATAGAATTTATTATCGGGATTTATATTAAGTCAACGGAGACTTGTGGTAAAAATATTTAGGGAGCTAAATTTTTACATCATAATTTTACGAAGATTAAATTTTATAAATGTTACAAAACTTAGTAACTCCAGAGCAGCGGTTGGGGAACTTTTTTAACCATTACCCCAAAATATTTTTGCCTAAGTCGATATTACCCCCTCATTTTGAAAAGGAGGCAATCAATGTAGGTAAATGAACGATAAATAAAACATTATTTATTGAATTAATTTACACGGATAAAATAAAGTTGCATGAAAATAATAAGTATGTAACATAGGCAAACAAAAAAAAAAATCAATTGAACACTTTCCCCTTCAGGTTTTGGAGAATTGATGTTGCTTCATTTTTGACACAATAACTTCAAAGTTGGGGATTTTTGATTTAAGTTTAAAGAATTGTTTGTAAAAATACTAACACGTTTAAAAATAACAAAGTAGAAAAAATTCCTTGGTACTCCCAAAAATTTTATTTTTACCCCATGTGGGGTAATTTACCCCGGTTCCCCGACCACTGTTCTAAAGCGAACATTAGAGACTTCGTTTTCATCTTGAAATATTTTTTCTTAATATTACCTATGCAGTAATGCATTAAATTTTGTATAATTCTGTAATTTTTAAACATATTTCAAAGATTTTTCGAATCTACGTGAACGGTGAAAGCTTGAAAGCTATGAACGCTATGAATGTGAAAGCTATTTAAGACATTTCAAATTAAAGATTTGTTCAAATCGTGTTTTTTTTTTTTCAGAAAGTTGGATTACACGGTCTTTCCAGACTTGTTCTATTCACGTCAGAGGACGCACACTATTCGATTCAAAAATTAGCCTCGTTCTTAGGTTTGGGATCTGATAACGTGCTCTCAATCAAGACCGATTCTAAGGGTAAAATGACGATGAGTCATTTGACTGAGCAAATTGAGCGTAGCATCCAAGACGGAGCGGTTCCTTTCATGGTTTCTGCAACTGCTGGTACTACGGTGCTAGGAGCTTTCGATCCATTGGAAGAAATAGCTGATATTTGTGCCAAATACAATATGTGGATGCATGTGGATGCGGCCTGGGGTGGAGGTGCACTAATGTCAAAAAGCTATCGTCACTTACTTAAAGGAATTGAACGGTATACATTTTTTAAAAATTTTTTTGAAATCATGATTTGACAATTTTTTTCTTACACTTAGAGCGGACTCGGTAACTTGGAACCCACACAAATTATTATCAGCTCCACAACAATGCTCCACTTTACTATTACGACATGAAAATGTTTTAAATAACGCCCATTCTGCCAATGCTACATACTTGTTCCAAAAAGATAAATTTTACGATACGTCTTTCGACACAGGCGACAAACACATTCAATGCGGTCGTCGTGCGGATGTCTTGAAATTTTGGTTCATGTGGAAAGCCAAAGGAACAATCGGATTTCAACAACACATTGAAAAAGTTTTTGCCAATGCAGAATTTTTCACGACATCCATCAAAAACCGTCCTGGTTTTGAAATGGTTATCGAAGATCCTGAATGTACAAATATATGCTTTTGGTATGTCCCACCAAGTTTACGAAACCACCAAGATACAAACAGTTTGGAGTACAAAGAACGACTACACAAAGTTGCACCTAAAATCAAGGAACGAATGATGCGTGAGGGATCGATGATGATCACGTACCAACCATTGCGGGAATATCCTAACTTTTTCAGATTGGTTTTACAAAATTCTGGATTAAATTATTCCGACATGTTATACTTTATTAGTCAATTTGAACGACTCGGTGAAGATTTATAGATTTTAATTTATTATTTGTACAACGATTTGTAGCAGTAGCTGTTTTATATGTTAGTGAATAGCAGTCTTTGATATTTTACTGATTTATTTTACTTAATTATCACATAATTCAGTTATATAGAAAACAGTATTAGCGTCAAATTGCTTTAAATGTGCATAGTATTACCAAAATTATTTATATTCTCATCCTATACAACCTTTTCGTTTGTAATTTTATTTATATTCTTGTAGTTTTTAAAATATATATATTATTAAAAATACATATCTTATCTTACAACCATCCATACCTAATTTTAAGGCGTTGTTCGTAATTAGGCGATACGCAAAAAATCGTAAGAAATATATTGGGATAATATATTGCTATATATCCTTAATGGGCTCCACACACGTTAAGAGCTGCATCGCCACTTGCATCGCGTAAGGTGGCGATGGATGCATCTAAGATTTGTAACCATGTTGTTTCAACTGCTTTTACACGTTATACATCATACATACGTCATACATATCAGTTTATTCACAATTTTTATATTTTAGTAGCGTGATACTTCATAGTGAGACCGCACACGTTGCAACTTGTATCAGCTGCATGAGATCTGCATCGGGATTACAGTACAGTGATGCAAAGAGCGACACCCGCTGATACCGATGCAGCGATACTGAGACCGGTCCATACACGTTGAGATCTGCATTGCCACTTATCTCATGCATCAGTATCGCGATGCAGATCTCAACGTGTATGGAACGGCTCAGTATCGCTGCATCGGTATCAGAATTGCATAAGAATGTTTATGACCGTGGATGATTAATCGGTCTTACCTGGTGTGACTGGTTTGACCTGGCGTAGTATTACAGTTGACCACATGAAGTACTAATGATTACACACACAACATGATTACTTTAAATTCTGTTGGGAGTAAAGTGAATCGCTCTAGTCTATCAAACCAACCCGCTCCACTAGGGATGTGAGATTAATGGAAAATAATCGATTAAATAAAAATCGAAAAAATCGATTTTTTTCTATTATTTAAAATTCTACTTGCTTTTCATATTCCAATAATGATGAAACCTAAGAGATTCATACTAACAATTAATCAGATTAAAAATCAAATAAAATGATATGAATAAAAAAATAACCAATTCAAAACTAAAAATTAAAGCAAATCTTCCATTAAACTTTCAAGGTAAAGGAATAAGGCAAATATGATTATTGATACACAATTTCAGTACCATTAAACGTTTTATTATATTAAAAATTAAATGATGAGCTTCCTAACAAAATTACAACCTTATTGCCTCAAAAACTATTTTCGATTTCAATCTTTTAATAATGAATTTTAAATTTAACAATCAAATATTTGAATGAATGTTTATTATATTTGAATGACAAGAATGAAAAAAACCGTTAGAGCTAGTTTGCATTTAAGTTTGCGCTGTTTATGAAAATCGATTTAAACGCGTAATTTATATAATCGATTATTTAAAAATCGATTAATATTACTATGAAAATCGATTATAAAAAATCGATTATTAGAAAATAATAATCGATTTAAATAAAAATCGATTATTTTTTAACATCCCTACGCTCCACTCCTATGGCTGTAAAGTGTAAACGACAGCATTAGGAAATACGCTCAGACCTACCAGCGACCACCAAGTCGGTGGTACTTCGAGAGATATGTCACCTGCAATAATACGCTGTAAAGTTGCGCGAGTATGAGCCTTTTTTATCGTCTCCCTTGATATTTTAAGGATCTGTCAGTGTATGTCGTGTATCGTTTACGATATATCGCCTATCAGCTTTGTTAGTATCAACCGTATGAACTAAAGGCGCCTGAGACGTTAAACCCAATGCATCTTACTCGACACATATTTGTTTGAGATTGAAAATTGGGGAAAAATGAGTATTAGTCGAACTTGAGTAAAGAGCACGTTCAAGTGTGATTGCATATTTGTTTTTCGGTGCGATACCGAGTTGCTAGTTGGAAACTATTCTTAATAATCTATCCTCAATATCTATATATAGTATATACACAAGGTCATTCTATATACCTTGGTATATACATACCAAAATTCGGAAATTTTATTGCAAAAATTGGTAGCTATTAGAGTTCTTCCAATAATTAAATGTTTGAAAAGAAATTTTAAGACTGAGAACACTCATCGTAAGTACTATGATACATAATAATGAGTAATATATACTTAATATAATTACTTACATACATTGTAAAAAACAATTATTTCGTGATACAATTTCCGAAATTTCGATATACCTATTTACTTATTGTGGAAAACGTTGGGAAGATTACTAAATATAGCTTTCTGTATCCTGCCAGAAAACAAATGTGCAATTGCATTTTTTTCACACTTCCATATTCATTATTACCGGAAAAATGACGGTAATTGTAAAAAATAAACTAATTAACTTCCCGTTAAAAATAAGCTTATCAAGATAAGGGGCGACAACCATATCAACTTCTTGTATTTTGTTTATATGTTACCGTTAAAATATATAATCCCATTATTTCATGGAATAGCTAAGTGGACCAACCACTAAAGTTTTGAATGGGAAACCGGAAGTTTATAGAAGAGGAAGTTTTGCACAAATCCTACCCCCGAATAGACTTGGGACCCCAGAACAGAGGAGCAATCCCGGGATATTTTTTCCCATATATTTCATGAATTACCTAGTTATTACATGAAATAAGGGATTACACGCTTTAACGGTAACATATGTACATTGTATTGGATAAAATTGGTGTTTGGTCCAGAAAAATGGTGAGGAAAACCAAACGAAGGAAAATGTATCACATTTGCCAACCCTTACACATAGAGAAATAAACTTATAAAGATTCTATATAAAGTGATGTGGCGACTAAGTGATCAAATAGCAGAATCAATCAGCGACTATATAAAGGTCAGCAATCGCCGGTGAAAATCAAACCTTTAGTCTACTCAACAATGAACACTGACAGACTTCGAGATGCCAACCGTCATACGTAATGGTATGTCCCTTCACATGCTTATTAAGCCATAAGAAGCCAGTGATTACCAACAAAAAAGAATAAAATTATTTGTATTATTGTGATTACTGGCATTTTGAGATGTCCCATTTTTGTGACATTTAAATACAGCCATTTGAAAGCCTTCTAAGCCAATGATTCTTAAACTTTTTGACGTTACGACCCCCTTGAAAAGTTATTTTTCATACATGTACTAGTCAATGCATTTGCTAATTATTTGTTACATTTGTGACTCTTCGCCGCTCGCGTGCCAGTAGTCCATGGTCCCCCAGGTGGTCCAACACTTTAAAAAGCACTGTTCTAAGCTAATCAATTTAAGTATTTTTTTCGTTTCATCCATTCCGTCTTTTTACTTTCTTCTACTACTATATATATAGTAAAGGAAGTATTGTAATCGGGTCGAATTTTCGAATTTGAGCTTTCACCGGAAATACATGTTTTTAAGTCCCTTAAGTCCAAAAAAGTGGTTTTTAGAAACATGTCTGTGTGTGACAGCTATATCGTATCGAAAGCTTTACCCGAATTTCACTAAACTTGGAATTTAGCCTTCATATTATATCTAGTTGTGCCGCGAAGCTTTTGGTTAAAATCGGTTAGCCGAAAGCTCTACTTTATTCTTGGAGTTTATGAGCCTTTTCAAGTTTTTTCGAAAATAGCTCCAACGATTTTCTTTAAACTTGCTACAGTTTTTAGACTCATTAGTGGCTACAACTTTTTGAAACTTTTTCATGGGAAAATTCGAATAAGGACGGTTCTGGGGTGAAGGTTGGAAATCCGTATACCTATATGTACATTGTACATATAAGCTGTATAGTGTATATTACTTTCTTTTACTACTTACTAGTAAAGGTAGTATTGTAATCGGATCAAATTTTCGAATTCGGGCTTTCACCGGAAATACATGTTTTGCGGTCCCCTGAGTCCAAAAAAGTGGTTTTTAGAAGCATGTCTGTGTGTGACAGCCATATCGTATCGAAAGCGTTATCTGAATTTCACCAAACTTGAAAATTTGCCTTCATATTATGTCTAGTTGTGGCGCGAAGCTTTTGGTTGAAATCGGTTAACCGAAAGCTCCACTTTTTTTTAGAAGTTTTTGAGCTTTATCAATTTTTTTCGAAAACGGCTCCAACGATTTTCTCTAAACTTTCTATAGTTCTTAGACTGATTGATGCCCACAACTTTTATTTGAAACTTTTTCCTGGAAAAATTCGAATAAGGGCGGTTCTGGGGTGAAGGTTGGAAATTCGTATATAGATATAAGTTCTATGCATATAGTTGTTTATATTTATAGTTATAAAGTGCTTATATTTCAAATATTTTATACCAACAGCGAGTTTCATAATTGAAAGTAAAAGAAAGTACTGTGACGCCTCACACCAGATATTTTTTAATTATAAACATATGATAAGTGTACTATTATAAGGTACATGGAAGGACATAATATAATTCCACATTAATTAATAAAGGGATACTTAAATTATGTTACCATTTAGAGTCAAATTTCTAAAATATTTTGAAACATAACTTATAGAAGGTAGAGATAAGGAGTACCATCGCATATGTCTGTTTGGCTTAAAAAGTATCCACAGAAAAACATGAAATGAAGAAGCCAGAATAGCGCTGGTGCAGCAAAGGGTATGGTCTGACCTTAACTCTTTTAGATGAATTGAAGCTTGCAGAGTTGAAGTAGTAAATATTTGTGAGTATTTGTATAAACTAAAGTAGTTTATGATTGTATTATTGTTGGAAGTTAAAGGGAACGGCATAATGGCCAAACTCCATAGAATTGGTCCTCTGATGCAGTAACGCTACCTGTCTTTATGGTTATTCAGGGATACTATTTATAATACAGAGAATGTATTCCTTCACTCTATCCAAGGATAGATGATTGTTAGGATGAATAAGGGAATAGAGCAAATTTATTGAGCTGGCCTTTAAGCATACCAACGGCCAACTAAACAATCTCGCTTCAGATTTCCAACAGTCAACATCACGGATCCCAAGTTAAATCATTAAGACATTACATTGTAAATTATAACTTTTGTAAAATACCTAAATACACACTTTTCCCCACATAAAACTTACGGTCAACTCACCAAAATCCATCCTCATCGTTAAAGTGGTAACAGGTTTTGGGAATAGATTTAAGGATTTGAGCTCGATGTATAAAAATAAAAACAAGAAATTTGTTAAGAGTTTCTTTATATTTACATTAAAATAATATTGTTTACAATATCTTTGTCAATAGAAATCTTTACTCTGCATATTCCCCCTTCTGGATATTCACAATAAAATATATTATAATTTGGCGATTGATTCATTGTTATTATACTAAATGTTATTTTAAGAGAAAGTAAAAGTGTAGAGCACACATAATATCATACAATGGACTAAAAATTTTCAATCGATTAATTTAATATATTATTTAGTAAAATATACATATTTAATATAAAATAAAATTTCATTTATCTATCTTTACAAATTTTTCTACAAAGTTTAATGTCAGTTATTTTCAACAAAATATCTGTTTCTTTACTGAAAAAATTTAATTTTAGAAAAAAAAAAAGTATTTATGAAATCATTGCTTTATTAAATAACAGTTAAACTAACATAACATAAATGTAGACAAATTTTTTTACTCGCATCAACCAAATTTCGTTAAATTTTCATTTTTCGAAACGTAACATCATACTGTGTTAACTAAATGCTTGAAAGAAGAGATGCATAAATCTATCGAAATAAGAATAACAATACTGACAGTATGATAGTATGCTAGAAAATGTGTCGATTAGAATAAATGAACCAAGTACACTTCCTTATTATGATGAAAAAAAAAGATCTACATGTTCCAACAAAAATTAAATACGATCTAACCACTATACCGAGAGTGATACAAAACTATTATATTGCGTAATATTTCGTTTTAAAATGTCGGCACATGGGCCCAAAACTCGTTCGAATCTGTAAAGAAAAAAAAATAGAACAATTAGTTTAGTTGATCTCGCTTATTATTGAAGGTGTCTATTTTTAGAGGTCTTAAAGAAATAAATAATCATGTTATTTTTATTACCTAATACAATTACTAGGTGCCATCACAAAATATAAATATAAAGCAAAAATTACACTATGAGTTTTTGGTGGTCATTTTTTGCACTTGCACATTTACGGTGTGCATTAAAAACAATGCTCTGTATTTGTTGTGTTTATAATGATAATTCAATTCATCTCAGTACTGCAATGGAAAAAGTATTCCACTTTATTGGTTTTTGTCGCTTTCTAGTACCTAATAGATACGTGTCATCCAACTTTATCAATTCCTAGTAGTATACATCTGAGATATTCAGATCCGAAAGTTCATATTCATAACGTCCCTGGTATTATTATTATATCCTATGGTACTAGATAATAAACTAGATAGTACTAGATAAACAAAAAGCACAGAAAAGAGGATAAGATAAATAAACGTTGAATTTCGTTTTGACAAACAAAATGTCGAGAAGAAGAACTAAACACTGAGATCTATCGCGGATCCCCAGAAGTCCGCGGACCAAACGTTAGGAACCCCTAGTATAAAGGTTAAATTTCAACAATGAAAGTCTATGTTACTAAGGGGGTGTCTATTAATTACGTGAGGCGTTCAGGGGAGAGGTGGGGTCAAGCCAAATTTCATCTAATCTTACTTTAGGGAGAGCGAAGGTCTCGGTGAATATTACGTAATTTTTTTGCAAGAAACAGTACAATTGCAAAAAAATTGAATTCAATTAAGCAAAGCATCTTCCTACACTAAAAATGGCCAAATATTACATAATAATATTTATCAATATTTACATTAAAAACACACGTTTGAAAAATCTCACGTGAGATTGGGGGCTGGGGGAGGGAGTTGTGCCAAATCTGACGACATTTCATCAGAGGAGGGGTCCAAAAATCGACAAGAACGCCTCGCGTAATTAATGAATGCTCCCTAATATGATTTATTATATATACTTCTGCTAGAATATATTTTTATACGACTTTTTGCAGTTTCATCTACTTAAAATTTATCAATTAAGTTCTAAATGGTCTAAAAATTATTGTTACTTTAAAAATCAATTAATCATCAATAGAATTTATTTTACGCTGAGCAAAGTGGGTAGGTAATAGCTATTTACATTATAAATTTTAAAAAAGAAATAATTATATATTGAGAAAAATCTGAACATTTGGGATGTGTAAAGTATCACGCTTTTGAGATTTCATGCCGCTCTTAAAAATATATTTAATCTTCGAGATGTTAATACCTTTGATTTATATTAATATAGAAAATTATTTAGGCCTATAATATCTCAATTTATAAAATATATTTAAGAGTGATAGAACATAACGATACGGTTGCCAAAATACTCGTAGTTTATCTTCAAGCACGCGCGTTGAATTACACGCTTCAGTTTTTTCAGATGTCAACCTAAAGTATCTAAAAATATTTTTTATTTAACATATAAATCGATAAATAAAAAGATAGATGACACACCCACATTGAAATCTAAATTATCTTTTTGTTATAACTCTAAAAAATGATTTCTTAAAGCTCAACCTTTTATTCAATAAAAATGTGTGTATAAATATTTACCTTGCCCTATCCAATTTGACACATTTAAGTGGTCCTTTGGCAACAACTGTCGCAGCTCGTGGTCGGTCCAACAATAAAGCAATCTCTCCGAAGTAATCACTTGGCCCTAGACGTCCAACCTCGGTCGGTTCTTCACCTTCTGCTCGATACTGTAAAACAAGTGCGGTGCCTTCGACAATAATATAGAAATCGTCACCGGGTTCACCTAGAATTAAACAAAAAATAAATATTATAAAACTTAAAAGCACAGTATTAATGCTACGCTAAAGATAGAATTATGCTAAAGGCAGCGCAAGTCTTATTTATAACTAGATAAGAAAAAAATACCAAGCTTTGTTACTAAAAATATTAACTAGAAAAAAATAAAAATCCATAAAGGAAAAATACTGGAGTAGGAGAAAAATTCAGCAGGCCCTCGCATCCTCTTTTCTGCTTTTTCTTTATTTTTACAAAATCACGGCTTCTTGTCCTCAAAATACATTTTTGGCTGTATCGAATTACAGAAAAACTTTTTTCTAAAATCCTTACCCCTTTGAAATTAAAGCCTCGGAAGAAATCTCTGTTAGCTTCCTCACCTCACTATATGTTTATAAATGTAACTAAAAATGCAATTACAACTCTGCAGTTAGTAAGACCATTGATTAAATCAGCGGTCGGGGAACTTTTTTAACCATTATTCGAAAATATTTTTGCCTAAGTCAATATTACCTCCTCATTTTTAAAAAGAGGCAATCAATGTAAATTAAACATTATTTATTGCATTAACTTACACAGAAAATAAAAAAGTTGTACGAAAATAGTAAATACACCTGCATATGTAATAGACAAATAAAATAAAATTGTCATATTGGAACAAACAAAACAAAAATTAATTGAATAGTTTCCTCTTCAGGTTTTGGAGAAATGATGTTGCTTCATGTTTGACATAATTTTTTTTCTCCGCTATATTAATTTGCAATTTCTCCTTGGACATTAAGCAAATATGATGAATGCACAGGTGGGAAAGACTGCACCCCCCAGAAGGGGTATCTTAAGGTGTTAGTGGTTCTCTAAAGGGTAACTCCAGAAATGAGACGCTATTCAGTCTTCGATGGTGGCCGGAATTATCCAGGAGATTGACAGCCAGATAGTTGGGGTGTTCGTTCAGTCTTTGCAAGTATTTTTGGCTGAATCTGGCTATCTCACTTCTCACTGTAGCAGCCACTTTGAGGTCCCGGTGGATGGCGTGATTGGAGACGTACCAAGGGGCGTCAGTTAGATTTTTGACGTAATGACTTAAAAATTGGGCCTTTTTGATTTAAGTTTAAAGAATGGTATATAAAAGTACTACTTAAAACGTTTATAAAATAAAAAAGTAGAAAAATTCCCTTGTTACCCCCAAAAATTTCATTTTTACTCCATTTGGGGTAATTTACCCCGGTTCCCCGACCGCTGGATTAAATAGATAAAAACTGTAGTTACTAACATTAACTACTGCTATCACTATTCTATGGCAAACCAGAGAATAATTTTATGGACCTTTTCTTTTGATTTAAAGATAATTACCTAGATTCTTTCTATCTATCTATTATGCTTTTACTAAATACAAAACTGTAATTATTTTTAATTACATTTACAGACCTACGACACAGAAAAGGAGTATTTTCTTCCAAAAGCAATTTTTTCCAAAGTAGATGGGAGATTTTGGAAAAAAGTTCTGTAATTCGATATAATCAAAAATTCACTCGAAAAGCCATAAACCATTATTTTGTAATAACAAAGAAAACAGGAAAAGGGATGGGGGGGGCTAGTGCATTTGTCCTAAACCCGGATTCTCTATAGTACTTAGATAAAAAAAATTTCTTTCTCATAATGGATTTAATCACAGTTTCAAAAATAATCACGAAATGCTTTGATTTTGAAGGCATGAAGAAGACGTGCCAATTGCCAATTAACAATCAAACGGTGTTGTTAAGAAACATACTACGCCCGTTGTAGAAGAACATGTTTCAAAATTGAGGTATTTTGAGTAAGTAACAGATTTTAACTGTTGGTAGGCTAAAGTTTATAGATAGAAGAACGGAATAAGTCTTTTTCCCTTTTGTTCCGTAAAAAGGCGGATGCGTTTTTATTCAACGCCGTAAGAAACCATTGTGTACGAAAACTTGCGAAGCGATTTATTTAAAATAGTAAATTTTGAGATCTGTTCTTATTTTACGACAGTTTCCATATAAATAATATAATAGCCATAGCAAAACACATTAAGTTAGATATTAAAAGAAGTTTAATAAGTTCTCTACCAATGTTTACCCAACTATAGCGTTTTGATAAATTTTGTTGTTAAGTACCATAACAGTCTTAAAAACTTTAAATAAATTTTAGCAAAATGATAAACAACTGTTTTAAAAAATCAATGATTTTAAATACCTTGACGGACAATCGTTTCCTTGTCATCAAAATTAACTGGTTCGAGGGCGTCGGCCACAGTTAATCGTTCCCATTTGTCGAGACTCTCCAAAATCGAAACACGAGACAAAAACTCTTCGTACATCTTACGTTTACGGATTGTCGATCCCATTAAAATTCGTCGATATGAGTCACGATCGATGCCCCATAACTTCACATCGGTTTTGGCTCGGACTGTTGCGGCACGTGGGGTTCCATAAATAAGAGCCAGCTCACCAAAGCTGCCTCCATCACCAATTGTAGTCACCAGTTCAGAATTAACATACACCTAGAAACATAATATATTATTTTAGCTTTGCCTATTAAAAGTCTACTCTTAAAATTATACGACTTACCTCAACTTCACCTTGGTCAATCACATAAAAGTTATCACCCTCATCTCCCTGTTGAATGATTGCCTCACCCGATAAACAGTTTACAGGGAACATGGCGTCGAATATGTCGCTCCGTTCGTTTTCGTCCAAGTGGGAAAACAAAACATTTTTTGCTATAGCCTTTGAAAGCGCAGCCATTGTTTTGTAGTCTTTTGGAACAACCTATTAAAAGTTAAGTAATTAATTTTTTTTTCGTCGACGGATTATGATAACATACTTTTTTTACGTAGCTAGTCGCATCTTCTTCGGTAACAGGTTCGGCTGAAATCCCTCCACGTCGACGAACTGGTTGTTGTGCGTGCATAACAGGCATTGGAGATAAGTCGGTGTCTGTATCTTCTGGAGACGCTCCAGCTCCTCCCGACGCATTTTTTTTCGCATCATGTGCTTGCTCCTGTAAATAAATAAAAACCCAAATTAATATAAATTTAAAAGTTAAAATCCTTAGAATATTTATCGACTATGTACCTACATATAAAATATTGCTTTGATATTGGAAATAAATTAAAAATATAGTGAAACACATTTATAAACATCCATTGCCAAAATGTACCTCCTCTTGTTTAATCTTAAAGACTCAAAAAATACACTTAATTTGTATGCAAGGTTTGAGTCTACTTTAAAGCCTCGTCTACGGATTTTTATTTTTATCTCATTTTGGATTTTATATCATTTTTAACTATAATAATTGCAATGATTTCGCCAACAGGAATAGTTAAACTAACCGTTTAATCTTGTCGTCTTTACATTTATGCCACCCGGGGATACGACCCCCTTTGCTCCCCCAACAACTAATATTGTAGCCCCTATTGTGATTATTTGTTATTATGATTCCATACGTTTTTTTTCTTCTATGACAAATTAAAAATAGTTTCTCAGATATACAAAATAGTTTCATTCGCCAATACCCTAGATAAAACATCCTCGTGATATCACTACGTTTAAAATTTAATTTGAATATTTTTAATTTTTGGAAGATTTTAAAGCAAATGTACTTAAAGCACATTATATATGTAAGTAACTTCCCAAATTTAAATACCTATGAAGTTAAAAAAATCGGGTTCTTTAAAAGCTCCAAAACCCCTTGAGTACAAGCACAACCAAATCATGATTAATGGATATACGAACGCAGTGAAGTTAGCATTTTTTTTTATTGGAAGTTTCGCCCCTGAACCTCCACTAGAGAAAAATCTTCAAGATTTTCCTACATTTTTTTGAATTTATTATATTTTTAGTAACTTAAAGTATAATTTAAAAGAATTGCAAAGGGAAGAGAAAAGAAAAAAATAATAGGGAATTTTTATTTAATTAATTATTGGAAATTATTCTGTTAAGAATATTTTTTTCACCTTTTTGGCCATTTTTTAATTGGAGGAGATTTTATCTAACAATCTTTTGTCTTAGAAATATTTTATTGAGTTGATACAAAAGTTTTGACGTTTTTGTATGATCCCAACGAAAAAGAAAATCTCGGAACTGACGAATAACATCCATTTTGAAATGATTCTATTGTATAAAGGATGCTTCCCTTGAACTTTTTATTGAGTTTTGTCCCAGTCAGGGTAAAGTGAAGACCCCTTATATTTTTTCAAAATGTTGGTCGATAAAGTGCATATACGTCAGTTTACTGTATGAATTCCGTAAAGGCAATACTGCAACTGTGGCAATCAAAAACATTTGCGATGTGTGTGGAACAGATGTCATCAAAGTTCGACCAACACAAAGATGGTTTATAAAATTCCAATCTGGGGATTTTTCATTAATCAATAAACCACGGGCCGGGCGGCCTTTGAGGTCTGATAACGACAATTTAAGTCATAATTAACACCAATCCACGTCAAACAACCAGGGAGATCGCGTTGAAGATGGGATATTATTGATTAAAAAAACAATAAAAATATTTAAAAAAAAAAATTTTATTTAAAAAAACGTTAAAACTTTTGCATCAACCTAATATCTTTGAGATATTTTATCTTGTGATATTTCATCGCTAATTTATCTTTTTCGGAAATTTTAAAGACAAAACAAAATGTACTCGTTTCTAAAAATAAAATAATGATGGCTAACTATCGCAAGCTTAATTTACTACTCAGCTTTAAGCCCTTAATTGCAATCCTTAGCCATTAAATTAGAACCACTTGTATATTTTTGAAAGTTCGTTAGAAATGTGATTAAAAACAAAAAATATTTTACAGAAAAATTAATATGGGAGGGTGATAGGAGGTGATATGTAAATAGTAAATATAGACTTATGAATGCACATTTCACATCCCTAAAAATGTAAATTTTAACAAAAAATCAAAATTAAATATCATTTAAGGTTTTCAAAAATTATGATAATTTGTTTATTTATTTTATGTACAGAAAGCAATTGTTAATAAATAAAAAATCTTTTATTACGACAAATTATTTTCGTTCCTTCAGTTTCATAACAATCGTTTTCCATAACTTGAGAATAAATAAAACGCAGATATTCATTAATTATACCAGAATATATTTTGTCTTTGACGTAAACGACATTCCTTTATTCATACAAAAAAAAATATAAACCCTTGATTTTTCATATTGTATTTACTTTTAAATAGAAAAAAAAATCACTAAATAAAAAATGTGAAATGCTCTTAACCTTTTTTTTTTTTTCGTAACCACAAACGACATAAAATCACAAATGTAATTTTATACGAAATAGAAAATACGTTCATCTCAAATATTGTGTGTTTTCAACGCAAATGAAAAACCACTTAAAACACGCGATCATGCTGAATAAGCGCCTCTCATCGTGACCTAAAAGGACTTGATTGCTTCTACTATTCTCTTTATATTCACAAATTTAATGAATACACCTACAGGAGAACAAAGGAAATGTTTAGAGAATCAAATATAACACTACAATACATTGACAAAAACAGTACACTCCTGCAGGACATTATTAGATGGTTTTTGATTTTGAATTATAAATCACCATTGATGTTTACTGACAACAATTCAGTTATAATTTGATTAAATCGTGTATATACGATATATCAGCTTACTTTTTTTCCAAAAAAATAGCGTGGCTAATCTAATTTTAAACAATTTTTTTTATATTGAAAAATTGTTATTTTTATACTCTTTAAAACCCTCTTATTATATTCATGTCTTCGTTTTATCTAACGATGTTTATTATTTGCATTATTTTGCATACGATATTACAACTATATTTTAACATAAGCTTTACTTTATTTAATTTCTTAAATCAAAACAAAAAAATCAAAAAGTAAAACTTAATGACAGTAATGTTCAACATGATGAACCGCAGTTGTATTAAAATATGCTAAATTGTTAAGACCATGAGTTTCCCACATAAAAGCAAAAATATTGACATATTCTGATCTGTTAATGTCATTTTTATTTCAAAAATATAAATTCTAGAATAATTTTATTTGAGTCATTTTTCTCAATAATGTGAGTTTATTTCTTCAATGGAAATATTTAAGGGTTGTTTGTACTTGCACTTATGAACACACTGTTGAACGAATTAAGAAACTTCAAAAGTAAAAATCCTTTGCTTAAAAGCGTGGAAATTTATAATTACAAAAGTAAAAAGCAGTATTTGGGAAAGGCGATAATTTATAAATAGAACTCAAAAATTACAAAAATAGCAATTCCCTCTTTGAAACTTAAGGCAAGTTCACAGGTTTAAATCTCATTGATTCAGTTTGATTGAATCGATGAAATTGGAACGTGTCAACACACTTTTCATAAAATTGGTCATTAAAATAGCAACTTGTAACAAAGTTGAACAGGTTCTACTTTCGATCAATTTGATTGAACTACGCAGTGAATACTGTTAATTGTGAATAAGAGTTTATGGCAACTGATCTATTTCAAACCTTTTAAAAATTTTCAAAGATTTCTCTAAGATATCAACACTTCAAAGCGTTCACATCTTATTTTGTATCATTGTCAAATTGTTATCGAAGTTTCAATGAAAATTAATTTTTAATAAGACTTTCGAGTTTCGACTGTGAACTACATCGAACTGTGTAAACAAGCAACACAAACAGCATAATTTATTGAATGATCAATTCAAATGACCAATTTTCAACAAAATGTAATCAATCATATTGATTTATATAAACCTGCATTAGGAGTGGAATAAAAAAAAAATTTCCGTATTGCAAATCACAGTCCTTTTAGAAATAATTCTTTCGAATTGCATTTTCATGTTTTTATATTCAGTGGTCTAGTCTCCGGAGTATCAATCAGTCAAACACGGTATTGTTAAATACACAGAGAGATAATCTCAGGGACAGTCGATTTCATTATTAAGAAATGTTTTTTGCAAGCAATAAAAATCATGTGTCTCGTAGAGTGTGCCGTAAATGACAAACATACATAAATGTCAAAAAATTCGGACATTCCCATTTAAGATACTGTTCTTGTAGGTTCAAAACAAGCACAATTTAATTGGCCGTGTCTTAATAAAGCCATGCTTTTCTGGCTAAATCTGTTAGAGCAAACTTTACAAACTATAACGTTTCGGTTAATAACAAATCTAACTTCTTAACGGTTCTTAAGCATATATAGAATTATAAAAGTCTAAAACCAGCGTTTTAACTTTCATTCATATTCGCTTCATTGCTTTAACACAGCGATGTTAAAGTTTGTCTCCTTTCTATATCCTTCATGCTTAAATCTTATAATTTTCAAACATTCCAATCAATTTTACTTAAATGTAAGTACATAATATTTGAGAATAATAAAAAAATCGTACTAATTTATGAGAAATTTGCCAATGGCTTACAAGAAAACATTACGGAATATGAAAAATCAAACCTTCACAGTAAAAAAAAAACCGGTGTAAGTCCATGCGGTGTACGGTGTTAAAATTTTCGGTGTTAAATTCAACACCGAAACCGGTGTGGAAGTATATTATATATATAGAATATTTTTAATAATTTTTTAACATACACCGATATGGAGTAACTTTACTCCGCTGTAACACCGTTTCACACCGAATTTTTAACACCACAAAAGAGCATTGTAACACCGGTGTTACACAGCGGTGTTAAAACGAGTCCATTTTAACACCGCTTTTTTTACTGTATTGCACCAAAAAGCAATTCCTTAAAACAACAACTCTTTGATAAAAAAAACTTTTTATGAATAGATCTGAAATGTCGATCGATAAAGTATTTTTAATAAAACTTAATGACTGAAAAATATTATTATACGGTTCAATTTTTCAATCTTCTTTTGGTAACCATGGAGTTTTATTAATGTAACTCAGTTTCAATCATCTTCTGAAAAAAATGTATCAAATAAAATATCATGTTTTGAATAATAAAGTTCTCATTATAAATATTTTTTTGTAACATACATCAGGAAGATTTTATCAATTTTAAATCAACATATTTCACTTCATAAAAAAAAAACAGTTTTGACAAATTTCTTAGAAACACAAATCAAAAATACTTTCATATATAAGTAATGTAAATATTTATCGTGCTATGTACTAACGATATGAAATAGCTTCCACTTACAATTAGAGGAATAATTTAAAGTTATTGTAATGCTCCGAGAAACTAAAATTTGTAAAAGAAGTTTGTTGAAAAATATATAAATTGAAAAAATCAGAAACGCATGGAGTAAGGCGTAATTAGTCTAATTCTAATATATCCATTTTCCCTGTGATTAATCGCTTCTAGGAACTTGCACAAAATGTTCAATTACTGAAACGTTTTCACGTATTTTACCCCAATTTTCTTAATTAGGTCGCTATTGAAGCTTCTCCTACGTAATTTTTCAATATGCAGATTTTCAATTTTTCATCGCCATACCAATAGAAAAAGCTCTATGCTTTCTTCAATGCTGGTTTTTAATTATTAAAACTTGAATTACTGCAGAAGTATTACTGCAGTTACGTTTTTATGCAAAAGTCTGCAAAACTTTGCATCCTCGGAATTTATGTAAGTTTTTTTTTTTATTTAAATAATTTAAAGTTTGCCCTACAACGTATCTAACTTTAATTAATTAATGCAAATTTCAAAGCATTGCCGCTCTTGAATTATGACGATTTTGAAATTAAGTTTAATAATATTTAATTATCAAAAGTCACGCATTATTTAATTGAGCATCTATAAAATAAATAGCAAAATATTGTCCCGGGACTTCGAACACCTGTCACGAAATCTCTTCTACAGTATGATTATAATTCCACTTAAATTGTTTCCTATACTTAATGCTTATTATTCATATAAATGTTATTATCCTTAAATTATTCTGAAAGCTAACGAGCTGTTTGAACGCTACAGACTTGGAAAAATAAGGTATGTACTCTTTATTCCATTACAAAACTAATATTTACGTAGCATTTTTTTTAAATTAATTGAATGTGAATTTAATAAAATTGATATTTGATCCTTTGTTTGAAATATATAGAATAAGTAAAAGAATAACTTAATTAAATTAACATCCGAGTGAATATCAATAATTCAAGTAGTAACCATGTAATTTATAATAAGTAACTACAAATAATAAACTATAATATAATACTTTCAATTAATTTTATTGGCTTTTGTTCTTATTTTTGAAATGATATTTCTTCTAATGCGATAAATTGGATGGAATTGAAGAACACTTAAATTAATCGCTTAAGTAAACACGATAGCTATCAGGCAATCAGTTACAAAAAAATTGTTTTAAAAAAGCGAAAAAAATGCTTTTGTCGAAATGAATTACATAATAAAGTATGTAACTATCCGACGAAAATAAAATAAAAATGAAATAAAGCCTTCTATATGTATATCAAAAAATATGAAGCAATTTTAATTTTGTTTTTTAAAATTTTTTTGTTAATTAAAATCAAGGGATTCAATTTGGCCAAGTAGCTGGACATTTTTTTAAATAAATTGTGTTTTTGCATTTAACTTATGATGAAATAACTTACGAAGGCATGCCTCACTTGGTTTGACATTTAAATACTAATATTTTACTTGAGTTTGACCTGATTTCAAGTCAAATTTATAGGACCAAGTCAAACCAAGTCAAAGAGCTTTAGAATCAAATTATGTTGTGACCCTTTATTAATATCGAATGGATCACCCTATGTCGTTTAAATATTTTTTGCTTAATGAACTTTATAAGAACAACAAAATGATTGCAAGAAGTAGGCTCGTAATAGATATATATTTAATGATTACAATAGCTTCTGATTTTTGTGTGTGTTTTAAGTCGCTTTAACATCTTTAAGGTCGTATCACGACTGTCTTACACACAGAAAATTTCTGTTGGTCATAAATCTTAGATCATAACTTCATAAGTCTTATATCAAGGATTCAACGGTAATCGAACACAGTACCACGGACGCACGGAGCGGAGATCAACTACTAAAACCGCTGCACCGTTAAGTGGAATTGAGAATTAATTTTAGATTTTTAGTAAAAATGGTAGAGGACTGAGGAAAGAGTCAAAAATGGAATAGAGGTACTAATCTGAAATATTGTTTTTTTTTTGGGTTTATAAGATGCTATCTTTAATTAAGAATCAGTAAAACAAAGTTCAAAGAGTATTACTCACTCTGGAAACTCTTTTGTGGACAGCTAATACACAAAATTGTAAACAGCAGTGGTTACCTTTCTGATTTTCATAAAAGTAATAAGATTGCTGGGATATTGTATAATTGTTGGAGTTTTAATACGAGTAGTACAATCGAGTATTCAAATTAGTAAAAATATTGTAACAAACGGCTCTAGAAAAGAATAGAATATTCTAAATTGTTCTGTGGAATTTTAACAATCGACATTTGAACCGTCAATAATGAGCTAGTCAACGGTTTTTGGAAGTATCTAGAAAATTCGATAATGTATAAGCAGGCTATAAACTATATAAGCAGGCACAGTCAGTCGAATCCATTCATTCTGAATAATTCAGTCGGTGAATTCAAGTGAAAGTGATTCGAGCTTAAAGAGTGATTTTTAGTGATAAATTGCTTACAAAAAAGTGAAAATAAATAAAGCTGTTGGTTGTTTAAACGTTTCGGTGATATTTCCAACGAATAAAAGAACCCTTGACGAGAATCTGAAAACACAGGTTTAAGAAATACCGATACAATATTGATACATACCGATAGAATATGGTTCAAACCCCCTAACCCCCCTGATAGTTTCGTTTTTCTTTTCTTTTTGCTTATTACCGTCGTAATGTTACAATACACCTACAGGATTATAGTGGCACTAATAGTGACAGCTCATCTAATGAGGCAAGAGAGGCAGTAACTCACTGACAAAAATTGAGTCGGTTTTTAATTAAAGTCAATTTAAATATTTTTACTTTTACTTCTTAACAATTGATAAATTTTATTATTGAACTGATCGTAAAATTATGATGCAAAAAATGTGTCCCTCCAAAAGTTAATGTTACGAGTAGAGATGCAACGAATATCCGGCCTATTCGGCTACATTTTTTAATATTCGGTATTCGGCCGAATACTAAATCATAACAAAATAAATGTTACATTCGAAATTGTATTTTATTTAAATTACAAATTAAAAAATGAAAATCAGTAAAGAAGAATTAATTATGATGAATCAAAACTATATTTTCTGTATTTGAGTAAAGTTTCCTCGAGTAGGAACCTGCTTTGAATTTAGAAACCACTACTTATATGGATCTAGTGTCCGATCTAGGCGAATATTTTGTCAATAAAAATCTTTTTCGGTTGTCGTTAAATTTTTCTTTTTTTTTAATAAAAAAATAATGCGCCTTGTGATACGATTTACTCAGAAATGAAACGGCCGAATATTCGGTATTCGGCTAAATCACTATTCGTTGCATCTCTAGTTACGAGCCACCACGAGTATGGATTCATTGTTTGACTTGATTATTAAACTACTTGACTTGGTTTTTAAGCTACTTGATTTAAATTAGATTTGAACTAAGTCAAACGTATGTTGGATGTAATATTTAGTAACTCGACTTGATGAATTTCTAACCACGAGACACCCCTGGACAGAAATATAAAATACTATTATTTTATGGAATACGTACTAAAACCTGAAAATGAAAAAATGGATATTGGGAATGATTTCAGTGATCTTCAGTAATTGAGACAAGACGAAAAAGTAAAAACGCGCAGTTTAATAACAACTCCTCCAGGCTTAAGATAAGATTAAAGTAAGATATTTATATTTTAATGAGAGAAAATGTCAGGTATTGAAATTTCTTACTTTGTATTTTTAGAAGGCATTTTCCTTCTCTTTAAAAAATAATTAACAGAATAATTCAATACTGTACAGCGTTATGTACAAAAGAAAAACGTTTGTATAATTTTTACCTTTAAAAGAAAATAATTCAATTAACAATTAGTAAATAAAGTATTACGATATTCGTAACTGTGCCACATTTAATAAACAACTCTTATCACATTCTCAAATAAGACTTAATATACACACAAATTTTATTATGTATTTTTAACAGTGCACTCAAACCCAATTCCCAATAGTAAGTAAAATACAAAAGCACTATTAAGGTTTAAAATAAATTATAAAACTTTCATCTACATAAAAACTTTTAGTAAAACAGCGTGTATAGATGGGAATATTACGTTCTAGAGTATTATTTTTAATGTGTGTTTAATGTGTAGTCATGCTAACTAAAATTACTATAATAATATAAAATTTTAAACTTAGTTAAAAGTGAAGAAATTAAGTAATTTCTACGAAAAAAATTAGTTCCTAAACGCAGTCAAAGTTGTAAGATCAGATTAGGTTTTTATTGTTTTACCTACAAAACATACTATTGAAAATATTCTTTCTGACTCTAAAAAAAATGAAAAACACTTTTTAATTAAGGTTACTTAGAAATACACTTAATAATATTATTGTATATATCAAAAAACTGTTAATTCAAAAACTCAACACCTATATTCGTTTCGTGCATGTTAGCTAGTGCCATCAAAGTTGTAATTGACAGCACCTTTAGAAAGGAACCAATAAGAATGATAGGAAGAAAGTAAATGTAGGAATGCTGCATTACTATTTGAAAGTTTACTTCTTTATATATTGAATTAAATAATCAGTTAAGCTCGGTTGTTTAACAATACAACTGATATTGCAGAGCGGAGTGAATATTTTCGTTTCCTTTCCAAACTTCTGAGTCGACTATAATTTTTCCTTACAATTACTCTAATCAAAGTTGTAGGAAATAAAATAAGGAACACTTTTTGTACAGCTAACCGCATATTTAATGCATGTAGATTAATAAACAATCAGAAAGATTAACTTGTACTTGTAACTTGTAACGGCACCGTCGATTCTCGTATCGTATCCCTTCTATCGATATGAATCAAGCGAAATGGTATTAAAATAATCCGTACTCCTGCTTAAAAACTATCAATATTCTAAAGTTTTAAGATATGCCCAATCTTACATTTAACAACATCAGATAATTTCACTAGTTTAAAAATATAACTTGTAGAATATAGACTACAATAAAAAATTATGAATATGGATACGTTATGGTATAGGTTGATTTAAAACGTTAGTAAAAGTTCTATTTTTACGTTTTAAAATGATAATGAATTGATATCTGTTTGTATTGGAGTTGGAAAAAGGATAAACGTAAATAATGCTTAAATAAATAATATTATAATTACTAGATTAATAACACACCCAATATAAATTGCTCCTCCATGTGCCAGTAACTAAGTCCGATTCCGGGATAATCCAAGATTTATGAAATTTACAAAAGCCAACTCCTATACTTTACACTGATATAAATTATACCAACAATTAACAATAAATAAATAACACCCATTGTTGACCATTCTATCTTGTTGAATGGCATGTATGTTAATGCTATTTCCCTTAAAGCCTTATTTATTTCATTTAAATTAATACCTCATGTATAGAAAACTCAGTTAAGTAAAAGGGCTTGAAAAAGGGACACAAAAATATTTATGCTTACAAAAGTAGGTATTGATGGAAAAAATAAAATTTATTAGTTTTAACCTCATTCGCAATTCCATATGATTTTATGGTTTGACTTAAAAATATTTCTTAAGAAATAAAATTGATAAAATAAAATTCATATTATTGAACTCCGTCCAAGATTTCATAAAAAAAAAACCAAGTACAACTTTATTATTACAGAGGTCATGAATGTAGTTTCAATATATTCAAGTTTCAACATCGTCGTCATATCTTGTTTACATTCTAAAAGTTCTCGAAGTAGTTGGAATGCTTTGATATTCCAAATAAAAGAATTCGCATTTGAAGATGCTTTAGGCTACCACCTACATATTAGGTACATATCGTATGAAAGGTATTCATATTCTTTTTATAGCTTCTTTAAAATTCACCTAGATACCATGCCGTAGATTGCATTCAAAATATAATAGCACTTTTATCATATTACACTGCTGAAGAGGCCATAAATATAAAATTTGTTTGCAACAAATAAGGTTACTATAATATGTACAACTATAAAGTAGCGATATTAAGAAAAATTTTAAATTCAATAGATTGTTTTATAATGAATAAAAATTGTTGCTTCACAGTTTGAAATTGACTAGAAATATAATTTCATTATTTATAAAACAAGTCTTACGAATCGTAAAGTTATAAATGTAATAATATTTGCAATTAAAAAAGAAACAGAAAAACGAGAACGTGTGATCTCATACTAATTTATCAAAGTTGATAAATGTTTGTCTATATCTAGATGTGTCAAATGTATAAACGATATGTACCCATGTATCTTATACATATAATACTACATAATATAGGCTCAGGCTTGACCGGATTTTGAATCAATTTTAAATGAAATCGCTTCTATTTGTTCTTCAATAATTTAATAAAATGTTTATTATTATGTTTGTCGACTGAAATTAAATTCCTGTTTTACCTTAAAAATTGATGAAAGGTTATATGCCGTATGTACATTGTATACAAATACTATACAGTTTGTGTACATTTTCGATTCTCTCATTCTAATTCTGCAAATAAATCACCCATATTTATTCAGTCACTCTCAAATAAAAAACTGCCAATTAAAAGTAAATTTTTTTTTTTTCGCGTTCAAAGCTGGTTTAATTTACTTTTTCTTTTAATTTTCAGAGAAGCTATTTGTGAATAAGTGTAATATAAATAAAATTCTGTATAAATTGAATTAAAAATTTACAATAATAATCAAATGTAAATTTGATGCAAAATCTAATTAAAATACTATTGATGAAATAATTAAAGTACTCCGATAATATTATACATGACAATGAGTAAGTAAACTAGATAATAATATAGAAAGAGGATAGTAAAATAATATGATTTTTGTTGGAGCAAATAATAAATTAGTTATAGATATAGGTATTGTTATTTTATATACATTGGTATAAGTAATAATTTTGAAAATAGCTTCAATGAAAATAATAGGCTTGCAAATGATAGGCAGAAAAGTTTTTTTATGCACTTATTTTTGTCAATTAACAAAACTTTATTGGAATATTATATACAATTATTGTTCACGAATGTAATAGTACCTACTAGAATTTTAGTATCCGTAGAAATCAATCAATTTATACTAACGTTATAAAGACGAAATGTTTACAGGTATATATGTAATGCTTTAGAGTTTATTCGAAACTTCTCACCCGATTACAAAAATTATTTCACTATTTGAAAAGTACAATATTCTAAATTCTAAACGAACATAAGCTGTATTACACGCAAAAAATACTTATAACCCTCGAGGGTGGTGATCTCATTTTTTCATCGAATTAACAGGTTTCAACGATATCTTTAATATATAAAAGAGTAAAATGATTAACTGACCGACACGCTGAAGACAAACCCTTATTAATAATAAAAACAAGAATTTTTAAAGTGTCAATCCTGAGTGAATTGTGGTATCCACTAAGCAAAGAATTTTTCAAAATTCCAACTCTAAGTAGTTCAAAAAGATACTCAATTACTAATATTTCTTTTAAAACACTAAATTTTTCTACTCAATATAGCGTAGGTACGCTGTGTTGAAAGCTGTTATATTAAAGGGGGGGGGGAATTTTTAATAACTACGGAATTCCCGCACAAGTTCAATTATTATTTTAAAAATGTCGCAAAATATGCCTATAACAGGCTATAACAATATAACTTCTATTAAATTATAATAGTAAATAAAATCATATTTATTTAATATAAAACTTAATAATATTAAATTAGGTATAACAACAATATTATGTAATTTTGACCCCCATTGGAAAAAAGTTCACCATTACTAAAATAATACAAAGCTAAGGTGGTCGCAAAATAATTTTTACTATTTTTGATTTAGTTTTTGATGGGGATAAGATAACTTTACAGTAAACGTAAGTATCAAAACTATAATTATCAAATAAAAAATATTTTTTAATACAGCAACATTTTCATTTCGGAAATATCAAATGATTAATGTTAACTCGTACTATATGAACGGTTATATATCGCATACGTGTATGTACGATAAGTTATAATAAACAGTTTAATGTCCTTGTCAAGAAATTAATTTCAATTATTAACGATGAAGTTACAATCGCGTTTCAACCACGATTTTTTCTCATACATCATAAATATTAAAGCAAAAAAAGCTAAAACAATTAATACTAAATGTGGTATTAATGAACTATATCAAAATAGAAGTAAATGTGTAAATTATAGATACCTACAGATTTAATCAAGTTGAAACAATTAGACATCACGTAGGTACTATAATTAGTCCATTGACTCGACTATAGATACATCTTGAACAAAAACAGTTCAAGTTTAAAAATTACGTCTCTTAGTGTTTTTCCACTAGACGCTTCGACTATCCTTAATGAGTTATTAATTAAATAAAGTAGTCAATGAAACGGAAACAGTAGGAAGTGCTCGTAATAAGAGCTAGCAGTTTGATTAGCTATTTAATTTAATTAATAACTAATTAAGGGTGCCTTAAGGAAAAATACGCTTAGAGGATTTCTTTTCAAACTTATGACTCCCCTTAAGTTTTTTTTTTATTATTTCTGGGTCACTTTATGAATCCAGTTTTAGATGTAAAGATAGTAAATTTAATACCAAAAGTGGTGTTTATTGTAATTCCAAATAAAAATTCAAATTTTATGAGGAACAAATTTAGTACAAACAAAATCTGATTTTTCTAAGGAAACACATTGTTTAAACGTTTTGTATACGGGGCCGTTCATAAATTACGTTACGCAAAATTTCCCCATGCTTTTACGCAAAATTTCCCCATGCTTTACCCTTCCCTCCTTTTGAAATTAAAAAGGTTGTATTGGAAGTAAAATAAAACTGTATGTGTATGTACCTATTAAGGATTTATAGCCAGTTAACAGTATAACTCCGTCTATAAGGTAACATACCATACCAAAAAAATGAGATTTAATAAAAGCTGATTTCTTTGAAAACAGCGTTTCTTTTAACACGAATAATTATTTCGGTTTCTTCAAGTTTTACTATCCTTTTTTCAATGAATATTGATTTATTCCTAAAAATCCTAAGCTCATCTACGTTTCTCAGTTTTAAGCTCAACATAATGTAGGTTCAATAGATTCAATTTATTTTTATAAAAAGAGATCTTAAAAATGTATTTTAAAGACAACTTTAATGCTACGTTTTCAATAAGTTCGTTTGAGAATCCAATTCAAATTCCAGAATTTAAATTTGGCTTAAAGTGGATTTTAACGAAATTCAAGCATTTGAAATTCTGAATTTACTATGGAATTCGATAAAATTAAATCTTTAGATAAAGAGAAATTATAATTTGAAGAAACTTGATAGGAATTTTAACCAGTTAAAAAACTCAAACTGTATTAAGCTTATCTTCAAACCAACACTGTATAAACTGAGTGAAATTTTACCTTTTATAGTTAATAGTTTTGTAGCTATCTATTATTTAAAATTCAGTTTTCGGGCTGAATTTACGTTGACAGAATTTCGATAAATTTTACGAAAACGTTCCAATAGAAGTCGTCGAATTCAATCTAACAATGAGAAAATTTAAATTCGAATATCATAATAAAAGAATATCATATACCTGACTTTATGTACTATCCACTTCGAGACCGTTCAAATTCCAGGATTTGAAGTGGATGCTTAAACGATGTTATTATATTAAAGAAATTAATTGTTTTATATCAGCTCAGCAAAATGCAATCCTCAAAAAGAAAAAACCGACTGTTCTGAGCTGTTGTATATCAAACTTAATTCTTAGATTTAATCTTTTGGATTAAATTTTAGGATTCAATTAACCTTTAACTTTGTATCAAAAGCTGCGACTCTTCGGGTTAGTTGTGAAACCACCCAAAGTAGATTATTTTGTAACAAAAGCTCGACATTTAAGAAAAAAACGAGTTCCTACTTTATACTGCATACTGCAGTTCGAGGGTTTAAAATTATAAAATTCATTATGTTTTAATAGCGTGTTAGCTGCATTCCTATGTGACTTAGAAAAACTCATGAAAATATAGTTTTTATTTATTTTACTTGCGCATTGTTGCAAGGTTGGTGTAAGAATGGTGTAAAAGTATATTTTACGAACTAAATCAGTGAATGCATTTCTACAACTTTTATGTAATAGTACATATTTATATAAGAGTAAATCTATAGTCTAAAAGGACTAATGTCCATAAACTTGATAAAAAAGGAAAAAAAAGAATACAGACCAAATCACGGTTATAACTATAAAAAACAGTTTTTAAATTAATACTCGGAAGGAGCAAAAAATAAAATATATAAGAAGATAATGAAAATTTTATAAATTATAAAATTAAATTTGGCATTTTCTGGGAATGGTAAAAATGGACATTGGCTCTTTTAGAACCAATTAGCTACAGAAATATTTTTCAAATGTAAAAAATATAATTAACAGGTAATTCTAGATTAAAAACTAAAAATCGGCTTTTTTGGCAATTTAGACATTTAAAAATATGTTCACAGTAAGATTTCCTAAAATTCGAATTATTTTAATTCAAATTATAACTGTTTTAAAAATGCGGAACCACACTCCATAGCACTATTTCGGCTCAACTTTATTTAGGTAAACGCGTTTTTCTTGAAACTACTTTTTTGAACATAGTTGACATGCTTTCTCAAGTTATAATTGGCCAATTTACTTAAAATTCGGAATGGAACTTCTTCATATATCCCTTTTTAACCACTACCCAAAGGAAGTGAAAATTTTGATTTGTACTATTTAAAATCAATCCGATAGATAGTTAAAAAAATAAGATAAAAATCAACATCCTGTTTTAAACAGTTATGATTTTATGAAAAATTTTGTTTTGGCACGAGTAAGATTAGCGTGGCGCTTTAAGTATTTGAATTCGCCTTACATTATGCTTTTGTATAGCCATAAAGTAAGGCTAATAGAAGTCGCCAGTTCTTGGCGCTACGCTAACCTTACTCTCCCCTTTATTTTTTTCTCTAACATAGGGAATATGATATTTTTTCTTATTGAGAATCCTTTTTTTTTTGTTTCACTTGACTAGAAGAGTAAAATCATGTCAGCCAGAACTTTTCCTTTATTTTTATCTTTTGCATCCCTTTACATCGCCAGTGTGTTGTTTGATTTTTGGTAATTTTTAGTGAAATCCTAAAAGAGAGGGGTACGGGGGTACGATACAGTTAGGGGAGAATATGAATAATATAATGGTAAAAAAATATATGAAAATCTAGCGTAAATATTCATTAGTTTTATTTTACCGAGCTTAAAAACGCTCTTAAGAAAAGTTTAAAAAATTCTGAGTAAAACTGACAACGTAATGGCAATAATTAAATACCTACGAAATGAACAGAAATGACAGATATCGTCTTTCGTGACGTTATGTGACATATCATTATTTGCTAGGCAACAGGCAAAAATGTGATGAAATATAACAGAGGAAGCAAGTCAAACATAGATGTACATATTTGCGTCACGCGTTTTAAAGATGCGTAACGCGTTCTTCATTTTCAAACGTAAAAATAAATTTTAAGATAAATATTTTCAAGAGTAAAAAAATTTAAGCCTAAAATGAACGAGTAGAATATCTTACTAGGTCATCGATTCTAATCGAAGAGAAATTATTTTTTGTCTTATAGTCACTTTAACATCTTAGGTTTTATTAGATAATTTACCCATTTCTTTTGGGTAAGGATCAGTCATCAAAGAAAAGTTTGTGACCTATAAATAGTTTTTAAGGCCTATGAAATCCTATTTTTTTTAAATCCATTAGCGTATCCATGAGTGGCGGTTCGTGACAAAAATTTAAGGAAGGTATTTTTTAACATCATAATATAGTCTTATTAAATTTCTTTTTGTATTTAATTCTTCTATGATTAAGTAAAACTATTGAAATTGGTTATATTTATACCTTTATTTTATAAATTATATAAATTGCTTAATTTTTGTTTTAGGAGGTACTTCCTTCCTTGCCTCAATAGATGAGCCCCTATTGGTATCTAGAGGCCACCAAAAATGTCGTCTAGAATACTTTTAGCAGGATCTCTTTTAATATATTTAGGATCATAAAAGCATAATCTTCAAAACTAAATTATAGACATAAAAATTGAATTTCAGGCTTAAAAACTTATAAAATACTAATAAGCTTTAGTCTTTTAGAAAAATATTGAAAAAAAAACGTACAATAAAAATGTTTGCTTCTCAATTTTCCGCCTTAAACATATTTTCAATCAAATGAAAGTTGCAAACCTTAAAGAACCCATAAAACACGGCCCATAAACTTACTAAAAAATCAAAACTAAAACCTTTCATATGATATAATCCATATGATGCAAAACGTTTTTTTCCTCGGCGCAAAAATCAAACAAGAAAACTAAATCTAGGTTAATATCTTTCATATATCATCCATTCAGGGCAACAGAAAAAAACCAAATCTCCTTTAAGCATCCTTTAAGTATACGTATCTTTTCTTATTTGAACAGAAAACAGTCAACACACATAAAAAAAAATATTACCTGATCTAAATTCGGCATCTTGGAGAAATTGGAATTTCTCAAAAAAAGATAATCTTTCAAGTAATTCCAATTTACGAATGCTTGCCAAGTCAATTAATTTAATTTGTTACGTCAACGACTTTGTCGCATATTTCCCTCTTTAGAGCAAACAAAATTTTTATTTTCAATATGATAATTTAACACTGGGAAAATGTTGGAACTATGAAAATAACTTTGTCCACTGTTTATTTTAAGTCACTCGCGACTATTAATAAGAACTTCACAATTTTAATGCGAATTACTTGTAACTTACATAAAACTGATCGAAACTTATTTGGTGAGGAGATTTGTATGGTGATTTTTTTTTTCGAAAAAAAATCACGCATATGAAAAGAAACGATTTAAAATTTAGAAAGTGGATTGAATTTCCATAAGTGGAAGTGACTGAACGACGTCGCGTCTTCGACTGAACTGAAGTGAAAAGTGAAGTGACCGCTGCCGCCATGCGACCGACGCCTGCCGTCCGTCCGTCTTTCTTCCATAGCCTGATTCTGTCGTTGTATGTGTATCAAAGCCTGACGTTCCCCTAGAGAAACAGCGATTTGTGCATGTTGGAGGCGCGAAAAGTAGCAGAAAATATACATTCTGATAAGCATATATACATACTTACTACGAAGTATTTATAAGTTGGATATGTGACATCAACTAATTTTGAACTTCTTCCACGTTCCTATCTTATATACGTAGGTATTATTATACGGATGATATTCGGCATTCACTTTATGAAATATGTTTCTAAAAATAATCTACCCAGAAATTATTATTTAATTCAACATTTCACGGAATTATATTTAGATATCATCTTTTATTGAATCAACCGTCACACATTTTACTTTAAATTTTTTCCAAAACTAGTCCAACTATCTGAATATCTTTTTGCAAAATGAAATACTTTTTCTAAAGCTTCGCAACGCCAAACCATAGCGTCTAGTTAGTAGAAATCGCTTTTGAGAATATAAATAAAATAATAGCTAGCTCCAAAGATATTTCCATTTATTTCAAAAGTTACTGTACGAGGGCTGTTCCAAAAATACGTACGCTGACGTCATAAAACAAAATGCACTTTATTACGAAGTTAATTTCCATGGAGTCATGAAAGTCATTTCTCTCATCCCAATGGAGTTGCCACTTTTAAACACACCAAGAATGCTTCCTTTATGATGTGACCAAACTATAGCGAATTCTGAGGGCATTTTTTTTTTCACGACTACGCTCCAGCTCATTCAGTTCTCCGAGTTCGTAGTTTTTGGTCCAACACTCGATCACTGTTCTTGCTTACCCTTTATACTCACCTAACCTCGCTTCTTGTGACTATTTGTTCTTCAAACTTAGAAAAGCTTTGAAAAGAAGACAATTTGAGACGATTCTCGAGATTAAGACAAATGCGACGAAGAAGCTGAAGAATCATAAAAATAAGAAGATATAAGAAGCGTTCCAGGAGTGAAAATACCAATGGGATAAGTGTGTGCGAGGAGAACACTTTGAAACAGCCCAAGACATGTATACATTTTGAATAAAGTAGTTTTTATCGATTATTTATGCTTTAAATACTTGGATTTTTGTAAAAAAAAAACCGATATGCTCAATAAAAAGATAGAAGATAGAATTCTGAATGTCAGCGGTGTAAAAGAGAGCGTTAAACAGACACACCCACTATTTATACATCTATTAAATAAGTCAGAGCTTAAAAGCTAAATGAATATGTATAGGTAAGAACTTCATAGAATGCATTTGAGAACAGAGTGGATATAAGTTTATATAAGTAACATAAAAAAATTAATTATGCATCGCAAGAATTTTATTTACGCTTAGCAAAGCGGGCAAGTAAATATTGGAGAAGAACACCTAAGGTTGCGCTAGTCGTCAATGAGAATTTATATAAAAATTATATGAACGAGAAAAACACAAAATTACTAAGTCATATTCAACAGACTTTACAAATTTTGTTAAAACTATTTTCGAAAATAAGTGGTACGCATTTGGCAACTCACCCCTACCTAAAAATTTGATATTTTTTAAAAAAATAATGTTTACTTGGTTTTTATCGAGCAGGATTAGAATTGAGTCGAAAGCTGAAAATTACTACTCGAGCAGAATAATTGCTAAAGTTTGAACATATTTAAATGTAAAACAAAAAAAAAAGTCATCAATGAAGAGTTCAAAGTATTTTTTTTAACTGCCATGAATTTTTGTCGACAAAAAAAACAATTTAAAAATTAAAACTGAACGGAACTATTTTTGTCCAATATTTATAGGTAGTTCAACTACACAAAAGTCAATATTGGAATGAAAGATAATAAACTAAAAACTTCTTAAATATACTTTTTAGTCATTGTATGAGTTGGTGCAAGTTTCATAAAGTATCCTGTACGTATATTAAGATATTCAAGTTCGAAGCTCTCGAAAATCGAATTTCGGTAATTAGATTGTTTTCTTTACTTTTCAGGATATTTTGAGTTATTTACAAAATAGGAGATCAAAAAAATGGTACAAGTTTAGTTCACATCAAAATATGCAATGAATTATTTTCGAGAAAAAATGCAAAATTAACGCAACATTTCGTTCCAAGTAGTGACACTTAGTTAATCCAACCTTGATTATAACGTAAACGATACGCGTTCAAAATGTTAAATCAAGAAAAAGTTGTATAATTTTTTCGATAAGAACCACTGTCGTTATACAAAAAAAAAAATCTTATTGGCATCCTGAAAAGGATAAACTTCTCACTTAAAAAAATATTTATTTTTTGTGGAAAATGTACTTGACTTGATTGATCTAGTTTGCAAAAATATAAAAAAAAAAGTTAAAATATTCCTACAGATAATAACGAAAAATATGTAAATTATTCGTAGGTACCAAACGAAAAGAAAATAAACGTTTACATTTCATTTCGATCATCGGAATTGTACATGTAATGTATTATGTATAAAGCTGTTCGTATTTTTTCAAAATAATAAATCATAAAAGCAAACAAAAAAAAATTTCAGAGTGCAAACAAATATAGAGGCATATAGCCTCGTAACAGCTATCTAATATATCGCTAACAATGTCAATCTCAATTCCATCTAAAAAAAAGTATAAAGAAAAACCCGATGATAAATTTGATTAATATTTCAGCGACGTGAAACATTTATCTCAATCACGAAATATATTTTTAAAGAAAATTGCCCTGAACAAAGAAAGGCGCTACGTGCGATATGAAACGGTAAAAATAACTTAGTTGCTGCGATCAGAAATCTATAAATTAATATTTAATTGTAATTAAAGACAACTCCCACGTTACGCAAACAAAAACTTTTTTTCACAGTTGCTTCCCTAAAACATATTGGGTGTTTCAATTTTTGACACTACACAGACCAATTAACGCTTTTTAAAAAAAGTTATAAAAAAGTATCAACATATGTACTTAGTAAAACATAAAATTATTTAGAAAATAAAGCTTGAAAAATAAATTATCTTAAAAATTATATATTTATAGTCTTTTGGTGATAAATGGAAATACGATGACAATTCCAGAGGAAAACCTTTTATCTGTGTCAAAGTGAAGTACCAATATAGTAATTTAAGAACCTGTTTAAAAAAAAATTAGCAAACAAAATTAAAACTCAAGTGCTTAACAATACAGTTCTTGGGAATCAACCAAAGAAGAAATATATATAAATGCTTACTTAATTACTATTGATTAAACTTTATGGAATAGAATACTTCTTTTTAATAATTTTGCACTATTTCGAAAACACTCTATATATTATTTCAAAAAAAGTTTTTGGGAAACTTTCAAGATTAATCTGGAATGAACACAGAATAAAGAAACATATTTTACTAAAGCAAATACATTTTTTATTACCTGTCATTTGCCAAAATTTAGAATTCTTAATGAAGCACTAAGATCAAAGTTTTTCAATCAAACTGTCACATACCGAAACAAAATTAGATGTTTTAATTAAAAAATAAGCTGAGACTGGCTTTGCTATAATAAATAGCAAAGATATAGCATCTGATTTCTAGAAAAAGTAAAAAGTATTACAGTAGTTTTAATAAGTTTAAATTAATTAATGTTTTAACATTGAAAATACAAATGCATTTGGGAATTTCAACAGCGTAAGGGAAAGCATAAGTTTCATAGGTAAACACGTTTATACCTAAATAAGTCAGTATGTGTGAAATGCATGTAAATGATGATAGATGAAGAGTTTCAACATAAGCAAAACTAAAGAAACTTAAACCAGGTATGTTACAAATAGAGCCGTAACGTGGGTGGTGCGAGCGATGCCTCTACCAGGCGTCGAATGATAAAGGTGCTGCACAAAAAAGTGGTGAACAAAAGAGATGCCTTTTGAACCTTTTGAAAATATTTCTTGTTAATGCAGGACTGCATATAATTTTGTTATAATATTCCAATTTATTTAAAACCTGATTATAAAACAGGAAAAACTTTTAGTTTTGGTTTTAAACGTCATATTTTTTAAGTTTATTCAAATCTATTTAAACGTAGGTAAAATTAGTATTCAAATTTTAAAAATAATAATTTAATTATCCCTTTATAACACGTCGTAGAGTGCATGACATTTGCAATAATTTTTGCAAATGCGAATGTTGATGAAAATATTTAAAATGATACATGAGTGTATATACAATAAGTATGAACATTCGTAATATACTTGCTAAATACTTTCGTCTCAGGTCTCAACCAGAGATAATAAGATCGAGAAAGGACGAAAGAGTTTCAATTTATTACATCTCGGAACCTATAGATAACCCTTTCAATCGTATAAAGAGCTTCTTTAAAAATATTACTTCAAAAAATGTTATCTTTTAACACTTTTTTTCACTTTGGTAGAAGGTCATTTAGCAGAATATAATATAGTTTAAACCTTAGTCGTATATGAGCAATTTAACATTGAAATTATTCGTAATATGCTTTACCTAGAGGTCTTAAGATGCATCGTAGTTAATTTATACTTAAGTTTATTTATACATTTACTTTTAACAAATTATGTTAATAATTTTCTCAAAGCCATAACAATAATTGGGTGACATATTAACCTTACAAACATATATAAAGCAAATAAAATTTTATGATGGAAAATTTTTCAAATCAAATTATATTTTTAAGTGGATTATAAAAAAGCTTGGTGTAATATTTTCAATTACTCATAAAAGAGAGCTTTCAATGATAAAAATGAAATTTTGCTTCAGCGATTTTCATCAATTTAATGCTTCATATTTTGTATATTCAAAAATATAATCAGAATGAAAAAAACAAAACAATTTCTTAAATCATTTTCAGTTTTACAGATATCGCAATACAATTTAATTTGAAAAATATTCAAATATTTTCCATAATTTCATTATATTTAACGGTGGGTACGTAATAAATTTTTTTATACAAAACTTTGAAATTACAACGTTATGAAATGAACGAAAAAAGATAGAATTAAATAATTTTATACATTATTAAATTTTAAATACAATAACGTTTGAAAATTATAATAAAAAACTGTAGCATGTAGTGGTCGTTTTACTTTCAATTTATTGAATTATCCAATTAGTTTGTTCATATGCATATGAATTTCATATTCACTTGTCTACTAGAATATAGAAAGATCGACCTGTAAAAATTTTCCAGACAGATGAATTTCTCTTTACAAAACAAAGCAGCCATTTGATGATACTTTCAAAAAAAGAAAACTTTTCTGGTTTTATAGCTTCAGAAAATGCATTGTCTCGTGTATTTCACACCAATTCTCGTTTCTTTGCCAACATTCATGCGAAAAATGCTTTTTGCCCGAGTCAAAATACGATACACTAATTGGATGAAACGAAACTCGGTAAAACATCGTTGACCTAATTCCAAAATGTCCTAAAGGAACCAGAAAATTTCTCATAAACACATTTAAAACGTAGTAATAATTATTTTGATAAATATCATACATAATATTATGGTTTCTAAAATTTGAAATTTTCAAGTCTCTCTTCATTAAAACAAAAATATATCAAACCAACGTGAAGATTTACCTCTTTAAAAATTGTTGTTAATATTTAAAAAAAAAAAAAAGAAGCCAAATGAATGCACCAACCCCTTTAAAACTGCTGTCTCAAACAACAAGCTATTATTTTAGTGTTTTCCTGAGAGAAACTTTAGTTAATACAATTAAAAATACCCAAGTAGAAGGAGAGTCCTTTACTGATACGAAAGTTTGTATTAAACTTGTCACTTAACAATATGGTACATAATTTTCAATTGAATTAAGGGAAATATTCACTAAATCAAAATGACGTGAAATCAAAGTTTCTGTGCCTAGCAGTGATAAAGTTTTAATTGTATTAAGAATATTCCTTAATTTAAATAGGTACCTACATTACCTACTGATACGAGCAATGTTATCAAAATCACCATGAAAGAAAATATTTTTTTTGGGAATAACCATTTTTTAAAAATATCTTATCGTTTAACGATGTTAATAAGAGGAAAATTTTAGCTATGCTTATGGTTTTGAGGTTCAGGTAATGTGAACAAGATCGTTTACTCAAAAATGTTTTACTTTAAATTATTTCAATGTCTAAACAATTGGCCTGACACTCATTAATTTTAGCCAAATCACATTATTTAGTGGATACTCAATAATCGTCCCGGAAGGTATTTTTTTAAACGAACGTAACAAAGTAAAAGTTTTAAATACTCATAATTTGAATACTCGTTACATCGAAGATGTTCTTTGAAGTATTTTATGCAATGTGTTTCCTATATGGCCGATCCCATACTGCTTAAAAACCATCCAGCGAGTTGAAATCAATTCAGTGGCAGAACTACCATATCGCTAGACCCTGCGACGCGGGGGGGGGGGGGAAATTTTGAGAAAATTAGTACTAGTGGTGCTGCAGAGAGAGTGCAGTAAAAAAGAGAAATTGAAAAAGAAACAGGAACGTTTAGAAAAAATACCAATATTATCCCGTTTTCATAAATCGTTTGCTACGATCACAGAAAATCAAAGTACTTCTAAATATGAACAGGTGTTTGAACAAGTTTATGGCGAAAAAATTAATCCAACTTACTTAAAAATAAAAAGTCAAGGTTCTACACCTAAAGATGAAGGGCAATTTGAACATGTTGATAGCAGAAGCAGTACAGCAATTGATTTGAATAACGATGAAAATACCATGGATTTCGACCAAGATGTTACGAATATGTTACGATATTAAGAAACTGTCGTTATTCTTAACGAACAATGCTAATTTTTAAAACAAAATTTTACATCTGATATGAAAAAAAAATAAAATATCTGCTAACTCCTCTAGACCTCAAGATCCTTTTAAGAAGGACCTTTTGCAAGAAAATCGGTGTTAAATTAAAATATGAGACGCTAGATACGAAAAGCAAAAATTCATATAAGGTTGGCGCCGATCTAATTTTTTTGCGGAGGGGCCTAAAATTTTTTAGTCCCGCCACTGAATCAATTACATAGTATTACAACTATAAAGTTTTGATTTCAATCTAATCGAAAACGCTTGGGGGTTCTTAGGAAGATACCTTAGGTTTTATCCAGGTTAAACAAATACAACGTAGAGCAGATTGTGAAACATATCTTTTGGTAAGATACGGGATGAATTAAATCAAAAGAAAATTGACTTTTTACAAACTCCACGATTTTGGTATAAATCCTTGTGTTAATATTTTACAATAACGTTACAAGTTTGTAATAGTCACGTCACAGCTAATTGTTAGTCAGAGACAAGGCATGTTCAGTCTGTGAATTTTAGACAAGGACGAGGATTTCTTTGGGAAAAAAATCCAAAATCCCTTACAATAAAAATATTGTCATTGACTTAATAGTTTCAGAATAGTCTATGTGACGCTGTTGGTTACGAAGTTGGTAATTGACACGATTATACAAAGTTGTTACTGAAATTAGTCACGTTGTAGACCAACAATGTTAAACTGTCTATACTAGGTTTGTTCCATATGACTAGCTATGGTGATGCTCAAACATTGACAGGCAGACAAAGAACAAGACACATTGACCAACAGACAAAAGTGAGTGAAGAACTGTTTCAGCTGGTTTGTTCCATGGGAACATCGAGCCCCATCCAGCAGTTAGCATAGCCATTTTCGGCATGCTTATGCACTGCCTTGTCACCCCTCGACCTAGGCTAAAACAGGTCTTCATTCACTCTTGTCTCTTGGTCAATGTTGTCTTGCTCTTTGTCTGTTTTTGTGTCTGTTCACCGCCATAATTGGACGCTTGGAACAAACCTACTGCAGCACTTTAGATGCACAATTAAAATTTAACAGCACCAAGTGGCGGAATTTTAATCTTGATTCACACCGCATTCATTTCTTTAACACAAAGATATGTACCTTCTTCTAGTCCCACTCAAAACAGCGACAGTAGGTTTGTTCCAGATAAAAATAAAAACGTACATTATGCAATATGATTCATGTGTAATACAAAAAAGCTATACACGATAAAAAAGTTACACGTTAACGTACATTGCACGGTTTTATTTTCATCTAGAACAAACCTAATATCATATCACGTTTACGTTTGTAGTACCCTGTATCGCAACTCAACTTTTTGTTTTGGCTGCACTCAACCATTCTGTCAATTGTGTCATAAAATGATAATATGGACATGCATTTGTAAAATGGCGTTTTCGGTAAATCGATATAAACCTTATTTTTAATATTTATTCGCCAATTGCTACTTTGCTTCAAGTTTGTTCTACTGTTAAATAATTCGTATATTATTTTATTCCCTCTTTTTAAACCTCCTCGATACAAACAGAGAGATCTTTATAGTGAAATATGTAAACTGGTGTAGTACATATTTACATGAAAATATAGCTGATACTTTCTGTAAACTGCTTTTTTTGTACTTTTTAAAACTTTTTTCTTATTCCGGTTACTGAGCACATAGTGCTTCTAGTCTAGGTTATTAAGAATCTTAACCTAACTAAACATAATTTAAAACTATAGTAATTAAGTAAATTAATTAATTAAATTCTATACCTATTGACTGTGTAAATTTGAATATTTAATTTACTTTTTGAAAATTAACTACGATTAGATACTGTTAAATATTGTTTAAAAAAAAACTCATATAAATTAAGCAATCAATTCAATACTTAATGGACACGTTTTTTCATTATTTGAGAAATTCAATGAGATCCATAAGGTTCAGTCTTTTGTAAGGATCTTCCTGTATGACTCCAACAGCCAACTCATTAGAGTGAGCTTTGATGTAAAATGATTGAAATGTAATTTTTAACAAGCCTCAATGTTAAAAGGATAAAAATTTTAAAACTCGTTTTAACAATCCTACCTAATTTATATTTAAAAGAAATAAAATAAAATTAAGAATTAAAGCAGTCGTAAAGGTATGTTAAACTAATGGAATTGTTGATTTATTTATTTAACTTGTATTAAAAGCAGCAATCGTATTTGATGTTTTATGAATTTCAACTCTTATCCATAGTAGACAAGCAAACATTCAAAGAAACATATTTGAATAGATCATTGATTTAAATTTTAATTGAATAGTAAAAAATAAATCAATCGAACATAAATCAAAAAGTTGCAGTAAATGAAAGTTAATATTTATTTGACAAACGAACTTGACAGAAATCAGCAATGAGAATTGAGAAAGTGAATGCTGTACTCTACAATATAATACTTTACAACTGACTAGCATTAAATCGTTTCAATTCATAACATATTTTTTATGTGGAGATAAAATGAACCGGTTGTATTTACAATTGTTATTACACAACAAACCTTCTTTATATAGAATGAATTTATACGGATTCAAGAATCTAAAACCATACATATACTTTTTTTAAAATATATTTCTATATAAGAAAGTAATACATATGATAATATTTTTATTAAAAATATCTTGCATGTTCTTGATGAAATTTTTATATAAATATAATAAATTAAATAGGTTACATTTTTTACTCATAAAGTTACTAGCAACACCCAATAAGTTAAATTTAAAGTGAAAAGTTAATAATTTTCACCTGAAAATAACACAGTTGAAATTTTATTAATTCTTTTTGGACTTTGATAGCGTTATCAATGTCGTTGGCGTAGTTTTTATTTCTCTACCTAATTTTATAAAGCTACGATTTCGTGTTTGATTCAAATCGTGAACTTTGAAATATTTCATTATTTTTATTTTCTCTCTCCATTTATAATATTTTTTAAAATATAAATTTGAAAATATGCATTCCCATGCTAGGGAACAAAAACATAAAAATTCCTATAAAACCTTGACATAATATCCTCCCATCAAAAAACTAACAACAAAATATAGTTATTAACTTAACATTATTTATACTAATAAATCAAAATGATTTATATTTAGTTCAAAAATTAATTAAAATAAAAAAGTTCATTACTAATTATACCACTAAGATTTTATTAACTATTCGTGCTAATGAGGAAAAACAGAATTGTTTAATAAAGTTTGCTTATTATATCAATAACAAGTAACTATACGATACACCACAATTTAATACAAGCATTTTATTCTAAAGGTTACAAGTTCAAATGTTTCATCCACGCAATATTTCATTGTTCCAATATGTTTCTGTGTTGCTAATTATTTTCTAGGTCATATTGAAATATAAAATATGAAAATAGAAATTTTAGTGGAGATGTAAATTAAGAATTTAATTTTAAATTGTAATCAAAGTTTTTTTTAGTTTAGGGGATGCGAAATCAATTTTTCCTATTTTACTTGCATAGGATTTTTTATCGTATATTAAAATGAAGAGAGAAAAAAATCTATATTAAGTAAGAGTTTGATTTAATTTTAAAAATACGTTTGTAAATAATCAGAGTCGTAGCTACCTTTTTATGTGCCTTGGGCAAGACTTTCAAATTGCGCCCTAAGATTTCTTAAAGGGTTACATATACAGTTAGGAGACCTAAAAAAAAAAACTATTTTTCAAGATTTTTTTCTGAGAAGACTTTTGAATTTATTAATATAGTGCACATATTAATATTATGAGAACTTTAAACTGTATTTTATCATTTTTGTTTTTGTAAAAATAATAATGTTGAAAGCTGCTATAGCTGATCTCCACAAGCTTTTTACAAAAAAGGCATTTTGCGGTGACCACGATATCTCTGAACTGTATCATTTAAAATTAAAAAAACCAAACGAATTTCGTAAACGTAAAATAAAATTGTTTTGACAAATTGGCGACTTCTACAAAAACTTATTTTTTAGCTTTTATTGATATTTGAGTCTGATCGTTTCAGCCGTATCTGAGAAATCCTGGTCGCCAACTTTAAAAACACAGTTTTGAGAAAAACGACTTTAAAGTTTCCAAAGTACTCATACATAGAGTGAAACTGTCTTGACGTGTGTAACTTTGAAAATAATAGTGAGATTGTCTTTAAATTTTCTGGGCGTATGTTTAAATATATGTACATTTTAAAAATGATATTTAAGAAAAACGATTATTTAAAAAATCTAACCGTATATAACCTCTTAAGTGTAACAATATAAGTATAATAAATGGCCGCTAATTTTTGGGCTTAAGAACTATGAAGAAAAGGTATATAAAAATATAAACAAATGTTATATAATACATAAACACAACTAAAATATCAAAATAAGCAAAGAAAACTACTTAGATAAAAAATTTTTGAGTAGCCTTTTTGGGCTCCTCTTCTATTTGTGCCTTGGGCAACTACCCCTGCCTTGTTTCGGCCCTGGCAAAAATAAAACTAAAAAAGTGGTAAACCCCATTTCCATGCACCAAAACTACCTAAAACAGTTTTTCCCATTTCAAACGCAATAATATAAATTTACAATAAATGAAATTCACTGCCTGATTTAATTTTTATGCTCCTGGCTTGAGTTTGAAGCTAGGTTAAATTTGACTATAAATCGAATCAAATTCAAATCAAATGTTGATATTTGAATAACAAATCGAGCATTAAGAATTGAATTTGTATGTTATTTCATTTCAATATTAAAATATCGAGGTTTTTTCATTACAGAAAATATCCAGTTACTTAACTTGATGAACGCATGGTTAATTGTTTGAACTTCAATAGAGAATGAATGTATCAGACAAAGACACAATATATCAACAGAACAAAGTTTTATAGCCCTAAGTTTTAAAATATTTGGAAATGTTTTATGCAGTCTGATGGATGAAGCTTTCTTTTTATATGCGTTAAAACTTATATGTTATAATGACAACACTACGCAGTACTCTTACTGATTTTTATTCAATAATACAGTTGAGGCATTTTACTACGAATTACAATTGCAGCACATAAAAAAAAACATTTCAAACATTTAAGCTCGTATTTAAAAAGACAGTTAATTCTTGGACTTTCAAAGCCCCTGGTTCTTATATTAATTCACAAAATCACAACTACCAGCGCTTATACGATATATAAACCATTCATTGTAAAAAAACAGTGTCTATTGTTTGAAAATTCATAGTGTTTTACACTTGATTGAGTTTTATTTCACTACAAGAATTACATTGGAAACTTACAAAATGAAATTCTCTTTAAAAAAAAATACGCTGAATTTTCAATATCAGTATTTCTTTTTTAACTATATTTTTTTAAATAAAGAAAACTCTGTCTAGAAAACAAAGACAATATTTGTTCACTAGACGTAAAGAATTGAACTCTCAAAATTGATTTTTTCAAAAATTACATTTCATTTTGAATACTTAGTAAATAGTTTTTAAAATATATTTTCATTATCAATCACTTAATAATTCAATATTATTTTAGAACCGCAATTTATTTGTATTCACCACCATGAGTTTGTTACTTTTTTGGGTGGTCTTTTAATTTAATTTATGTAAATATCAATTTAATCTAAAAATACCTTTATATCCTATGCATTATAATCTTATAATGTACTTCCATATAGATTTTAATGTAAAGAATTAATGGATCTTTGCATGTTGTAGATATTTATTAAGTTCTTACTGAAGCTAAAGTGAATGAATCCATAAAAATTCATTGTATACCTTTCGACAAGTACGCATTACTATACTTTTATAAGAACATTAAAAATTATAATGTGTTTACCAAGAAATTGTACAAAAAGGAAACATATTTAAACACAATGTAAAAGGTTCGTTGGTAGCTGAAAAAAAAATATTTAAAAACTGAGACTGTTTTATGAAAATTTATAAGATTTGATCTATAGTACAATTTTAAGTTTTCTAATTTTAACAAAAACTAAGTACAGCTGTCCTATCATTAGCAATAAGCTGTCGTTAAGTCCCACACATTTTTCACCCGGTACCATTTTTTTGGCGAAGTTTTTATTTTAAATTTAATATAATAAATTAATTAAAGAATATGTTTTAATCAGATGATCGAAATAATTTTTTTTTTAATTTATAACTATAAACAAAATGATTAATTTTTTTTTACTGGTATTGTTGGGAAATCTATTTTCAATGATGTACTGTTAGCATACGCGCATATTGTAAGAATTTAAAAAGCCATCTATGAATCAATAGTAATCCGAGTTTTTATAGTCGGTACGCGAGCAATTAATAAGCTCTGTATTATCGACATCTTTTTTATTTGAGGCCTCAGTAGTGAATATGGCGTCCACAACAGACACATCATTGAAAACTGTGGCAAAACCTTTTCCTCGTTCAGAACGACGATTACAAAAAAAATTACGTAGCACAGGCCAAGAATATATTTCACGAACAGGCAAAATTGTACCTGCCAAAAAAGTTCCAGGTATGGATTCATCTAATACGCATTATTTATTTTTTCAAAATATCGTAAAGCCCCATTTCATTATACATTATAATTGACAGTTCCGTTGATGGCTTTTTATGAGAGATTGTTGAGCGCCCGTTGTGACGTAATCATAACAAGGCCAAATATGCATTATATTATTGATTTTTTACGAATTTTATTTGATGTGTTTAACAACAAAAAAAAATAGAAAAATCCTTTTTATACTACAAACATTTTGGTTCTTCAATTATAATGGATCAAAAATTGTATATTTCATGACTTAAGGTCAATATTGCTGAGTAATACTAAATGGTCTCAAATTACGTGTTTTTCTTTGACCTAGAAATTTTTTGTTGGACATCAATTAAAATGCTTTTTTTTCTATTTAATGTTTGAAACTTAAGAAATGAAATAAAACTGATAAACTTTAACTTAACCTTAAATCATTTCCAAACATTGTCGAAATATAATGTAAAATTTGTGATTTTTTGTATCATGAATTCTTGAGCCACTGGTCACATTTAAAAGACTTAAATACCTTGAACTCAAAATCACTATGGATTTTTAGTTACGAAATTTCAAATTAAGTTAATTGTATACAGCAGAGCATTGATTATTCAAATACTAATTTAGTAATTTTAATTTACAAACAACCTAAATAACAACAATATGTAATTTTGAATTGTTGTCATTTTTGTATTTTTATTGTTCGAACTACCCTATTTGCACCCTAAGAGCTCAGATCAAAAAGAATAAATATTTTATATTTGACATTACTTTAGTCAAATCTCTGCGTCTGTTTTTTATTGTGACGTAATTCATTTAGTATTAAAAAGGGAAGGGGCAGCAACTTCTTAATTTTCAAAAATCAATGCCAAAACATTTATTTCCCATATGGAAGGTAATGACTAATATTTGGCATTAACGAGTACACTTATTGAATTAGTGCTTTAGACCTAAATCTTAACAGCGAAATGTTAATAAAACAGTTGTGGGAACTATGAATAGTATCTAAAGTAGGTTTTATTAATAATTTTGTAAGATCAACCTAATGGCTTTATTTTGAGTATAAAGACAGTAACGAATAACGATTTATTGACATATATTATCAAAGAACATGGGTAATGCTCTATATAGTAAATTAATCATGGGATTTCAAGTATGCACATTAAAAGAACGTCTAAGAATACCCAAAGAACAAGCGAGTTTTGAATTTTTGAGGAAAATAAAGGTTTCTTCACTGCAATATAAGTTTAAAAAAATTTTTATCGTATTCTATTAAATAAATATACATTACCTACGTGGTTCTCAAAATGGAGATCGCGACTCTCAAGGGAATTGTAGTATTGTCCTTTTAAATTTAAAATACTCCCGTATAGCAACTCCTCGGTGGGTCTCTTGAAATTTTTTAAAGGCAAAAGGGGTTGCAAAGCAAAAAGTTAAAGAAACACTGTATATACCTAATCAATGATTAGATTCATCAAGTCAAGTATCGAGACATTTTTTTGTAATGAATTGAGTTTAATATTTAAGCTTTAAATTGAAATGACTTGCAAATTCAAGCCTTGATTTCTTAATATTCAAATATTAACATTTGACTTGAGTTTGATTTTAAGCCAAATTTAAATCAAGTAGCTTCAAAAATAAGTCAAGTACCTAGTGAATCTCTATCAAGAATGCATACTATGCATATTGTTCGAACATTATTCATCATAATCTCAAATTAATTGCATTATCCATAATATAAACTTTAGATCCGCAGTTCTTTTTCTTCTTTTTGATAGAATTTTTACTACATTATCCATTAAACCATTTTAAAAACTTAGAGTGGAAACAGTATAAATCTTTTTCTTTTTTTAATTTTTAGGAGTTAAAATAAAATTTTCCTTTGCATAATGATATGTTTAAAAACAATTAACTTTTATAAAATGTGTCTAATAGTAATGAATAGCCAAGTAAATAAGATTTGTTTTTGTTCAAAACAGGTGAAATTCCTAAGTGAAGAATTTTTTCCAATTTTCTCACAAGCCATGTTTTTCTTCATAGTGCCTTTTTAATTTTTTTAAGGAATAAGTTTTGTAAAAAGAGGCGCCAATAAAATAGTGGTGACACCATGGTTAGTGACACCAAAATGTAAAATATTACTCTCTATAATTCTATATCATATAAAAAGGCGACAAAATGGGGAGTGAGGGGAAACACTATGAGCTACCTCACTGGGAGACACTAATTCTAGTGACGCCTCTGGAAGGAACTATTTTTCATCGGAAACTTTAACGCTATTTTAAGGCTTTTTAAGCACTGCAAATTGGCAACAAAACCGAAAAATCGGTAAAAACACGGAATTTTACTGTTTTTGCTCTGAACTTTTCATTAATTTTTTTTATTATTAGTTAGATTAGATGGTGGCCAACCCACGGTTCGCGGGCGGCATATAGTTTAAGGCATGCTGCATGCCTTGAACATTTTTCTAGTCCCCGAGATACATTGCAAAATATGTCTATATAATAATAATGGCCAAAGTAGTAAAAACAAATGTATTCTCATATATTCAAAAATCAACTGTCGAAAAAAAGAGAAAAAATGAACTTTTATTTCAAAATAATATTTTTGCGAATATATGACAGGTATTTCCTGTTTTATAAATATTTCTTAATTCATTTAATTTATATTTATATATTTTATTCTATTTCATGTTTAGCGTTATGCATTTCTTTACTATGTTTAGTATTATTAGGTTTGTTCCCGATAAAAATAAAACTGTACAATGTACGATACAACGCATGCGCAATATAACATAGCTGTTATTTTTATAACTTTTCCGTACAATGTAGGGCATTCATAGAAAGAAACCCATTATTATTATTTTATCCATGTTTACAAGTAAGAATAATAGTGAACACAAAAATAAAACCCCCTTATTTTTCATTTTACTTAAATGTCTATATTTTGTATAAATCTAATATGGAGATTAAATTAAATTAAATTTATATGCGGCCCACGGAGTTATGATAGATTTCAAAAGTGACCTAAAAATCATTTGAGTATAGCACTCCTGAGTCAAATAGTCAATGCTCTATTCACTATTGTATTTTGATCGTTAATAGTAAATATAACTATAAGTAAGATGGAGAGAATAGTTTTCACTGATTTATAGATTTTTCGCTAGATGTGTTATGTCAATGTCCACAACGTTGTGATGAACGCGTGCCACCCACTGCTCGAGAGCTTCTCTTCAATTACTTTTACGGTTTGGCCGATTTCGAAAAGCAAAACGCTTTTTTACGTCTCCACTTAACAGTGAGATCTCGTCCACCGGACGACGATCCGTTTCGTTCGCAGCGTCGCATCACGTGTAAGTATTTACTGCCTCTGCTGGACAACAACACGAAAGTGGACGTCTGTCAAAAAGCATTCGTCAGCGCTTTTGTCATCACCGAGAAACGCGTGCGACGTGTGCGCGAAAAAATGTTCGCTCGCTTAGGTTTAACCACATACCATCATACAAATAACGTGCCCAAAGTAAATGTGATACAATTTCCATTAAATGGAAAACCGCCAGACGGCCTTCCCGAGGAGGAAGAGTCGTCGCTTAGCCCCGAAGTGCCCGACCCCAAAGACAATCCATTGGTACCATACGGAATTACAGTACCGGAAGGTGTGACAATTGCGCCCGTTATGCAAACAGCGGATCATGTTCGAGATATAGCGATTGTTAATAACTTCTTTTCGAATCAGCTGTGGAAACCAGAATATATAGCCTTATAATGAAATTGTTGTACACAAGCCTTAGTTCAAATGCAGGTTCTACCGCATTGTTATCAATATACAAACAGGGTTTAATGTTTACAGGTCCGTTAGTGCCTACGATTTTTCTACTTTAATATTTCAAGACTTAGCCACTTTTAAAACCAAGGAAAACTTTATTACCTCTCTCTCGATTCCACCTCTAAACATGATACGTTATAGATATATAAAAATGGACAAAAATAATTTTTATAACAAAAAATTGGCTATTAAGAATGTGCCTTGTGCTACAACCAATTAAAGAAAGCTATCCTTTTTTCTCGAATAGAACAATAGGGTCCAAAGTATTTGTACTTATTCCGAAGTTTTAAGTATAAAAATTATTCGTAAGTAAAAGAATATTTATATGTTATGAGAAATAACAGTTATTTGATTTAATCAAACAAATATTTTAGTCATTAAGATAATTAAGTTCCATTTTTAAATTGGTAGCACTTTATATAACGAATATACACGTTTTTGTTTTTAAATAAGCAAAAAATAGTTTTTTGTAAATGTACTATGAGCACTTAGGAATCTATTACAGCACCTATGTTTTTAGAACATCTAATAGAATTTTTTAATGCGAAAAAGGAAGGAAGGTATTTAATTCTTACATCTGAGCACTAAATACAAATTTTCTTCCTGAAGAAAATTTCCTTTCAAATTGTGTCTTTTAAATCTAAGTAACAGCTAAGTATTGTTACCTCTAATAGTACACTTAAGAATAACCAGATTAATTGTTATAAGGCAAAAGTTACTAAATACTAACTTCTCTTCACTTGATAAGGGGTTGTACTTAAATTACGTGACCCCATTAGGACCTTTTAACTCTTCTCCCTATATAACAGAGAGTAATAAAATATTAAACCTCCCTACTCCCTATATTATAAGTAAATTTATTTAAAAATATATTCATTTAATTTTTTTCTCGCTAAATATATTATATCAGTCTCTAAGTAGACTTGTTCAACTCTCCTTTGGTCCTGTAAATTTTCTAAACTGTTTTTTAATGTTGTTACCCCTTACCAGAACGTAGTCGAACAGGTTGACTAGAGACCAATTTGGGACACCAAATTAAATTTTTTTATAAAGCACCAAAAGTTATATTAATAATCTTATTTGATCCTCCCCCCTTTTAAACTCGTTATGTGTTTTAAGTACGCCCTTTATATGATGAAGCATTCTTACAAAATTCAGTCAAACTCTTAACATTCTAATTTTGTATTATGATAAATTTTATTTATTTTTTTTTCTTAATTACCGATATAATATGCCTTTGTGACATTTAGTTTGAAACAGTTGATAACTATGAGAACAGTCAATTACTTCTTTACCGATACCTGCATAGCATTGAAAATATTTTACATTGCAAACAAACAATTAGCAATATTACTTATAGATGAGCAACCAAATATTATACACTTGAAGCTTTAAGACAAATCTATTCAACATTAGGAACTAACAATGTTTGGGTATATTTATGTATAGATACATAGCGTATTAGACAGTAGTCGGTAATTTCTTAAAAGAATTCTAGTTACTATCATCAAAATTTTACCGCCCAAAAAATCGTTTTTAGAAAAATTTTGTTCCCTAAACTAATGCAAGTTATTTCTTATTATTATTAGTTACCTAATTACTATTAAATTTTATTTAAAATACAAAATAGTAGATTTGGTACCAAAATGAAAGTATGTACTTTTATACATGAGTTTGGTTACATTTCTAGTTTGACGCCTGATTATTAATACACTTTGAAATGGGGGATTCCTCATGTTTTTTCAATGATTGCTTGATTTTTTATTTTATTTTAAACTGTTATTATAGTTTCGAGGTTTAATATATCACATTTTTGAGCTATATTTTCAACAAAAAGGAATCTGTGTGATTTTTTTAGTATCTTCTTTTGGTGACTAATCTACCATTTAGAGAACTATTCGAATAAATCTTTCAAAACCAATTAAGAAGTTGAATAGTGAATACTTATATAATTTTTAATAAATGAAAGCAACATCAAAAGCATAAATTGATGAAGATGTATAGAAATGAAAATATTTTTTTAAGAAATTACAACTGAAACAAGTATCCAATATTTTATAGTAAAACAAAATAGTCATCTAAAGTGAGCTCTTACCAAAAAACAAAAAAATATTTATTAATTTTGTAGTATGTTACTTTTTAGTTTCTATTGGAGTCAGTTGCAACTACGCCCTCTATTGAAATAAAATGATACGAGCTGAGTAGAGGGTATATTTTTTAGAAAATATTTGACGAATTATTTGATTTTTTTGAAGTTTTATTTGACACTTTTTTTTCAAACTTTTATACTCTTCAAACTTAGTTTGTCCTTTTTAAGTTATTTTGAAAATAAACGTTTTGTATTTTATCAATTCTCGCCTAGAAGTGAAAAAATATTTTCATGCATAGCTAAAGAATGTTTCAAATACAACTAAATGAAAAATTTCAAATGAAATACTTCATTGAACTATGACAATAGTTTGACAGTTATCTCCGCGGCGTTAGTTACTGTTGTAGCTCCAGAAAGCGTAATAATGCAACTGACCCATACCAATTATAAAAACAGGTTTAGAGAAACTAAAAGCGTCTGTGTATTCCATATTGCCGACTCCTGGTATATAAATATAGTCATATTAGCCTAAGATCCCGTTGCATGATTGCTACACTCATAATATAGCTTAATCATTTAATGAGCTTAATTTTTCTATGCATGGTGATATAAAGATACCAATCTAAAAAAGCTCGCAAATAAGCGAAAATAGCTGTTAAAAATGCTGTAAATTAAAGATAAAGTGAGAGAACGCGCAGAGTCATTTTTCAGATAAGGAAGCGAAAAGTAGTCTTACAAGTTTTAAGCCCTTTTATGTGCCTCAATAGATCGAGACATACCATCAAGATAAAACTTGTAGCGCAAACGTTCGCTGTTAACTCTCTCTCACTTTATCTCATATTTAACAGCTATTTTCGCTTATTTGCGGGCACTTTGGATTGGCACCCTTATATCACCATGCACAAAAAAAGAACTTTAATTTGATATATAAAAGATTAAGCTATATTATGAGTGTAGCAATCATGCAGCGGGATCTTAGGCTATATCAAGCTTTAAACAAAAAAGGATAGTAGTGGAATTTTTTACTATGTCAATCCCAATAAAAAAATAAACCAAATTGTTTTGGTATTTATCAAAATATCTCGAATTAAAAAATCAAACAAATATAAAAGACATTAGTTTATAAAATATATATAGCCAAGTATTGAATATTTTTTAAGAACACATTAAAATCCAAATATGGCTTGAAAATACCACGACAATGTTAAAAATTTGTGGCTAAGTGGTTAATATTAAAGAAAATATATAATATTATAGAAACACATCAGTATATACCCGATCATTCCGTTTAGTGTGCTAAAATTAAAATAAATTCAAATAAAATTAAAACCTCAATGTCGCGTCTATATAGTACATAGTTCTATATATATAAAATAAATAAGTATATTTTTCTAATAACTCACCGGCCTTCAAAATATGTAATATAGAAATATATTTTAAATGTTAATAATTTTACGAAATGAATTTGGTGGATGATATGCATTGAAATTGCATATACACATACATATATAGTGTTAGAATTAATTTAAACGTTGATAGAATTAACGATTTAATATAATTTATTCCTTATATACCAAAGTTCTTTTGTTACAAATTGTTTTAAAGGTTGAAACTTATGTACCTTGTACAGAAAATATTGAAGATGAAATAAGGGTTATTAGTTTGAAACGAAACCATTTTTATTATTTTATTATATTAACTAATAAGAAAACTATATACGTAATTTTTAATATTTATTCTATGTATGCACAATGCTAAAAATCTATTTTTAAGTTATTCAAGAAAATTTTAACATTACCGTTGAACGGAGTTAATTTAAATCGAATTTTAAAAATTTTATTTTTTATAATTAAAAAAAAACTGTAAGAAGTCGCCTTAATTAGTAGAAATGCAATAATGTAAAATAACATGTTATCTATCAATAGATTTGTTACTGATGAAAATAAAAGCATACAATGCACGGTACAAGTGATACGTAATGTAAAAAAATTGCCTATGACTGGTATCGTACAGTGTACGGTTTTATGTTTCATCGAGTATAAATCTAATGTTAAAAATAAATTGAGTTAAAAACTAAATTAATTTTTAAGAAGATTAACCATTTTTATTTCTCTTATTTTTAAGACAGAAAACTTGCCGATAAGAATTTCACTTTGTGAATCTTAAATGATTTAATCCAATAATTATAACATGCATTTTATTATAAGTAAAGTTTGTTGATTTATGTTACTGATAATATATACGTAAAAATCATTCTAAAAATAGCCTAAAAGTCGATTCAAGTTAATAATCAAGTAATATTTTCTCGGGTCTAAACTTTTCATTAAATAGCTGAAAATGATACATCAAGTCCAAAAGCAAAAAGATAAATTTAATTTGATCTTTAACACGAGTCGACTAAAAACATTTTTAATATGCAATATTTTTCCAAAGTGTAAATACAGGATACTGATTTTTCCATTCAATGGATTGTAATGCAAATTAACTTCATAGAAAATATATAGTTATATATTATATTAAAATATTAAAATTAATATAGACGTTATATTATCTTAACCAATAATCTGTGATATAAAATATTTTTAAAAAAATGTATTAAATTATTTTGGCAATTTCAAATGGCTATTACGTTATAATCTAAACTGAATGGTTAATTTCGAATAAAACTCGATATGTTACATCGAATAAAAAAACCAGTAGCAAATATGCACTAAATAAATTGGTGTATGTTTGGCAGTTATACTTCTTTAGTAGAAAAAAGTAATTCGTTACAACTAAAAATGAATAATTATTTTAAAACCAAATTTTTCAATTCCTAAATTGATTACCTTTTGTCAAATTTGTATTACATTTGTTCCAAGTGAAAATAAAACCGGACATTGTACGGTACAAGTCATGTGCAAAACAACAAAGGCATGGGCAATATAAAAAAGTTGTCATAATTTGATACAGGACATGACATGTGCCATAAATGTAGTTATATTTTCGACTGGGACAAACTAATTATATCCATGTTACTTATTGATACGATCCGTTATTTCTTGTACTTTAATGATAACTTTTGAACGTCTTTCGTTTTAAGATTAACTATTTTCGAAATCAAAACTGGTTTTATCACTCACACGCTAAAAGAAGTATATCTTAAAAACTCAGGAAATATTACAAAATACAAAACTAGTCCTGCAGATCTAAAAGAAAAGATAGAATCAATACCGAAAATGTATTTTTACAGTATCCACATTATAATATAAATGCCTTATTTTTTTGCTAGTATCTTTGTTTTATTTAATTTTTTACTCTTCAAAAGCTGTTATTGGAAATCAAAATATAGTGATTTTATTTTTACTAGAAGCTTCCAGTTACCACCAGCAATTAAAAAGCTTTAAACGAAACAGGAATGAAAATGATTTTTTTTTTCGTTTTGAATTCAAAACTATCCAAAGTAGCAGAACCAAATAAACAGTATTAGTCGAAATAAAGGTGAAAAGAAAATTGATTTCCAAAGCATTATGTAATTTTAAACGTTATCTAGGATATAGTTCTGTCTTGTAATTTGCACTTAAGTACCTCAACGTTTTAAACGATTATATTATTAATTAATCAATGTCACAATCTTATATTATTATCTAATATATTATATTATCAACACTCAAGCATTGCACTACACGTTTGATTGTTTTACCTTACGCATTAGTTTTAATTTATATGAATTAATTGTTTCACGTGACAAATATTTTTAATTTTCTTTATGTATCCATTTGGTTGTTTGTAAATATATAATGTTTGATAAAATTGTTGTTTTTATTTATTTTTAAATTTTAGAACTTTATTTCTTTTAGAGAGAAATTCGATAACAATGGTTCATTTTTTGATTTTGTTAAAGTTAATTTTAATTGCTCAGGGAGCAAAACTCTGAATTACTTCGGAAAACTCTTTTTTAACGATATCACCTTACATGTATGAATTTTCCTTAAGTTGATTTATATCTATAAATCATTTATATAGGCCAGTCAAAATCAACAATAAATTCGCAAAACATGATGTACCTATTTCTGATTTTTTAGTATGTTGTTTGGACCCATTAGGGCAGAATTTGCAACTCTCAAAAAGTTGTGGAATAATTTTTATAGAGGAAAAACCGTAAAAATTTCGAACTTGTTTCAGATTCTGCTCGGTATTTCCTAATCTATGCATTTTTCATATGCAACTATGCAACTTTGATCCAAAAAAGGTCTAAAACTAGAATTTTCAATTTTTGAAAAAACTGGCCTATTTTCAAAGTGCCGTAACTCAGTGAACTATTAACGTGCAGAGCTCCGATTATGCTTAATTTGTCACTTAATTGATGCTCTTAAAAAACGTACAGAATAGCTTTTGAAGAAAAATGCATAGGTTAAGAGATATCGAGCAAAATCTGAAATAAGTTCAACATTTTCACGGTTTTTCCTCTATAAAAATTTTTCCACAACTTTTTGAGAGTTGCAAACTTGAGAATACATAGCCCTAATGGGTCCAAACAACATACAAAAAATCAGAAAAACATCATGTTTTGCAAATTTAGCTATTTTTATGTCGATTTTGACTGGCCTAATATCATCTTACATCCACATAAGGTAAAGTCACCAATGCCCGACAGTAAACTAAAGGAAGACACTGACCAAAAGACCTTCTTGTTTTAAGATCAATTTAAGTAGTTTGTCTCTAATCTCTACATCAAAGGAGACCCAGCTTCATATATAAATCTTTCTCAAAAGCTTCAAAGAGTAATGAATGAAATGCCAAAATTGTATCAGTTTTTGTAAACTAAGTGACTAAATGAACACGCGTTTTGCGATTTCTTATTTTATATGTTAAGGACGCATAAATTTTGAAGGTAAGTTTTGAATCACTATTTATTAGAACTTTACGTTTTTACTTGTTTATGAAGGTATCAATGTTACTTTTATAATAGTGATAAACTTTTTTTTTTTTGTTTTTCCTAACGTTTTTATAACAAATTATGACATGTCTACTATTAGTTCCAAAAATAGTAAAAATCTAAAAGATGACATGTGTGTCTTCGATTGGTGTTCCACTTTAACTAAAGGATGACATAGGGTCTATTATTGGGGTATATATGCAACGAAGTCCAAAAAAAGCCCTTTTCTAAATCTTGAGACCACAATGAACATAGGTTCATTAATAGAACCATCTAAAGAAAGAAAGAAGACTGAAGAAGCACCAAAATTTAAAATTGAGAAGAAGTTACCTATCTAAGAAGTGTAAAAATATTGTAAGAAAGAAATCTAAGAAGACTGACTACAACTCAAATATGGAAGAAGAATGAATAGAGTCTGGAGACAGCCGGGATGACATTTCTGATGAAAGGATTGACGAGGAAAATGAAGAAGAAATAAATGAGGAAGAGGGTGGAATTAAGCAGTGACTACTTATATTAATGTTAAGGTTCCTGTCAAAAAGAGATATTATAAGCAATTGAAGTCCTTGATGTACTAAAAATGATTATAACGGGTGAGAACTATATAATTAAGTACAAATTTGATAATACCTTAGAGGTTGATGGATAATTATTATACTAATAATTAGAGATGCAACGAATAGTGATTTAGCCGAATACCTAATATTCGGCCGTTTCATTTCTGAGTAAATCGTATCACAAGACGCATTATTTTTTATTAAAAAAAAAGAAAAATTTAACGACAACCGAAATTGATTTTTATTTAGAAAATATTCACCTAGATCGGACACTAGATCCATATAAGTAGTGGTTTCTAAACTCAGAGCAGGTTCTTACTCAAGGAAACTTTACTCAAATGCAGAAAAAGTTGTTTTGATTTATCATAATTAATTCTCCCCAATTGATTTTCAATTTTAATTTGTAATTTAAATAAATATAATTTCAAATTCAACATTTATTTTGTTATGATTTAGTATTTGGTATTCGGCCGAATAGTGTGTACTATTCGGCCGAATACCGAATATTAAAAAATGCAGCCGAATAGGCCGAATAGTAGCCGAATATTCGTTGCATCTCTACTAATAATATAAGAATAAGTTTGTATTGTTATAAAATGTTTAATTTTTTAATTAATAAATTTCAAGTATTATGTCAACTATTAGTGTAATTGACTGTCTACCTATAGTGATTTTATTTTTTTATGATGTCATCTATAAGAAGGTACTTACGACAATATTAAAAAATACAAAAGTAATAATTAAAAAAATGTTCATAATTGAAGATTTTATAACAAAATATTATTTTTCAGGATTCACTGTATTGCCTTATAAGAATCTGTGGTTGTTTTTTTTTTTGTAAGAATATATATCCATTCATTCAAAGATTGTGTTTTCCTTAAAGTGTCGAGCATTAGTTCCTTTACCTTACTATGATTCAAGAAAATTTACTGAAATTTTTGAATATCAACTACTCTTCGGTAGGTGAGGTGGAGGGTAGACAAATAGACAATCGACTTGTGTAATTTCTTAAATTCTCAGTTCAGTTGGAGGTTCCAACTCTGCAAACTATCTACACTTGCATAACACCCTGTATATTTAACAATGAAAAATGTAAAATTATTTTCTTTCAAACAAAAAACATTTTTATGGGTGAGCAAACAAAAATGTTTCCTGGACGTAGACAAATGATGGACAAACGATTGGTGTATTCTTTTTTTTTTTATTCGCAATTGGAGGTGTTAATTTTTCAAAATAAAAATTCTTCTTTAAATAAGTTTTTCACCAAGGATGGACGAACGAAACATTTTCCTGGATAAACGAATGAAATATTGGATTTTTTTAAATCCCCATTTAGCGGTACCTGCTTCTCATCAAGTTAAATTAGTTCTGAATTTCTTTTTAATGAAACTAATTATTAATTTCGTAACAAGCTTCAAAAAGAAGTTACTACACGAATTGCTAGTCATCAATGATTTTATCCCTGATTGCATCTCTTAAAACATCTTTAACGTTTTATGCCAGGGGTAGGCATTATGTCGATCGCGATCGACCGGTGGTGGACCGAAAAGGAATTTTGGGGTGACCGCCAAAAAAATCAAACAAAAGTAGAATTGATTGGATTTGTTAATACTTTTAAAAGTAAGTTAAAGCTATATCTTCCCACTTGATGAAGAATGAGCTAAAAAATTTCAAAAATATTTCTGACGAGTTGTTTAAAAACGGAGGTACATTAAACAAAGATAAAATTAATTTGAAGAAATAATAAAACTTTACTCCGAATTTCAGAGACGTTTTATAGAATTTGCTAAAATAGAACTAATTACTACATTCATGTGTTACTTATTTAGCAATGTTGATGTGGAAAAAATAACTTAATTAATAAATTATCTTTATGTCTTGAGGGGAATGAAGTTCTTCTCCTTCAAAATGACATAATTTTAAAAGCATGTAGTTCAGAACATAAGAATATCTTTTGGAGTTTAATGGACGAACTCCTGACAAAGTCAAGTATCCTATTTAAAAAAAAAAGTTGCATTTCATCTAATATCCTTTTTTCGCTCTGCCCATTTGTATGAATCTGCATTTTCAACGATGAATATAATTAAGACAAAATATCGTTCCCGTCTCACAGACGACAACTTAGAATCCAGTGTTAGACTAGCGGTTAGTAGTTAAAAACCGCGGAATTCAAGGTTAGCGAACAGTTTCCCGACTAATTGTAAATCTTCTACTAAGTATAAGTAATTTAAGGTAAATATTTTAATGTAACTTTTTGATAATAAATGCATCATTTGATATTATGATATTTTCCACCGAGTGGACCCCTATAGTTACAGAAAATTAGAAGTAGCTGGCCCCTTGGAAAAGTCTGTACACCTCTGTTTTATACCAAAAGATTGTACATTTTTTTGAAATAAGTCAATTATTTTTTATTAAAAACACCATCACTGAAGTATTTACAGAGTTAAAACGAAACCTCTAGTTAAAAAACCCAAATTCAATGCATCTTCCACATGCATTTAAACTGATTAGTACAAATGACGTCATAGTTGTGATCGCAATTCACAAATAGAGAACGTTATGGCGGCGGTTTTCCTATATTTGAATATTACTCGTGTTTTTTTTAATTATTTGATACCCCTAAATATGAAAATAAGGAAAAATAAGAAAATAGGATGAAGGCAATATGTGATTTTACATTAACTTCAACTGAACAATTTTTGGAAAAAAAAAACTAATGGGTGCATTTCCGCGAAAATTATTCAAGTGTAGAGTCAAAAAAGTATCGTTCCAATCTCTCAAATTGAGGGTAAAAGAAACATCGCTAATATATCCAAGGAATGTTCTAGGTGAATCTTCTTTAAAAATAATGTCAATTGGGGGATATGATATGAAAAACTACTTCCTAATTGAAACGAAATACAACTTACCAGGTTTAAAGTAAGCATTACACTTCACAAAATGTTTCTTGTGTGTACTTGAAATCAATAAAAATGAAATAAATGAGATAAACTTAATATGAGCATAGATTTTGGCATTATTTGATTTCAACGTCGTTGAAAAATGAATGGAAAATATTGAACCTGAATATTAAATCAAGTTTAAAGCGCGCAAAAGCTCGGTTACATTGACGGGGAAAATATTAAAGATCAGTTCCAGCAGCACCGGAACAAAAGCTCATATTACCGGAGCTAGGCTCGCGCATTAAAAGCTCACTATCTGCATCATTGTGGGAGTTCGCAGGGGAGGGATTCTCTCAATGACGTCATAGTATCTCCCACGCGTATGTAGGTATATTTTGAATGAAGTCAATTTTAACCTCTGAATGAATTCTGGATAAACGTTGATTTGAATTATTTAGTTTATAATTATTTCAACCATTTTTTTTTTAAATAAAAAGTTTAACTTCATTTCAACATATTAACAAAAACAATGGATTAAAATCTAAACATAGTACAATACTTCTTTATATTTTATCGTATAAAAAATTTCTTATAAAAATAATTAAAAATTCACGGTGAAATTTGAGATACGTTGATGTTTAATTTTTGATTTGAAAAGTAAATCAAATCGTATGTCTTGTAAAATGAATACTTTTACCTATATTTAAGCAAATATAATATTTTGTAATTTTATCTAAATAATCGGGAAAAATCTATTTAGTTTTACTATAAAAAATAAGTTTCTACGTGTGAAAATTAGTGGTTCATTAATTTTAAACCCCATCTGCTCTTATCAATCATACCTATACAATCACAGTAAAAATAAGAACATAAAATAAATTAACCTCAACACTTACCCGTTCCAATTTTTGAAAATATTCCCTGAGAAATGAGATTGGATTGTCGGGACGATTGACACACAGTTGCACAATACAATCTTTTAAAACTTGCTGAATATTATGAGTCTGTACATAAGATTCACATTCACGTAAGGACTGTTCGTCATCCTGTAAAGTCGTAGCCATTATCACAGACAACAAATGAAATATTGCAACTAGAAAAATGATAGCACTATGTCTCGTTTTGTTTGCATACAGTTTTATTTAAAATTATATTGGGGGTGTATGTTCGAAAATAATGATTTTATGGCCGAAAATAGCATTCAAAACCCAAGAGAAACGTCAAATAAAATACATATGAATTTGATATACGGGAAAACGGCGAACTAAATTGACAGTTGGTAAGTCAGAACTCTTTACTGAACATGAAACAAAAATAAAAAAAGTTGTGAAGGAAATTCAAAATTCAAGTTCAAAAATATGATGCGAAACAAATCCACTTTTTTCTAATCCTTACAATATTTTATTTTATATTTCCATATTAACGATTCATACATAATGTTATTTAAGGGATTAACGGCAAGATAGTTATGAGTGTCTTTAATACGTAGAACTTTTGCAGAACGTTCTTGCGATACTATATTTGAGGCATATTTTGTTAATATGGTTAATATTAACAACTAAAGATTACATTATACATATATTTAATATGTGAATACTATCTCGATCACTATTGTAACGACGTTTTTTTCAATAGACAATAACTACAAAGGTCACTTAGTAGGCTTAGTAGCGTGGTGGACAGTTGCCTTATACGCCAGTGGTCTTTGGTTCGAATCCCATGAAAGCCTAAGATTTTTTTCTGGGTTTTCGGATTCGACGGTCGCTAATGACCAAAGTAGTTGAAGCGACCTTAAATAAACCAAAAAAAAAAAAAAAAAAAAAGACTAATTTTCTTACAATTATTGTTATCAAAACTGAGAATCATAAATTAAAAATATAATGAATATACATATTTAGGCCAGTCAAAATCGACAATAAATTCGCAAAACATGATGTATTTCTGATTTTTTAGTATGTTTTTTGGACCCACGAGGCGTCTAAGTATTCTCAAGTTTGCAACTCTCAAAAAGTTGTGGAAAAATTTTTATAGAGGAAAAACCGTGAAAATTTTGGCCTTGTTTCAGATTCTACTTGGTATCTCCTAATCTATGCCTTTTTCTTCAAAAGCTGTTGTGTACGTTTTTTAAGAGCATCAAATTTGTGACAGATTAAGCACAATCGGAGTTCTACACGTTAATGGGTCACAGGGTTACGGCACTTTGAAAATATAGGCCAGTTTTTCAAAAATTTAAAATTTTAGTTTTAGACCTTTTTTGGATCGAAGTTGTGTCGAAGCCGTTGATCCTACCGATCCTACGAGAAGAACTTACTGAATATAGTTTGTAGACAATTTAATTAGCTTGAAATTAAATACAAAGCGGGACCTGTAAGCCTCGTAGTTCTCTCAAAATTTTAGAAAACTCATATAAGGGAAAATCGCATTTTGGTGAGTACTCCAGTATTGGTGGAACGTCAAGGTTTATTTGAAGCTAGTCACCGTCGTCCTTTTCATTGCAGGTTTGCATATTTCCACAGAGCAAATATATAGCACACATCGGAGAACATCTAAGCCCTGCTTTCAGGAAAGTGCAACCACCACCCAGCACCCCTTCTTGCATTTACAAGAAAGGTGTTTTACCAGCTCTCTGGGGGCAGGATCTTGCCAACTAGCAATGTGGATGAGCCCAGCCGGGGTCATACATGCTTAAAAATCACTTCATGCAACAAAGAAGTGTTAAAGTACATGAGAAAATGAAATTTTACCTTTTATGGGTTTTTTTTAAGATTTTGAAAGAACTACAAGGCTTACAGACCCCACCCTGCACGTTATTTAAAGTGAATTAAATGACTTACAAACATATATACAAGTTTTTTCCACTTCTTATTTTTTAGAGTAAAAATAATTTCCCTAGGTCTACTCTTGTATTAAATCATAAGGAATATTCCATTTCTTATTTTCCCAAGGCATATCCTGTCGTCCTTTTTCACTTCTCTGTGAGTGAAAAATTGGTCCTTCGAGCAATAAGAACTTTTTTCTTGCTTTGCTCGTTTTGGTTCATTAATCCTGTAAATGAGACACCAACAAAGCAAGGATGGGTCAACTAGTCATAAATAAATGATGAAGCATACTACAGTTTAATCAATATGAATAGTTTATTCAATGAACAATTCCAATTTAGATTCAGTTTCCTGCAATTCAAACAAAAACAATAAAATATACATTTAACAATATTTATATAATTTAAAACAAGTTCTTTGGTATTTTTACAGTTAATAATAACATAATAACAATTCTTACGAACAAGAATATAAGATAGGGTTGTATAACTCTTGCTGTGAAAAACTCAAAGCAAATAATTCGAAAAATTACAATTGTAGACACATTTGTTGAAAAAGCGTAAAAAATGTATAACGCTTAAAACACCGAAGGACAACATCGAAATATCATTGAGAACACTGAAGCTTAAATTTACGTTTTTGGTATGTAATATAATGGTAATATAGTGTGAATTATTTCTACATAATATGATTTTCTTGATAATTTTTGAGGAAATCAGTATTTTGAGACTGCTTCGTAGAGTTTTGGTAGTTCAGCTTCTAGCCTAACGACTTTCACGATCGATTGTAGCTGCCATATTTCGTCGTTGACTCGATCGTGGTACTCATCCACGTTTACATAGGTACTTAAGTAACTAATTAATTCTTGAGATCCATCTTTATCTAAATCGGCGATGAAAACTGAATTTTCTTGGTAGTTAAGATCCGGTTGGCAAACTGTGTTGCCGTTGACGATTGTGCATAGTTGAGTGATTTCATTTTGACTAGCATTTACGATATGAATATCAGTAGCATTGAATGTGATTAGAACAACACGTTCTGTTAGCAATTGTATTGTTATATTTGGCGACATTTTATTTGTATCTTCGATATTAGGAATATTCCTTTTGTAACGAATATTCGGACTGGACCAAGTGGCTTGTCGTTTTGTAATACTGTCAAAAATGCTCCAATACATCTTTCTGCTGTGATTGTGAAGAGATAGTTTTTCATTTCGATACTTATCGTGCTCATTCCACTGCCAAAACTTTAATATAAATCCACTAATGTGACCTTTTAATGCATCACGATTTTCTTTAGTATCGTTAAAAACAAGAATGGCTGGAACCATTCCATACATTCGAGTTCCCGTATGAGACCAGGTCAAATTTTCTTTCCCCGTTTGTTGATCGATTAGTTGTACAGTAACGTTACAACTATCCGGGCAATTTCCTTCATTTTCAACAATTAATTTCCTATTATGAACGCTATAAACATGCCTCTGGCGCGGTATTTGCTGTTCACCATTTCTCTTTTGTCCAAAAGTTAAATGTTGTTTAATCATTTCATAGTTACTATTATTTAGTTCACTATTATTTTTAGTGATTTTCCTATATAAATCTGATAGTCCAATATATGATTCCTTAAAAGTTATATTTTGGCAAATGTATGATACGAGTTGGTTTTTATCGATTGAAATTTTATGGATTGTAATACAATCATTTACTACGTACGGACTTCCAATGATTCCTCCCGTTTTTCCAGATATTAATATGATGATGTTATGTAAATTTGTATTATTTGTGCTGCATGATGTAAGTAAATCATCAACGCCGTCTTTATCCAAATCCGGTAAAACTAGAGGAAAATCAACGTCCTCACAGATAAAATTTGGTATGTCGCTATGCAAATTCCAAATAGCTGCGCCTGAAATGGATTGTATCGCTTCGATTGCCCCATTTTCCATAACAACGATACAATCAAAGTTTCCATCCCCATCGACGTCTAAAATTCCACAGTCTATATCAATAGGAACCCGTTGTTGAGGTATGAACCATGCAACTTTGCCGCTGTTCCCAACAATCGAAATCAATCCTCCCCCATTCGTGGGAATCATTGGATAGTCGTGATGTTCCAAATTTCGATTCATTGTATCTCCCCGAAACAAAAACACTATATTACGACTGTGCCCTCGAACACCGGACACGACACTGATCGAATTTTTCAATTCAATACCGTAGTAAATCTTTTCCCAATTGGTCGTATGAACCATTTCCACACCACTAGCTGGACAAGTCACATTTTCCTCACAAGGTAAAACCCATAATAATACGATTATTGTTAAGAAACACATCGAGATGGAAATACAAAAGCAGCATTTGCGTGCCGGTGACATTTTCTCGTCAACCTTTTTTCCATCTTTGATAATTGGTTCGCGATCTTGAAAAGCAACCCCAACAAAGCCATTGCTAATGTTGTTATGTTCATCAGCTTCGTCCAAAGGGTGGTAATTTCGCATTGTTTCTCCACCGTTTGTTACGTTATGACTATGACGTGGCTGTGTCGCTTTTGACGATTCTAATCTCGAGGTTATATTTAATTCTTCATCTGACTCGGTATCACTAAAAGTTTGAGGCAAGGGAGCATAGACCCCTTGTGATAAATTACCCCCAGACATTTCTTTCAAACACTGCAAATTAACACAATAATTAAAATGATATCACATATTAATTATACTAAATCTAAATTAACTTACTAATTTTTATACAATACAGCATAGGCCAACTTTCCTTTTGATTTTCAAATCTTAAGATTAATTTATTTACAAGACTGACAATAAGTATCCGTTATATGAATATCATCAATAAAAAATATTAAGTTTATTGATTGAAAACATTCACCATTTTTTTTGTTTAAATTTAATTTATTTGAATGAAACGTAAATGATGATTAAACCGCACTAATTATTTAAGTAACGTAATTTTGGGTTTAACTTCTCAATTTGTTAGTTTATTTATCAATCGCTTATTAAACAATCAGTGATTGTTTTAAGAGCTTATCTTTCATAACCTCTATTTCGTATTTACAATACATACATAACTCACAATACATAGACAAATGCTGCATATATGTACAGCATATTATATCGCATACCTATATAGCCTATATATATGGAGCGCTTATATATATAGGTAAATTTCAATACATACTAGACATACTACATCAAAAACCCAAAGGCAACGTTTATGAATTTAAAGAATTTTTAATTTTTATAAATAAACTCTATAATTAATAAACTCGTATTTTGTAAGACTCGGAATATTACTTAATGAATTTTATGTTCGTTGATTTTCACATATTACATTTAAATTATGAATATCGTTGAAAAACTTTATTTTTAAAAATTTAAGTTAAATCAATTTAATGGTAAAAATATAATGGACCCTCACTTAACGAGTAGAATTTGTTCTCGAATCTTACTCGTAATGCGAAACACTCGTTATAGCCTAAGATCCCACCGCATGCTTGCTATCCTTGTTATACACTCATAATGTAGATTCATAATTTATATTTCAAATTAAACCTTTTTTTCTGTATATGATGATATTAGGGTGCCAATGTAAAAGTGTCTGCAAATTAGGGCAGCTAGCTATTGAAGATGAGATAAAGTGAGGGAGAGTTAACGCGTAGCGATATTTATCAGACGAGAACAGGGAATGTTTGCGACACAAGTTTTATCTATAAATGGCGTGTCTCGATCTATCGCCGAACACAAAGGGTTTAAAAACTTGCGAGTCTAGTATTCACCATTTTTGTCTGTCAAATCTTATTCGCGCACTCTCTTATTTTATCTTTAATTTTTCAGCACCGTTAATAGCTATTTTCGCTTATTTACGGGCACTTTTACATTGACTCCTTTATATCACCATGCGCAGAAAAAATATCTTTAATTTGATCCTCATAATGTAGATTCATCACATATATATATATATATATATATATATATGTGATGAATTTACATTATGAGTGTAGCAATCATGCGGTGGGATCTAAGACTATTAGCAAAAAAATAACTGAAAGCCGAGATGCAGGCAGGATCCCAAGTGCCATGCACTTCATAGGAAACCATCTATTCCACGGATGCATGGATTTTATGCATCATAACGTGTATGATGTCTATATAGCACTATTTCATTCATTGGTTCTAGTTTGAAACGCTTGGTTTCCTATGAAATGCTTAATGCATGGTACCTGGCAGGATCCTGCATGCGACGTCACGATATCTCCTACTTCAGCACTCGTTCTGCGAACATCACTCTTTAAAGGAGTCATTTTTTTTCATTTTTTTTGCTCGTTGTTATTAATATCAGTGTAAAACAAGTTTGAACTACAGGTAAAATTTTTACAAATCAACCGTGTTATTCGAGTATGATTTCAGTATGTATACTTGGTGTAATCTGATTTTATACTGAGTTAACACGCCTGTAACACACCGTTGGAAACGAATTCTTAAGGGGGGTATTGAAAGCAATCAGTTCGTTGAAAACCAGCAGCATCACGGTAACTATTCAAGAATTGTTTATTCATTATCTACTACCGTCGCTACTACTAGTATTACCTACATTTAACCCAATTTGAATTATTCTTCCATACGAGATACACGACCTATATCCTATACCTACTGTTAAATGAGTAATATTTGTATGTATATTCGTTTGTAATTGCGTTCTTGAAAACAGCTCTAACAATTTCGGTGAAATTTTCAGTAAAAAGTTTTTCTGGGGTGAAAATTAGATCTAACTTCGTCTCATTTTTAAGAATTAAATTTTTCTCCATTTCTTCAAGTTCTTTTATAACGGGGTAGTATATGCATTGCTGTTATGCATTGATTAATAAGTGGTTGCCTACCCATCACCACAGTATTAGCAATCAATGGCATTGTACTAGCCACGGAGTTATTAGCATTGATTATTATCAGTTACTCCGCCCGCATATGCATGCCTTGTATAATATGTCGTATCCAAAGTTGCACATAGTAACCCAATTGAACTAAATCATTATTATTAATGATTTAGATTATTTAATTAAAAATTTTATTCATTACAAAAGCAAATGTTAAAAGTTGGATAATTTGTTAATCGCATCAAAATACTTAGCTAAAAAAGCAACCATCCCAATTATACATTCTGAAAATTCAACCGAGCCAAGCAGGACCGACTCGTTCATATATAGACATACTATAGCCTATAGGCGGCCGCCTAGGGCGCTAAATTTTGGGGGCTCAAAATTATAATTTTTTTTTAATTTGGTGTTTTAAGAATATAAACTAAATAAAAGTTTAGTACTTTTTCGCACTACTAGCTTAGGCGGACGAATCACTAGGCAATGAAATGTGAAGGTTTTTTAAAAATTTTATTGAAGCTAACTTATAATTATATTCGGTATCTTCTAACACAACTCACTTCGGTAACATCGCTTTACTTAGCGGAGTGCAAAGTGTAGGGTTGTATTGCGCAGTGGAAACTCCGCACTCCCACTATCTCTAACGTTTAACGAGAGCGCAGAATTGGTTTTCGTATAGAGCGCCAAAAAGCCTGAAACCGGCCCTGGCTACTACACAAGGGGTGGCTAACCCAAATAACCTCGTGAGGCATTGTGGAAAATTCCATATTAGTTTGAAATATATTTAAAAATAATGAGCAAAAATATGTATAATGTAAAAGGTGGGCCACGACTGTATTCTTATGGAACTAATGTTTATGGCGTTTTTCGTACTTAATGTATTTATGAACGATCCATGGCATCCCACATTGTTGCTTGGGAAAAGAGTCTAGTTTTCTCAAATTTCAAGCGTGAAATAAATAATATTAAAAAAAAATAGGATTAAGTATTTATGTAAACGCCTTACTCGAAAAAATTCACCTTTGGAGTAGTGAATATTTATTAGACTCTGCATTAACTAAACCACGATAAGAAAAAACAAAATAAAAGGAAAATTTTTAAAAAAGATTATTTTGTACATTATCTATTCAACAAAAGCCTAACACGTAATTAATAACAACCACATGAAAAAATATGTTCAATTTAAAAGAGATATAAGAAATGAGATGGTTTCTTATCTATTACATTACCATTAGATTTTTTCTATTATTACATACAGTATAAATAAAATGTATTTTATCTTATTTAAAACATTTTATTAAATATATAAATGTTCTTTTTAATAGAGTAATATGTAACAATACATTATAAACTTCAGTACCAATAATTCTTTACAAGATAGTAAAAATATATAATATTTGAAAATAAAATTAAATTACAAAAAGAAAATATAATTAAAATGAATTCATAACATTGAAATTCGAAACTGATTATAAATAATATTACTTTAACAATATCAAATTACTTTATAATCTCAGAACCAACAATATAACTTAAAAGTACATAATTAATATGAGTACATAAGATCAATAGGCTTTTATATTCCTGTTTTATAAGTATACCAAATTCTTTTTTTACTCGATAGATTTATACCCAAACATTTCGTTCAAAAACAGAATTAGTTATATACTTATTTAGTAGGGTAAATATTGATTGTATAATAAATTGTATATAAATTGATTAATTATTGTGAAACTAACTGAAATATGCTCCACAATTCGAGCACCGCTTGATTTTCGTAAGAAGACAAAACAAAATGCCGGGTAGGAAAAAGAATATGGCACATAGTATTCCCAGCCAAGTATAGTGATCCTCTAAAATCCCAACGCGACATGCGGGACATCCACCGACAATTATAATATTAGGCATTACAATACTTGTCGCTTCCGCAGCGGAAGATGTTCCATAAGTAGAAACATAACTTCCAGGTAATAATGGTACTGTTGGAGTACCTAACGATGGATAGTAACCTGGCGGAACTGTATGAACTAAACAAAAAAAATTAATATAAAAATTAAATTTCTATCGATCTTAACAATGGATTTTTTATAAGGAAGTGCACGGAAATGACTTGAATTACCTTGTTCCGTATAAATAGGAACTCCTGTACCTGGTGGTGAGTACGGCGGAGGATTATCTGGACGGGAATTTTTACTCATTTTTATTTGTTATATTTTTATTTTGTAAAACTTAAAGACAAATTATTATGGTAAAAAATATAAACAAGCACAAATTAAATAATATGTCATCTTATTCCTTCATAATTAACATGACATTTGAAACATTTTACCAACCTAATTTTGTTAAATAGTACTAAAATAAAATTGAAACGTCAGCATTTCAATGCTATGTTTATCTATCATAAATAGTTTTTTATTGGTTGAAAAATTTAACGTTGGCCTACTGTACATCTTGTCAAATAGGCATAGCAGTTGTAAGGGTGTGTGAGGGGTTTTCTCCATAAATTTTCCCTTGAAAACGCCAACGATGTCGATAAAAGCATATTTTATCTAATAATAACGTAATAACAATTCCGTAAAATGTGTAATATAATTAATTATTGTACATAGAAATATATTACATAAGTAATCAATGGTGTTTTTGATATAATTGAAAATACCAACCCTGAATGTGTGAATTATTTCGATATAAAAACGAAGTGAATGGAATGCAGTGAAAGTACGGGAAATAAAATCATTTTGTTCGTTTTCATTTTAAAATGCAAAGTAACTCAAAAACTAAAGAAATGTTCATTGTACGAGCATTAGAGAAAATTTTAGCTGATAAAGATATAAAACGATCGCATCATTCTCAATTAAAACGAGCATGTGAGGTGGCACTTGGTACGTAATGAAATATGCTTTTAATGAAACATCAAACTCCATGTATAATTTATTTAATTTATTCAAATACATACCAACTGTAACCCTCATATCATTTCAAATGATTTTTAACAGTTTTAAAATTATATATTCAAGTCAATATTGATATTATTGCATGTAATATGTTTTAGAGGACATCAAAAAGGAGTTGAAGGAAAGTGGCCAAGATGAAACAACCACGACATCGGCAGCATTGCCCTTACCACGAAGTGGGACCCCCAACGTCGTTACAACCGAGTCCTATTTCTTACCGTTTGAATTAGCATGTCAAAGTAAATCAAGCAGAATTGTCGTAACGGCCTTAGACTGCCTACAAAAACTAATTGCTTATGGACACTTAACCGGGAATATTCCGGATTCGACATGTCCTGGGCGATTCCTTATAAATAGAATTGTTGAAACAATATGCGTTTGTTTCACAGGTAAATTAAACAAGTAATTAGATTCACTTGAAAGATGGAACTTAATATGTACCTGCATATTATGCAGGCTCTAAAGGCATTCGCCAAATCGAAAATTGTGTAATACAATAGATTTAAGGTTTCACGGAAAGTATTTGAACGTTATCGTTAAATGCTACAAAGTACTCGAAAACTGAGATAAAAACACTTATAACGTTTTTGATATAACAATAATATTGAGATATAAACGTAAAATTGATTTATATTAGAATTATACTTTGGTAGAGTTTTGCGTAATGGTCTAGACCAGGGGTCGACAACCTTTTTTGACTGCGGGTCAAAATCAACTAATATTTGAGTATTATATTATACACGTTTGGGTCAGTGGTATTTTCAATTTAAAAAAGTTTTTCAGTGAATAAGGGGTGTCAGGCCTTTTTCATCCCCGGACACAATATCCCCATGACAAAAATATTTGCAATAAAATATTTCATGCAATTTTTTGAGCTCAATAACTAAGTCTTTATAATAAATGTGTTAAATTGACCAAAATGTGTTAATTAATGCCAAAGGGGTCCAAGGAGTCCCCCTGGCTGGGGTTGAATGAAAAGAAATTATAGTTATTTGTCAATTATAATCATTCATCGACTGAATCTGCACTTCTTGACACTGCGAAGTTTTACACAAAACTAAATGTTTTAACATCAAAATTATGCTGCAAATACGATTTGCAGTTATTTTATGAGGACTTTTTGTCGTGGCGATATTTTGTCCAGGGACCAAAACGCATGGAACCAACAAAATATACATTATAAAAGGTTTATGGTTATTATGTATATTCTGTGTTAGGATGTAGGTGACACAGCGTAGCGCATTGCAGTTTTATAGTTCACATTTTCAAATAATGGCGAAATGATGTGGTTGCATATTGACTGCGTTCACTTGCGGATACGATATTACATGTAAATATCAATCTACATGTACATGTAAAGAACCTCGGCGTTTGTAGAACCTAGGTGTTTCCTAATTCGTTCATTTCAGAATTAAAAACAATTTTTAAAAATTTCAAGAAAATCCTCCAAAAAACGGCTTCTTTAACTCACTTATTAATATTTTTTGTAAAACTCCCATTTTCTACTTATTCTAGCGTACTCCTTAAAACACTGTATTGAAAAATATTATATTGGAAGGAAGAGGAGGGGTAAAAATTCAAAGTTTTTAACTATTTCATTAAAATATTTTAAGTTTAGCTAGTTGGTAGATTTTTTAATCATTTGTTTTTTTTTATAGCTTCTTATCTATACTTATATATAAAATTGAAGAGTTTGTTTGTTTGTTTGATTGGTTAAACGGGCTAATCTCAGGAACTACTGGTTCAAATTGAAAAATTCTTTTAATGTTGGATAGCCTAATTATTGAGGGAGGCTTTAGGCTATATAACATCACGCTACGACTAATAGGAGCAGAGCATTAATGGAAAATGTTGCAAAAATCAGGAAAAATTTTTCCTTTTGAGAGCGTTCGTGGCCTGCCCTGCGTAAACGATTAAAGTTACGCAAAAATCATGCAGAGCAAAATTGTTCCTCTTAAAAAGTTCTACAAAAAAGTCCCCGACGGCATATGTCTATCTTTTACGGTTAGCCCGCTATAACCTTTTTAATGGTTGTTAAGGTTGTTTCAAAAATAATTCATTATTTGCGAAATTGTTTTTAGAAACATATTATTAATTCTTACTCAAATAAATATGACCTTTTATAAAATTTGTTGTGATAATAAATGACAAGCTGAGTCATTAAATAGAATTTTTTTTATTAAGGGAAAATGTCTCATTTACCCGGGAAATTGAAAAACGGGTTGGAGAAAAAAATTATGCATAAACTCTATTTTTAGTTGAAAATGGGTTTTGGTGATATTTAAGTATGATAAATATGCGAATCATTATCTAAAACACGTTTTATTTCGGAAAAATTTCTCATTTCATCGGGAAAATAGAGAAAAACTGGTTCGAAGAAAAATCATGCTGAAACCAAACATTTTAATAACTCATTTATTAGCTAAGAGTTAAGTAATAACTCATAAGGTCCTCAAGGCAAAATCATAATTTTTCTTTTCATACAGTCCACTTTTTATCCAGGAAAAATGTATGTTCCCGTAGGATAGATACGTTTTTGTTTTTCACAGAACAAAAGATTACCATAATTTCTTGCAATATGGTGGTTTAAGAGACAGTGAATGATATGGGTTAATTTTTATGTTAGAATATTGTACGGTTCCCGTAGGATAGGCTAAAAGTAGAATCTTTCAGGAACTGAGTATTTCAAAGGAGTTTTCTAAAAGTTCATGAATAAGAGTTTTAACGAATTTTCCTCAGGAAAGCTTGATCTCTTTTTTATCCAGGAAAAATGTTCTACTCCCGTAGGATAGATATGTTTTTGTTTTTCACAGAGTAAAAGATAGACATGATTTTTTGCAATATGAAAGTTGAGGGATCAAATAATAATATAGATTATTTCTTATGCCAGAATAATGCACGGTGCTCAAAGGATAGCATGATAATTGTCTCCTGCGGGAACCGTGTGTTAAAAAAAAGGTCGTGAAATAGATCTTTAAAGTTCGTGAAATAGCGTTTTAACACATTTTCTCTTTAGGATTAAAATAAAAATTACAATTTTCACTTGAAGATATGATTTTTTATTTAACATCCAAAAAATAATAATGAACATTTATGAAACGTTGAAATTTCTTTCATTGTTAATTTTTGAATACATATTTAGAATTTAGCGTGTTAAATTACATTTAAAAAATCAACAGTTAAAATTTCAACTTTTCTTTTCAAAACTCCCCACTCTTTAAAATATGTTAGGCCTCCTAAGTGAGCGCTTGCGCTTTTCCTTCTCAATATTTGTGTACTTCTAACTTTTTTTCAGTAGTCAGTACTGAGCTGATTCATAGATCATTAGACATTCAGGCATTCAGCTCCTTGCAATATATTATATCAGATACAGAAGTACAAGTTTAAAATATTTTATTTGTTACAACGGTTACAGGCGTTGCAATAATTAAATAACATTTCAATTTTTTTTACGTTACTCTTTGTTTAAGTTTCATATATTCTTTTTTCTTCATTATATTTTAAGTTTACATACGTAAATTTTATCAATAAAACACCCCAGTAGTGTTATGCAGCGTTCCTTTATTATTCCCTTTCCCGTGACATTTTTTACTATAGTTCCACTCTTACTGATCATAGTGTGATGTACCTAAGATAGCTCATGAGTCATGTTATACTTTTAACGTTACAGACATACAATGTTTTTCTTGGTTTCGTCCGCGTGGTTTTAAATTAGCATTATAGATACCAAATTTTATCTCTTCAATGGTTCTTAAGTGATTTGTGGATAAAACACAGAAAGTTTCAACTCCTTTAGAATTGTGCCATAGGTTACCCACTTTTAACCCTCTCTCACTCTTATCTGACGCAGACGGAGTTGCGTTCTTTATAATTATATATTTAAGAGAACTGCAATTTCTGTAGACTTGCTGCATTTACTGTAGTATCAATTTTAACTAGTAGCTTCCCGTGAAATATTCACGACCGTAAGTTTAAAATATCGAATGTACAAATAAAATAAATAAAAATACGATTCCGAGATTCGTCCCCTTGACTTCTCGCATGTGATACCGTCACTTTAACGGCTGAGCCACAAATATAATATTGAGAATCTAACAAAACATTAATACAAACCGTTTCCTAATTGTCGACCTATATATACGTTTGCCTATTATTATTATGAATTTTACATATGGAACACTATCATTGAGTTATCGTTTAATTTTTGTAATGAAATTTTACGTGAACGAAGTCATGGGTAGCCGCTAGTTTTTTAAGAATTAGTATTTTCAAAAATATGTGTATCATTCCTTGTCTAAACTTTTCTAATTTTCTTTGGCTCTTTCATTTTCTTATATAAAAATATACATTTTAGAATCAAATCAATAAGTAATATGTCGAGGAAATAACTTTAATACAAACATGTTTGATTATTGTAACATAAACTATTCAGTTTCATTTTTCAAGTGAATTTGCCGTAATTGTTTAATTGTTACTAATTATGATAATTTTTCAAGGACCAAACACTGATGAAGGGGTGCAGTTGCAAATAATCAAGGCTCTGTTGACGGTGGTTACATCACAACATGTTGAGGTCCACGAAGGCACTGTACTATTAGCCGTTCGTACATGCTACAACATTTATTTAGCCAGCAAAAATTTGATCAATCAAACAACGGCACGAGCTACGCTAACGCAAATGTTAAATGTCATTTTCTCGCGAATGGAAAATCAAGCCCTTGAAGTTTGTGATGAGGTTCCTAATCCACCTTCTTTGTCCACGTCTATAGTGGAAAGTGATGTGCAGTCACCTACCAACGACACTGAAACTCCAACCCAAACTATAATTCAAGAGATTTTAACGAGCGTTGTCGACGCTGTAGTTTCTTCGATAGAACCAAAAGAAAATTCAAATCAAAACGAGGGAGTTGATGGGAGTAAGGATATTGAATCTAAAATTGATTCAATAAGTATAAACGACCATGAGAATAATACAAGTGAAAACATTGAAAATAAACTATCAAATAGTTTAAGTAATGGTTCCGTTGTGACTGAAAATCCTGAACCTATAACGGGAATGACTCGAGCCACTTCACAGGAGAGTGTTGAAACGCATAATAGCGAGAATGATATAGCTGTAACGACAAAATTTGCACATATTTTACAAAAAGACGCGTTTTTGGTGTTCCGTGCTCTTTGTAAGCTATCGATGAAACCTCTACCTGATGGTACACCGGATCCAAAATCGCATGAACTCCGTTCAAAAATCTTATCTCTACATCTTTTACTATCAATTTTACAAAACGCTGGACCAATATTTCAATCAAACGAAATGTTTATATCTGCAATCAAGCAATATTTATGTGTAGCCCTATCTAAAAATGGTGTTAGTTCCGTACCGGAAGTTTTCGAACTTTCGCTAGCCATCTTTTTGGCGTTACTTTCCAATTTTAAGATGCATTTGAAAATGCAGATTGAGGTATTTTTCAAGGAGATTTTTTTAAATATTTTGGAAACGTCAAGTTCGAGTTTCGAACACAAGTGGATGGTTATTCAGGCGTTGACACGGATATGTGCCGATGCGCAAAGTGTCGTTGATATCTACGTTAATTACGATTGTGATTTATCAGCAGCGAATTTGTTTGAACGATTAGTTAACGATTTGTCTAAAATTGCGCAAGGAAGACATGCATTGGAGTTGGGGGCTACGCCAGCACAGGAAAAAGCTATGCGAGTGCGTGGGTTAGAATGTTTAGTATCGATTTTAAAATGTATGGTTGAATGGAGTAAAGAGTTATATATCAATCCTAACACACAAAGTACATTGTCTGAAAATCCTTTGGGATCAGCAATGGAAAATGACGAAAGTCCAATCGTTGGAACTGCAAGTCTTCACTCGCACGGTGGATCGAGCAATAGCTTAAACAGTGCTGAAAGCAGTGGCAACCGCGAAGTGCTAGATTCTCCCGAACAATTGGAAGTTTTGAAACAACAAAAGGAAGTTTGGCAAGCTGGGATTGATATGTTCAATCGAAAACCTAAAAAAGGGATTCAGTTTTTGCAAGAGCGAGGTTTGCTTGGCATGTCTGTGGCTGATATTGCACAGTGGCTTCATACCGATGATCGTTTGGATAAAGTTTTCATTGGCGATTTTTTGGGTGAAAACGATGATTTCGCCAAAGAAGTTATGTATGCGTACATAGACTATCTTGACTTTGCCGGTCAGGACATCGTAGCAGCTTTACGATATTTTTTGGAAGGTTTCCGATTACCGGGAGAGTCGCAGAAAATCGATCGGTTAATGGAGAAATTCGCTAGTCGATATGTCAATTGTAATCCTAATAATACAGTGTTTGCCAGCGCTGACACAGCATATGTATTGAGTTTTTCCATTATAATGCTAACGACCGATTTACATTCACCGCAGGTAAGTTTTCAAACTTTAATATATCCTTTAGAGTAGCTATTCGCAACCGCTGGTCCGGCATACAATTCTTCCCTATAAATGATCATAAAAATTTTAAAATTAACTTATGTAGTAGTTCTTTAATACCTAGTAAAATTTTGATGTTAAAATATCACTATGGTCCGCTATTTTTTTTTATAAATTTTACTGGTCCGCGGGCCAAAAAAGGTTGAGAAAAGCTGCTTTAGAGAGCATCCGCTAATTATGTGAGGCGTTTTTAGCAATTTTACAAAGAAAAAATTAATAAAAAAATTTGATATTCCAAAAAGTAGGAAATGCTAGCCTTCTTCTATGCGCTATAGCGGCCAAAACATTCAACTAGGGAAAATTTTTGTAAGACGTGTTTTTGTTGAAAATTTATTGTACTTTGTTTTTGTACAGAATTATCATCCTTGAAAAATGCATAATTTTATGACTTCTTGGAAGATAATTTTCACGTTTTTCGCCATTTTCTTTATGAAACCATATTCGTGAAAATTAACAAGTTGAAATTTGGATTCAACATCCCGGAATACTTTATAGAACGAGTGAAAAAAATAACTTTTTCACGAAGACGATTTCACTAGTGTATTCGTCAAAGTTGACATTGCCTGAAAAAATTTCAGACAAAGCCAGCTTTGCCGAATTAAGGGGGGAGATACCTGTAAACGCTTCAATTTTGCTTGATTTTCATGATTTTTTTTTTTAATGAAAGAGTCATTATATAGTTTTGAAAATTGGCACCTGGGTTATTCAAACATTACAATAATATATTTATACATTATTTTATTTATATTATTTAAAATGGCTGATGTATACTAGATTCTTCAAGGAAGGTGTCAGCGAGACTGCTCAATCGGCGAGCATTACAGCATCGGTTACAGTAATCTGAAAACAAAAAAACAAAATTCTGTGTGTTTATTAAAGTCATAATTTCTAGATGAACCTAAAAAAAATTTTTAAAAAAATAAAAATTCGCGAAATAAAATACTTGAAAAAAATAACATGAATTTTAGGCTGATTTTTCTATTGTAATTGCTTCGAGAAAATTATTTTTTAAATAAATTTCCGGAAATTTGTAGGTTCATATAGAAAATAATATCATTGAGAAGGTTAGTGCAAAATTTCTGAGAGATCGATCAATAACTTTTTGAGTTATCGTGCACGCCAATTTGAAAAATATGGTTTTGAGAAAAACGCGTTTAAAGTTTGAATACATAAAAATTCAATAATTATAGTGACTTACCGATTAATCAGCAATTCCAGCACCATATAATTGTCCTTCTGTAGCCTCGTAGAACTCATTTTGCTCATTGTTCATTAAAATTTTTAACAAAAGAAAGATTAAAAGTTATAGAAATTCAAGAGACAGATAAAAAAATCGGCCGCTTAACTATACCTCTGCCTGCGCTCGAACGCAAAGATTAGGGTCGTCACGGCTTATACTCAATAATATATTAAATACTTAAAATTATGTTCTAAAAATTTGGTGACTTATTCTTAAAGACTTATACTAACAATTTCTTAAAAAAAAAAAAGCAAAATTTCAAAATTTTACAGGTATCTCCCCCCTTAATCATAATCAAAGATTTCTAAACTTAATTTTTTCATCAGAAATCGTACGGAAGTTGTTATTTATTTGAATTAAATTTTTTTAAAACAGATTGTGAACCGCTTTATTTCTTTTCTCCAATTAAAAAAAAAAAAAATAAAAATTTACCTAATAACACGTGCAAACTAAAAACCTTTCTTTTGTAAGCATGTACCCACGCTATTCGTTTGAATTCCTATCCATTATATAATGTACTTTGTCTAAGAAAGATGGCAAATTAAAAAAAAATCCGATCAAACTTTGTATGAATTTTGCTTCGGCAAAAACAATTTTGTCTTGAAACGAACTTTGTTGATAACGTGTATAGAAACTTATTGAAATTCTAAATTTTATCAAATGTTATTCACAAATTATTTACAATTTTCAGGTTCGAAATAAAATTACCAAAGAACAATATATAAGAATGAATCGAGGAATAAACGATAGTCAAGATTTACCCGAAGAATATCTTTCACAAATTTACGACGAAATCGCTGGTCATGAAATCAAAATGCGCGGAGCCTCCAGCTCTGGAACGTTATCCCGAAACACTGGCAAGCAGGCGATTAGCAGCGAACGAAGAAGACGAATTCTGTGGAACATGGAAATGGAGGTGATTTCTACAGCTGCAAAAAATTTAATGGAAGCCGTTTCTCATGTCCAGGTAAATTCATTATTTAAAAATACAGGAAAAGTTACTGACTAGATCTGGGGAGGCCAACCCGCGGCCCGTTTTTTAAATTTTTCCAGCTCACGAGTTTCATTACATTATTCAGATTATCAAAAAAATTGAAAAAATTACTAAGTATAACTTTTCCTTACAAGTATTGGAAAAAATTTTCATTTGTTAATATTAAATTTTGCTATAAAAAGAAATTAATATAAATATAATAAAACAATGTTTAAGGTATAGGGTCAAAAATTTGGCTAAATTATTTTTAACCGATACTAAAACGATCCTCAAAATGCAGATAGGAAGGAGGCAGATATATACCATAGAACCCTGGCTATTCCCCTTGCGTTTAATATTTAATTATAATATTATCTATGTTTATATGAAAAAATAATAAATTCAATAATAATAACTTATTAGGAGTATATTTTAAGTTTCACTCCAAAAAATTGTCTGTAGTGAGTTTAAATTTAATATGGGGGGAAACATCTATAAGTTCATATGCGACTTTCAGAGTTGTAATATATTTTCAAAGTAGCCCGAAAGGTTATATGGGTTGGCTACCCCTGAACTAGAATGTCTTTCTATAAGCCAGTGTTCTTAAGATCAAATCCCAATGGCAACCCAAGATTTTTTTTTTTGATTTTTGGGACAAGGTTTTTGGATTTTGCTGGTCGCTAATGAGTAATGACCATATTAATTAGAGCGACCTTAAATATTAAAGGATATATATCAGAGGCGTGCGGTCCATACATGCTGTAGATGCGGCGCATGCCTTTGGATTGTAAGACGATTTTAAAAATTGAATATTTTTTATGATTTATTCATTTCATTTTTAATTTACGTAATTGCATTTGTAATATCATTCTAAAAATGATATATTTTTATCATTTATAAATTTTTTAATTTACGTAATAATGAAAGGTATCACTCATAAAATTGGCATAGTTTACCAAATCAAATGAACGGCAAAAGCAGAATGAAATATGAATGCGTTGGCGACAGTAGCATGCGATTCTTTGCTTCAAATTGGTCGCGCATGCGCACTTGTACGGTCGAATACTATCTCTCTCGGTATTTCACAATGCCAATTAACGGTCAGCAGATGCGTTTGCCGTTTTGAATCTAAACAGTGAATTTAATTGTTACTGATACTTTTCGTGAGTTATTTTGAATTATTGACCCAAAGGCCATACAAATGTTCTGTTCTTTAGGATAAGAACTATTTTCGTGGTTTTTAAATACATTATATGATGCGGTTGTTGATGATTTTTGTAAGGAGCGTCGAATAAGACTAATTTTAAAAATAATACTTATAACACCACGTTTATCAAATAAAAAAATAAATTTTAAAAATGTGGTTCTTATAACCCCCCCCCCCCCCCACTTCTAACCGCATGCCCTGTTTCAAAAGTCAAATATATATATATATATATATATATATCAGTGGCGTGCGGTGACTTTTGAAACAGGGCATGCGGTTAGAAGTGGGGGGGGGGGTTGGTTATAAGAACCACATTTTTTAAATTTATTTTTTTATTTGATAAACGTGGTGTTATAAGTATTTTTTTTAATTAGCCTTATTCGACGCTTCTTCTTACAAAAATCATCAACAACCGCATCATATAATGTATTTAAAAACCGTGAAAATAGTTCTTATCTTAAAGAACAGAAAATTTGTATGGCCTTTGGGTCAATAATTCAAAATAACTCACGAAAAGTATCAGTAACAATTAAAGTCACTGTTTAGATTCAAAACGGAAAATGCATCTGCTGTCCGTTAATTTGCTATGGGATATGCCGAGAGAGATAGTATTCGACCGTACTAGTGCGCATGCGCAACCAATTTGAAGCAAAGAATCGCATGCTACTGTCGCCAACGCATTCATATTTCATTCTGCTTTTGCCGTTCATTTGATTTGGTAAACTATGCCAATTTTATGAGTGATCCCTTTCATTATTACGTAAATGAAAAAATTTATAAATGATAAAAATATATCATTTTTAGAATGATATTACAAATGCAATTACGTAAATTAAAAATGAAATGAATAAATCATAAAAAATATTCAATTTTTAAAAACATCTTACAATCCAAAGGCATGCGCCGCATCTACAGCATGTATGAACCGCACGCCTCTGATATATATATATATTTATTAAAAGGAAATCGTTTTTAATTTAAAAATTTACTTTTAGACGCAGTTTACATCAGCTAAACACTTAGAACATGTACGTCCGATGTTTAAAATGGCATGGACTCCGTTTCTAGCAGCGTTTAGTGTTGGACTTCAAGATTGTGACGCAATGGACATTGCAGCATTATGCCTAGATGGAATCCGATGTGCAATCCGAATCGCTTGTATATTTCATATGAGCCTAGAACGAGATGCTTATGTACAAGCCCTGGCCAGGTTTACTTTACTAACAGCCAACTCGCCTCTAACGGAAATGAAAGCAAAAAATATTGATACAATCAAAACATTGATAACCGTAGCCCACACTGATGGAAACTATCTTGGAAGTAGTTGGCTTGATATTGTTAAATGTATATCCCAGTTAGAACTGGCTCAGTTGATTGGAACGGGAGTGAGACCTCAATATTTATCGGCTGGTTTGGAACCTGGCGTCCGCGAACATATTGGCGAAACAAGTTCACAAAGTGTCGTAGTTGCGGTAGATCGTATCTTTACCGGATCTACAAGATTAGATGGAGATGCCATCGTTGAGTTCGTCAAGGCTTTATGCCAAGTTTCCTTTGATGAATTGTCACATCCGACTCATCCAAGAATGTTTTCTTTACAAAAAATCGTTGAAATCGCTTATTATAACATGGGGCGTATTCGGTTGCAATGGTCTCGAATATGGAAAGTGCTAGGAGAACATTTTAATGCAGTCGGTTGTAATCCGAATGAAGAAATTGCAATTTTCGCCGTTGATAGTCTCCGACAATTGGCGATGAAGTTCATTGAAAAGGGGGAATTTGCTAATTTCAATTTTCAAAAGGACTTTTTGCGACCGTTTGAACATATTATGAAAAAGAATAATTTGGCGACGATTCGGGATATGGTTGTGAGGTGTATTGCACAGATGGTTCATTCCCAGGCTCACAACATCAAATCGGGGTGGAAAAATATTTTTTCTGTTTTCCACCTAGCTGCCAGTGATCATGATGAAGGGATTGTTGAACTGGCTTTTCAAACTACAGGGAAAATAATTACCGAGTTATACACGGTACATTTTCCCGCTATGATCGATTCATTCCAGGATGCAGTGAAATGCTTGTCGGAGTTCGCATGCAATGCTCGATTTCCGGATACAAGCATGGAAGCGATACGTTTGGTCCGTTCCTGTGCAGCGACAGTCCATGCATCTCCTCAACTATTCGCCGAGTATGCAGCCATGGAAAGTGACGTAGCTGTTTGTGAATCAGATCGAATCTGGGTTCGTGGATGGTTTCCTTTGTTATTCTCTTTGAGTTGTGTCGTGAGTCGATGCAAATTAGATGTTCGAACCAGAGCTTTAACTGTTCTTTTTGAAATAATTAAAACATATGGAGACACATTTAAACCAAATTGGTGGCGAGATTTGTTTAATGTCCTGTTCCGGATCTTTGATAATATGAAATTACCAGAACAACACACCGAAAAAGCGGAATGGATGACCACAACCTGCAATCATGCTTTATATGCTATCGTTGATGTTTTTACTCAATATTTTGAAGTGTTAGGTTCGTTGTTGTTGGGTGATTTATATTCCCAGTTGCAGTGGTGTGTGCAGCAAAACAACGAACAGTTGGCTCGATCGGGAACGAACTGCCTTGAAAATTTGGTTATTTCAAATGGTCTTAAATTCGATGATGTTATCTGGGAAAAAACTTGTCAGTGTATGTTGGATATTTTTAACTCGACAATTCCCCAAGCACTTTTAACATGGAAACCCGAAGGACAATCAACCGAAATAAGTGGTGATGGACTTATAAGACAGGGAATTTTAAAACGAAGCATTTCAGTCAGTAGTAGTACAATTTCTTCAGACTTTCATATACCCAGCGACGATTCAATATTTTCTGGATTGTTAATCAAATGTGTCGTTCAACTCGAGTTGATTCAAACCATCGATAACATTGTATTTTTCCCGGCAACATCTCGAAAGGAAGACGCCGAAACACTAGCGTTAGCCGCCGCTGATTTAGCGGGAGATTCAAATAAAATCGACGTCACAGCCCAGTGCCAACGGGAAGAACAGGGAATGTATCGGATGTTAGCGACTCAACATTTGCTTCAACTGACCGAGTGTTTGATTAAATCGCATCGATTCGCGAAATCTTTTAATTCTAATAACGAACAAAGGAATGTCTTATTGATGGCTGGTTTTCGAGGGTCGACCAAACCTAGTCTATTAAAACAAGAAACGCAAAGTTTGGCGTGTGTTTTACGAATGTTGTTCAAAATGTATGGAGATGAAGATCGGAGCAATGATTGGAAGGAAATTGAAACGAGATTGATTGGTACTTGCAAGGAAGCCTTAGAATATTTTCTGTCTTTACAAAGCGAAACACATCGAGATGCGTGGACGTCTCTTCTATTGTTAATTTTAACTCGAATTTTAAAAATGCCAGATGATCGGGTATGTATATTAAAAGGTTTGTGTCTAATGAAAATAAAACCGTGCATTGTACAGTACAAATCCTGAAATATAAAAAATGCCAACATTTTAAATTGTATATAAATTGTACTGAGCAATGCACGGTTTTATTTTTATCTGGAACAAACTCATTAAGATCCCTTTATAAACTTTACTATAATTTTGATCCTTGCATGTTCATTCCATTTATAAGATTCATTCGAACATCAGTTCAAATTCTTAAATATGAACTGTTTGGAAATGGATTTTAATACAACTTAGGAGCAGTAGATCTTTTCTTCCCAGCCACACTTTTGGTCAGATCAGTAACAGATCATTGAATAATAGAAAGTCCGTTACAAACGTGTAGAAAAAAAGGTTCTATTTGGAATATTCTCTATATGCATCAAAATGAGTATAGGACTATTTTATTCATTGGTCTCATGACTTCGTTTTGTCCTAATCCTGCCTTACAAGAACACGTTAACGATATTATTTTATCACTTTTACATGTTTGTGTATTAATATCATGGGATTTTTCTTTCGTATAAGAAGTACCTATACAAAGCGCGGTATCTACGATCACATTTTTATCACTTTTTTCGCAGTTGATTCCGCATTTAATTAAATGTCCAACCGTTTTGGGTTGTTGCACGTCCAAACTAATATATCTGCGATATTTAATAGCATTTTATTTGTTAACCCTACTATCACTTGAGTATTACATTTAAAAGTGTAAGCTACTTTCCCAGTTCTCAGTTCAGAGTAAAAAATCTAATTAACATATTATGGTGTTCAAGTTACATAGAAATGTTACTTAGGTTTTGTAGAATATTTAAGAAATATATCTGCTGCGAGGCGTCACAGTACTTTCTTTTACTTTCATTTATGAAATTAAATTATAAAATAGATGAAATATAAGCACTTTATAACTATGCATATAAACAGAACTATATGCATACAACTTATACGTACATTGTACATATTACATATACGAATTCCCAACCTTCACCCCAGAACCGTCCTTATTCGAATTTTCCCAGGAAAAAGTTTCAAATAAAAGTTGTAGCCACTAATGAGTCTAAGAACTATAGTAAGTTTAAAAAAAATCGTTGGAGTCGTTTTCGAAAAAAATTGAAAAAGCTCATAAACTCCTAGAATAAATTTCAACCAAAAGCTTCGCGGCACAACTAGATATAATATGCAGGCTAAATTTCACGTTTGGTGAAATTCGGATTAAGCTTTCGATACGATATGGCTGTCACACACAGACACAGAAATGTTTCCAAAAACCACTTTTTTGGACTCAGGGGACCTCAAAACATCTATTTCCGGTGAAGGCTCGAATTCGAAAATTCGACCCGATTACAATACTTCCTTTACTATCTATATAGTAGTAAAAGAAAGTAAAAATTTGTTTCATAATACCCAAGGTTCATAATAACCCCCTCCTATTTTGTATACAACGCCTTAAATGCTTCGACCATTCATCAATCGATTCACGCAGCGTTTTGATAAGGTAAAGTCAGAGAATTGGCCCTCAAAGAGTTCAAGTTGTCGACGGTTGCAAACGTTCGTCTCCAATTCGCTTTACTACTAGTAACCCAGAGAATTGAGATCTCGAATCGCTGAGAACCACTATTCGGTGCCGATGAAGTCAAGAATGTTTACGGACAACCAAATCTTTGTTTTCTTCGTTTTTTGGACGGGAACTGAATCCTGCTAGAAACAGTAACTTGGTACATCGTTGAAGATGTTATAAACCAGAAGTGGGATCACATCTTCTAGCATGTTTCGACACCCCAATCTGGAAGCCACTGTAATGGTGGGCGTGGTTACCCACATTTATTTACATAAATATATATACAAATACATATGCCAGCGCTGGCCAAGAGCAGATCACATCATAAAGGTATATCATATATTTTTCCCAAGTCAGCTGCGAGAGATAACACTGCATTTTCAGCCGCCACATCACTCCCCTCCTAGTGACGATGGTCACGATTGTCGTCGGGCCGTGAGACTCTAGGCTGCTGGGGCCGTCGTGGAGCAGAGGCCGCTTGAACGAGCTGCTGGGCTCGAGTCCGTAAGACGACGCGGGACGAGTATGGAGTAGCCCAACCGAAGATCAGGATGCAGTTACTCCACCGTTGAATTCCCTGGTGAGGGGGCCGGATGTATGTGGCGACTGGCGGCGTCCATAATGAGGCGAACTGGCAGGTCCACGCAGAATGACTGGTCCTCGCTGTTGTTGCGTGTTTAGATCACGTCGGGGTCACCAGAATGTAATGGTGGGCGTGGTTACCCATATTTATTTACATAAATATATATACAAATACATATGCCAGCGCTGGCCAAGAGCAGATCACATCATAAAGGTATATCATATATTTTTCCCAAGTCAGCTGCGAGAGATAACACTGCATTTTCAGCCGCCACACCACTATCGTCAAAGCGGTGTAGGAATTGCCGATCAAAATGCTGCGTGAATCGATTGATGGATGGTTGAAGTGTTTAATGCAGTTTTAGGTGTTGTATACAAAATAGAGGGGGGGATTTTGAAAAAAAAAATAATATTCTATAAACCCTAAGCAATATATTTTATATGTCATTTTAACGCCCTATGAGCAATATGTTATTTATTATTATTTTTTAATAAATTTATGAACTACTGATCGAATTTATGGCTATACTAGATATTAAATCTCAAAAAGTTTTGTACAAACTTTTACGTTAATCTACACCGGTCACTTTCAACGGTCATTTCACAAAGACTGTGTCTTGACTATTTTTAGTTGTAATTTTCCTAATAACTTTATTGATAACTTATTTATTACATTTTAATCTAATTCATTTATTTTATTTCTTTTAGTTTTCCTCACATGTCTCGGAATATTACCCATTGTTGTGCGAAGTGGTATGTTTCGATTTAAAAGCAGAACTAAGATCGGTACTACGACGAGTGTTCCTTCGCATCGGTCCAGTATTTCATATAACTTCAACATAGTTCGAATTTATTTTCAATTAATTTTTAAGTGTTATGATTTTAATGAATTGTTATTCAAAACTAATTAAGCAACTAAATTTTTACTTCTAAGTAAACTATTTGAAATCCCTTTTTAAAGATACACTTTAAAAAGCAATAAGTTATATACTGGTAACTGATCTTGAAAAGTTCGTTGAGTAATCTAATTATTTTATGTGAATGTTTTTTTTAAGTTATCTTCAAAAAGAGTCGAAAATATAAGTAAAGATAATAGTTAAATTGTTAATAATTGAAATCGGTGAAAATGAAATATCAGTGCTGTGTAAAAGAAAATGTTACATTAAAATTAATTATTTCATACGTGTTTATGTGCATTAATATTCAATAAGAGTATCTTACATTTTACCCTAACACTGTGATATTCATTATGAGTTTCAATTTGTCCAAATAAAGTTTTTATTTCACATTTATTGATATATAATCAATATGTAAAATTTACACTGGTAATTATATTTTTTCTTTTACTTTCCCTTTTTTTAATCAAAATTCAATAAAATTTTAACGTCATTCAAAAGTACAAAATGAAAAAAATTAATATTCACATGGAATTTATTTTTAAAAGATAATAAAAAAGAAAATAAAAATTCGGTTCTTATTAAGTTATTAACATCGTACATTTACGGTACTAGGCATTCGCAATACGAAAAAAAGCATGCGCAGTATAAAAAACTTGTCATAATTTTATATTGTGTATGACTTGCACCGCAAATGCACGGTTTTATTTTCATCTGAAACAGACCTGTAATGTAGATTGATTAATTTTTTAAGTTCAAGATTCAGTGAAATTCCTGAAAGAATAGTCAATCAAAGTTTACGTCCAAATGATGTGTTACTTGACTAACTTTTCACAATTTTCAACGGATGAAAAATTTATCTACGACTATACTAATATCAAGGGTGATAGTATTGTTTTGAATAACTTGTAAGTTAAGTAAATTATTCAAACTATAATATATTATATGTATATAAAGACTTATTGATTTTTCATAAAATGTTAAACTTCACATTCAAAAAATTATCTAATTTTTTTTTAAATTAAACTTATGATTAAGTTAATTGTTCGTACTATTGATTACCACCAAAAATTATATACCTAATGTAAGAACAGTAGTTAAATATCGGCTATGTATAGATTGTGCCTTTCATTATTTATCTTGAAATTTTATGTTATTTTGTAATGAATAATATTAGTCAGCAAATCCAGCCATATGTTAGCTAGTAAATTTAATTATATAATATATATTCAGTATAAAATATTGATTATTAAATAAAAAAGAAAATAAATCTCAGTAGTATATATTTCATTTATTACTTTTTCAAAGAGGCGAGGTACTTTAATTCTTCTAGTTAAGGTCGATACAAGAGTTATAGAATGTACGTTTTAATTAAAATACATTTAACTATTTTATATATTGTATTGGAATTGTAAATATTAGACGTTCAAGAAATTTAGGCATCGACGTATACAAAACAATTGGAGAGGTGCAAATCTCAAAGGCAAGTATTTTGTGCTCGCAAAAAATTTTTGACCCGACTCTGACATGCGACTAAATTTCACTCTTTAAGAACAATTATTTTCTCTAAATGTATTATACTATTACACAATAGAAAAAGGGGAGAATAGAATAGAAGATAACAAAATTCTATATGTAGAAAATAGAAATAGACATAGTACTAGGCATATATGAAAGACAAGTTAAAAATTATATTCAACTTTAGTAAACTACTTAGGTTAAACTAAAAACAGGGTAGAATTACGCAATATCGTTTTTCCTAATTATAGTTAAAAATTGTTAAATAGATTGCATTTTTCGTTCAATGTCCAGCATAGTCCAATAGTAGTGTTTTATGTTACAAATACAAAAAATGTTTTGTTCCCGATAGGCTTGTTCCAAATACATAAAGATACAAAACAAGTCATTGCGCAATATATAAAAAATAACAATAATTTTATATTGTGCATAAATTGCACCATACATGTAAGGAGTTATTTTTATCTATAACAGACCCAGCATGTTATGAAAACTATACTTGTGTAAAAATACAAATTTTCTGGAGTAGTTAGTTTTTTTCCTGGTTGATTACATTAAATCAAAATTATGAACGAAAACTCAATGAGCACAACAGAGGTAGACATAGTGGCCGTTTTCCAATTACCGCATTTAGCTTAAAATGCGGCGTTATACTTACATAAACAGCGAGCGTTCCAAGTACAGATACGCATTGCAGGCATTGCACTTTGGGGCCATTCATAAATAACGTAAGACGGGCAAGACGTTTTTGAGGCTTATTTACCCCCCCCCCCCTCCCCCTTCTATTGTAATATGATTTAAACAGAGCGATTCTTAGTACGAAATAGTAAAATTTTTAATTCAAAATCATACGTAAAATCAGATTGTCTACCCCCCCCCCCAATGCCTTACGTAATTTATGAACAGTCCCTTTAAAGTATTCAAAAAAGCGTTGTTTACGAATGTAATGCGCCAGTGGTACTAACGAGTTAACAAAAATATTTAAAAGTGTATCTTTTCATTGAGTTGGCATTATTGAAGTGTATTTATCATCTGAATAGGACGATTCCATTAAAAAAAATTTTTTTTTATACATCATCTTGAAATTTTATATCAAAAAAACCCTAAGAATTAATTTATATGTACGCAATTAGTAAACAATGTGATTACACAAAAGTGTTAAGGTTGCTAAACCTAAGAATTTTTCTTCAAAACCCGAAGTAAGACGAATGCACTCTACAGTAGCATTTACAAACTAATCTATTCCAATTAAGCATCAAAATCATGCAACGCTTATGGGGCACAAAATAGAATGCCTTGTAATTGGAAACCGGACAGTATTAATAATATTACCTGTGATCGTTTTTTTCATTTTCTACAAAAAATTCTGTTAGGCGTTATAAATAGATGAAAAGTTTTAATTTTTCAAGTATGTATATAAAAATAGTTTACATACTTACAGAATAAGACGGAATTTTTAAAGTATTTACTAACAATTAAATATATACATAAGAGTAATAAATGTAGAGAATTAATTATTATTATTAACCGTTTTATAATAATCTTCTGATAGTTCTGCAAACAAAGAATCAAAAGTCCAAGTTGTTTCAGGGTATAACGACTTCAACTGCTCTTCACTTGATAATACTTCTGTAAGAATTGAAAAGTCGGCATTTCCAAGCGTTTTTAGTAATGAATTCTTCATTAAATCCTTATTTATTTGACTATAAGTTTCGGTTCGATTAACAGCCATACTACCACAGAAGAAATAAAAATTTTATCAAGTTACACTTTTTTGTAATAAAAAAATATTTACTTTGGAGCTGCAACACTAACATCATTTGATATTTCAGTAACATCTTCAGAGTCTGGAATTACTGGTATGCTACTAACAACTCTTTCAGGTTTATTGGGTTCGGTATATCTCTGGCTGGAATAAATTCTTTTTTTAACTTTAACACGTAAATTTCCAAACTCTAAAAATTTACCCTTTTCGACCTTTTAAAATTTCATCAGCCCAACCACCAACTCGTTTTAATTGTTGAGGAAGTTCTGCTTCTTTGGTCGTGGTATTTGTTGTGAAATCACTTGATCTGCGTCCTTTCTTTTGCTTATCCTTATAAAAAAAAAGTTATTGTATCCAAATTGAAAATATAAAGTGAATTTTATATATACCTACTTTAGCTTTTGTCTGATCAGAATCATCGTCCCAAAACATCTTTCACAAATAAGAAAATTGTTGCTTAGAGTTTTGCAAGTAAATAAGTTATATTATTTGATTAACAACGAGCTAAGTATAATTTTCCCTTGTAATTTTCCTGATAAACTCTTCGTTTATTTATTTTCATTTCAACAAGTTACCATGGTAACTGACTACGGTAACTACCACTGACACATGACAGGTTGATGTTTTTACCTTGTCTTTTTAATTAAATATCTATAGTTATTTCTTTCTCATATTACCTGGCTTTATATCGAGAAATGTCTGAAAGGCTCTAGCCCAATAGCCATAAGAAAAGTGCCCCTGGCGGTTTTTGAAAAATGCTTCCGTGTGCTGATTCCTCTTCATGAAAAACTTATTGTCGCACAATTTTAACCCGCTACCCCCACTTGTATTGGAGTTACGGGGGAAACTACCCCAGACGTTAAATTTGTTTTTTCTGGAAAACTATTCAAGATTTTTTCATGAAATTAAAACTGTTCGTAGATATGGATAAAACGCATAATATATATTTTTTTCAGAATTTTTGTAAATCTATAAATGATGAAAAATATTATTTTTATTTTTTGAGGGTGGTTTTTTACATCAACTTTTAAAGTGACACCTTTTTTAAAAAATGCGATTAGGGCATTTATTATCCATCTTTCATTTAAAAAAAGTCGCTTTAAGAAATTAGTTGTCGCTCACCACCAAAATGAGGTCATCCAGGAACAGGTTTGTAATAGACAGCGCATTTCGTAAATGCATTTATTGCTTTATGACTTGTATATATATGCCATAATATGGTTTTCGTCAAGAAAAAAGGTCCTGAGAGAGAAATTAATTTTAAAATTTTTTATAGGCCTATTAACAATATAGTGCAGGGATTTTTTATCCATTCTTTATACTAATAATTAATTCAAAGAAAGTTTGATAAGCAGGGCCGTAACGTGGATTTTGTGGGCCCTGGGCAAGACCTTCAAATTGGGCCCCCTCAATAAAAATAAAAAAAATGAGAAAAAACTTACCATGGTTATAGTTCCTGTTCTTTCCCATTTTTAAAGTTTAGTAGGTATATCACTTAATAAATAAACACAAAATAAGGAATCTTTAAATTGGTCCTGTTCATAAGTTTTGTAAATTTTTTTAATTTTATATTTATGAAGAAAAACGAATTAAAAATCTATTTAAATTGCATTCTTCTTGCTTTTTTCTCCGCAAACTCATCAACTATATTATTAAAATCTATTTCTTGCACTATGTTAGATTCAATTGATATAATAGACAGGTTCGACTAACGCTGTTGTGAGAGCGACGATCTTAAATAGTTTTTAATTAACTTCAGTTTACTAAAACTTCTCTCGCAAGAAGCGGTGGTGACTGGTAGGGTTAGAAATATTCTTAAAGTAACAACGATGTTTTGGTACGATTCGAGTAATTCGAAATCATGTATAGTCTATAATAAATTTAGAGGAGTGGCTTCTTTCAAATTTTCCACCAGCCCACATACTTGAAATTTAAAACTTTCAATCTCACAGCTTAACTCGTGACTATTCAAATCTTTATCATATTTTCTGGATAAATCTGCCGCCGCTTTTTGTAATTCAACAACGCTCATTGATTCTAATGACGAGCCAAAAAGAAAAGGAAAATCTTCAAATATAGTTTTCATTTGTCTATAACGCCAGTCTGTTTCACTAAGTAAAATGTCAAAAGTATTGTACATTTGCATTGCAAACAAATTTTCTTGGTTGAGATTAGTAACACTTTTTTCTTTAATTCGCTTAATTCGTTGATTAGAAAATTTAGCTTCAATATTCATTTCCAAAGCGACTTTTTGTGCATCCGAAATTATTTGTTTAAATCCTACTTCCCGTAGTCCTTGTAAAGAGCAACGCAGACCATTAATTAATTTTGTTGCAAGGTCTATTGATAGATTTTTGTGTTGTAAGGCTTTATTTGCACGGTCAACGCATTGTAATATTTTATTCCAAACATGAAGAATACATATAAATTTATAATTAATTTGAAATAGTAATCTTTTTGCATTTGACACTGCCTCAGAGTTTGACAAAGCATCTTTAATTCTTTCAAGTTCTTTTTTTACTTCTGGAAGTTGCAAGCACAATGATTTTATAGCATTCGCCTTTGACGACCATCTAGTATCTGAAAACTCTTTCAGTGATAATTTTAAAAATTTCATAAAATATTCCCAACGCGTCGTCGAAGAAGAAAAGAAGTTGAATAATCTTTGGATAGTGCCAAAAAAGGTAACCATTCCTGACGTTGTGGATACTGCGTGAACACCAGCTAAATTAATATTATGTGCGGCACAAGGTACAAATATTGCATGTAGTGTGTCATATGGAAGAGGCATTATTCTCCTCAATTTGTCGGCGTTTGTGCTACTAAGTGGGGGTAAAAAAATCCCACGATCTGGCTTCACTGGCCCTGGCAGCTTTTTATTTATTGGGTGCTATTTAAAACTGCACACACTTTTTTTTTTAAAGATAAGGTCTGTAAGCTATAAAACGAATAGTGCGTCAAGTGCGTGCAATAGAATATTAAATATTAAGAATTAAATAAATATGTTTTTTTTAATAAAAATTCTAATAGCATATTCTGGCCTTTTTGGGCCCCGTCTATCTGAGCCACCAATGGTGTTACTTATATATGTGATTTAGAATATTCATTAAAATACGAATGAAAATAATTGAGATAATTTTTATCGGGGTCTTCTTGGGCCCCTCCGGGGCCCTCCTGGGCACTGGGCCCTGGGCAAGTGCCCCTATTGCCCCTGCCTAGTTACGGCCCTGTTGATAAGTAATACCTACTTACTTGTAATTATTTTCTATCTCAGATTACCTAAATATTGTTAGTATTATTGTTTGAATCAAGTTATATTTTTATTTGTTATAACTAAAAATAATTAGTAGAGTATTAATTTAGAATTTGTATACTTACGGAGGAAGCAAAAACATCTCGATTTGTAACAAGTGCGTTGGATTGTCGAATATGTACATGGTACGGTCGGTCAATAAAACAGTATAATGCATTTACGAAATGCGCTGTCTATTACAAACCTGTCCATGGATGACCTCATTTTGGTGGTGAGCGACAACTAATTTCTTAAAGCGACTTTTTTTAAATGAAAGATGGATAATAAATGCCCTAATCGCATTTTTTAAAAAAGGTGTCACTTTAAAAGTTGATGTAAAAAACAACCCTCAAAAAATAAAAATAATATTTTTCATCATTTATAGATTTACAAAAATTCTGAAAAAAATATATATTATGCGTTTTATCCATATCTACGTACAGTTTTAATTTCATGAAAAAATCTTGAATAGTTTTCTAGAAAAAACAAATTAACGTCTGGGGTAGTTTCCCCCGTAACTCCAATACAAGTGGTGGTAGCGGGTTAAAATTGTGCGACAATAAGTTTTTCATGAAGAGGAATCAGCACACGGAAGCATTTTTCAAAAACCGCCTGGGGCACTTTTCTTATGGCTATTGGGCTAGAGCCTTTGAACCGGAAGAAACGGAAGAAGCATAAAGACGCATAAAGACCACACGCCCTACATAAGCTTTTTAAAAGAAATAGAATTGCAAAGAAAGTCCAAAAAAGCTATTAGAAACTTTTAATTGTTGATAAGTTTTGTTATAGTTAACAGTTAACAAAGAAGTTAAGTAGTATTTAGATTTAAAATAGTTAAATGAAATTTCAATTTTAAACGTTACGGCCGCCAACATTTGAAATTATATTATTATAATTTAAAAAATGTAAAGTACAGAAAAAATAAATGAAATTAAGAAGCCCAAGATGAACGGCCCCGTATTAGGGTTACTAATTATACAGTTTTAGTCCTGTAAAATTTAGTTTTCTTCGGACTCTTATTCATAACAAATATAATCTCAAGATTTTTCAATTTGTTTTAAGTTGTTTTAAAGATATCTAAAATATAGTTATTATATAATAATAATTGTTATTGATGTCTTCAAGACAGCAAAATGATAACTTTCTAAAATTTTTAAAATTACATTTCTGAAGGTTTGTCAATTTCTTAATAATTTACGATCTACTTATAATTAACGGTTTGTTTTTTTTACATTTTTTTAAAATTAATTTTAAACGGTACAATCTACACTATGAAATGCAAAAAATTTTTTTTTATTACCTAATACCTATTTAGATTTTAGAGACGAATTATAAATGCATTAAATTGTAACAATTTTATAAATAAAAAATTGTACTTTAGAATGCTCCTTTAGAATCCGCAGTTGCTGCTAGTGTATAGTTATTAGTTAATTAATATTTAATAATAATTTTTTTAAAAATTGCAAATTTAAAAACTGAAATTGTTATAAAATCCAAAATAAATACTTTTTATTGAAGTTTCTTTTTTTTAAATTGCTCCCTAATTGCTCTTTCAATACCCTCAATTGCTCCACGCGTATAATTATTATGAGTATTAGTTAATAAATAATTATTTAAAATTTTTTTTTTTTTTTTTTTAAATTTAAGTCGCTTCAACAACATGGTCATTAGCGACATACTTGAGATAACTAGAAAAAAATTTGCATATGGCTTAAATCTTAAATTTCCAATAAAATTACCACTTTTTATTGAAGTTTTTTTTTAAATTATTCTCAATTTGCTTTATTGCTTATACGTATAGTTTATCGGGATTTTGTAATATTTATAATAATTAATTTTTATAAACTATTTTTACATGCATTGTTGCACGATGACGTCTTTATAACTATCGTTGGATCTTATAGAAACTATACCTAAGTTTTCGTTTCCATGAGTTGTCATTGCGACAATTTTAAGTTCGCCGTAATATTTATGTTATCACAATTTAGCATATCGTTTAATAAAATTTAAAAAAATATATTCCGATCCAACGGCAATTAATGGCCTGTTAGTGCAACAATACATAATGTACATAACTAGTTAAAAAAATTAATTATTTTAAATAATGCGAAAATCCAATAAATTATTTGTTCAAGCAATAGAGAAAATTGAGAGCTATTAAAAAAAATTTCAGAAAAAAATTGTTATTTTTATTTTATACTTTTTAATTTTTGAGTACTTAGTACATGTAAATTTTTTAACAATTAATTAACTATTAACTATACGAATGGAGTGATTGTGGATACTGAAAGAGCTGTTAAGGAGCAATTTTTTAAAAAAAGTTTTTGTTATTATTGTTTAAATTAGCAATTTTTTTAGAAATTACTTATAAATTAACTAATAAATATACACTTGGAGCAATTGCGGATTCTGAAGACTGAAGGAGCATTTTAGGAGCAATTGTTTGGCTTATAGTTAAATAAAGAAAAATAAATGTTCTATCGTTTCTATCCTAACTTCTTTTCGTTTTACCATTGAGTATAATATAAATCAGTTCACATCAAGTTTCCATAGCGACCAAAACGACAGTAACAAGTAAATTTATATTTTACATAAAGCGAATTTAATGACCAATTTTAATTGGTTATTTTTAGCAATTTATCAACAATGGCGTCAAGATTTTCACTTTTAAATGTACTAGAACACAATTTGAAAAAAGCAGGACGTGTAAGTCAAATAATAATCTTATACTTATATTATGATTCATATTATTTCATCATAGACTTCCTATGTAAACCGAATTATTTACATAGGAGACCATGTCTTCACCTCGGAATATCCAACAATTTTCGAAGTCTTCAGTGAAAATATAAACCAAACATGTGAGAAATATTCCTTTGAACCACTGACTGGTTTATTTCTATATTATTCACGATATTATGTTCATATGCTTGAGGTATTTTATTACTTAATTACTGGTAATCGTACAATAGTAATAATAATGTGTAATTGAAAATAGGGATCTGAAGATGTTATTTTACGGCATATGAAGTCGCTATTTACAAACACTGCTTATCAATCGAAATTTGGACGTGGAAAAATTTTAGTCGCATATCATAACATTAATCAAGTAATTGAATAGCTATTTAACTTAAGTAAATATTAATGTATTTTGATTGTAGAGATTTTTTGATAAATGGGGAGCGAGATTTGCTACTCCACCAACATTACTTACCAAAATCGATCCACAGGCTGACATGGAAGAGAGTTCTCGTTACATTAAAATTTGCATGACTAAAGTTTATAATCTTTGCAAATTTCTGCGACAAAACTCGACTGTATGATTCGAGAAAACAAAAATATTTGATGCATGAACTGTTTAATTTTTTTTTAACTGTAGGAAGGTTCGAAGGGAATGGGACATATAACGGAAAAGGCAGCTGATTTTCTTCCTGAATTTGCATTGTTGGATTTTCTCTTGAATTCGAAATATTTAACAGAAATGGCCGACTATATTGGACAATACGATCATATTTCAGAAGTGGTCTCATATGAACGTAATATAGACAATAAAAAAATAACTTATTGCAGTCAAACCATTTTTTGTGTGGCTCTTTTTATTATGCTAGTTTCAAAGTGGTGAAAATGTTTTTCTTATCGTTGTTAAAAGAGCACAAACAAAATTAATAACAAATAACGGTTTTATTTTATACATCAATATGCAAACTCTAAAAATAATTTTCTTTTGTATTAATCAAATGTTTTTTTTTTAATATTTTCAGAAAAAATTTGGCCCGCACCGTGCGATTTTATCCCACATGATGTGTTTGATGAACCACAAGAACCAATTGAAGATTTATATAAGGAAGTGAATGATGATTTATTTTAATAAAACTATACATATTTCTAATAAGTAAATTAAATGCATCGATACCGTTTATTGTTGAATCTTTATCATAAATAAGTGAAGCAGTGATTCTTAGCCTTATTACTTTCTTTTACTACTATATAGATAGTAAAGGAAGTATTGTAATCGGGTCGAATTTTCGAATTCGAGCTTTCACCGGAAATACATGTTTTGAGGTCCCTGAGTCCAAAAAAGTGGTTTTTAGAAACATGTCTGTGTGTGTGTGTCTGTGTGTGACAGCCATATCGTATCGAAAGCTTTATCCGAATTTCACCAAATTTGGAAATTTGCCTTTATATTATGTCTAGTTGTGCCGCGAAGCTTTTGGTTGAAATCGGTTAACCGAAAGCTCCACTTTACTCTTGGCGTTTTTGAGCTTTTTCAAGTTTTTTCGAAAATGGTTCCAACGATTTTCTTTAAACTTTCTACAGTTTTTAGACTCATTAGTGGCTACAACTTTTATTTGAAACTTTTTCCTGGGAAAATTCGAATAAGGACGGTTCTGGGGTTAAGGTTGGAAATCCGTATACTTATATGTACATATAAGCTATATAGTGTATAAATATTACTTTCTTTTACTACTTACTAGTAAAGGTAGTATTGTAATCGGATCGAATTTTCGAATTCGGGCTTTCACCGGAAATACATGTTTTGCGGTCCACTGAGTCCAAAAAAGGGGTTTTTAAAAAAATGTCTGTGTCTGTGTGTGACAGCCATATCGTATCGAAAACTTTATCCGAATTTCACCAAACTTGAAATCTGGCCTCCATATTATATCTAGTTGTGCCGCGAAGCTTTTGATTGAAATCGGTTAACCGAAAGCTCTACTTTACTCTTGCCGTTTTTGAGCTTGTTCAATTTTTTTCGAAAACGGCTCCAACGATTTTCTTGAAACTTTCTATAGTTCTTAGACTCATTAGTGGCTACAACTTTTATTTGAAACTTTTTCCTGGGAAAATTTGAATAAGGGTGGTTCTGGGGTGAAGGTTGGGAATTCGTATATACATATAGCCCGATAGGTTGTATGCATATAGTTCTATTTATATGTATTGTTACAAAGTGCTTATATTTGTTTTAACTAACAGCGAGTATTTTCATAAATGAAAGTAAAAAAAAGTAGTGTGACGCCTCGCACCAGATATTTTGGGTTACGATCCATTTTTTACAATTTCAAAACTTGGCGATACACCAACCAATAGGATACCTAAATTTTTAAAAATTATATGTACTAGTAAAAAAGTAGCAACAAACATCCATACATCCATCCTTAGTATTTAGTAAGAATTTTTCTATTTATATAATCAACAAACTCAAAAAAACAAAACAATTATTATTATTAGCATAATTAGTATTTTACGCGCACTTTATTTTAAAGTCAACATTCGGGAATGTGAAAAATCGAACATTCCTTACATCACTAATATGTACCAATGCGAACGGGTAAAAAATTGATCTAACTTAGTGTCATTTTTGGGAAAATTATTTTTCTCCATATTTGCACGTTGCTTACTACCTGGTGATAATATTATGCATTGAAGAATGAGAGATTATCAGATAATATCCTATAATTAATATTGTATTAGATACTCAATTCTTTGAATGAACGTGGGTTGCATGGAAAGCTGCACATAGTAATATAATGAAATTTAAAATGACAGATTTTTATAATGGAAAGAAATTTAAATTAAGAATTTAATTTTTAAAAAATTACATAATCTCAAAACAATTAATACTGAATTATATCTACCAAGAATCCAAGCATTCTAAAAATTAAGTGAGGCCAAGCTAAGTGTCACTTATTTTCGAAATTTTACAACATTTAACATTCGGCGTACGATACCATCGATTACTAACTTTACCAAAAGGTTGTTTTTTTTTTTAACTTATGGTTCTTCCGGTGGACGGCCGCCTTATTGTTTATTATCTATTATTTTCATTTCACAATCTATTGTGGACAATGGAAGCCGAATGAGTTACAAAATCCCATTCAATTTGGCTCTGAAGATGCTTCGGCCAAAGACGAGCATATACTCTGGAACTTACCAATGACATAGGACGGTTCCAGTGGACGGTCCACTAGGGATGTGAGATTAATGGAAAACAATCAATTAAATAAAAATCGATTTTTCTTTATTCAATAGTAATCGATTTGTCAAAAATCGATTTTAATAAAAAAAAATCGATTTTTTCTATTATTTAAATTTCTACTTGCTTTTCATATTCCAATAATGATGAAACCTAAGAGATTCATACTAACAATTTATCAGATTAAAAATCAAATAAAATGATATGAATAAAAAAATAACCAATTCAAAACTAAAAATTAAAGCGAATCTTCCATTAAACTTTCAAGGTAAGGAATAAGGCAAATATGATTATTGATACACAATTTCAGTACCATTAAACATTTTATTATAATTAAAATGAAATGATGAGCATCCTAACAAAATTGCAACCTTATTGCCTCAAAAACTATTTTCGATTTCAATCTTTTAATAATGAATTTTAAATTTAACAATCAAATATTTGAATGAATGTCTATTATATTTGAATGAAAAGAATGAAAAAAACCGTTACAGCTAGTTTGCATTTAAGTTTGCGCTGTTTATGAAAATCGATTTAAACGCGTAATTTATATAATCGATTATTTTTTAACATCCCTACGGTCCACCTTACGATTAAGAGTGAAAAGGACTATCGAAATATAATCTATTAAAATATAACTTTAAAAAAAAATTAACTTTTCTTTCTTATTTTTGAAAATCGTTATATTGACGAAGTTTCAATATTCAGAGAGAAAATAGTTCAACATTCAAACGTACAATCATAAAATTGTAGTAAAATTTTGTTTAATATGCGTTTTGATGACTGTTACTATAACGCCATTAGAAGTGAATTTAAAAGAAAGATTTATAATTGCTTAACCTTTATGATTTATTAATTTGTATACTATTTTAGACAGTAAAAAAAATTTAAGTAAAAGATACTTACCTCTTATTATTTGTTCAATCTACTTCTTTACTTTTCTTAACTTTCTTTTTTTAAACAAATTCCCTGACTTTCTGGAACTCCCTAAGGCCTAACCATTGATACACATGCCTTGTGATAGTGAAGTTTCATAGTTCACTTTATAGTAAAAATACTATAAGTTATACCAATAATAAATTCAGTTTTTGTTTTAAACTCCGAAGATGAGAGCAGTTCAAGTTTTCCGTTAGATCGTACGTGACTCCAAAATTATGGGTGTAGGGTTTTCGGTTTATTATAAAATCATACAACGATAAATCCGTTTTTCCAAATGAAATTTTATTTAAAATTTTAGTTATTCTACCACAAAATATTACTAAATAAAATTTAATTCCATATTAACTAATTGTACGAAAAAAAATTTGATAATAATTATCGAAGATCAGTTATCACTAAATCTATTAATTAATTTTTATAAATCTCACGTCTTTATTATATGATAAGGTTAAAAATATTAACGATCCGCAATATGAAAGTGATTTTTTTGTAAATATATAGTGAAAACAATACTTCCAGATTCCAGAAGTTTCGAAACAAGTGGCTACATTTAACACTTGACGATATTCTTTAAAATAAATAATATGAAGTTGTTCTCAATTTTAAGTAGTTCCAAACCAATTATGAGTTAAAATTTAAAAGCCACCGTTCTCTCGAATGTAAATTCTTAATGCAACTAAAGATGAAATAAAAGGACTCTCAAACTTACAGGAAACTGGAATATAAAATAATTACATATCCGTAAATAAATTTAATATTATTTAATTATTAATTAGATTACAAATGAAACCTAATTTTAGAAGGTACAAATGTACTCACATTAGATATTTTTTTTTATATTACACAATTGAAAAAAAGCAAAAATGCTTATTATTGATGATGATAAATAAGTGAATTAGCTATAAACATCCACAAAAATTGGATTATTCCGATACATTCATAATTCCCATATGAAAGAAGAACAATGTGAATTTAATTATTTTGAATACAATAACAATCACGAAGAAATAAAATGTTTACTCTAACCAATTGCAAAACGGTAAAATTATTTTTAGTTGCAATACTTGAATTTAACTATACTTTAAGATCTACACTCATTCGGAATGCTAAAGAAGAGATTAAATTATAAATACTGCGCGTTGATCGGATCGTTACGAATATTAAAAATTGAAAATAAGTTATAAAATATCTTAAACTATAAGTATTCAGTATCCGCCTGAAAAAAAAAGAGATCAATAATTTAGTTTTATTATTATTATTAAACAAATGTGATTAGCGGCAAGCTGAGTTCTAAGACAATAACCTTAAATAAAATCCTTGTTATAACGACGTCGATTTTTTTTTAAATTTTGATGCTTCAATAGCGACTTTCAGAGGAGTTACCGTACTTTCGCCCTACAAAATAATTAGTCCGAATCAATCAAAAATTCTTTTTTTAATTATATTATTTTAGTAATCAGCTTGTTAAGTACTTTAAAAATAAATGGAACACTTAAAAATAATTTCTTAAAACACATAATAAATAAAACCAGAAGATTGGTAATTCTTACTTTAACTATTTGAAAATTTTGTATTGATTAAGAAATTATTTATTTTATCGACAGTGTTAGTATTGATCAATGGTAAATTTTCTTAAATATATACCTCCATAGCCGTTGTTTTTGTTGTCAAATCGTTTATGTGAGTTTGATCCATTATCACGGCCACGGAAACTTCCATATCCCCATCGTCCACCTTTATTATTTCCAAATCCACCCCCTCGTTGTGCCAACTCAGCCAGTTTTGGATTTACTGTTTGATTTGCCTCTGAGAGCACTGAGATTAAGTCCTTCGCTTGTCGTGCGTTGGATGGTGTGAAGAATGCGTATGATGTTCCTGTACATGATGATCGACCTGTTCGTCCTATTCGGTGAATGTAGTCTTCTGATGAATTGGGGTAGTCATAATTGATCACATATTTGATTCCATCAACATCTATACATTTAAAAGTGTTTGTTACAATATGCCTCCGACAAAATTTCATTAAATATTTTAATCAAACTTGCTCACAAATAAGTATTGAACTAGAAACAAATACGAATTGGAAATTAAAGAAGAAAAAAATTTTGAAATATTGAAAAATGTCAAATACAAAAGTGCATTTACCTGATAAATTAAGAAAAATAAAAGTAACTGAAAATAAATTCAAATGAGTTTTGCCCAAATGTGTAATATACAACATACGGCGGTACCCATTTCACATTGAAACTCACACCAATTATAAATTGTAATTATTAGATATATTTCATAATGCTACATATTTTGAACGATCCTGAAAAAGGACTAATAACTCGATTTTCCAATAGAAATTTCAATCGATTTTTTTTTTCAGAAATTAGTTGCTTTAGGTTCGAATTTCGTCAAAATCTGTTGTAATGAACCAGAAATTTACCCGTATCCAAAAATCCAAGTAGTAGGTAACAGAATTCTGACTCCTGTGTTTGCCCTATCTTGTAATTCATACTATGGAGGGTCAGACAGATATCAAACTAATTTGGGTAATTCTTATAATGCAAATTGGTACTAACATAATTAAAGAGACGCAAATTATGCATTGATCGAATTAATGAATAGTTATAAACCTTACAATAGTACATTTGCTTCAAGTTTATAATAAAAACGAAAAAATACTGAAGTTGATTAACTGATAAAAATGTTTTTAGCCAAATATACAAGCTCGTAGGAGTGCACTGATAGCCTAGTTTATATTTTTAATAACTAATTAATGGCACGTCAAATAAAAAAAAGAGAAAGGACTTTTCGCCTTAGAATTGTCATATGCCACCAATAACTGGCTTTTTTTAATCACTTTTGAGACACTTTGTAAAAAAGATCAATTATTAAAAATATTTCACAAATCTGATTATTTAATTCTAATCACTTTCAATTTTTATTTTAAGTATATCAAATCTGTTCGATTTTAGAAAAAAAAAAGCACTCAGTTTTGCATTCAGAACTAGAATCACAGGGCAGCCAAATGTTGAATCTCTGATAATTACAGGTTTGCTAGATCTGTGACCCTTCTAAATTAGTAACGGTAACATTTGTTTTATTTAAATATTTTTGGAGAAGACGTTCTGTTCTGGTTTTAAATCGATGGAGGTACGGCAAAAAATATCTCTCAGAACCGTTCATTTTTGTATCAGATGAAACAAACCTATTATATTTAAATTCACAAATATTAAGATTATATAGTCAATGCCTTAGTTGAAAATATGAATGAAAGAAATTAATTGTAATAGATAAGTTCATAAATAAAAAAGGCAGTTCATGTATTTATTTCTTATTACCTATAATTTGTTATACACAGGGTTCACGTTCAATACTTATAGTAAGAACGTGGTATACATACGTGTATAATGATTTAAAAAATACAAACCAGGTGTTTACGTCCATTGCGACAGCCAATAAGACAGGAGTAGGAATGATTGTTATAGTAGTAACTCAACAACAAGCAGACACTGTACCGATCAAGTCGTACTGGTGCTGCTTCGGCCGACAGGAAGACAAAAATAAAAATGGCACTCATTTGAATGGATCAAGATGATATATATTGTTTGAAGTATGGTTGATCCAGCCGTTGTTGACTTGCTCTCTAGACACATTCACCTTGGCTGGATGAACTAATGACGGATATATCAGAATGAAGGACTTGGAACCATACTCGGGATAGAAAAATCCAAACTTTTTCACAACGACCCTTTATCCATTATGTCCGAATTAGTGAATCCGAGATAACGATAATGAAATTTTGTCATCGGGTTTATTTCAAGGAAAAAGTTATGGTTTGGGAAAGGTGCGATTTACTTAGGGAACCAATTCACAAACGTGTGCCATTAAAATCGTATCGCGCTATCTCTGATCGAATTCTTCCAAAGTCGGCCTTAGAGAGGCACATTACACAAGATAACAACACTAGTATTGCGCTCTTTGATTCAAATTAGCGCCAACACCATTGTATGCGTATTTTTAGCACACTCAATCACTATTTTTATTGATCAATGTACCTATTTACGCTCTCATCTCGCATGTTGTGCCTCTGAAACACAAAAAGGGATCACCAGACTGATTAATTGAACTAATACAAATAAAGTATTATTTTATAAAAAGAAATTGATTGTTGAATACATCCAGTTACTAAGTCCTGCTACCTAATAACGTTGATCCATTTAATCCGCAATAGATATTACATGGAGATAAACTAAAAAAATAGCTTTTGATTGCAAACTGACTCCGATGGAAGTTCTATTGTCAGTGAGCAAAAATAATGCTGTTTTCTCAGATTTTTCCGTTTGTCTCTGTTTAAAGTGAGACCAGTCTGATACCCCCCCAAATGTCCGTTAGCTACTATATCCATCCCGCTCTTTGCAATATTTTTTTTTTGATAGGTATACCCACAAGTATTTGAGTAATTAAAACCTTAAGAAACTTATAAACTGTCAGGTGGAATCGTAATTATACTTTTCTGAAAGAGAGTTTTAAGTCAATATAATTATTATGGAGATTATTCCATGAATAGATCAAACTGACTTCAGACAGACAATATTGATGACTAACGTAATGGGAATGATTAAACCGGAAGAACTAAATGAAGAAAATTACCTAATCCACGGGCGGCGACGTCTGTTGCGATTAAAATGTGTGCTTTTCCGTTTCTGAACTCTCGCATTACGTAGTCTCTTTCTTGTTGGCTTTTGTCACCGTGCATACAGACCGCTGGCCATCCGTATTTTCGAACCATTCGAGTTATGCTTTCAACTTTCTTTTTTGTTTCCACAAATATAATTGTCTTTGCATTTTCGTCTTGTGCGTCGCCAATTTCTTGTAGTAAATTGTTTAATCTGGAAATAAAAGCTTAAGTAAGAATCTGATCTTGTAATAAAAAAATAATAAATACAAAATTTGATAAAATTCAGTTCTTCTTAGAGTTAAAAATTATACATCAAGAAAATCAGTTAAAAATTGTCATCACATAGTACGAGATCTCATTGCAAAATTTTTACCTTCACTAAGTTTTATATCAAAATAATAGGAAAACGTTTGTTAATCAAAATATGACCCCGACCACATTGATTACAATCATTTTTTTAAAATTCATTTACTTTTCAGTAAAATCAATTATAATTTATTTCGCCGAAACTATCAAGTTTGAGCTACCACTATTTATTTGGTGGCAACTTGTTGTTTACCAGGTGTGCACAGTTATTCCTGTTACCCCTTCAATGTATACATTATTTACGTTTTTCATTATGAAATACTGATGCATGTACTTGCTTGATCACTCCTAAAAGGCTATCCATAAATCTCATAACGAATTTTAACCCTTTGAACCCTAAAGGCCGGTAAAACGGCCTTGCTTTGGCTAGGCATATACACTAATGGTCAGTTTACGAGCCTTGGCATCTATCTTTATTTCCCTACGGCTCGGAATACCGGTCTGTGAAAAAAACATAACAAATGGCCAAGAAAACTTATGATAACATTTTTTGTTTGGTGTCCATATAATGCTTATGTAATGATGAACTCCTACAGGCCACACAAATTCGTTGGAAAACGAATCCAAACTTTTCACATGTTTATTGATAAACTATGCCATGAAATTATGGGAGGATATCGACAAAAGCAAGTAATATCAAGTAGAATAACAAACATAAGTGAGCTAAGGCTCCTAAATGTATCCGATAATCCGATGTATATGCCCGAACGACCAGTAGAAGCTATGTACATCAAATAATAGATGTGTTGTATGGTGTTATATTAATACATTATTGCAACAAACAAATACATTTAAAACTTTTTTCTCATTTTTTTACAGTATGTTTGAAATTTAAATAAACTGAAAATATTTTTCATACTAACAATCGATTTATGATCGAAATTATATTTTAAGTGAAATATTATTTTTTGGTCAAAAACTGCTCAGGAGCTCAGCGATAATGTTAATACAACGCCTCAGGGTTCAAAAAGTTAATGGGGGACGAACGAATAAATTCAATATTTTTAACTTTTGTACCGATTAGCGCATTGGATAATGCCTACCACTCGCCACAGTCGAGCATTAAGATTGTTCCCCAAATAACTAAACTTATTCACAGAATGAAATTAACTGAAAAATCAATAATATCGTTAAAAAAATATAATTTTGAATTTTTTAGGGTTGAGGATAATTCGACACCGATACAATCATATCGCAAGTTAAATTTTATAAACATGAGTTCTTATGGAAAAATGGAAATATCCAACAAACAAAAAGTCAATATGACAAAAAAAAACAATTTTACGGAGCACGGCGAAACTATGTTGGAAAATGAAAAAAATCCTTAAGAAATATAATAACAATTCTTTGCTGTCTGAACATATCGCGTTGTATGTTTAAAAAATAAAATATTCTTCCAATTAAGTTCAAATACGATGAAAGGGGAGAAGAAAAAGAGCAGGGGTGGAAAGACGCAAACTTTGATCTAGATACAATTAACAAAAGTGAAATCGAAAATAAGATTTGTATGAGTGTATGTCAACAGCCGATAAGGGAACAACCTTAAGAGAATAATTTGAACAACAATTATTACAAATCGAACGTAGAAATCTCGCAAAAGGATCTTAAAATAGAAATAAACTTAAAAAATACTTTGAATTAGTTAGACACTTACTTGGTTTCTTTTTCGGTTTCTTGGCAGACGTCCACAATTTGTAAGATATTATGATTCGCAGCGAGTTGTAATGAGCCAATGTTGATTTGAATGTATTGATTGAGGAAATCGGATGCCAATTTACGAACTTCTTTCGGCCAAGTAGCGGACCACATGCATGTTTGTCGATCGGGACGGATTTGTTCCAAGATTTTACGGATCTGGGGTTCGAAACCCATATCGAGCATACGGTCAGCTTCGTCGAGAACCAGGTAAGTACAACGGGCCAAATTTGTCGTTCCTTTTTCGAGGAAATCGATCAAGCGACCGGGTGTCGCAATTACGATTTCAACGCCTCGTTCTAAGTCACGGGCCTGTGGCCCTTTGGGTGCGCCACCAAAAATGCAAGTGTTACGCACATATGTCGTACTTCCAAATTCATTTGCTACTTGCTGAATTTGTTGCGCAAGTTCACGGGTTGGGGCTAACACCAGGGCGATTGGGCCTTCTCCGCGTGAAATCGGTTGTTGGTTGTTGATGTGAACAATAGCGGGTAACATGTAAGCTAAAGTTTTACCAGAACCAGTCTGGGCAATACCGACCATATTCTTTCCACTCATAGCAATAGGCCACCCTTGAGCCTGAATTGGGGTGGGTACATCATATCCTTGTTTACGAATACCATCCATAACGTAATCGGGGAAATTTCCCTCTTCGAAATGTTGGATTGGATTGGGACATTCTTCGCCTGATATGGTGATTTGTTGACAATCACGGTATTGTTCAACCTCATATTTATTTCGGTTAACAACTGATGGATGAGGGACATAAAAATCTTTCTTGAATGGACGTAATGTACGTCCTTCCCAATCAGGTTTTCTTAATCCCTTTCCTGGTTGACTATTGCCGTTCATTCCACCACGATTTCCGCCATAACCATTACTATTACCATAGCCATTGGTCGCTCCATTCCGTGATCCAAATCGACTTCCTCCGCTTCCATTTCGATTTCCATAACCATTGCTGGCCCCGTTTCGTGCACCTCCACCATTCGAGTATCCATTACTGCTACCCCTTGATCCACCGCCACTTCCACCGTTATATGAAGTACTATTTCGAGAACCGTACGACCTGTTTAAATAATCTAATTTATAACACAATAAAATTGAGACCAGGAATCCGACACCCTGAGCTTATTTGATATTAGAAACAAAACGCTGAAAAGATACATATCGTCGGCGTCATACGCAAACCAAAATGGTCCAAAATGGACAATTTAAGAAGAGTAGTACACAAAAGTTTATTTTATGTTATAATAAGTAAAGCAAGACCAAGACCAAAACCGAATAAGCAGCAAAACACAGACCAATACAATACTGGGGCAGTCTTAGTCTTGCTTTACTGTTATTACAAAATAAAATACATTTTCGTGTACTACTCTTAAATTGTCTATTTTGGAGTTACGAGGTTTGCGTATGACGCCGACGATATTAGATTTGCTCCAAATGTCAATAAAAATGTACATTGTATGGTACAAGTCATGCGTAATGCAGTACCGTGCACTTCATAGGAAATCATGGGACCAATGAATGAAATAATGCTATGCACATTTGGACGCAGAAAAAGAGAAAGACGATTTTCAGTAGAACCTTTCTTCTCTCTTCATGCATCAAAATGTGAAGAACACTATTTCATTCCTTGGTTCCATGGTTTCCTATGAAGTGGATGGTACTTGGCGTAATATAAAATATCGCTATGATTTCATATTGCACATGACTTGTATCATACAACGTACGTTTTTATTTTTATCTAGAACAAACCTAATTGCCTTGTATTTTAAGAAACGACAACTGACGATTGTTTTTAAAATATTTAAAATAACAACTAATTGGGCATATTTGTTGTAAAAGAGAAGGCATTCTGAACCTTAACGATTCCGTCAACTAGAATTCCCATGAGATCATTTATCTTAATATGCTATTCGAAACTTCTTTTATCGCGTAAAATGGCTTATTTTATAATAAAAAAAAAGTATAATACTTTACAAAGCATAAGGAACAATAAATAGATTCATTAGTTACTAATTGCACTTTATAAAAACAAAAAATTTAATGCGTAATTTTTAGAATTTTTTCCTGTTTTGTTTTAATACATCTTGTACGTTTTTTTTTCTTTCTTGAAATGCTACTTTAAAAAAATATTTACCACCGTTCCCCTATTTGGAACTTCCAGAAAGACCAACGACTAACGAATGATCAATAAAGACTAGGTATAGGTATAGCAAAAAAATAAATGTATATTTTCGTATCCTTAAAATAGATCAAACCCACTTAAGAAGATGTAACTCTTAACCTTTGACTAATTTGATATGACTGTTTACAATTTGTTAAATATAATCAAGCCGTACAAATCATTTTTATGTTCTATAATCTGTAAGTTTCGGAAAGTATTTAGAAACATTAGAAATATATAGAAACAAAATTTTTTCAATATTAAATAACCATTTTACGGGAAAAAAGAAGTTACAAATAGCATGTTAAAATACACGTTTTTACGGTAATCCAAGTTGACAATATCGCTAATGGTGGTCCAACATATTCCCCTACAATATAGAGCCGTACTATATAAGATAAGAATGTTGGTTGTTTGATTTTTTTTTTTCGTTTCCAGGACAATGAAAGGTAAAAGATCAATATGTACATTGGGTGTCAAATTCCAATTTCATATTAAAATAATTATTTTTTAATAATATAATGTCGGGAATGTTGAGGATGGAACTCAGACGTAATATGTGTGAGCACCGAAGGCATTAATTCCCACACTGTAATCTCCCTCATATCAGCATTCATGCTTCACCACAAAATCAAGATGAAGGCATGCCAAAAATAAGAGGGCTATAGCATTAATTGCATGAAGGGCTGACCTAGATTGGAAGGTCCTCCATTTTGAAAATTGATTTTTCATAAATAAATATATTTTCAATAAACATATCAAAAGCAATTGCATTAATTTTAAATAAATAAATTAAAATACATTATAGATTGTAAAAAATCGAATAATAAATATAGACTTTGAACGTGGGATGTCTTTAATCATTAATGGTACTTCGTAGAAAAGTACATTTAATGGCGGACAAAATGAAAATATTAAAAATTGATGATGGAAATTTTTTACGTATTTATTTGAGAAAATAGATAGAAATAAAAGAAGAATACTTAATTTAAAATCAACTTACATATTTAATAGTTGCGTATAAGAACGGATTGATGAGATATAGTTTGATAATAATACTGCCTTTGTTTTAGCTACTGGTACTGCAATCTGAGTCCTAGAACAGATGCCAATCTTGGTTAATAATCCACGTAATTGAAACATTCTGCATTAAAACAATTATAAATATTGTATTAAAAAAGATTGTACAATATTTATAAGTTTTTCTTGGCAAAATTGACTAATTAACCGAAAAAAATTTTCACTAAATTAAAACACATCCTACCTGCACAACGAAATTTCAACAAGAGAAAGAAATATTGAATCGTCACTGCAGACGTCACTCGTCACTAGCCGATCACAGCCGACTTTTATCACGAAGCATGCGCAGTTGATACGGAAACGGAAAACCATTATTTTATTGATTGGAAATACTTGAATATGGATTTTTTTAATTATAATTTTTATATAATTTAATTGCGTAGTAATATTTATTTATCATGTCTTATGCGTCCTATAGATTGATTAATTTTTTTTCAAGTTCACATAAAACTTTTAATCAGAAATACTAGTATACAATATTTTATATGTAGTAGAATAACTTTTTAATGAAATAACAAATATATGAATAATAATACAATATCCTTTGATTTTCCTTTATTATTCTCTACTATTTTGCAATCGAAGTATAGAAAGTGTATTATATACTTGTACTAATATTGTCTAAAGATTATTATGATGTAAGAAAATAATTGAGAATTATGCTATGCGGACACGGTATCTATTTAAATATGGCCTTAGCCTTTTAGCGTCCATATTAATATTATTAGCTTAGAATTATTATTCGTGCGGTTAAGCTTCGTTTATATTATACATACTATCCATCTCTAAAAACTTACTAATATGATAATTTGTTACGAAAGTGGTACTAAATTTAGTACTCTACACCTAAACAAATATCTCCGAATTTCCTAAAAAGTACTAGAATAACTACTTAGGCAATTATAAAATTTTGATTTTTTAGAGCTTATAGGAAGTTTGAATATTAGAAAGCGTTTGCTCATATATGAGGTAAAAGGTCTATTTCAGATGTTTTTTTGCCGTAAAGAAGTTAACGAGGTTTTTCTTTTAATAACATAATGCTAAAAAATGCACCTTTAGAATCCGCAATTGCTCCAAGTGTATAGTTCTTAGTTAATTTATAATTCATTTTTAAAAAATTTACAAATTCAAAAATTAAAATAGCTATAAATAATTTTTAGTTTTTTTTTTTTTAAAATTGTTCCTTAAAAATCCTCTCTCCGAATCCACAATTGCTCCATGTCATAGTTAGTACTTAAGTAGTAATTCAAATTTTAGAAAATTTGCAAGCTCAAAAATTAAAATCGCTATAAAATCCAAATTAATAACTTTTTTTTAAATTTTTTTCAAAAAATTTATTGCGCCTTAAATGCTCCTTCATAATCTGCAATTGCTACAGGTGTATAGTTAGAAAATAATTAGTAATTCAATTTTTTTAAAATTTGCAAACCAAAAATAATAATTGCTATAAAATCCAAAATAATAATTTTTGAAGGATTTTTTTTTTCAAAAAGCTTTCAATCTACTATTCACTACGCAAATAAGTAATCATATTTTTGCAATATATATAATAATTATTTTTTTAACTACTTATGAATAAAATCCAGAACAAAATTGAAAATGAGTCTTCGTTTAATCTTTAAAATCGTAGGTTTGTGCTGTAATAAAAGTTACTCTTACCGTTATGCTTATTGTCTATCCAGAATCAAGTAGGCCAAAATATGCACTAAACAAAAGATATAGTACAATTATTAAGCTCGTTCACGTTATTTTTGTTTGAACTAATAATATAGAAACACAAAAAAGCTACATTTCACGCAAACATTTGTCACACGCAAAATTGGCTGACCCACCAATACAAAATGGTCTCTCACAAAAAAAAATCTAAGCATTTAAAATGAAACAAATACTTGGTTTCAACTCTATTAGTACAGTAGAGTAATAGCTTAACAATAAAAATAAATAAATTTTGACAGCAATCATCATTGGTAAATATGATTTGGATTGATCCAAATTCCATTTTTTTTGTTTGACAAACTTCACTTATATTGCGTCTTGTTGGGATCACAGAATTATTTCGCGTTAATCGAAATTCATGTTTGAATCGTGCTCGTGATAATTCTTTTTCACTGTTTATAACAATAAAACATTGTTCTAAAAATTTAAATTTTTCTGTAAAATAAAAAAAGGTTTAAAAAGTAACTGTTTTTTCGCATAATTATTTATTTTGATTTCTACAATGTAACCATAATACTGTATTACATACAAGAAATGCACTCATTGGAAACAAACAGAAGAGTTTGTTCTTAAAACCTCCTCGTATTATATAATAGTTTTAACAAAATAATTATTTCATTTAGATGGAAGCTTGTTTAGTTTGATACATTTTGATGTACAAAATGTTTTAAATTATATTTATCAAAAATTTAATTACGTTATTTTTGACGAAACAAATAAAATAAACCATCAATTTCCATTTTCTGACTATAATTTTTATCACTAACTCATCAATGCAGATCTATTTAACAATTGAATCATTGCAAATAAGTAAATAATTACGAAGAAGTATCAAATCAAGTCTATTCATTTCATTATTTTGATATTTTAGATAATTCAAATAAAACAAAATGTAATTAATAATTACTTTGCAATTATTCAACTGAAAAGTTTTTCTTTTGCCTGAACATATTTAATAATTATTATTATTATTTAAAAAGACAATATTTTTTTTATATAATACTGTAGAATGAACTATTCGATATGATTTAAATATATATAAATAGTTTTTTTAAATATCAGAAATTGATTTAGACATCCGTTTAAAGATAACTGTCGGAATATACTGTATATTTATTTCCTCTAATTTCTAATGAAATAAATATAATTTTAAACGAAACGATATTTTTAAATATTATAAATATAAAACTAAATGCCGTTTTTATGTGACAATTATTTCGATGAAGTAAACTACGGACTTATATACATGTATTTTTTAATATAATTAACCATTCGTCACTTATTTGTCATGTCCATACTTTTTATAAGGAAAGACTGATTTAAAGTTTTGCCAATTAAAGCGATACATTTAAAATTCATTTTGAAAAATAAAGGGAATTTGTCTCCCAAATTGACAAATTGTTTTTTATTAATATTATAGATCCAGCCTTTCTATGTGTCGACTGAAATATGTTATTATCGATGAAAGAAAAGCCAGATTAATTTAACACATTTCTATTTGCCAGAAATAGTTAACAAATAGAAGTATATTGTTAAAGAATGATAATTGCAAATATCTGATATTCGAAAAGGTAACTACTTGTTAATTAATGGATTGTACATTTTCAATGAGTTACCCACAGATCGAAAATATCACGATATTATAATTACAAAATACAGATGTCTAAAAAATATATAGTCCTAGATATTTCAGTCTTGTATAGAGTAATATCACATTCCAAAAGTGGGGGATGTACTGTGCACATTTTTTTTTCAATACTGAGCGCAATTTTTCAAACGTAACACTGCCTCTTCTTATGCACAGAACACTTCCAAAAAAATAATAAAATAATGTCGTTCGTATTTTATTATAACAATATATCGCACATGTTATGTACACAGTAGTTAAATATACAAAAAGAGATTACCTGCGTAAGTAAAATTCTGAATGTTTTCTACTTTTTTTTTTTTTAATACTTACGACTACGTTTGGTCAATAAAAAAATCAATATTGTATAAAATAAAAAACTAATAAACAAAACATAAAATTGGGTAATGTTATGGACATTGCGAATTGTTAATTTTTTTTATAATCTGTTGGCTTTTAATGTTTTATAATGTATGATATCACAGATAAACGGACATCAAAAACACTGAAAATTGAAGTAATCAGTGGATTTGGTCCTGAACTGCGATAACAGCCTAACGAATATAAACCGCGTTTACTTTAATATAATATTTTATAATAGTACAGTTAATAATAATAATATGTATGAAAGATGAGAAAAGGGGTCGCGGGCATGTAAGATGAGTGGTGAAATGCAAACTGTGTGAACAAAGCCAGAGAGTTGAAACGAATAAAAGTGAGATGTATGCCGACCTATCCATTGTTAGTTGACAGTTGGTACTTTAACAATTTATTTGATCTAATAAAAAAATAATTATTGATATGATTTAATACAAACTCAGCAAATAATCAGCATTCATCCAGTATTATCCCACTTTTGATGTAGTTTTTATTACAATAATTAAATTATAGAGCACCGTGGCCACGTTAAAATAAGTATAAACTTCTCTGATAATGTTAGGTTTTAGAGAAAATTTTCCATATTTTTCATGATTTATAATCTTATTTATGTTGATCAAGAACTTTAAAGTAATGATGGATGTTTTTTTGTAATTTTTAAATCCGAATTGAGTACCAAAAAAATATTAACTCATTGTTTTCAGCAAAAAAAAATCTCTTAAACGTCTTGAACTTACGATTAAAAGAAAATAACCTATGCATTGTACCGTTATAAGTCATGGGCAACTTAAAATTATGGTATATATTTTACATTGTGCATAACTTTTTTGTACTGCGCATGACTTGTACCGTACAATATAAGTTATTTTCATCTGACACACACTTTAATCAAATTGCAGCTCAGAAACTAGGTTTACTCATTAAGAACATGTAAAACCGTTGGATAAATTTTAAAATCTATAAATAGTGAGCTTTCAATTACTTTTTTCCTTGTTTATACTACTAACAATGGCTGTTTCAATAATCAAAGGTTTATTTTTTTCGAAAATAAATTAATGAAAGATTTTTTCCATAAGAAATTTTCAAATATTTTAAGATGGCATTCAATTTCTTGATAATTCTAAGTTTTTATTTTTAGCACACATCTTTGCTTCTTTTATCTACCTTTATTATAATACGTGTCGCTCTACTCTCTGTTCCTTAGTTCTAACTCTTTGTACTTCACAAGCCATTTCACTCCCACGACCCCTTTTCCCATCCTACATGTATTTATAAATGGAATAATAACAAACAGGCAGCCGCTTTTAATTTCACTTTTTTATCTTCGTAAAAACTGAAAACTAGACGCACAGCAGACACTCGCAACGTAGCATCAAACAAATTATTGAAAAGACACTTAATCTTATTACTTGTTTTTTTGGCAAAGTCTAATACCAAAGAAATTAAAATATAACAAACACAAAGATCAATTTTGTACAAAGATAACTTCGAAATTTAATTCATTACATATAGAATTGAATTTTAAGTACATTAGAAATGATCGTTGCATTTTTTTTTTCATCTCAACTAAGAGTAATCTTTATTAATATAAACCGTGAACTGTTTCTCACGATAATGTAATTTTTGAGGTAGAAATTGTTGTGCCGAAATTTTTTCAAACTAGTTATACAAAAATAAATAGTAACATAAATTTTATTTATTAATTATTTTTAAGTATTAGATAATGCCTTTTATGTTCTTGTCGTGTCCCATTAATATTTTCTTTAATTTATTCTACATGAATATATTAATGACAATTCACTGTATAGCAATGATGACTAGACGTTATTTTGTGTGCGTTCATTTTAAATGCTTATTAAATAGTATTATAGTTTATAAATATTTAAATTTTCGTCAAAGATGTTAAAAAATATTTAAGTAGTAGGAAAACGTTGTTAATAAGTCTCTTGTATATATATCTTAAACGTAAGTTTAATAATTGAAATAAGACATTACTTCACAAATAATGTCGTTAAATCAAGTTTTATATGCAAATCGTTAACTACTACTGTTAAAACATCCTTGATTTAATTTATATAATTATAATATTGGAAAAGTCGTTCGACATATTTTTTAATCAACTCATTAAAAATTCACTATCTATTTAAAACACACTTATCAATCATCATATTTTAAATACTTTCAATGATACTTTTTTTTTAATAAAAGAAAAATATATCCAGGTACTTTTTTTAGTTCTCTGCCTTATTACTATAAGTTCAGTTCAGCATGAAGCTGACGCCTGTTTGACAAGCTTAATCGTAACTAATCAGCAATAAATATCATATTAATATACCTATTATAATGATCAAGGGATTGTATTCACATATTTTCCCTTCTAATTGTTTCGTGCATTTCAAAAGCATACAGAGATTTAAACACCACTAACAAACACTAATCTACATTAATAATATAGACTTATAAACCAATGAATTGCTTTGCGATTTGATGAAATTGAAAAATATTCGTCTTTGCTTATTTGTATTTTGCAGATTAATAGTCTTGACTTGTTGGAAAAAAAAATTCAATTGTGGACTATCTGCGTTTGTTTAGCTAAGAAACTGATGAATCGTTCAATTAAAACATTGAGCAAAGACTAATGCAATCACATTGCTTTTATAAGTAATAACATTGATAAGTTATAATTAATAAGAATGTAACGATGTCTTAAAATTCAATTGTCAAGCGTTTCAAAATTTATTTAGTTTAAGTCGCTTTTTTTTTAGAACTATAAGTAGGTATTTTAATTATTTAAATGATAGAGTAACCAACTCTATGTTAAAGTTAGATGCCTCGAAACACCAAGGCACATTAATAATAATTTCTTTTCGTTTCATATTAAAAATATTGTACTATCAAATTAATACCCCAATAAATCTGTATATAAATATTTAGTTTCTAAACTTGTAAAATGAAAATATATATATTATATCATTTAAAAATCATTGAGACAACTGATTTTAGGACAAACGCATACACCCTGTGATACATATATATTATATAATTATTATACTTAAACACATATCCTCAAAAGAAAAAAGTTGATCTTTGAGGGGGTTACACTTCGAGGAGATATTATGTTTTTTTTAATGACGAAGAGATAAGATATTATACAAGCTCACAAAACACCAATATATAATGTTATATTATAAGAATAGATGAAACTTGGAATGTCATGTGATGCAAGTATGAAAAGAGATCTTTGTCTATTCTATTTCAAAGTGAGGCAATTATAAGTCTAACGAAAAATTATTGATAAAGGCTTTTTAATTAAAACAAAAAAAAAATCAATTTTTCAATTATAATCCAATTCAAATCAAAATTAATCCAAAAACCTAACTTCAATTCTTTTTAAAAGATCAAATAATTTTATCGGAATACTTGGAAACGATCGAATGAGCCTTTTTTTGGAAATCAAGCGAAACTAATTAAAATTATAGTTTAGTGAACAAAAATAGCTAAAATGACATTTACTTTTATTAGTAATATATATGTATGAAAGAAGTAATTTCAGAGCAACATCGGGCTGGCATCCTTTTGTTTAAAAGCAATAAAACGAATGGATGCTATCCAAAGACAAACTGTTTATTGTTGTACGGCGGCTGTTTGCGGAGTGTATGGAGTGTATCCATATTGCATTTGGGCGTACGGGTTGAATGGCGGTGGAGCTTGGTATGGATTGTTATGGGGTGGTGGACGGTTTGTTTGGAAAAATTTGTTGTTTATTAGCGATTGTATGTTACCATCCATGGGAGGTGCCTGTGTCATATATTGTGGGGGCATTGAGTACATTCCAGATGTAGGTGAATTACCGTGATAACCGTTGTTGTTGCCATTGTTACGTTGATTGTATCTTTGGCCTCCATTATTCATTCGATTGTCTGTAAAACATATGTTATATTAATAAAGAATACTAGAAGTTAATTTTTTGAATAAATAATTGGACATATTCTGTAAGACTCTATTATATTCCTAATTCAATACTTTTTACGTCGAAAGCCAGGAAAGTACTACCTAGAGCACTACGTAACATTTTAGCTTGGCGGTGGAAAAAATTAAAAATAAACTAAGCGAGAATTAATGAAAAAAAAAATGTGGGAGAGCAAATGGCAGCATTAAATATGAAAAATTCAATGCTATTTATTTAATTGTTCCTTTTCATTTCGCACATTGAGCTCTAAACGTTCTATTAAATAGCAACGACTAGGAAAAGAATGTGCAAACTTATAACATAAATAAATAAATTAAGACTTACTATACTGCCGTTGTGGTTGGTATCCATTTGTTTGGCCATATGAATTATTATGATAACCGTTTGGTTGTTGTTGATAGTTCGGTACCACATTGTTATGTTGATATCCTCCATATCCATTTTCGCGATTTTGATAGTTGGGCTTTGGAGATCGTTGATAACCATCGGTACCAGAGTTTCTCATGTGATTGCCAGCCGGGTTATTGAAGCGTGGAGCAAAGTTCGTCGTGACGGTGGACGAAGATGACGTTGGTGATGAACTTGAACTTGCATCGCGATTGTTGGTACGACTACTATTGTTCCAACGATTGTTACGGTTATTTTTCTGGTTCATTTGACGGGCAGCGTTGGCTAGTTCTTGTAAACGAGGATTGATTGGTTGTTCAGCTTCTTGAAGAACTGCAATAAGTTCACGAGCTTGACGCTGGTTGTTTGGTGTGAAGAACGCATAAGCAGTTCCTGGTTGTTCGCAACGACCTGTACGTCCAATACGATGGATGTAGTCTTCAGAGGAATTTGGATAATCAAAATTAATTACGTATTTAACATCTTCAACATCTAAACCTCGCGCTGCTACATCAGTAGCGACAAGAACTGAAGCTTTGCCTGATCGAAATTCACATAAGACATAGTCACGTTCTGGTTGTGATTTATCGCCATGGATAGCAATCGCACCATATCCTTCTTTACGTATTAATTTAGTAATATCATCAACTTTCTTTTTCGTTTCAACAAAAATGATCGTTTTATTGCCCCGGTCCGTTCCAAATTCACGAAGTAGATTTGATAGTTTCATTTCTTTTTCGTGATCTTGGCAGACGTCGACGATTTGACGAATGTTATGATTTGCTGATAGGTTTAATGAGCCAACGTTGATTTGAATATAGTCTGTCAAAAAATCTTCGGCCAATGCTTGTACTTCTTTGGGCCAGGTGGCGCTCCACATTAAAACTTGTCGATCGGGTCTAATTTGTTCGATGATTTTTCGAATCTGAGGCTCAAAACCCATATCGAGCATTCTGTCGGCTTCATCCAACACAAGATATGTGCATCGTAATAAATTCGTAGTTCCTTTTTCTAAAAAGTCGATTAGTCGTCCAGGAGTAGCGATTACAATTTCAACGCCTCGATCAAGATCTCTGGCTTGGGGTAGTTTGGGGGCACCTCCGAAAATGCAAGTACTTTTTATTAAGCTGGTCGAGCCAAAGTCTCGGGCTACTTGTTGGATTTGTTGAGCAAGCTCGCGAGTGGGAGCCAGAATTAGGACAATTGGTCCTTGACCTCGGGAAATCGGTTGTTGGTGATTGATATGAACGGCTGCTGGTAGCATGTAGGCAAGTGTTTTGCCAGAACCAGTTTGTGCAATTCCAACTAAATCGCGACCACTTAAGGCAATCGGCCATCCTTGTGCTTGAATTGGTGTGGGTTCATCAAACCCTTGTTTGGTGATCTCCTGCATCACATAGTCGGGAAAATTGCCTTCTTCAAACGTCTGATTGGGGTTTGGTACGCAATTGCCTTTGACGGTGATTTCTTTGTTTAATCGATAAGAATCAATTTCTTCTTTAGAGCGATTTTGAACGTCTATGTGAGGAATATAAAAATTTTTACTAAATGGTTGAAGCTTTTGTACATCCCAGTTTGGTTTCTTTAATGAACTTCCTGGATTTTTGGCTTTCATACTTTGTAGTTTAGGATTTGGTCCCCCAAAATCTTGTGTCGGTGACACCGCGTGTTGTGTGCCAGCCCAATAGTTGCTCTGCTTACCGAATTGTTCAACACGGTCTGGGCGAGATCGATACCTATGGAGAAATGATTAAAAATAGTTAATCGTTTTGATGATCGGAAGATATGGACAAAATATAATCAAGCTTTATTTTTATCTCGCTGCGGTAAAACATATTAAGGGCTACTAACTCTCCAGTTTAAGTCTGGAAACTCCTGAAAAATTAAGTTATTGTCTGGGCTCCAGTCATAACAAATAACTTCGGATTTTTCAATTTTTATTCAAAACTAGCGAAGACGCGTGACTACCCGTAAAATTTGACCAACAAAGTTAACATAATTCTCTCTTGAAAACAAGTACTTTCCAAAATTATTTTTGAATTTTTTTACCCATCTCCTAATGTAACAACACTAATAACTTTCAAATGCTATGTTTTAAAAAAGTACGTTTTCATGAAAAAATATTTTCTCTTAAAAATATACCTAATATTATAAATGAGTCTGAGGTCATTTCTTTGCGGATTTTCTTAAAACTTTTTTCAACCTTAATATGAACGAATTGTAAGAAAAAACAAAAGCTTCTGCTTTTTACATTTACATGTAGACTGATAATTGCAATAATTGAATTTGAAAAAAAAATAATGATATTTTAGTGGAAAAATATTAAAAAACTTAAACGTTTCAAACCCTTCTTTATTACTAAGGGGTGTCATTTTCAAAACATTTCCTTAATGGACATCGACTCAGTGTCCAACCGAATTTTTCGGGAGAGTTAAGTATTATTGAATCAAAAATATTTAAATGCTGTACTTAGTATTTTTGTACAGTAAAACTTGTTTATATAATGTTCGATTAACCGAACCTCCACGTTATTCGAGGCAATGAACTTATACTAGTACTAACCTATGCAGTACGCGTGAAATGCTTTGTGTTTGCTACTATGTTTTTTGTACATACATATTATATAAACGTATAAACTTATTAAAATTTCAAAAACGTTTTGTTTGCTCTTCGATTGCGAGCATTAAATTAACAGTAAACCTTTAACAGTCAATGTAAGTACACTATTTTTCACTTTTACATAAATACTTTTGTGTTTAAATTTCATTCTACCATTTTATACATAAAATACAATACACTTCCTTAATAAGATATTATCGTAATGCTGACAAAAAAATTATACATTAAAGAACATAGAATAATGTTATCGTTTTGATAACTTCTATTGATTTTCTATGACAACAAAAAGATGACTGCCCAACGTATTCAAAGAAAACATAATTATGCAAAACCAACAAAGTACATTATGCTATCAAGATATTATTGAGCCATATAAAATTAAAAAAACTCATAATTATTTTCATTCGGTACTTAGTATGTTTGTAAGCGTTAATTGTTATTTCTTACAACGACATACCTAATTATAAATATATATTATCATGTTTTGATTTCATAAGTTTCTAATACTTTTATGTTATCTTGAAGATATCTCAAATATATCTCTTTGCTAAACAGATATCTATTTAATTAAAACTTCCAATTAAATTGATATTAACGGAATTATTGGAATGATATCCAAATTATCTACAATGTTAAGTTCGTAATCACAAAACATACGTAATATACATAGACATTTGAAAGATTTTAATTGATAAAATTCAACAAAATTAAATTCAAGAAAAATTTTATTGTTCTAGAAATTTCTATTATTAACGTAATAAATGTTACTTTCGATATTGATTATGACTTAATACAACTCTTGGTAAATGAAACTTTGATCTGAAAGGATATTAAATTTCATTTTAGGCTATAGAACGAATTTAAAATATTGTTTGTGATGTTATACAACAATAAAACTATTATATTTTGTTAAATTTTTTATATCAATATATTCTCCACGTCACGAACTTTCTCGATAGAAACAAGATGGCGACAAGTAAAATAAATTAGGTCAGAGATTTTGACTTGATATATTTAATATTATAACACAAAATTGAGAGTTAAAAATAAAAATTACTTACACATTTTGCTGATATCCGTTGTACTGCATATTGCAGCTGTTCTGATATTCGTTTTGTTAAAAAATATAAGATGTTCAATTAAACCTGTAATACATAACAAAAGACTATTTCAGATTATGTTATAGTTGATTTGAATTTTCACGGATTGAACGATCATTTTCAAAAATGAAATTTAGGGAAATATGAGTGACAATTGACTATTTCATAATACATTTTAAAACGGTGAATTAAGATTAAAAAATTGACTCACCCAACTATCCAGACCGGTGAACAAAACGATAATGGCTGCTTCTGAAGAAGAAGGAAATTGACAGATTTCTAACTTTATGCGCACAAATCCTTTGCGCAAAACGCCATTTTTCTTTTGAACCAATCAAATCCACTATTGCCATGGATCGATTTAATTGAATTCTTTTTTTTTTTTTGAAACTACATGAGTATTTTATAATAGTAGTATGTATTATGAAATTCAAAAATAAAGCCCATTAGAATATTACCAAAAAATTTTTGCCACTAAAAAGCCTTTTATGAATAAATTTGATAATGTCGAAAATATGACTCCTGCGTGCACTGTAAGTGCGTTTCTATTTTTATAGTAAATACTCCATAATAAATCTGTAACAGAGTATTACAAAACAATCAAATACACTTTCGACCAGTTTATTTTATCAATATTACGTGTGCAATTGAATGCAGTGTGCACTACATTAATACAGTTTGCATAACATCTAAAATACCTCAAAAATGTATCGGATTGTAGAATACTGTCGTAGATTACAATAATTTGAATGCTGCAAATGTATTTTTTATTTTATTCATTTTATTTAATGTCGCTTTAGCTGCTAAGGATGTGTTGCGACGTGGTCAATAAAAATCTATATATAGTTGTAAACAGTTGATGTCTTTATGGCTCGGTAATACTCCAGAAAACCCAGACTCTCTGGGTTTAAATTTATTGAAGGGATCGGCAGATGTTGGGCCGAGCGGTGAGCCACATTTCGTCAGAAGTCGTTTAGTACAGAATGGGCATAGAAGCCCCTGGAAGCCTCGATGATTTTGACAGTAGGAAGCTGTGTGTTAGTTTGGTGTGTCCAGTTCTCAGACGATTAAGGACCAACTCACCTCTTTCGTCGTTTATCGAGATCACCAAAAGTGGTTAAGCTCCCAACTGGAGGTTTAAATGATCTTAGAGGGTCAAGGGAAACTCCCCACCCGCTTTGCCAACTTCGTTGTAGTAAGTTTTTTGTTTTCTAACGAGTCATTTAATGAGGCCCTGCAATCCCTCAAGCCATTTTTCGCAACCTCTCTGGCAAGGACGTCGACCCTCTCATTCCCCCCTATATCAACGTGCCCAGGAACCCACACAAAGGTTACTGGTATGGTACCCAGACGTCATATTCTAGACCTGATATCTCCCACCAGGGCATGTCGACTCTAATGTTAAATGGTCCCCCGCTAAGTTACCCGAACTCCATTTTTTTAATTTTAATCATCCAATATCATACTTATGTAAAATGAAATATATTAACGAAAATAAATATTGAGAAATTCTTTGATTTACTATTTAGTCAATCGTTCGGTTGCGACAGTAAGAATAATGATTTTATATGCTATAAAGTTTAAAAGCATACATTGCATTTTTTTTATAGCCCATATTTGACAAAAATTATATCAATGATTTCTTGTGATCTTTTATTATAGTTTTCAAAACAGTTTTCTTTTTTGGGCCAGTTAAAATTTACGTAAATATCAATTTGTAATTGTGTTTGTTTCCGATGAAAATAAAACTGTACGTTGTATGATACAAGTCATGCGCAATACAAAATCATGGAACAAACTGCACTTAAAATATAAAAAGATAAATCATAAATGTCTCATAATGCTTTTATTTATATAAAACAGACAAAGGCAAGATTGTTATTTCCTGGGCGCCAAGATTAGACGACGGATTCATATAGATCTCTCTAAAATAAATAAAAAATGAAGAATACAATTTATCGAGGTTTCTCTTAGTTTTCGAGATATCGAATTTTAAAAGTCACATCGACAATTTTTAATTTGGTTAAAAAACAACGCGATGGTCACATCTAACTTGCTAATTTCTCCTGAAACATAAGTTGGGATGGTTTTATTATTATTTTCGAGGCTATGCTCCCAAAATTTTACCGGGGGTCTATTTCCAAATAGTTTCGAGCAGCTGTCAAAACTTCATACATAGTTCCAAAAATGGCCGCATTCATAAAATTTAACTCGCATAAAAAATAACATTGGAGTCGTGTTACTGAAATCCAATTTTTCTCGAAAACTAAGCAAAAACTCGGAAAATTGTACTCTTCATTTTCGTTTTATTTTGGCGAGATCTATAAGGATTCGTTGTCAAATTTTGGCACCCGGGAAATAACAATATCCCCCAGACATATACTATTTCATTCACTATTATTTAATTTTCAAAAATAAACGCTGATGTTACTGAAAATCGTCAGTAAAAATGACCCGAAATTCGTATCCTGTAGTGAAAGGTAGTTACCGTTGTATCATCCCTTGCTTACGAATACGCAAATCCTTCTTAAAAGAAGAGTCGGGGTGAACTAACGTCGCAAGCTGTTACCGGATCCTACAGGGCATAAAATATGCTGGATCTCACATTGCTGGATTGCAATCCCGGCAGTCCCTAGCTGTCACACACAGCCACTGACATTTTTTTAAAACCACTTTTTCGGACTCAGAGGACCTCAAAACGTGTATTTCCAATGAAAACTCAAAATTGAAATTTCGACCCAATTTCAATACTTCCTTTACTATATACAGTTATATAGAAGTAAAACCATAATTATGCGTTCGGCTGGAGGTGACTCCTTTCGCGAAACCGCAGTAAATATTGTCTTAGATTGAAACCATATTTTTGTAAAGGAATATGTTTACTTAATTTAAAACAATGTTCTCGCAATTTTACACTGTTTCTTGCGGAAAAAAAATTTGTGATGTTCCTCAAAAGCCGCCCTTTACATTAAGATTATATGAGATTTAGCGCAACCCTTTCCCTCCTAAACACCTGATGTTATTAATGGACGTCCCCTTACTTCATCAGCCAAACAGGAATTTTAATTAAAAGTCAAAAATTAAAGGTATATTTTTAATATTTTATAGATGGTTCTACATTGTCTTTGAGGAAATAATAATGAGCAGACTATACAATTGTGTAAAATATGTTTGAAGTAACATAGTTTTTCAAAACATTATTTAATAATACTAATAAATAAACAGTTTGTTCAACAGATTGTTCAGATCTATAATATTTCTTCTTATGGTTGCAACATTCAGAAAACGTTATTGAGTTTATTGAATTTATTTCAACGTTTAATACAAAAAAAATTAAGATGCATACAATTATCACGTAAGCTATGATTGCACAAAAAATACTTATTGATATTATTTTTAAAATTCATTTAGTCAAAATTAAAATATATGTTGTCAAATAATAAATAATTAGTTATATAAATAAATAATTTGACGGTACAGTATTTACCTAATGAGAATTGATTTGACCTAGTTCATAATAGAATATTTATTGTGAATGGGATGGAGGTAGGGGTGGTAACCAACATCCTGTAGGTCCTCCAGACGTAACCGGTAATGGTGGATTGTAATACAATGAACTATCTATTGGTGGCGGTGGAGGAGGTGGCTGAAGCATCATATTTGGAGGGAATGGCGCTTGTTGGTAGTTAGTTCCCGAAAGTATGCGTCCCGAATTGATGGAATTTGGAGTCGATGGAGGAGGAACACTTAGGTTCGGCATAGGAGGTAAAGTTCTCGATTGCTGATGCGTCGGAGGTAACGGTGGAGCGCATTGAAATTTCGAGTAAGGATTTGGATTGAATTGCTGAGGCTGTGTTGTAATTTGAAATTGTTGTCCTGACTGAAGATGGGGCATGGGTGTGAACTGTGAATGGATTTGAACTCCCGCACTATACGTCGTTGATTGTATTTTATTTGCGTTTCCATTTGGCATTAAATGTGTTGGTTGCATTTTCTCGGTTCGATTACTGTTATTTAAAACGTTTGTGGAGCTTGGAATTTGTGATCCGGTATGTGACTTAATAATTCGGGGACGAGTCGGCGTGGGTGAACGGGACTTTTTTCCATTACGCCGTCGATCTCTACTACGTGATCGAGATCTACTACGCCTACGGCGTTCCCTTGACCTTGATCTACTGCGGGATAAGCTTTGATTCCTTGAAATTCGACTATTTCCTGGACGCCATCGATTTCTACCTGCTAAAAAAATTCATATAAATAATTGTGAAAATTTTTATAATAATTTTTAATGAACATTATTATTATACCATAATATCGCACAACATTATAGAGATACAGACAAACCTGTTTTATGCGGATTATTTTTATGCAAATTTGAAATAGCACAGTTTGAAGAATCGACTAATTTAAATTTCTTAATAAATCAGAATGAAAATGCTGAATAAAGTACCACACAAAAGGAGAATGATGAAACTTCCACTGATGGAAGCGCGATATTATAGTTCCAAAAAAAGAGTAAGAGTACTGAGTAAAAGTTGAAAGTGATTGATTAATTGCATCAGATTTATTCATTTGTTACTGAAAGATCTCATTTATTTTCTGAATATTTTATTATATATTTATGTTCTATTTAATCATTATACTTTTATTAAATCTTCCTACTTTAAGCAATACAAATAAAATTAATAATTTCAAACAAAATGACCAATTTATCGTCCATTTTTTCGAGCTCAGGAACCAATGTATTGATTTCCTATATATAGTACGTATTTTTATGCGGATTCCCCTGGATCTAATCAAAAGGTTTGTCTGTAGATAGATTTTACAGAAATTACAAAACTAAGTTGATATAGTAACTAAATGGCGTTGTTCTTATAGCGGGACCACTGATCTGCCCCAAGCGAAACAGGGTTGAATCGGTTAGTTTATTTATGAATATATATACACACCTCTGTTACCATTTGAAGTACCCCAAGCACCTCCTCCTCGATTTTCGGCCATTTCTTGTAATTTTGGATTAATCACTTGCTTCGCTTCTTTGAGAACAGCTACTAAATCAGCTGCTTTGTTTGAATTACTAGGAGTAAAAAATGTATACGCAGTTCCAGTACGTTGCGAACGTCCTGTTCGTCCAATACGATGTACGTAATCCTCTGAATTTGAGGGATAATCGAAATTTATAACAAATTTCACATCTTCTACATCTGCAATTCGATTTCAAATATTTATAAGTAGATGATTGATTTGCAATATTAGTAGAAATGGAACAATATAACATGATATATTTGTATTTTAAATATTAAATATTTTGCATTTATGAAAATGAGATATTAATAACATTTAAACAGTAAATATTATTATAATGACAATTGAGTATACAAATACAACGAACGCCGAAGCGAGATACTATAACCAGTCGAACTATTTGAAAGATAAACAATTTTTATTTCAAATATATGTAAAACAAATGAATTTAGAAAAACTAATTAGTAGATATTTATATAAAATAATAAATACTTATATGATAATAATAAAAATATAATGCTAAAGGCTCACGCAATGGCCTTTGGACATACTTAGTAAGATGGACATGAACCATCGCTGCACTCTAAAAAGAGATCGGACGAAATGGAATCTCGCTTCAGCATCAGCACAGTAGTGAGAATTTGTACTGTAAATGTGTAGTTGTTGAAGTAGCAAATTGTGGGTTCAAACACAAACCCTAGCGTATCTCATCGGTGCACAAGAACGGCAAGTGCTTGTGCATGGCTCATGGCTGCGTATCAGCGCGTGGGACACACGCAGAATCACAATGTACCGAATGAGCAGGTCGGCACCAGATAGAGGCGCGGCGCGGATAGAGGCACAGCACAGCCACCATCAATGATACTGTCACATTGGGGCAAAGCGCCCGGCGTCAAGTGACTTTCTCATCACTGTCAATGGCTATTTCGCTAGTGCCTCTGCAAAAGAAAACACACGCCTGGTGTTAAAGTTCCATTCTCTAAATTAAAGATCACCACCTCGCTAACTTACGAACTACGCACAGCCTAATTATTTTTAATTAACTGCCAGATACTGAGCTGGTTATAACTTTCCATTTTTCACCATCTCCAATTCAATTTATAATTTTAACAACTAATACTTACCAAGTACTACGTGCAATAGCTAATTCAAAAAAAATATAAATATATAATACATGCCTAAATAAAATCAAATTTAACAAAAATTATATACTATCCAAGAAAAAATATACATAGTTAACTCATTTCAACTAATTTTTATATACATCATGTTTATTTCAAGATGTACATTCGAATTTGAATAAGCGAAAAAACTGGATAGATGAAAATAAAAAAATTTAAATTTCGCTGACTTTGGACTTAATTATTATATTTCACAAATACAATTCACAAAAAAAGTTATAAATTTAAGTAAAAATAAATAATAAAGCGTTCCAATCAATCTCACAATAAATATTTTGGAGGACTGGCTAAGAGGCAACGGTCTACCGATGGTTGAAATAGAGGAGTATTTAAGACTGACTCGACGTTGTATGAACCAGACCGTCTTTCAATTTCGGGGTTCATACTACAAACAAACGCGAGGAACAGCAATGGGAAATCCATTATCTCCGTTTCTGGCCAATTTGTTTATGAACAATTTTGAGATGGAGGTAAAAAGAAGTTGTCCACAATTTCCGAGGGTGTGGTTCAGATATGTTGATGACATTTTTGCGATTTATGACAGTGAGGAGTTGGATCCAGATTGGTTTTTGGGATTCCTTAATGCGCGACAACCAGGTATAAATTTCACGGCGGAAAAAGAGGAAGGTGGAAGTCTACCCCTTTTTGGACCTAAGGATCGGTAGAACGGGGAAAAAAGTCTCATTTGATATATATAGAAAACCCACACACACGGACCGATACATTGCTTCCGAGTCAGCTTGTCATGGGACTCAAAAACATGCGGTTTTCCACGCGCTGGTGAATAGATAGACTTTTGAACGTGCCATTGACGGATGAACTCTACACGAAAGAGTTGAATTACATAAAAGGAGTGGCAGCCTTTAATAGATTTTCAACCAACGTTGTGGAGTTTATTCTGAAGAAGGCTGTTTGGAGGAAAAAAACTGATGGACGTCACAACCTTAGGATCTGAGGAGGAGAAACAAAACAAATGGGCGAGGCTGACATTTTTCCCTGGGGTATCTAATAAAATTTCAATAATTTTGAAACAATACGATATAAAGGCAGGATACACAACAGCTAAACTAAAAGATATTTTCCTGAGTTGCAAGGATAACATACCTGATCTTCAAAGGGAAAGTTTTAAACTGGGAGAAAGAACCGATTCAGGATTCGGCGTTTTGGGAAAGGGTAAGAAGAAAATGGACGAAAGGATTGCACCCCCAGTTGCAGCGATTGCAAAAGAGAAAGGGATCGAAAGGACCAATAAATTGCGGTCAATTCGGGACTACTTTGTGAATCAACACGAAATTGTCCTCGAAGACACTTCAATTTGATCACTGATGACGAACGCATGGCGTTTGAAATACGTATCTGGAGATACAAAATTAACAATTTCGATTTTTCGGTTTGTGATTTTTTACATTTATTTTTACTTAAATTTATAACTTGTCTTGTTAATTTTTGTGAATTGTATTTGTGAAATATAATGGATAGATGAAATTAATTATTATCAGGTCCCATTATTTTAATTCTCAAAAGTTTAGCTTTTAACTCTCATGGTTTGAACCTCTCTATACTGAGACAATCTTTCACTTTACAGAGTGGCACAAGTTATTTATAAACTTCCATCCCTTTTTTCCTCACTGGCGAAAAATGTTGAAAAAATTACTTATATGTATTTTTAAATTATTTTTTGTCTATCCTCCAAGAAGATACAACATCTCGGTTTTGATTTTCAAATGTACCGCTATGCTTTTTTTGGCCTTTGGAACTTAGATACTTGACAGCTATTTTTGCTTATTTGCGGGCACTTTTAGATTGGCACCCTTGAATCATCATGGACAATAAAAATGCTTTAATTTGATATATAAATATGATTAAGCTACATTATGAATGTAGCATTCATGCGGCCGAATCTTAGGCTAATATAGTGTGTTTAACACTTGTATAATCTATGTAAGTGAGAGATATAAATAAGATGGAAATCTTGGAGAAGTGGAAATAAAAAAACAATCTCTTGAGTTATTCAAGTTCGACTGTAGTAAGTGTTGAACATAATAAAATAAAATTATAAATCTCTAAATAGCTGTACTATAATAAAAAACTGAAATAACTAGATTTGAAATGAATTACATCTACGAGTATATATTGTATATGCATTTCATTCATACCCTACAAACATAAATAATATTATATGAATATTTGACAAAAAGATATATCTGGTGAAAATTATTCTTCCTAATTTCGACATTTCAATGATAAATGCTCGGTAAAAAATTCTTAATACAAACCGATAAATAAAGGAAAGTTTAATTGGAAAACCCCAAATGCTGCTAGATGATTTTTTTTTTTGGATACATATCAGCTCGACTTTAACATTACAAAATAATGCACGTTTAGTGTAAAGTGAAATTTTAAATTCCATCCAGTTACAACACAGACTTACAACAAATTATTTTCATTGCAACATGATTTTATCAAATATTCACGTGTATTTGCAGAAATGTAACTGTATTGTAACTTTGGCAATAAGAATTCAAAATTATATTTCATACAGTTAAAAGAAATAAGCCTAGAAAAAATTTATCAGCTTCATGAACAAAATACAAATGAAAAAATATATGAACTGGAGATGGCGTGAAAAATAATAACTTATAAAATATATTAAAATCAATGTTTAAAATAATATAAAAATAAAAAACTTTAAATTATAACCAAAAATGGTACTACATTTCAAAACGTTAAAAAATAACGACTGTAAAATAAATAAAATAAAAATATTTAATATCGTAACAAATATTAAAAATCTTACCTAAGCCACGAGCAGCCACATCAGTCGCAACCAAGATTGGAGCCTTACCCGAACGAAAATCTGTGTGTAAATTAAAAATTATATTAATACTATTTTGATATAAAGAATGACTTCAAAATAAATTCATTTTTGGACCAATATGTTTCAAGGTAGCAGATTTACATCCACTCTTCATAATTTAGGTAAGAAAGGTTGCAGCAATTTCATATTTCAATAAATTGGTATTAAGTGATTGATGTCTTCATACATACTCAGCTCTATATAAGTATGACTTGTAATTAAAAAAAGCATTGGCTTTATACTGTTCGAATTATTCGCGAAAGCGAAAAAAGAGTAACCAACAACATAAAAGAAAGAGGAAAGCAATGAAATCGAAACAACTTTTTTTAAGTTTTGCAACAATTACGGGAAAATAAGCGTGGAAAGTCAATCTAAAAGTATTCTACAGGCCGCGTCATGGAGTTTCTTGAAAGGGTGAAGAGGGGATGAAATTCTGAGACGAAGTCGCTCTCAAATTTTAACAATAATGCTTTGGTTTCGATTATTATTTTAGTATATATCCAACCTTTTGCAAATATCAATAGTAAAACATACGAAAGTTTTAGCTAAAAGTTTAAATAATAATTAAATTTATAAAGTTTTAGCTAAAAGTTTAAATAATAGTTAAACTTATAAAGTTTTAAGTCTTCAAAAAATGATTTTTAACTGCTGATAAAAGCAATCTAAATTTAGCAAAAGGGGGGTTTTATGTATAATTCTGAGTTTTGTCTAGATTTTTTCTTGAAACAATGATAAAAACATAATGTTTTTTTGCAACAAACCTTGTAAAACCCAGTCTCGTTCTTGTTGTGTTTTATCACCGTGTATGCATACAGCTGGCCACCTAAAAATAAAAAAAATATATTATTAAAACATAAATCACTTCAAATTGATATAGAAAAATAAGGGCTGACAATCGGAGACTATAATCGAGAAAACCTTTGATTCTTGACTTGCTTTATTTGGAAAATTTCCATATTTTATTTCGTTCTTAGCAATGAAAATTTCTTTAAAAATATTTAAGATTTATTTATTATTGAGTGAGATTGAGTTAACTGGATAATTTATTATAAATCAATGCACAATTTTACTTTTTTCAATGTTTTGAAATTTACATGAGCGAAGTCCCGGGTACAGCTAGTCCAAGGGAGTAAAAAGACTGTGGAAAGGTAAATTGAGGTTACAACGTTTTACCTTTCCACCGTCGATATGAAAAATATCTTGATAAAACAACAAATTGTACTCTTTGATATTAGGACTAGCTGTACCCGGGACTCCACTCACGAAAGTTTCAGGTCGCCTGTCAAAGATACTTTACTAGCGTCAGAGAGAAGGTCGAGAGAGCCAGATTGCACGAATACACGTGCTGCCCCTTACTCCGACTACGAAATTTGGAACTATTTCTTAGTCATTCGTTTGCACATTTCTTCACTGTTCTACACTCGGAACGCCCTAAAGCACTAAAGCCTCGACCGTTTCTAGTAGAACATTGGAGAAAAAGGAACCAACGAGTGACTAAGGAATAGTTCCAAATTTCGTAGTCGAAGCAGGGGGCAGCACGTGTATTCGTGCGATCTGATTCTCTCAACTTTCTCTCTGACAGCGTATAACATCTTCGCATGTCGCACGTCTTCACTACAAAGCAAAAATCAGCTGAAATACTAATAGAAGAATTTAAATAAAAGATATTCATATTTATTTATTGGCTTATTTTGTAAGTTATGAATCATAATCAACTAAAAATGTATAGTTTCTGTTTCTCTAAATAATCAATGTGCAGACGCGGCTCAGTTACATTTTTATTATATGGATAGATTTTAATTAAAAAATATGAAGTTAATAAAAAATAAAACATACCCATCTCGTTTCATTTTCCTCGTAATATCATCTACTCGTCGTTTAGTCTCAATAAAAATAATTGTCTTATTCTCTTTCTCAGCCATTATTTCTTTTAAAAGCGTACTCAATTTCGTCTCCTTTTCATACTCTTGACACACATCTATTATTTGTAAAATATTGTGATTCGCCGCTAACTGCAGAGATCCCACATTAATTTGAATATAATCCCTTAAAAATTCGGACGCCAAACTCTGAACTTCCTTCGGCCACGTTGCCGACCACATGCAAGTCTGTCGATCGGGCCGCACTTGCTCGATAATCTTTCGAATTTGCGGTTCAAATCCCATATCAAGCATTCGATCTGCCTCATCCAATACTAAATACGTACAACGTTTTAAATTTGTTCGTCCAGTTTCGAGAAAGTCAATTAACCGGCCAGGAGTAGCAATAACAATTTCAACTCCGTCCATCAAATCGTTGGCTTGAGGTCCTTTGGGAGCTCCCCCAAACACACACGTGTTTCGTATCTGTGACGATCGTCCGAATTCATTGGCTACTTGTTGAATTTGTTGGGCTAGTTCTCGGGTCGGAGCCAAAATAAGGACTATAGGTCCATCGCCTCGTTGTAAACGAGGTTGGTTGTTAATATGAACGATAGCAGGTAGAACGTAAGAAAGTGTTTTCCCTGAACCGGTCGAGGCAATGCCAACCATATCTCTTCCAGAGAGAGCAATTGGCCATCCTTGACCCTGAATAGCTGTGGGCTCCTCAAATCCCATACGGGCTATTTCATCAATTACATAAGTAGGAAAACCTACTTCTTCGAAACTGAATATGGGATTGGGAATTCCTTTGCCTTTGAGAGTAATTTCTTTGGAGCCTCGCCATTGTTCGATTTCATGAACACTTCGATTGGCTACCCTCTCTTGAGGAATATAAAAATCTTTTTTGAACGGTTCTAAGCGACTGAGATCCCAACGTGGTTTTCGTAGTCCGCTGCCTCCAGAATTTCGTCGGTTATTACCACCACTTCCGTATCCTCGGTCACGACTTCGAGAACGTCGTCGATCTCGGCTTCGAGATCTATTTATAAAAACAAAAAAATAAACAATTAATAAAAATGATTGACTTTATAATAAACACAGCAATTTTTAGGTACAGGGGTAAAGTAAGGAGTGATTAAATTCCATGGATTACAATAAATCTCAATATATTAAACTTAATCAAGTTACTTTAAACTAAATATGTTAGAGATAGGTACGACGTCCACCAAGAAATTTCTAAAAATTTCAACCCTATGTAGAAGTTTATTTTTGATACGAATTAGTATCCAATGTAACTGCGACCTAACTTTTGAACTACCAGCAGCACGGGGTCACAGTGACCTCACGAAATGTTTTCCTTGTAAACTATTGAATGGTGTTTCGGCACTGGTGCTATCGCTAAGAAATAGAGATTCCGAGAACTAAACGTGTACGATGGGGATATTATTTCAAGCGTTAATATTACTTCTAAAATCAAAAGTAAAAGATAATATTCCATAGAGGAAACTTTTTTTAATAAACAAATATATGCAATAGACAATCTTTAAAGGTAGAAAATTCTGGAAAACAAAAAAAAAAAATTGAGTAGAGTGAAAACCCGAAATATTTTTGGTATTAACTAAATTTTGTTTTAGGTAATTAAAAGAAAACTAAATTAAAATCATAATGGTACATATTTAGTTGGGATTACCCAATCTCCGTTTTTTTCCGAAGAATTTTTCCGATTTTTTAGCAAGCACAAAATAAATTTAGTGCTAGTTGTAAATATTAAAAAGAGGGTTGAAATACAATTTCTGGTTCCCGAAAATTTTTAAAGCCTTTAAAGTTATTACTTATTAGGATTAAACAAAGTCCGATACTATTACAACGTAACTTTAGGGAGGTGCTATTATATAAGGTTTAAATTGTATTGAACTTATTTTTACTTTCTTTTACTACTATATAGTAGAGGAAGTATTGTAATCAGGTCGAATTTTCGAATTCGAGCTTTCACCAGAAATACATGTTTTTAAGTCACCTGAGTCCAAAAAAGTGATTTTTAGAAACATGTCTGTGTGTGTGACAGCCATATCGTATCGAAAGCTTTATCCGAATTTCACCAAACTTAGAAATTAGCCTTCATATTATGTCTAGTTTTGCCGCGAAGCTTTTGGTTGAAATCGGTTAACTGAAAGCTCAACTTTATTCTAGGAGTTTTTGAGCTTTATTTATAAAGTGTTTATATTTCCATTATTTTATACCAATAGCGAGTTTCATAATTGAAAGTAAAAGAAAGTACTGTGACGCCTCGCAGCAGATATTTTATATTATATTATTAAATTTTATGTGAAAGAAGTAATGGATTAACTACAAATTTTATAAAATAAATATGTCTTGGTAAATATACAGAAGTATTTTACAGCAAAAACTAAAACATATTAGGATGGTATTTGGCATATTTGGTAACTCGTATGCCTGTATCTATTAGCAGTAATTGTTGGATTATTTATATAGAATATTTTTTTTATAACTAATCAAGTTATTTAAAAACATGTTTTAATTCCAACTATTACCTTATTACTTAACATAAACACAGAAAAAATAACCAAATAGTTGGAATTTATACAAAATTCATTTATAAAAATAAATTGTTGACATTTGAATTTACTAACCTTCTACTTGATCGTCCCATTCGCATTATAAATCGAAATAAATAACTAATTCAACTTGATACGTTAAAATTTATTTAAATAATCGTTAAGCCATTTCACACCTCAAACTTATCATTATTTCATCAATTTAATTAGACTTAAAATCTAAAATTATCTCTCAGTAAATATAAACTCGGTGACTGTAATGGCCGATATTTAATTTGACTTTCTCCTTCTTTTCAGTCACTGGATTTAATTCAACCCGGAAACCGAATACGCTCTGTGTTCCTCTGCGTAGAAAATAAACGCAGTGATTACGTTTTTGAATGTTTGGAAAAAATCAATATTCGTTAAATTATAATATGAATCGATTGATTTATTTCATTAATCCTTTTTATTTTTATTAATTATTTTATAAAAAATATATTTTTAATTATTTAAATTGTTTTTGTAATATTAAACATAGATTGAATTAGATTGTCTGTTACATTTGAACGATTTGAACTTGTTTGAACCGTTCGAAGCGATTTGTAACATATGGCAATATTAGATTATGATTAATAAAAGAAATTACGTAAATGAGTTAAATGATCGTAGCTGTGGTCATATGGAAGTAAATACTGCAAATAAAAATGATTATTTTTTAATTAATAGATGGGATAAGAAGGTTTTTTGCCATGTAATTAGTATAATGTTGGTTGAGATTCGTTGGAGGCGAGAAAGGTGCGCGCGCCACAATCACATGGATGAAGTGGCATTTGTTGCGTACGTCAGAGACGCGTCATCAAGGATCATCTGTATTAGCAGCTATTCGGCGATGATCTGATTTCGTGGCAGACAGTCAAGTGTATAGACAAGCAATACTGAACATTCGCAACTTGAACGCCCGGTTTTCATTAATTTTAAACAAATCATTCAGAATGGAGGCTATTTCAAACGTAGTTGGAAACCAATACGTTTTTGTTATTCCATTTTTGTCGATATTTTTCGCCGTTTTACTCTACGTCTACAGCTTGAAACGGGTTGAACAACCACGATTTGACAAAATCGCCGCAGTTGGAATTGATGAACGAAAATCATCAGCCAAGAAGAAAAAAATCAAAGAAAAGGTACATCCAACTATTTATTACACATCTCACACATTCGTCTAATAATAATCTTTTCGATTTAGACCAATATAATATCGCTTTTTAACTACAAGAACCTTTTAATATATTTACTATTTTTAAACATTGCACAGCATGTTTCAAAATATCATAATTTGTTATTTAGTACACAGAACGAATTATCATAATCTAATCAATTCACTTATTACTAGTACTAAAGAAATTTAAAAAAAAATTGCGTTATATTATATTTTTACATGCTTTTTCCTGATTGTAATATTGTTTATTTGCATCAGCAATTTCCAACTTTTAAAATTTAAACTTCTAGGGCTCCCTTAAATTTTTTTTCTTACACCTTCTAATTTTTAATATTTTAAACCGATATCAAAAAAGGAGGTTACTACGTTTGTCGCATATACATTTTTTATTGTATATTGAATGATTTAAAAAAAAAAAATACTCGACCGAAGTTAATAATTATATCTGCACCTAATTTGAAGGAAAACTACCACCTCTAAAGGGTAGAAATTACGAGTTGAAACAGTAATTTGTCCTAGATATTTCGAATAGGGATTCATCAAGTCAACGTTGGACATTTTTAAGATGAATTGTGCCTGGACTGACTTAAAAAAGAAATAACTTTCGAAGTCCCTTGACTTGATTTTACGGTTTTTGGAACAAGTAGTTTGAAAACCAAGTCAAATAGTGAATCCCTAGTTCAATGATTTTCAACCTTTTTTTTTACTACTTTCTAAATTTGAAGGCACACCAACAATAAGTTTAAAAGAATTCTACTTATCAATTCACCGCATAAAATTGTTTATGATAAAAAATTTTAATTTAAAATAAAATAATAAGGTGGAGTGGGATATGTGCACCCCAGTTTTTAGTAAGTTTGACTTTCAACCCATATATCTTTCATATGTTTTATAATAATTTAACATTTATTGAAATTAACGAATACTTCAGTGAATACGCTTTAATTAACATTGACAAAACGCCAATTTCACTTGTATATTTTATTTTTTTTAAAAATTGTAAAAAAATCTAAGAGCTGTGCACTTGCTCCGAAATTGGGGAAAGTGCATAACTGTTTATTGAAACTGATTTGAAACCTTATATTTATGCTACAGGACAAGAGCATAACTATTGAAATGTTTGCTTTAAACGCTGCTTTCGAACTGATTGGCACAAATCAGAGATTTCCCTTATTATTTTGGGAACATCTACGTTTATAGGATGACATTAATTTTGGGGTAGATGATTATATATTATATATCGACATTTCTCCCATATTATGTTAATACGAGCCCGTTTATGTACTTACCCCACTCCACCTTATGTAAATATGTAGCCCACTTAGTGGCATAGCGGTTAGTTCTCTTAAATTTCGGTTCCATAAGTCCGTGGTACACGGTTCGATTTCCATTGTATTCTTAATTTTCTTAAAATTAGCAGATTATAGACATTTTTTGTGTTCATTCAGCTCTGTGATGAGGGTTGTCCCAGATAAACATAAACACCTACATTGTACGGTACAATTCATGTGCAATACAAAAAAATCATGCGCAATAAAAAAGAAAGTTAATATAATTTTATATTGCGCATCACTTCTAACGTACAATGTATGGTTTTATATTCATCTGGAACAACCATAGTCTAAGGTGCTAAAGCGACTTTAAACACACAAAAAAAAAAATAAAAATATTATCTACTACATTCTACAACAAAAAAAAAAAAAAACAGAATTCAAATTTGCTTTATAAAAGTACCTACATGTAAAATAATTTTTACTGTTTGGATTTCTACAATTTTGCAGCGTCCAACAGTGAGTGAGAACCGCTGCTCTAGTTTATATCATATCAGCATATACCAAAGAGGTTGATTCCTCTACTTTAAGCTAAACTTCAAAGAAAATCTTTGTTCTTAATGGTTAAATGAAAGTGGAGGAAAAGTAAGGATAAAAAGTAGATTTTTATTGGATGTTTTAATTTATATAAAAGTAAACAACTATTCGCCGAATTTGAGGTTTTATTAATTTAAAGATATGTTTATTTATTTTTTGTTAATTAAAAGGCCCCCTTAAGTGCTATGGTCATTAGCGACCAGTGAATCCGAAAATCTAAGAATAATTTTAGGCTTCCATTGTGATTTGACCTTAGGACCGTTGGGCATAGGGCGACAAGACCTTTATATTATCTATAGATATTGTGATATGAAAATTAATTTCTTATTAAATAATGCTGGTGCCCCTCTTGGCAAGAGCCTAGCCCCCCCCTCTCCTTGAGAGACGTACCTTCCATGTTGGAAACCGCTGACATACATTGAATCATATAAATTATTTATTAAATCCCCCATGAAATGACCTTTCTATTGTATTATTACAATTTTTAAGCGATTTGAATTGAATTTATTATTTTAAGTTTAACATTTATTTTTATTTTAGAAACCAGCAAATGCTACTGTAAATGAAGTGAAACCTACGAAAAAGGCCTCACCAAAGCCAGTCGCAAATGAATCAAACACCCCAAAATCGAAGAAGGAAAAGAAAACCCAAAATAACAACAAATCCATTCCCATCATTGCCGATTATGAAGAAGACGGATTTGAATTTGTCAAGAACAAGAAAAACGCCAAACTAATCGAGCACATAAAACCAGCCGATTTCGACGATGGCAACTGGGAAACCGTGCCGAGCAAAAGTGAGAAAAAGAACCGCAAAAATGCCGAAGACTCTCCCAAAATAGATCCGGCGAAAAAGAACGCAAAAAACGAGCAATCGGCCAAGAAAGAGAAGTCAGGTAAAAAAATTGAAGATGTCCTAGATAACTCTAACAAAAAGTCAAAGAAAATCGAGGATTTAATTGATAATGGTAACATAGATAATAAGATTGAAGATAAGGCTATCAAGGAAGTCGTTAACAAGGAACTCAAAGAAAAATCGGCCAAAAAGAAAGAAAAATCGGTGAAAAAAGAAATTGAACTAGAACTCACCCCCGTCACCGAATCGGCCGACGCCCCGAAAAAAAAGCGAAAACGCAACAAGGGTTCAAAGGAACAAGACAACGAAAAACCGGTTGAAGTTAAAGAAAATCTCATCGAAAAACCTATTGACAGTAACAAAACAAAGGCTAAAAAAGAGAAGAAACCAGCTGCTGATGAAGTAGAGGTTGTAAAGAAAGAAGAAAAGAAAGAGAAGCCCCAACAGGAGCCAAAGAAGAAAGCAGAGGCCAAACCCAAACAGGAAAACAAGGAAGCGGGAAAACAAAACGTTGCCAAGACTCAGGAAGTGAAAGCAGCGCCAAAGCCAGCAAAACCCCAAGAGCCTAAGCAAGGAAAACAGGACAATGCTAAAGCTAAGCCAGCACAAGAAGCAAAGAGTGAGGCTAAAGCTCAAGAGCCTAAAAAGCCTAAAGAGGTGAAAAAACCCGTTGAAGCACAACCGAAATCGGCTCCAGTTTCTGTACCTGCGGCTCCTGAAGAAAATGGTAATTATTGAATGAGTTACATTTTTGGTGTATGAGTTAGATAAGATGTTTCATTTCAACCCTTAAGATAGCATATCATTAATATTGCCGGCTTTATACTACTTAATATTAATATATATATAATGCACCTACAATATTTATTCAGATACATATATACTTTGTAGGTAGAACATCCAAGTTATTGGAAATATATAGTATAAGTTAATTAACCCTTTCAGACCTAATTTATTAGTATGCCAGATAAAAAATATTTTTTGATATATTTGAGTTTATTTAGGTACAAATAATATAAAAAAAATTTTTTTATTTTTTTTTAGTCTTATATTTACTTTATGTTTACGAGTGTTGCTAGACTTAAAATATTCAAAACGTGATTAAAAATATTGGTCCTAGTTCATAAAAAAAATAAATGAACTTCATGTACATAATTATGTACACCAGGTCTCAAGGGGTGAATGATTCATTAATTCAAATAGTTTGACATTTTTGGACAAATAACTGTGTTTGAAATTTTGACTAGGAAAATTAATGCTTGACAGAGAGAAGACTGAGAGAGCCAGATCGCATGAATACACGTGCTGCCATCTACTCCGAGTAACGGTGTTTGAAACTATTCCTTAGTCAGTTTGTGTTCCTTTCTCCACCGTTCTACACTCGGAACGTTTGCCATAGAAAAGCTTCTCTCTGTCGAAACATACTCGGAACTCTTTTCTTCTCTCTCATGAGCATAGGATAAGTAGTATGTTTCGACAGAGAGAACCTTCTCTATGGCAGACGTTCCGAGTGTAGAACGGTGGAGAAAGGAACACAACCTGACTAAGGAATAGTTCCAAACACCTTTACTCGGAGTAGATGGCAGCACGTGTGTCCATGCGATCTGGCTCTCTCAGTCTTCTCTCTGTGCTTGATTTGATTTGATAGATTTGATATTCAATTGTTAATGTTTGACTCGAGTTTGACTTCATTTTTAAGCAAACTTAGGTCTAGTAGCTTTAAATCAAGTCAAGTAGTAAATCCCTAAGAGAAATGCACTGTTTATGCTTGTAATTAATTTTCAACGCTAAAGACCAAGATTACCATCCAATAGAATGGCTGTCGTCTTTTATAGCTATAAGACACCAAAGCTCAGTGATTTTCAACCTTTTTTGCGGTATACTAACAATAAGTTCACAAAAATAATTTTATTAATAATACTCGGCGTAAAATAGTTTATGATAACATTTTCAAGGTCACTTAGTGGCGTGGTGGACTAGATAGTTGCCTTATACGCCAGTGGTCCTGGGTTCGGATCCCAATGAAAGCCTAAAATGTTTTTTCTGGGTTTTCGGATTCGACGGTCGCTAATGACCATAGTAGTTGATGCGACCTTAACTGAACCAAAAAAAAAAAAAAATTTTTTTTAATATAAAATAAAATTATATGTAGTCCACTTAGTGGGAGTAGCGGTTCTATCCGCCCGTGGTGCTTGATTGATTCCTAATGAATCCTAAATTTTCTTAGAATCAGTGGATTACCTACAGACATTTTCTGTGTTTACGCAGCCGTGATATAAGGTTTGTTCCAGATGAAAATAAAAACGTACTAATTAAAATTAGTATTGCTGTTCTCGTCCATTATTAAAATATTTATATTATGTAATCTTGGGAGTTTGGACAAGAAACAAAAATCTTATATTATAAAAAGTGCAACGTTTCGCCCACTTTATTTCAGCTTCATCAGGCAAATTTTAAGATTAACATCTCTTTCTAGTTTTGATGGAGTCAATTAATGTGATAAAACAATATTGCATGTTCAATAATTCAGTTATTTTTTTTTTAAATTAAAAAGATTAAATTGTTAGGACTCCTCTCAAATAACACTCAAAAAATACTACTACTATTTATTTATTATTTTATTTTATTACTCACTTTTAAATTGTGCATGACTTGTACCGTACAATGTACGGTATTATTTTCATCTGAAACAAATCCTAGACTTAAGATTTTAAAGTGGCTTTAAGGGGGTATTCTAGTCTAGAGGCCCGAATTTCGAGCGTTTTTTGGCAATTGATAAAAAAAGCATTTGATATTCTTACTATGCATTTTTTTATCATTTGCTTATTCATATTCAGAGAGTACACAAAATTAATTTCAAAACAAAAAAAAAATTTTCATTGAGTTATGCGTCTTTGAAGTAGAGGGAAAAAAAAAGACCATGTCCTCGTCGCCATGATTTCTACCCTTGTGGTCATTTGAAAAATTAAACAATGATGGATTCTTAATAAGTACCTATGTCGCTATCGCATGAACCTCCAAAAATGAAAAAAAAAATTGTTTTCATAAAATGGCGGCTACTCAAAAATAAAGGTCGATTTTTGCACTCATTTTTTAACTTTGTCGAATTTTTTAAAAATATGACAAATTTAAAATTTTCATTTTTTGCTGGTTCATGCGATAGAGAGATATTTAAAAAATATTCATGACAAATTTCAAGTAAATCGGCTGATTAGAACTTGAGATATTATGGCGACCGCATCGAAAAAAGTAGTTTCGAGAAAAACGCGTTTAAAGTTTTACGTTAAGCCTCAACCGGTCTAGCTGCCACGACACTAAAGCGGCTATAACTGCGGAAGTAATTTGAATTTTAAAAAATTCTTTTAGGGAGATATTTTTGAATATATTAACTATCGGATTATGAAAAAAAAAATCGATTTTTTCAATATCCTAGACTAGAATACCCCCTTAAGCAAATTTGGCCGCATATTCCAAGAACTTATGGCACGCAAAAGTGTCGCGGCACAGTAGTTAAGAATCACTGCTCTAGAAGTTTCTCGAGATTCCTCGGTGTTGATAGCGGAACTTTCTGGTTTGTTCAATTTAAATTGATTATCAATCATTCCAGAAGTCTCCTGGAAGCAGCTCTTGAAAAAACTTTCTCCAAAAGCATTTAACAAAAACTCCTCAAAACCCCTTAATCGAAATACACTCCCTTAGTCTAGACGAGAAACACACACTGGATGATCCAAATGTAATAAAAAAGCCAGAAATGGGAGATAATTTATCTAATTTTAATACGAAAAGCCATTTGCCATTTTTTTATTTGACGCACTGTTAATAAGTTATTAACTAAATAAACTAACCAATCAGAAGACTTGGAGAAACTTAACGCTTATTTCCCTCGCTTTGCGACTTTATCGCTACAAGAACACGATATTTAAAATAAGACCCGCGAACAAAGCTAATATGTAATGTAAATTTAAACAAATGAAACGTTCTCGTCTGGTTCATGTTCCAAAAATATGTTGTAAACTGTTAATAGTTATTAATAATATTTTATTTTCAGCGGCGAAAAAGAACAAGAAAAAACCTCGTAAAGATCTATGAGGTGTTGATTACAAGTGTGGTGCATCGCAATGCTTTGCCGAGTGAGTTTCAAAACGCCACGAGATTCCATCCTTTTTTTCCCTCGGCAGGATGTTAAGTAAGTTCATCGGATATTTTTTTTCCTGAGAGCTAAACCTATGAACCGTTTTATATGTACAGAAAATAATTCATGTAAATTATATCTATTTTTCTAAGCATTTAACTATGTTTGAAAAATACGTTGATAAAAGACTTAAATGTTGTAGATATGACTTGTAAGTTCTATAAATAAGTTATGTGTATCGTCAGCTGAGGTTGTGTTTTCTACCTTCTATATTACGTAATTCTCGATTGACAAATCATTGACAAGAGACTTCAGTTGATATGTTATATACAAACTGGTTTTATTTGCACATTTTTTAAAAATAAAATTACTATAACAATTCTTCAGGGCTTCTATTTAACGTTTTATATGTGAGGCCTGGGGCTTAAATACAATTTTTAATTGGGGATAAATAAATCTTTTACAATTCCGTTCATTTACAGTTCGATAGTGGTTTCAATTTGATTGAAATCATTTAATATTTTTTTACTGAAATAATATTCTGTTGCTTCTAAATTTTCTTTGACACCACTAAAAATTGTATTTATGCTCTGGGTCTATGATAATAATGAAGTATGAGCGGTTTGAGACGCTCCGTGCCAATTTTATAATTCAAAATTAGTAAATTTATTTTCGAAAAATTTAATATGGCCTTAAAATAGTTAACTCGTTAGTAAAAAAATTGTTTACTTGGAATGTTTAACATTTAAAAATAAAAAAAAAAATCAATTCAATGGCTAATATATTATTATATTTATGAGCTCAGTTATTTTTTATTGATTTTATTTGATTTCTTTAATTTTTCCTTTACAAATATAGACTTTAGTTCATGCGTAAAAATTTAATATTTGTGTGAATGGTTTATGTAGAGTATATCAATTTTCAAAAAGATCAATTTTTTATAGATTTTGCAGTTTATGATAAATGAAGAATTATTTGATCTTTGAAAGTTTTATCAAAGGAAATTATATCACATAACAAAGAAACATGTAGAAGGTTCATGCCAGTGTTTTGATGAATCTTGGTGTTCGCTTCAGCCAGGGGTGTGCGAAGAATGTTAGTTTTTTGAAAAATGTTATTTTCTTTAAATTTATTGATTGTTACTTTTTTTCACGATGCGCACGCAGCACGACTCTAAAATTAACACACATGCAGTAAGTTGGTGAATCTTCCTTTAGTATTGTAAAAAGCTTATCAATAAAATAAAAGTTTATACATTTAACGCGTATGACATGTACTTACACGTACTTTTTTATTATGCGAAAGAAGTAAAATTCTTAAGGGCCCTGTATAAGTGGAATCGACACACGTACTATTTTTTATGTAGCATAATAATTAAACCAATTATTGGTGTTTTATACGACTCCACTCATTTTAAGTTATACAACGTTTGGATTTAATTCTTTACTTAGTGGTAACTAAATTTATTTCTTATTTAGACATGTTTTTGTCCTAGTCCTTCCCCTGGATAAAACCCATAGCAGACCACTGATTCAAACAAAACCAAGTGTAAACGTGTGTATAATAGATTTGTGTATTTGTTCTTGTTAGTTGCTTGTTTACAATAGCAGTGATAGTGGAGTATTTATTTCAGTTTGATTGAAAGAAGTTTTCTTCTTTCAAAAAATTGTTAATAAATTTGCCGCTTGCTATACTGACCTAGTAACTCTTAATGCCTGCGTTAGCGAAAGTATTTTAAAAGTCACAAGTGCCGATACTAAGTGAACCTTCTGTATGTTTCTATATTATATGATTACGTTTTATGTAATGGTGGCTTATCACAAAAATATTTGGAATGGCCAATTTTTGTATCGTAATTTTATGGTCATATCAAAACCAAATCTTGTAAATTGTTTAGTAAATTCTTTTTGTATTAATCTCATTTGATAAAGGTTAATACTTCCAAATTGGTTATAAAATGATTCAATTTTTATTTGATAAGACATTGCCTTCATAGGCGAGCCGCCACTGATTTTTGATTTCAGAGTGGTCACCAAACTTAAAATTCAACGTGGAAAAATTAGGTATAAATATGCAGTAAAGAATATTATATGATTTTTAAACTCTCGTTATTGAAGTTCATATAAATCAGTAATGGAATTGAATTTAATTTGTTTCCATTCAATTTTCTAATATGAACTGAATCGACATCAATAGTTTTATCCATGATATTCCGTATTTGAATGATGTAAGTGAAAAAAAAGTAGCGTCACTACCGTGAAAATATAGCATAATTAAAGTGACTACAACATTTAGTATAACGAGAGAAAATCGAAGCAGAAACTAAGCAACTAATCGATTTAATTACCAATATTTTTTGGTAAACGAATCGGCAAAATTCAAATAATTTAAAATATATTTTGGTGCACCACTCAATTAATTTATTTGGAAAAATTAAAGTTTCTTGTATTAATTGAACTAATTAATAACAAAAATGTAAAAAAAAATTAATTAAAAATACAAGAAGGGAGCACATAATATAATATATTGACTATATGTAAAATTAAAATATGCTGTGTGTGTTTTTTGTTTTTGTTTGATTTAAGACTTAAATTACATTTTTTTCCTTCTCATAAATTTTCAAGTCAAATGCTTCTACCCATTGAAGAGGCTCTATTAGCTACATTTTAAAGACATTAAAATTTATATTTTAGTTTAGTTTTTAATGCACTTAGTAAATGCAATTTTTCGAGAAAAATTAAGTTATTTGATTTAAGACAAAATAAATTAAACTATGATTATTTGATAATTAATATAATTATTTTAGTCATTATTTTATGTTAAGTTTTTTGATTTTTTGCAAAAAAAAAGAAAGAAATATTATCTAATATAGATTGGAATTTTAATATTTATAACACTATTTTTTAGACATTAAAATATGTTGTGAGATAAAATCATTCTAAATCTATCATGAAAATTATAATTGAAAAGGATATTAAAGTATGTTTTTTGATAATCTTCATTTATAAATGAGTTTATTACGTATGGATGTGTATGTGTGCATGTGTGTATGAGTGTGATATTAATATTATGTAAAACGAAAAAAAAAATAATATAAAAGAAACTACAAAACGAGGATTTTAAAATATCTTCATATTAGGAAAGGGTTTAACAATTTAATTTTGTTTTCAATAAACATAATATATTATTTTATTTAAAAATGACCACAGATTTGCATAATCTAGTTAATTTCTTCGTTGTTTATATTCATTTGTCATTCGTTCGTTCTTTTCTTTTTTGGGTGGAATATATTTAATTTTTAGATGTTTAGAGATAGTCTTCCTTTCTTTGAATGAAGATAATAAAATATGATTAATTTTTTCGTACTTCGACTGCCAAACAAGAATCCATGGTCATTTTTACCTATTATGATTACAAATTGTCGTCAACTTTTTGATGCAAATATTGATTAATTGGGTAAAAAACTGTATATATTTCTTGAACCTGATGGAAAGTATTGTCAGTCTATAGAAAATCTATTTAAATAAAAAAAAGAAGAAAATTATTGTTGTTGTTTTTTAATCCTTTAATATTCGTACTAATGGGCCCCATTAACGTTGAGATCTGCATTGCTACATGTTGCAAGTATCAGTATCGTGATACAAATCTAACAGTGTATTTGTCTGTCTCAGTATCGCTGAATTGGTATTAGGTGGTATCGCTGTCTGTATCACTGTACTGAACCTCGATATCGATACCTGACGCGATACACGTATCGATACCGATCTCAACATGTATGGGGCCCATAAGGTACGTACTCATCGAGTCAACGAACCACTTCGTTGGTCAAAATTCGTTTTATTTACAGAAAACAAACCGAACAAACCCAAACCAGAATCAATTTGTTGGCATTGGTTTAGAGTCGAACTTCTACATCTCATGACGAACCTTTGCGAGTACACGTGTAATCGTAAAATACCGTATATCCTATACTCCAGTGGTCGGGGAACCGGTGTAAATTACCTTAAATGGGGTAAAAATGAAACATTTAGGAGTAATAAGGACATTTTTTGCTATGGCTATTTTGTAAACTTTTTAGTATGGCCGAAGTCTGTATTCAAATTGTTCTTGCAACAAAAAATCCCAATTTTGAAGTTATTGTATCAAACATAAAGCAAGACCATTTCTCCAAAATCTAAAGGGGAAAAGTTTTCAATTAATTTTTTATTTGTTCCAATATGAAATTTTATTTTGTTTGTCTATTTCATACTTACTACTTTTATACAAATTTTTTCCGTGTAAATTAATTCAATAAATAATGTTTAATTTAAATTTACATTGATTGTCTTCTTTTAAAAATGAGGGGGTAATACCGACATACGCAAAAATAATTTGGGGTAATGGCAAAAAAGTTCCCCGACCGCTGCTATACTCTAAACTAATCTAAACTAATATCGTGTAGTAAAATATCTACAAATATTATTTCTCAATTGTGTGGTGTGCCCATAAGCAGTAAAAAAAATTTTACAAACTTAAGTGTTGCAATAGAGTTTTTTTTAAAAATAAAGTCGTGAGAATAGGATATATGTATGATATACCAAAATTTTGGCTTACTAAAAACAATAAATAGTAGGACTTAAAAGTACATAATTAAAAAGCTAAAAAAACTATTTAAAAAAAGTAACTTAAATGCCTCGATACGTTAATGTAATATTAGTTGCCTATGCTGTTGCATTTAAAACATTTTCAATAGGATTAATATTATTAAATTCACATTTAGTCCTAATTTTATATTAAATATAGTAACCTTGTAATCTAACATATTATATTAATCTCGAGAGTATCGAGAATTTAATATTTGTTCTATTTGGAATATCACTTCTTCCCTGGGTTATTATAAAATTTAAATGTTGTAAAGATCACTTGGTGGCGTGATGGTTAAATTACTGCTCCATTTTAGTATAAATTCAGAATTTTTCTTTTCGAATTCTAATGGCTAATGATCTCTGTACCTGTTACCAACCTTAAAACAAAAAGTAAAAAAAATATTGTGAGATTTAAAATTATTCCTTGAAATTACTTGCTGCTTTATACCCACACGGGTTGCATTTTCAGCAAGATAATGTAAGATATCATACTTTTGCCAGCTACATGCAAAAGCACTATCTGGCAATACTATGGCCAATAACTTATTCAGAACTTGGTCCTATTGAAAACATATTAGGCCAGTCAAAATCGACATAAAAAATAGCTAGAATCGCAAAACATGATGTATTTCTGATTTTTTAGTATGTTGTTTGGACCTATTAGGGCTATGTATTCTCAAGTTTGCAACTCTCAAAAAGTTGTGGAAAAATTTTTATAGAGGAAAAACCGTGAATATTTTGAACTTGTTTCAGATTCTGCTCGGTATATCCTAATCCATGCATTTTTATTCGAAAGCTATTCTGTACGTTTTTTAAGAGCATCAAATTTATTACAAATTAAGCCCAATCGGAGCTCTGCAGGACAATGGATTACCGAGTTACGGCACTGTGAAAATAAGCCAGTTTTTTGAAAAATTGAAAATTTTAGTTTTAGACCTTTTTTGGATCGAAGTTGCGTCGAATTAACCGTTGATCCTACGAGAAGAACTTATTGAATATAATTTGTAGATAATTTAATTAGCTTTAAATTAAGTGTAAAGCGGGACCTGTTAGCCCCATAGTTCTTTCAAAATTTTAGAGAACCCATATAAGGTAAAATCGCATTTTGGTTGGTATTCCAGTATTGGTGGATTGTCAGGGCTTCCTTGAGGCTCGTCACCGTCGTCTTACTCATTCGGGTGTTGCACATTTCCCCAGAGCAGATATCACACACCGCAAAACATCTACGCTCTGCTTTCAGGCCAGTGCAGCCACCTCTCAGCACCCCTTCTTGCATTTACAAGAGAGGAGTTTTAGGAGCTCTGCGGGGGCAGGAGCTTGCCGACTGGCAATGTAGATGAGCCCAGCCGGGGTTATACATGCTTAAAAATCACTTCATGCAACAAAAAAGTGTTAAGGTACATTTCTGGTAAAATTAAATTTTACCTTTTATGTTTTTTTAAGATTTTGAAACAGACCCCGCTCTGCACGTTATTTAAAGTTAATTAAATTACCTACAAACATTCATAAAAGTTTTGCTCGTAAGATCAATGGTTTCGACGCAACCTCGATCCAAAAAAAGTGTAAAACTAAAATCAATTTTCGAAAAAACCGGCATTATACAACTATTATGACAGTTATATTATAAAGGGTTTTTTTTAAGAAGACAAGAATAATTTAAGCTCTTTGTTTTAATTTTTTATTTCTTTATTCCATTTATAATATCTGCACAGATTTTTCATCTTTTTTTACTTTTTAAGTACTTTGTAGTAACAGTTCCTAGTAATATGTATAAGGAACTGTTTTTAATAATTTTATTAATATTTTTTACGCAAAAGGAAATAGTTAATGATTGTATATACGCATAGATGCATTTATGCATGGTTATGCATTATGCATAGATGCATAATAACCAATTGCATAGCTTTAAGACCTATAAGTGATCCTATATATATATATATATATATTAAAAGATTCATTTAGTAACTAAAAGGTTATTTAGTCAACAGTGTAAAGTAAAGGTTATAATTTCATAGTTTGTAGCATTGTAACTAAACAATAGGCACAATATACCAGACAATAAGTTGGCAATTCATTTTTAATTTTCATCAAAATTTTTTCGTTCAGAAATGATGGAACATACTTACACAAATAAGAATTGTGAAAAGTTTTTGCATTTCCTTGATTTAAAATATTCATATTATTATTTTAATACTTTGATATATTTGTACTTTTTCAAGTGCCTGAATTTTCAAAATCAAGTACATAATTGGTTATTATAGGTACCCATATGTGTTATACCTACAGTTTTGAGGGAAATATTAATAATAAAAGTTAAAGATTACTTTTTTCCCACTGATTCATACACCATTTCTGCCTTCAACTCATTTTAAATCAATATTTTTTTTTTGTTTTTTTGTAAAATATATTTCAAAATGTAGTACCAATCTCAAAACATTATGTAATTAAATCAATGGTAGTTACATTTAACTTATATAATTAGCAAACACTAATCAGTCACTTCTTGAGCCACTAGCATGCTTGAACTTTTTATTGTTAATGGAGTTTTTTTTACGTCCCTCACTTTTTGATCGATTTGATGTTTTTGTATGACTCTGACTTTTTGATTTGGAATTTTTACGTTTTATTCGCTTCTTTTTACGACTGCGATGTGATTTAATCGGTGATCGATCTGCAGCTAGAGTTGCTGCTACATCGGCTCCAACTTTTTTAGACGCTATTATAGTTCCAGGCTCTTTCACTGTTACACGTGTGTAACATTCATAGGTAAAATCTCCACAAAATTTTCCTTCAAAGTAACAAAAATAAATATAGCTGTAAAATATATGTTGTAAACTCAAAAAATTTTACCAGTGCAAAATTCATCTCCACAATCAACACAGGAAATTGCTCGCATTTCAATAATACCCGCTTTATTTTTAGTTTTTCGCACTGTTGTGGTCATCATCGCTTCTCGTTTTTCTCTTCGCACTGTTTTTAATTCCAACTTTCCCAATTCAATTAACCTGTTTTCATTCACAATTTCACTGGTTAAAACTAGTTACAAATTATGCATTTTCATTTTTCCAAAATTTCTTACCTACTGTAATATTCCTCTTCAACTTTTGTTTTCGGGCGCAAATTCGTCAACATTTTCCAATCGATCGGTACGCTCGTCAAATCATCTAATTTTAAACTACGCATCTCTATAGGAATTGGATTGGCCATTGCATACGTATCTCGCATAGCTTTGATTTCCTTTTTTGTTATTTTAAAAGTTAAATCTTTTTCTCGAATTTTTACATCTTCATTTCGAACTCGTTCAGGTTTCGTTTTAAAATCAGGCACTTTGTCGAATAATTTCCGAAAGTCTTCCTTGTTGTTTACGGTTGCTTTTGATAAGTCTAAAATTGGAACGGTTTCTTTCTTTTTTTCGAAGAGATCGTCTAGTTTTGCCATGGCTTAGAAACTAAAATAAAGTAGACGGATAAGTTGATGAAACGAAAACTAAAAAAGTTAAGCTTGTAAATTAATTAGTTAGTAAGTAGTTTATTTTAATTTTTTTTATTGACTAATGCTTTTTAGAATAATTTTTAAATTATTTTGTGACTTTGCCACTAAATTCTAAATCGGTCGATACGATTCTCTCAAACACCTTTGACCGTTAAATAATAAATTGTTTTGAATGTATATTATTGTAGTTTCGATCGAATAATCTGGAATGTTCTATTATTTTCTAGGACCGTTATTTACAACATATTCAGTATTGCAGCGAAAACGTATTACAGTTTCATGAGTTTTCCCGCTTGTTAGAAATAGCTGCAATTAAGCCAAATTCTCTATAGAGAACTTCTGCTAGTATCTATATTCTGTGTTTATATATTATGTCGTGGACACATCGTGATCTGTAAAGATATTTCACGAACTGCATCTAGATCTGGGCGAATGGTGGGGGTGTTAGTTTTACAACATACCTATAATATTAGCCCTAGTGGTTTTTCACAATATTAGTTTGCTATATCTACTCATATCTACTAACATAAATTGTCTACCAGCTCTTCACTTGGTCACTGTGATCAGTTGAGTCAAATACCAATTATTAATTTGAACATAAAATAAATTTTTTGAAAACGGCTCTAACAGTTTTGATGACATTTACCAACTATAAAGATTATTAGTGATGCAAATTGATCTAGGTCTCATTTTTAAGAAAAATAGTTTTCACTATCTTCTTAGGTTTTTTTTTTAATAGGGTAAAATTCGTAATATTATTATTTATTATGAATTGATGAATAAGTAAGTGCCTATCCATCAACATAATGTTAGTTATAGAATCTTTTGAACGTTTCTTTTGTTATGTAAAATTTTAATATTAGGCTTAAATAAAGGCTTTATTCAATTTGAGGTTGATTTAAATCTAAGATGAGACTACTCTAGGCTGACCAAAGTTTTAATGGCTCCCATTTCCCAAAGTGTGGGGAAATGGTAATAAGAGCAGAAGAATCTCGATGTTATTTTTTGTTTGTGCTAAAGATTATTTAGGTTTATAATTTCACTGTGGTTTTCTGGTAACTAGGGTAACTAGATAAATAATGCTGATATTTGTTGTTAATAAAAGTTTAACTTATGGAAGTTATAAGTTTTACTAACAAAATTCCTTAGTAGGCTTCTATTACCCCATTCTCGTTTATATTCTAAAAATTCGATCGCGGGAATCCCGGCCCCTATGTACTTTATGGTTGATTGTAATATAGACTGTAGGTATCCTTTATAAATTGCAAGCACTCATTAAATATATATGTCGGAGATAAAACTTCTGGTGTGCTTTGAATCAGATAGTGGCGATTATTTCGTCATCGAGCGTAGTCGTGGTTACTCGTCGGATTCGGAAACACTCGGGACTAATGAAAAACGTGATTCATTCTGGTTTGGGATGTGGACGAGTGTGGATCGAGAGATGTACCGCGAATTCGCTGTCTGGTTTAACGCGCACCGTTGCAACTGATTTTAAATTTCTATTGTTGATGTTAATACTCGAATGTTATTTTGATTATTGAATTTATTGATCATTGCTAAATCTATCATCTGCCTATTATTATCTATTGTAACGTCACTTCAAGAATATCATGTTCAATCATTGTTAAATAAAGTATGTTATGACGAGGAAATTGTTTTCTGGACGAAAAGGCTACAAACGTCACACCAAACAACCTAGCGCTCCGACATATATAAATGAACTGACTCATTTACGAGTAATCACGTTGTCGCTAATATCGTTGATCCTAGTAGCTAATGTAGTGAGTAACTCAGCCAGTGTAATCCGGCCTTTAAGCCGTTTTAAATCAGTCGAGTATTATACCGAGACAACACATTCGGCTGATCACATACTCAATAAGTATGCTTAGACAGAGGATTAGAACAACCAGCACTCGCCTCAGTCAAGGACAAGCGAGATAACGACACAGTGGATAGAGCACTGTTTTGTTGAGTGCTTACCAGGCTGAAGCGAGTAACTTGGCTCAACTAGTGTAGTTCGGACTTTGGAATAATTTCTTCTTACCTACATTCCTAATATATACAAAAAAATATGTAGGCAGTGTTCACTATAATAAACAAATTTATCAGTTTCTAATTAGTTATTGGTTCCTTTACTTATCGATGCTTTCCTACGATCGTACGAAATACAAAAGAATTGACTTAATATTTTTTAAAAATCTAATATATTTACATAGATAGTAATTACAACAAGTACAACTTGTATTATAGTACATCGAAATCTACATCTGGAGGACTATTTCTAGGTGAGTTTTTAATGTCCCATTGTTTCTGTTTTATAGCCAAACCATTTTTCAAGTGTGTCAACTGATTTAAAACCTCTCCATCATCCCAACACTCATTTCGTTTATCCTCTTGGAGCTGACGCAAATTTTCATTTTGCTTATTCAGTTGCATTTTGCGGGTTTCTATCGTTTGTTCCAGTTCAGTTGTAATTTTCTCTCGGTCTCGTTTTTGTTTGGCCACAAGAAACTTTTCACTAATCGACTGACGACGGCTGGAAACATTTTTTTGACCAACGTACAATCGACCTTTTGCATCTGCTTCAATTGGCATAATTTCTGTTTGGTACACGTTTACGTTTCGTAGGTAAAGTTTTTCGTTTCGTTTGATAACACTGCGATGTGTGTGTTGGTATGGGGGACTTGGTGATCGGCTGTCGTCACTTGAATATTTCTCATCGGATATTTTCAGTTCCCGTAATTTTTGACGTAGTTTTCTTCTTTGGTATAGAGGATCTTTTTCGCTTTGAGTTAAATATTGTTTCGGTGGTCGATTCACGCCCCATTTGGGTCGTTCCACGACTGAAATTCGTTCTTCTGAGTGTAATCGTCGTTCTCGGTGACTGTTTCTTTGTGTTTGGCGATCAAGACTTCCGTATTTACAATCTTTTTGACGGACTTCTACTTGAAACTCTTCGGTTTGAGTGCTCATTTCGCGGCTGTTGGGTTTTTGTCTATACTTTGTCGGTGTCAAAATACGGTTTTCTGTAACACTGAAAGTGTTGGTCGCAACTGAATTTCTAGCACTTAAAGGGATCGCAACTGGAATCGGGACAGTAGTTGTTGCGATCTCATTGCGTTGCGGTGCCATTAGCAATGCAAACTGTAAACTGTTAGCATCTAGCGAAGGATACGGTGAGGTTTGAAGAACTAAAGCTAAACCATCAGCGGCGTGTGGAACGTAAGATTGCTGAACTTCTGCTGGTGGAAATGGTTGATAATAGGTCGGATATGGTAGTCCGTTGAAAGTATGAAAATTTGGTATAGGCACTGCTGGAGGAATAACGTTGTTGATTGGTTTCGGAGAAATGTTGGCGAACTTTGAAATCATTTCACTTGAAGAATTCTCTTCTGACTGAACTCCAACGTTTGAGTCAACGGTTTGATATTTCATAGTCTCGTTTTGTCGTTCAGTTTCATTAGGACAATGTTGATCTAAAATTAAAATTTTAATAGATTTATATAAGGAAATAAATGTGATTTTCAGTTGTGTGGAGTTTTTGAACACAGAGACAGTGCAGCTAGTTGTGTAGTATATAATTTATTTATTAAAATCCTTAATGTACCACAGTTATTTTACTTTCATCTAATTTGCCGCCTATAAAATCTGCCATCCTATGCTCCAGCCTACTTAGCCTGCTAGCAAATCCAGGATAGCTTATACATGTAGAGTTAATGTATTGTGATTTAAACCAAATTTAAAATTAAGATTTTCAGACTCTCAAAAAATTTTAAAGTAAGTATATGCTACTAAGGTTGATTTTTCCGAGACAGCTTCGTTAAAATCAACATTGCCAAAGAAAATCTCTGATGAAGCTGATTCTGCTAAGAGCTTAATTTCGCCTTAATTGATACCTAATCTGTATTGTGTAATAAAGGTAGATGAAGTACCTACCTACATGAAATTTTTTTACAGTTATAAATGTTTCGGCAAACTTTATCTAGATCAGGCAAAGTTTCAAAAACATCTATTGATCGTACTTTTTCTGAAATTTACGTAGGGAAAGCCGAATTAATCTGATAACGAGCTTTAACGGTGATAATAATTATTAATAGGTATCATTTCAAGTTCAAAGAAAATGAGTAGAAAATTAATTACAAGATTCGTAAAGACTAAAAGATAAAAAAAAAATTAAACATTATTTACCTACATTAAACTGTTTTTATCATGTTTATATAATATACTTGCTGATACGCACGACGTCGTCTGCGTACGGTATTATGTTAGAAAAATATTTAATTTACAAAGGAAAAACATTAAAAAAATTAAAGTTAAAAATATATTAAAAATAACCGAAAAGAACTTAGCGTAGAACATTTTTAACTATATGCCAAAAAACTGCTCCTGCAGAATCCGCTATTGCTCCAAGTGTATAATTATTAGTTCATTGATAATTAATTTTTCAAAAATTTGTAAATTCAAATATAAAAATTGCTATATAATCCAAAATAATCACTTTTTTCTTCAAAAAATAGTTCCTTAAATGTTCTTTCCGGGTCCGCAATTGCTCCAGGTGTACAGTTAATTAGTAATTCAATTTTTAAACTATTCATGTTTATAAGATCCAACGGCAGTTGATGACGTCATAATACAACAATACATGTATAAAAAGTTACAAATAATTAATTATATAAAAATATTGCAAAACTTTGATCAATTATTTGCGTAATGAAAAGAGCAGATAGAGAGCTTAAAAAAAACAAAACTATCAATTAAAAACTGTTTTGAGTTTTATAGCGATTTTAATTCTTGAGATTGAAATTTTTTAAAAAATTTAATTAATAATTAACTATTAACTACATACCTGGAGCAATTGCGGATCCGGAAAGAGCATTTAAGGAGCAATTTAAAAAAAATTAATCTCGCTAACTTAACTCTTTCTGGTTAAAAAATATATGCAATAATAAAAGAGAGTGTTGAAATGTAATTTGATTATTATAACGTTTGAAACTTAAAAATGTATTTTGAATTTGTTTTGACAGTATAATATGAAAAATGCTAAAAGAGAATTTAAAAAAAAGCTATATTAATCTAATATCTCGCTGAAGTGCATTAACTATTAAATCTACGCTCAAATATGAAATAATCAGTAGACATTGGAAGGAGAAATACTCCAATGGTCATATGCATTAAACCGTTTGTCCCACTCTATAAAAGCGACGAAAAATGCCCGCTTAACGCGTTTTGTCTGTAAAAGTCGCTTTTTTTTAACACATAATTACTTTGTTTTTAATGAAGATATCGTGATAATTCTTTTTTTCGATAAGGACCAAGTATATAAGAAGTACAACAACAAAAAATTGATCTAAATCTATCCATTAGTTTTTGAGTTAAAAGCGAACATTGGAAAACAGCTATCATTTTATTTATATAGATAAATGTAGATATTATTATTTGAAAATTATCTTTGTAAAATTTTTAAGCGATTTGATACAGAGGATTAAACTTGCCATGAGGGAAAAATTGAATAGTAAAAATTCTGTTTCAAATGTTCAATCTACACCACTGAACATTTTAATTACGTACCATCGGTTTCAACTTCCGATTGTAAGTTAATGGTATTGTCGCTTTGGTGAAAATTTTTTGCGACTTTCGACTGCTTCAATTTTTGTTTGTCCAATTTTGCTGCTCTTTCCGCATTTTCGATGGCTCGTCGCATCGCCTCCTCCCGTTTCCTTTCTCGCTCAATTCGATCTTGGTTCATTTTTTCCTCGTACATAATTCGTTCGCGTTCTTTCTCCCGCTCCTTCTGTATCCGAATTTCTTCTCGTTGATCTTCAATCTCTTGCCGTTCGCGTTCTTCTCGTCTCTTTCGTTCCCGTTCTTCAAGTTGTTCGCGAATTGCTTGCTGATGCTCGATAGCGCGTTGTCTTTTCCGTTCTCGTTCGGCCAAAATTGATGCGTCTACAGGAATATTCTGACCGCGCAAATATGTTCTATTGAAAATAAAAGATGGAAATTAGTGTAATAAATTATGTTAATTGTTTGAGTGGTTTTACCGAGCGCCTGAAGAACTTTCCGTGTCTTCGCTGCTTTCTTTCTCGCTACCGTGACTAACGATGGTGATTTCCGCATTACTTTTTAAGCCCCGTTGTAGCCAACCTGGAGGCGATCCGTCACCCGGTAACATCGATGGACGTTGGTCAACTTCGTTTGGTTCCCACAGGTGGCCTACACCTACACCGCGGTCGCCCCATCGAGGACGTTCTCCGCTCGTCGATATGGAATCCGGGGATTCGGCGCGAATTTTTCCGGAAGCTCCACGCGACCAGCCGCTCATTCCGGATGATCGACGACGCTGCCATCCATCTTGGGCACAATCACTGGCATAGCCTGAAGTTTCACCACCATGATCTGCTCCAAATGTTTCACATGAACGAGTCGGCGGCTTAGTTAACGGCGGTAAAGAATTTCGATGGTAATACGTACAATCGGACGACACACTTGGCCTAGACCAAGCAGATATCAAACAATCTATTTATAATATGTAAAATATATTTTAGCTTACCTAAGATTATAACGCTCAATTGAACGTTTGCCCCATGGTGTGCAGAGATTAGCCATTTCTTCTACAACACGATGCAATGAAAACAAAAGGACTAAGAAAATTTTGTGTTTTCTGTTTTACCTTTTTCTTTAGCCCACTGCATTCGTTTTTGTTCTAGCAAAGTACACAATTTTGAGTCACTAGTTTCGGACATTATTTGTAATATAAGCACTCACTAAACACAGTTCAGTTATTAGTTTTTCAAGGCACAAACCAATTGAAAAAATCCCCATTGTTGAACGATTTGACTTAACAATGAACAGATAATGTATTTGCGCACTTTTTTGAAGGCGGTGAAATCATGAAGTGAGCGACTCCAATTGTTGAGTACAAATAAATAAAAATTGCCGTAACAATTTATGATTTCCATGTGGATACGGTAATTAACGCTTACAATTTGTGAAAACTTCGAGTCAAATAAATTAAAAAGTATTTTTAATACGTTTCGATGAGCAAGTGGAGCGCTTATTAGGTATATACTATATTAATTTATTTATATTTAAAAAAAATTTTAATGAATGAAACACCTGTGTTAAAGATATGAAAATGGAATGTAAATGTGTATGAGTACGAATTTTTAAATAAATACCACTATATGTGTTATTATTATCCATGTAGAAACCATAATATTATAGACAAACGTGCATTCAGTTCGATTTGAATGGAATACACTGCCGAATATATAAAGCTGATGTAGTTCAAGAACCTTTTTTGATGCAAATCAATATTTTGTAAGGCACTGAAAGCCTATATTATTGTAAGTATTGTTACAAGCACGCAATGTTAAAATTACATTTGTAAATGGTATTTTTTTTACTTGATATTTGTCGTAGGTACTCTTTAATCGATAAGAAGTATGTGAGTAATTACTTGAAAGAATAAGTTGTGTAAACTGTAAGCTTATAACATAATTGGTTTGAATTATTGATGTTAATAGTTTTATGGTTAAATTAAATAGACGATGAATAGCTAAAGAGATACTCTAACTGATAAAAATTTTACTTTATCATTATTGAGTTAAACGTATCTATTAGAATTAAAAAATTAAAAGTTTTGTACCAATTACTTAGGTCTTAATCATATTGAATCAATATTTTGAAATAATCTTTTCATGAGATTTAAACTTAGTTTTAAAAATTAACAATAATGTCGTTCGAATGCTTTTTTATTTTCTTTTTTTTTAATTGGTTTTGTATATTTAAAACTAACGCTGAAACGAATGCCTTAATTTTTAAAATCATGTTCTGTTGTAAACAGTCGATGGTGTTTCAACGACGATCAGAAAAAAAGTGCAAAATCTATGAACAAAATAAGACCAACTCTTTGAACAATCTCATATTGTGTGTACATTAACAAAAATGCGATAGACAATGCACGTCTACAAAATCGCGACAGAAAAATAAAGTATTTAAGTAGTCAAAATTAAAACACCAAACAATTTCCTAACTCATGCTCGACAAATGCGCGCTGACAAAATCGCGTCATCTTCAAAGTATAGACAGTATAGACAAGTATAGATAGCTGTGTGGCCGTACTGTTCCAGTAACATAAACTACACATAACACTGTGACTTAACCACCGGCTTGTTAACTTACATAGAAAACATAGTAGATTGCAACCAGTTACCAACCAGCAAACTTTGATTACGCTTAACTATGTTAAAGATGTTTGCAATATTTCCTACCCATATACACGACTTGATTTTAAGGACTTGATGTAAACATGATGTATCTCTGATTTTTTAGTATGTTGTTTGGACCCATTAGGGCTATGTGTGCTCAAGTTTGCAACTTTCAAAAAGTTGTGGAAAAATTTTTATATAGAGAAAAAACCGTGAAATTTTTGAACTTGTTTCAGATTATGCTCGGTATTTTCTAATCCATGCATTTTTAATCTAAAGCTATTCTGAACGTTTTTTAAGAGCATTAAATTTGTTATAAATTAAGCCCAACCGGAGCTCTGCAGGTCAATGGGTTACCGAGTTACGGCACTTTGAAAATAGGCCATTTTTTGGAAAAAATAAAAATTTTATTCTTAGACCTACTTTGGATCGACGTGGCGTCGAAACAATTGATCCTACGAGCAAAATTTATTGAATATAATTTGTATACGATTTAATTAGCTTTAAATTAAGTGTAAAGCGGGACCTGTAAACCTCGCAGTTCTCTCACAATCTTAGAAAATCCATATAAAGTCAAATCGCTTTTTGGTGGGTACTCCAGTATTGGTGGATCGTCAGGGTTTTCTTGAGGTTCGTCACTGTCGTCCTCTTCATTGCAGCTTTGCGCATTTCCCCAGAGCAGGTAGCACACATCGCAGAACATCTAAGTCCTGCTTTCAGGCCAGTGCAGTCACCTCTCAGCACCCCTTCTTGTATTTGCAAAAGAGGAGTCTTAGGAGTTCTGCGGGGGCAGGAGCGTGCTGACTGGCAATGTGTCACTTCATATAGCAAAAAAGTGTTTAGGTACATTTCTGGGAAAATGCGATTTGAACTTTTATGGTTTTTCTCAATGATTTTGAGAGAATTACAGACCTCACTCTGCACTTAGTTTAAAGCTTATTAAATTGCCTACCGTCGTGTTTTATTTAATTAGAGCTATTTGGGATTTATTTGAATGCAATCACATATTTTTATTAAAAAATCTTCGAAGTACGTTGTTTCAAAATCTTTAAAACTCCTTAACACTTTCGAGTTACAAAGACTAAAAAAGTGTAAAGCGTTTAGTTACCTTTTAGTACCTGTATACTTATATATATCTACGACATAAAACAAAGTTGAGTAAATTATTTCATTCTTTTTATACTTCCAGGGTTACTCAACTTTAATGTTGATACGCAAAAAGAAAACCCAATGTGAATGAATAATATCTTAGATATTAAATAGGATTTCATTTTTTTGATTTTTGCATTAAAAACATTTGTATATTAAAATACCATACAATAGTGATTTTGTTCTCAATGTGGTGCGTTAACATATAAAATTAAATTCCAAGGACCTAAACTAAAAAATGTTCATAAAACAGTTACAAAAAAAACTGTCTATAATGTATAAGATATATGATAATAAATTTAAAACTAAAAAAATTGTACCGTAGTATCTATGTGGTTTCATATTAGAGGCTAGAGCTAATATTCGAACCAGAAAAATTTATTTCTCATTACCAAGAATTAAATCTTAAACATAGTCCACTGTCACGATCGTCTTATTAAGAAGAATCTCAGTATCGTAATACACTTAGAAATCGTCAGTAGAGCGGAAATTTTAATGATATAATTTATCAAAATTAAATTCTTCCGTAAATTATCTAATTGCTTAAATGAATTAATTATTGTTACTTAAATAATTGTTAATAGGTATACCTAATTGTTTATTGAAAAGTCAAACAAATTTTCTAATTTTTAAATTATTAAATTTTTTTACTCAAGAAATGTGAAAAAAAACTGGCTGTCGCTATTTTACGTATTTATTATATTTGATAAACCTATTATAGCTATTATTTTGCGGAAATGCATATAACTTTAAATGAGGTACCAAACGGTACCTGGTAATCGTAGCATAATGTAATTAATAAGAAGAAACTTACAAATGGAATGATAGGTATTTTCATAAAGCAACATATTAAATATTATGCTTTATAAGTTACACTCTACTGAAAATAAAACTACTATCTACTTACATATAGTTAAACCTAACGAATATTCAGGGTTTTTAAAATAGCTTCATTGAATTTGATCAAACCCAACTTTTTGCAACAATATTTCAAAATTTTAATTCTTATTAATTATACATTCATACAATATTGTCAAATGAAAAAAGAATTATGAACAAATAAATAATACTCTGCTTGTTTTAAAAACAAGGGATGCTGGAACTAATTAACATTTTCCTTTAGGTACAGATCTTGAAATTTAGTTCAATTTTTTCCGTAAACAAAAAATTAACGTCTAGATTAATTAATAAAAATAATGAATATCTAGTGGTAGGTACCGTAGGTACTGTGAATTTAAGCTAAGGTTTGACCAGATTTGACCATTAACATGGCATATTTAGATTTTTTACCCAACTTAAAACATCAAAGTCACCTTTCAAAGTAATTACGCGTCAACCAATAAACATTTTCAGTGCGTCACTAAAACCAATAGACGATGACTATTTGAACGAGTCATTAGCTACTTTGATTTGATTTTCTAGACCTTAATAGTGGATTCCTTAATCCTATATATTAGGAAATAATTATATGTCCTTATATAAAATTTAAGAATAACTTTTATCGAGAAGGTCATCAAAATCATAATATAACGATAAATTTTGTCCTTAACATTTGACTTCCACCATGAAAATACGAAACGACCACGAAAAATTAAACCCTATAATTCTTTACTAATTTTCTTTTTCTTGAATCGGAAATATCAAATGTGCATGCGAAAACAACATTGAAAATGTGTTCAGAATACTTTTCATAAAAAAAAAAATACTTATAAGAAGAAATGAACACTTCGAAAGTTATGGGAAATATTGAAAATTTTGACAGAATCCAATAAAATGTTAGAACAATATTGTTATCAATATAAACTAACGCTTAAAAATCACACTCACAAGTCAGTCTCGCTGGAAAATTTGTGCCAGGTAGCACCTTGAACGGTGGAAAGAAATTTCTTTTAGTGATTTATGAGTCTTTGTCTTGAATAATGCTTAAAAATTTAAATGATATATCTTTAAAATAATTTTATATTAAATCATTTTTTTGTAATATTAAAAAATAATATTACTTCTAAATTATTAAAGAAATCCGTGAAAGAAACTTTTTTTTTAGCTAAGCAACTTGATTATTAAGATATTTGTAATGTATAATGATTAACGAATGAATGAGGAAAATGATTTCATAATTACTGTGTAATTGCAAATTGTAGATAGGTATATGAAATGATTATTCACTCTCGTTTATATGCTGTCTTCATTGAAGTTAAACTTTTATTAAAATAAAACGAAAAAAGCAACAACTTTAAAGCTTTTAAAAAAGAACAAATACTGTACTGTATACGTTAACGAAAGGTACTCACTGTAGAAATTCAAACATCGACAACAGTAGCGATCTACGCGACGACTGCTGCCTTCAAAGAAAGGTCCTTAAACTTTGCCGAGAGTTGGGCGGAGAGCTTTCGTTACTATGACAATTATATAGTAAACAGGCTGGAAATCCACACCAGCATTCCTATGGAATTTCTTGCCATATTTCCTCCACAACAGAACTCGAGGTAATGCGCACAAGTTCCACACGGCAGCACGTTATAAAATATTTAAAATTCAAGCTTAGGTAAAGCTCGACTGCTCTAAGACTGTGGGCCGTATTATTCGTAGACTGTGATTTCTATTTCAACATAATATAATTTGCATTATTGATGTTTGTCCCGCAACACAAAGTGGTTGTGCCCTCGTTTTTTATTCCTTCGAAAATTACTCATAAAAATTAACCCAGATTTTCACAACCCTCACACAGAGGAAATGAGCGATAAGAAAATGTATGACATGAATCGTATGTAAAGAGGTTAACAATACTATTTCATTTATCAAAAATGTCTCCACTTTAGTATTTAAATTATTTGAAACAGATTTATGTCTTCATAAGACCTAGCTGTAACCTAATTTATATATGTAAATACTAAAAAGTGAGAGAATTTACTATTTTTGAAAAACTTTCCTTACTGAGCTTTTTTACAGTTCTAATTAACAAATTATGACAATAATAGAAACTATTAAAAGTGACGTAGGTATATAGAAACTAGAAAGGATTTTTTTTTATAAAGTCTTCCAGACCTTGGTGTTTCAAAAAATTAACTGATTTTGAACTTTTTTTTTCTCAGAAACCTACGTTTTAAAAAGTCTAAGACTCAGGTTGGATTCATATAGTTATGCGATGAAAAGGTGAATTGGAATTTTTTTCCATGAATCCAATCATGGATTCGTTTGAAGTTTTGCTTAAGAAACGTTCCAAAATATCTAACAAAAAACCAAACAAAATCAGGGGTTGGTTCGCATGAGCAAAAATTTCCATAGATCTCAACCATACTCGATGCAGGTCTTCCTTTATGTTTACTTATTACTAGCTCTACCCGCGACTTCTTTCTCTTGAGGTTCAGAAAAATAAATAAGTAGATATAATGAAGCCTGTAGGCTGCTTTTTATTCCGTAAATATACAGCTACATTTAATGCAACAAAATACAAAACTTTCAAAATTATCAATCTTGGTATATCTCTATATTATCTATTTTATAAATATGAATAAAATGAAAGTATTTGACTGTGGATTTTCGAAAACCCCACAGTATGAATTTGAGAACTTTATGAAGACTAATATTACAACTCAAAAATTGATGAATGATCCCGATTGGTAAAATGGTAAAAAACTACAACAATGAAAACAACACTACCTACAAATAACAATTTTAAAAGATGACAATAAAAATTACGGGTATTAATCTTAACTATTTATAACCCAGTCGAAGTACAAATTACATTTTAAGAATCTTGTGGTGGCATCACATGCTGACTTTTGGAAGAAAATATTAATTTTTTAATTTTTTTTTTATTTGCAATCTGTATACACATTTATACAATGAGCAAATGGGTTATAAGATACAAATTAAAATCCTTTAAATGAAAGGACAAATATAATACGATTTTCTAGATGAAAGCCACCAGCCAGCACTGGAACTCTCTAAGAAATTGGGAGATGGTCTCTTGGCCATCGTCGCTTTAAACGACGTGGAGGGTTTTTTGGGTGTTGGGCAGAGGAAAGAATTTGAACTTCTGGATTAAAATGGGAAAATAATTTGTCATGAAATTTGATCAATCTGTCGGAAATAAGTTCGGAAATATAAGGAATGTTAAGATCTTTATGAATCACTTCATTTGTGACATAATAAGGAGCGTTTAGGATTTTGCGAAGGACTTTTGACTGAAATGATTGGATGCGTTTTATATTAGAAGGTTTAGTGGAGCCCCACAATTCTATTCCATAAGTCAAAATAGGTCTAATCAGAGATTTATATAAAGTTAATTTTGTTGGTACGTCAATGGGAGATTGTGGTTCTAAAAGTCTTCGTAAGAGTCCAAAGCGTCTGTTAAGGTCTTTTCGTTTCAGTCTTGTGTGTGGGTTCCACGTAAGTCGACTATCTAGGCAAAAACCTAGATAGCGAACTTCCGTGGAAGTCGTTAGTGGTTAGTTGTCGTACGTTAGCGGTGGGCATTGTTGTCTGTTTAGAGTAAATGTTACGTTGACGCATTTACTTTGGTTTATTTTTAATTTCCATTTCTGGCACCAGACGACCATAAGGTCGAGGTGTTGCTGAATTTTATTGGTGGTTTGAAATGGGTTTGGGTCGGAGGCAAGGATCGCAGTATCATCTGCGTAGGTTGTTATCATTGTGCGAGGATGGGTTGAGATATCGGATGTATAAATGGTATAAAGGATAGGGCCGAGTATGCTACCCTGAGGAACTCCAGCTAGTATACATAGGTTTAAGGGGAGAAAATTCAGCTCCGCATCTCACTCTGAAGGATCGGTCGGTGAGATATGATTTTAGGATAAGGAAATATTGGGATGGTAGGAACTTCTTGAGCTTATATAGAAGTCCTGGATGCCACACCCTGTCAAACGCCTGTGTGACATCCAGAAAAGCTCCTTGGCAAAAGTATTTTCTTTCAAGAGCTGCAGATATTTCATCTACGACCCTAAAACACTGTTGGGTTGTGGAGTGAGATGGTCTGAAACCAAATTGGTGGGAAGGAATAATATTGTGATTTTCGAGTAACGGGGTGATTCTTTTTAAGAGAAGTTTTTCGAAAATTTTGGAAAAAAGAGGAAGTAAACTTATTGGCCTATAAGATGATGGATCTGTAGCAGGTTTATTGGGGAAAATATTAATAAAATCAACTTAAATATTAACTTTTTTAGGGATGTTCCGTAAAATTATAATATAATGTTTGTTTAATATGAGACAGTACTTAATATGTTTTTTCCTTAATTTGTGTTATTACTTATTACCATAAATAACATTGTCAACTAAAATGTATAATTCCTCCATGATATTCGCACGAATCATCACAAATATTTTTTCTTACGGATGACACATTTTCCCGCAGTAAAATATCCTAGATAATTGACCCAGATAGTGAGTTATCATCTTACTAAATTTCATTAAAATCCGTTTAGTGGTTTTTGCGTGATACTGAAACAGACAGACAATGATTTTTAAAATCGCGAATTGATCATTGCAGCGATAATTATGACTATTAAAATAAGATTATCCAAAAAATATTCAATGTATAAACACGGCTCGGTTACATTTTATTATAGGAATAGATTAAAAATGCAAAACGTTTGGTTCATTAGTTTGTAAGCTATGAGGGGTTAAAAAACTCAAAAATCAATTCCTTATCTAAAAATCTACCCTCAAATCTTGGAGTTAGATTAAATCATTTGGTTTTTTCGTTAAACATTTTTGAAAGATCAAATAAATATGCGTATTAGATGTTTTTCCAATAGCTAAGATTATTATAGCAATCTCCAAGGGTTGAAAAATGAATTTCTTTGTTGCATAAAATCAACAAAATCTTTTATCTATAGATCATTTAAAATTTGTCAAACAGTTTTTAAGTTGCAAAAGTGTAGCTATACAATAAATTTTAAATCGTTGAGAGATCGAAACGGTTGGCTTAAAAGAATTGTAACCTACAAATAATTATATTTTATAATAATTATTTTATCACGTCACAATCTATTAACGATTCCTATCGATTTTTGTTGCATAAGTAACCGATATTTCTTTAATACTGTTTTATTGTGTTAGTTAAGACTTAAGAACATGTATAATAGAGTACTTTTTATCCCGAAAAAATTCGTGATATCTGTAAGATAGGCGTCACTTCTTCGTGTAAAAAGATGAATTAGTGTAAACGAAATTGTATATGAAAGAGTCTTTATTGATACAAATTAAACTACAAAGCATACTTTTAATAGATAGTGGATCTAATCATCTAAGTTAAAAAATAGTAACTAACTGCTCTTATTTGGGCAATGCATTATGAATACTGTCACATTAAAGTTTATATTTTTTACCGATTCTTAGTTGTGTCGTTTCCAGGGGATATAGTATGTGGCTACCGATTATATCTAATTGTAAGAGATATTTAATGCTAGTTACATTTGCTAACCCCAAATCGAAGCAACGACGAGTCTACTAGGTAGTCTTCAGATGATTGTTAATATTTTCTTTTACAAGTCACACGGTTTTAAAGGTTTTGTAATTCAAAAACTTTTGTTAAAACATCAGATACTTATTTGTAAAATCGTAATCTGACGTTTGTCATTTTTTAAATATAATTAAATTATTAAATATTTAATCAACGATAATTACCAAAGCTTATCCATCATAACGCCTACATATTTTGTATGACCAAGAAACTCTCTAACTTCTAATATAGGTATATGTACATATACTATGTAAACAAATACTTATCCACTAAATATGTTCATCCTTCAATGTACAAACATTTTATTTAATTAATAAAACACATTGATTGATTATAATAACTATTATTGAAATATAAAACATTTTTTTATTAATCAAAATATTACGGCCCACAAAAAGACTAAAAAGAAACAAAGAAAAAAGTACTTTATATCTTTGGCATACATAAACACTTTTTAATACAATAATATATTTCTGTATATATCAAATTTGTCGCACAACAGTACATTTTTTTATTCAAACAATATTATATTTAAAAATAAGTTATGATGCAAGTCTTAACTTTGCCCTGACTTTTATAACTACATTTTAAAGCTACAAAATCTGTGACCGTTGAATTAGCAAGCGAAAGTCGTGGTTTCATGCTGTGAATATTTCATATTTTTTTATCGATTCCACATTGCATCTCAAATGGAAAATATTAAAGAAATTTCAATTTAAAATATATTGACCCGGCAAAAGTATTAAAAAAAAGCCTTAACCCAAATTCTGGTTTTTAAAGGAAGTGCACGACAATTTTGAATGCCATTTAATTTCAAATAAATATTGCCTTGTAGGTAATGAAGAAGTACCATCAAATGTAGAAAAATGAGTCAGGTACATGTAGTATTTGCGTAAATTGTAGGTATCTACATACCTAAAAGTCCTACGTTATTGCCAAAAAGTTTCAACAGCCTTAAAAAGAGGTCAAAATTTTATTTCCACTAATATTTTAATTAAATACTTTTGATCATGATTTTTAATAGTTTTATTATATACTCATTTTTCGGTCTGTAGTAAAATAAGTAGTAGTAAAATAATTAAGACTACTATTAATTTCCCCAAAGGTTTTATTTATTACTCCTAGTTAAAAATTAAAAGAGTTTTTTTTCATACTTATAATTTGGATTAAAGAATAATTTATACTGCTATAGGTAAAGCTGAAAACTTTACTTTAATTTATTTACTGTCATCACTGATCATCATTTGTAGGCTTTAACCTATTTTAAAGAAAAATTTTCTTCTTAATTTTGGAAAAAAATATAACATTTCTATTTGCAACTCTAGTTACTCATTTATAACTAAGTAACCGGTAACACCACCATTGTTTTATAATACGCGGATAAAATTCTTAGATATTGTTAGTAAGATATATAATTGTAATTATAAATTATAGACTGTTGGAGCATTTATACTAGCGATCAAAGACTGATCAAAACTTCTTACGTTGAATTCTAGACCATAGTCGTATATTAAGCCAACTCTTATTTTACCTTGTCAAGCCAAGCTTAAACTAGTAGAGGAAGGTTGGGTATTTGACAACACCGGGTAATTTGAAACAGTTGAATTTTAATTATTTTTTCTTCCGCCAAAATGTTCATTAGTGTTGACATGGACATGTTTGATGGCCATTAGTTCCTGGATAAAAATATATTTAAACTGACGTCCGAATATTGTTACGGTAAGTAAATAATTTCAGCATGTTCTTTTGCTTTTGTAAAAATCTTTAAAAAACGTTTTTCACTGTATAGAAACTATTTTGAGTATCGGTCATGGTGATTTTAATTGCCTTCAGGTAAATTATTAAAAATTTAAAATTATTTAAAATAATTTATTTAATATTTAATTTTACATATTCAAAATCTTAAAAACTTAACTTCTTAATAAAACCGAAAAAATTAAATCCGCGGTTTTCTTAAGTCAGGTTTTTGACAAATTTTTATTGGAATAGTCCTTGCTACATGTTTTACATTTATGGAAAATTTGATTTCTTAGATTTTATATTATAATAACTGTACCTACTACAATAGTCGCTACTATTGTAATACCAAATTTGACCATGTTAGTTTTTTTTTTATTTATTTATTTTTTATATATATTGGTATATTAATATTTAATAGTATATTTAATATATTATATATACTGTTTTTTTTTCTCAAAAAACATTTTCCAACTCAACATAATTTAATTCTATTTTTTTAATCTTCAAATTTAAACTGAACTGCATTGGAAACAAAACATTGTTAACATCAAAGGAAAAATAAATTTAAGATTTTTATCAACAGCTTTCAGACTTTAATCATTTGACGATGAAATTGAAACTTGTTCAAAAAATTCTCTTTGTTGATCTCTCGTTAAAATATAAAAGTCATGGGCCTTTGATGCAACCAACTCATTACCTCTTTAAAAAAATATTTTACTAGCTTAGACAGTCATTGATCTTCTTATATTTTGAATAATCTGAAACTATTAAATTTTAGATATATGAAACAGAATGTAAAAAAAGTCACTGTAAGTATTTGAATTGTAAGAAAACAAGTTGAAATTTCTTAGGTAATACTTTAATCTCATTATGCTAATGGTATAAAAGGTACATAATCATTAGATATCAATTATTTTGATTTAATACGATGTCAAATTTATTTAAACGTTCATTACGATAATCGCTGCAGACGGAGTTTTATAAATCGTTTTTTAAATCGTTCTATAAAACTAGTCACGGGTCACATAGTGTAATAGTAAGTTTTTAAATACATAATATGTATACATACTTCCAACAGAAAGGTAGTGTGTAATCAAGTCTAAAAATCCGTGTCGAACATGAGCAGTCTGAAATAGAGGCCACATCGCCGATAGTCGAGAATAGTTGGTAGATCGTCAGTATACCATCAACAACAGTCATGATGACCATGACCATCGCGAAGAACTTCATCAATAATGTGTTATTAATAATATGCTTCAGTGTTGTTAATTGTCGTTTAACATTGCCCAAAGTTCCTGATGTTTTACATCCAACAATTCCCACCCACGGTGAGACAATACAATGGAAACATTTTTCCAAGCACTTCAACTTTTCTTAATTTTTTTCTTTCATTTTATTAATTACTTATTTTAACCCATTTCTATTTAATTTAAAATTCAAACCACATAATTAACGTTAATGAAAATAAGCAGTCACGTTTTTCACTTTTCAAAATCGCTCGTTTTAAACGATGAAACCGTTAGAAATATTTGAATTATTTTTGGTTGTTAAGCCCGAATGTCAAACGAAAACTCACAGTCGGATTTGATAAATGAAAGCGAGCTCGACCCAGAAGTTCGTCCAGGACTTTTTCAAGGAGACTTGGCCATGGATGACGATCTTTATAAATATTGGCGTGTTGGGATACGTTGGGATGTATTTCCAGACCGGAAATGGAAACAAGGAATCATTCCTTATGTGATAAGCCCCTTATATGGTAATTTTTTTTTATAATTTAGGTATATCTTAACAAATTCAATTTAATAAAAAAACAAATAAGTTCCTTAAAAATTTAGGTGCAAAATTAGGCAGAATGATTAATAACTTATAAATTTTTAATCTTAAAAAAACTTTAACTATATTCTATTAATAATTAATAATGTATTATTAAAGATGTAATTTTATCATGGGTATTCCTTAGTGATACAGTTTTAATATAAAATTTAATCTTTTAAAAATTAAATTCAATTTTGTGATTCAAATCAAAAACTTTTTTAGTAGAGTAGTAATTAGATCTTTTAAATTTTTGCTCCATGTATCACAGTGGTTCATATACCGTTAAAAAAAATCAAGCATCAAAATTGATTCTTCAGTGAGAATTAATTATTAGGTATTAAACTACCAAAATATTTTAAAAAACGTCGTTATATTTTAGTATTTCTTGAAGGGATACAATTTTTCATTTTAAATTCAATTTTGTGATTCAAAATCAAAAAGCTGTTTATGGTGGTGACAGATCTTTTAGATTATTGCTTCATGTAGGAATTCACTACTTGCTATTTGATTTAAGTTACTTGATTTTTAACGTAAAATTAAGTCAAAGTTTAAAATTAAATTATCAAGTTAAGTCAAGCATTAATTATTTCACTCAAAGTTTAAATATTAAGTTCAATTCATTGTCCAAATACTTGACTTGATAAATCCTTAGCTCCGTTAAGCAGAATTAGAGGGATAAAGAAATTTTATTATTATTATTATCAAATTACCAAAATATTCAAAAAAATATCGTAATATTTTTAGATGGTTCTGATTATGCTACCATTTACAAAGCGATCCGAACGATAAATTCGATGACTTGTATCCGATTTATTCCCTGGAATGGTAAACTTAAAGACTACCTTTTAATTTGGCCTGTGAAACGACCGGCTGGATGTTGGTCTCACGTTGGTCGCAATGGAGGTGTCCAATTATTGAGTCTTCAACCTCCCGACGACCACAGTGAAAACTGTCTGGGAAATGAAGGACGAGCCATTCATGAGTTGCTGCATGCAATCGGAATTTTTCACGAGCAATCTCGATCTGATCGAGACAACTATGTTACCATCCATCGGGATAATATAATTCCGAGTAAGTCTTGACCTAGCTAATATAATACGTAGTACCTAATCTAATTGGTGGAACTCCAAAACTTTTCGATGCATCGGTAGTTCATAAAATGATCATTGCCTTTCAGAATAAAATAAAATCCCTTCAATTTTTGCATACCTATACAAAATTATGCAAAAGATACTTATAATTTTTTCTTAAAGAAATGTTATTTTTAAGATTCTAAGCGGTTTTATCAAGAATTAACATTTTAAAAATTACTGATGCATTGGCACAGTCTAAAGTTTCATTATAATGTAATCAGAGTGATTTCACTGTCAGGTCATGACTTATGTAAAGTATCGCATCGTAGATTTCCTGTTCTAAGGGCGTATATATACGAAATGTTTATATAATTGTTTATAAACAATTGTGCTGATTTTGAGATATTTTCCTAAGGTAAATAGGTTTTATTTCATTTTCAAAAGATTACACTGTATTAAATTTAAATAGATTATTAAATATTAAGGTTTATATTACTTCTAATTAATTAATATAATATTTTGAAAGAATATTATCTAAAAATAAATGTCTATCGCTAGTCCCGGAAAGTTGTATTTTAGTGAATACGTTTTTATAGTAGGAAATCGTCAATGTGTTTTTATTTAGATGGATTTTTATTTAGGTACTCTAAAAGTCATTTGGGTTTTAAAAAAAAAATTATCATTTTTTTTGTGTATTTTAAAACATTATCAAAAATTATATTAATAAATAATAAGCGATGAGAAAAACTCTTTTTTTTTTTAATTTATTAGAAACAATTAAAGATTGATTACAAATTAAAAAGAACCACCTGACCTATATACTAAAATGAGAACAAACAAACATTGTGACGTCACATTGTTTGAAAATTGTTGGCGTGATTTTGGTAGATACTGAATTCAAAAATTTATTTTCAATTATGTATACATTTTTTTAATTAGAACGAAAAAAAACTAAACTAAAAATAGTTTTATTATAAAACGTGTATACGGTATACGATCTTTCCTTTTATTACAAAAAAATGTTTTTTTTAAAGCCAATTGAAATGATAAATTTAAGATTGTAAACTTACTATTCTAAAAAGGAAAATCTACAAATAAGAGTAGTGTAACTAAAACGTCCTTAATTGGATTAGTAATCAAATTCAAAATGAAAATGAAAATGTAAAAGTTAAAGATTGAAACTCAACTGCAAAAATCTTAACTCTAAAAATCTTTCTTTTTCAGATTATCTTCGTAATTTCGATAAGCAAAGCTTGAAAAACACCACATATAGTTTCGAATATGATTATGCATCAATTATGCATTATGGTGAATTTTACTTTAGCAAGTCGCCCACTAAGCCGTCGATTACATCAAAAACGAAGGGAATCAAGTTGGGTCAACGAAGAGGTTTAACTGTAACGGACTGTTTGAAAGTGAATGATTTGTATGGTTGTTTGGACAATCCGGCGATTAGTCGTAAATATTACAATAGATGTAAGGCTTTAGGAATATAAATATGATAACAATAACTGATGCCAATTGAATGAAATTTTTGAGACTGGTGTTGTGTTAGTTTTATGTTTCGAATATTCACATTTTTGACTAAAACGTGAGACTGTTTCGAATATTAACATAAAAATAGCACTTGGTTGTAAATTGCTAAAATAGGTTTTTAGAACAAATTTATTTTATTATATATTTTTTTTACTTTATCTATTAATTAAACATGAAATTTATTTTATATTTTAAATTTTATTATTGACTTTTAGTTTTATAATACCTTTATCCAGTTGGTATATTTTTATGTAAAATGAAAATAAATTAAAGAATGTCATAACTTTTACTGTTACAATAGTCAATAACCATTAAAATCTTAATGTATCTACTTACTGATTGGTTTTAACTAGCAACTAAAGATTAATTCATCATGAAAGCTTATAGGAAAAATCACGAACTACAGTTTATATCTTAAAATTTAGGTGTCATAACTTTTAAATGGTATTTCAATATATTCTATAAGAATAGTGTAAAATGATTTAGTGAAATTACATATTGTATTTTAGTAATATTTTTCTAATGTGCATTATTTAGATGTTTTTATTAGCTTACTAACTACAACTTGGAGAAAGCACCACTTTCATTGTTTTCTTTGTATTTTTTTTTATTATAACTAAGTATAGTATGTTTAAAAGAAAGATTTTTTCAATTTGGGAGACAATTAACCAAGTAATTTTATCAAAAATCTTTTATCATTTCACAAGCAAAAAGCTTTCAATTTAATAATTTTAATAATAACTATTAAAAACGTTAGTTATTATTGCCCGCATATTGTTGTAAACTTACATTACCTAGGTACTGAAAAAACTACACTATCCTCCATATTGAGATAGTATGGGACTTATATGTACCTACTTAAAATTTTCTTAACAAAGTTTTCCTAATATCATTCCTGTCATTTTGAAAAATGTCGAAGGGTACTCAGAATAGGAGTACCCATACACGCCACTATACACAGAGTGATTGTTCTGATATAGGTAAGTGAAAACAAGTTTTTATAGAAAATATTAAGTAACGCAAAATTAAATCCAGAAAATAATGTTATGTATTTTTAAAAAAAATGTTACTTGTCCTATAAAAATGCATTTTTTTTGAGTATAAAGGGGACATGTAAAGGATGTTAAAACTAACATTTACAATTACCGACTCATTTAAATTGAGATACTTAGTCGGTGTTCCGATTAAGAATGATTTGGAAAATTTTTCCTAAATACTAAATATCAAGACATCTTACGCAACTCGGGAGCCGGGTCCAGGCAACTTTTGATAAAATCAATAATGATTGGGGCGATTGGAGTGGAGTATCCCTCAATCATCTTTCCAGATTTCTTGAAACATCTTAATAGGATGGGTCGAATAGGATAGCTTAAATAAATCAAAGCGTCAAAAATTACTCTTAAAATTATCTGACCCAGAGATGCGATATATAGTTTCCTATGTACTTTGTCACGCTGATAACGAATCTGTGGTCACTTTTTCTTCAGTGCCCTTTACTTTTCAGAAAATCACTGAAAATTTTTAGAAAATTGAATAAATTACCCACCAATTATAATTCACATGCAATAGGTATACAATTTTCGGTATATTTTTGAACGCTAAGCATAAATCAGTAATCAGTTTCTCTTCAGCACCCTGCAATTTTCAGAAAATCTCTGAATCAGATAATTTTTTAGTATATGTAATAATGAAATATAGTATATCAACGATTTTCTCAAAACTGAAGTGTGTTTAAGAAAAACTGAACACTGATTTGTGCTCAGGCTCCAAAAAAACACCAAACCAAGTACTTATCGTATCTCTGGGTTAATTATTGTTTTGTCTGGAAACCTAGACTAATAGACTGATTTTTAATTATAGATAGTTGTTATCCATTAATAATGCCGATTGATTTAAAGTTCTTTTTTTAAATATTTGTAATATAAGGTATAGTTACCGATATGAAGGGTAGTTACCGACATTAATCTTACATATGCAGGATTTTCACATTGAAATTTTACGCATATTGCCTATACGTAAATATGATTCAGGTATAGTTTCTGAGTCAATTGAGCGTCATAATATATTAAATATTGCACCCAATGCATTAATAGTTTTCATAAGTAAAAAAAAAAAATATTTTAAAATATTCAAAAATATAATCTTACACTCCATGTGCCTCAGATTAAATATGAAATATGAATGAACTGAAAAGCCAGCGTTAGGATATTAAAGCTCAAGACAAACCAATAAAATTAATACCTAGTTGTCAGCAAATCTTAATTTAAATGATGAGAAATAGTGGCATGATCCATGATCCTAATCATAAACAATCGTTTTGTCACTCCTCCTTTTCATTTTCAAGTCAAATATTTCATGTGAGATTTGGTCCTTCGGGCTCAGATGCGACTACCTATGCATGTGTATGTGGTTTTAGCATTTCTGTCGTACATGAATATCAAATTACTGACGTTTTGCACTTAATAATGACGTCAAATGGACCGACTTGGTTCTTTGGATTTGTCATAACAAATTATTGATGAAGGAGCTACAAATAGTCCGAAAAAAATGAGTAATTATGTCAATAAATATCAAAAAGATTTCTTGAATCTTAAATATTCCTACGACAATTAGTTAACTATACGATTTGGACATTTATTTTAATCTATTTTATTTAAAAACAAATTTATTTTATATTAAATTACAAATAGCACCTAATAATAAAAAAAAAATCTAGCTCTAGACGTCTTGTAGAAAAAACAGGAAACACTTCGTACTTCTTACTTTCATTTAAGTGACGACTTCCATATGGATTATCTTCCTGCATTAAAAAAAATATTGCTCCAAAGAGAAATAGTTTTTTTTTCATGTATATCTTTAATTGACATAAAGTTCTTCTAGTTCTTATTAAGCCACTTTTCAGTCTTTCGAAATAAATAAATTTTTACAAAGTACCTACGTGTTAAATTTTCCACGTCATCCAATATCATTCCCTGTCAAAAATCTATTTTAAAATAAATCACTTAATTTTAAAATAGTTCGTTCCTGATACTTAAGATGTGAGCCAATAAAACACAAGAAAGACTCCTCCTTTGCAGCGACTAAGCCAATCCCTATGTTCCCGAGGGAATATTTTCTAAAAACATATCGCACCCACTCATTGTCAAGCAATTAGTTCTGCTTAAACAGTTACGATATGCAAATTATTGCATTAACAATCTAATTATTTCAATTAAATGTTATTGTTAAATCTGTGCTAATTTGTATCTGGAATAGTTAATAAAGGGTGAGTTTTATTTTTAAATTGAAAAAAATAGGACAACTGTTTAATTAAATACTAAAGTTTCCTATTTTAGACATTTTAATTAGATGGTCGTTTAAATATTAAAGTTTGCGTGCCGTTATTTGATGTCGAAAAACTGAAATAAATTACAAGTAAATATTGTTGTATATGGAAAAGTGGAATGTGTTTTAAATATTTCGTGAATAAACATTAAAAATTACGGCCCATTATTATTTGAAGAAGTGTTACAAAATTTGCATATCATCATGGATATAAATCTTTTTGATCCCAATTTGTGGAAACGGCCACAATTTGAGTGTTAAAATACGAGCAAAAAATTGGTGAAACTATCTTGCTTTTCTATTCCTTATACCTATTTGAAAAGTAGGGGAAAGTGGGACTAATCATCGTTATATTTAATTAAATACATTTGAAAAATGATTGTAATACAGTGGACAACGTTTAATATGAAAATGTCTGAGATAAAGTTTAGTTAACAGGAAATGATATTATGGTAATAACTAAATACTAAATTATGATTTCTTCTATTTTTTTTCTGTTATCTGTCGTAAGGTAGATACCTCTCACCCTAGAATTCTTAATTACAGTCTCTGCTCATTAAGTTAGGGCCACTTGACAATTCGCTTAAAATGAGCTAAAAGTTAGTTATATAAAACGAAAATCTTTCTCAGAGAAACAATAAGGAAGGATAAGGTGATATTTTGTTTAAGTGTAAACTTTTAACGAAAATAAAAATAAAACAAATTTAAGTTTTTGAAAATATATTGCAAACATTTATGAAATCCTAATAGTACACATATATAGTGAAAATCAGTTATAACGTCTCTGTAGGGACTAAAATATTTGATATTAAAGAAAATATGCTTCTATAATACCTACATCTTAAAAATATATATAAGATATGCAAGTAGATTCAAAATAAATGTTTATAACTGAAAATGTCGAGATTTTCAAGAAAAATAGAAAGAAAAGTGGAATAGCATCCAAAATCCCAAAAATGCAATTAGGTTTAGACAGCCCTAAATTCCGATACGTTAAAATACAGTAGAAATCGTTTATAACAAACTTCAGGGGAACGTCAAATTTCTCTGTCTCATCTAAGACATATCACGGGGCCCAAAGGTTTTGTACGTTACAACCGGTTGTTCATTATATCTGGTGTCGTTATAAACGATTTATACTGTAATACGAGTCTGAATAAGAATATGTACTGGTATATTCTACACTTTTATATTGTTAGAATTTTTATCTACTAGTTCAATTAAAGCATGGTTTTGGCCAGAAAAAAATTATAAAATGTTGTTTTTTTTGTCAAAAAGTTAAGGTCAGTTAAGATTATCTTATAGGAATAAGATGTTTCTACTGGGGTCTTAAGGAATCAGGTCTATACTAAATCTTATATGATTTTGCGAATTGGTATTTTGAAACTGTGACAACGGTATTTGAATATTTCAAAAGATTTCTTAAATAAAATTAAAGAGCTATATGAACATTTGAAATAACTGGAGATTCCGGACTTAAATATGTATGATCTAAATTAGAGATGAAACGGATATCCGGTACCGGCCTATCCAGCGGCGTAAACACTATCCGGCCGAATACCGGATAACTAGCGCCTATCCTACCGAATACTGAATTAAAAAAAATATTTTTATGCAATTAATTGCTTTATTTAGTTAGTATCACTTAAGAAATACAATCAGTAAACACAAGATAATATTTCATTTTACAACTAAGCAAATGAATTAGCATTCATATTACACTAAGGGCGACTTTTTTCTATTTGTCTGCATTAAGAGGTAGCAAGCGGTTTCGCTTGTCTTCATAAATAAGGCTATCTTCAGAAAAAAGTCTTTCGCTGTACACACTGCTGCAAGATGCTGAAAGTGGTAAACTTTATTAAATGTATGTATTGTCTAGCATTAGCTGCCCACCAAGAATAAGAGTCACAATTGTGATTAATTTGCAGTGCCTTAAGATAAAAATCAAGCTCATATTCTATCGCGTTTCTTTCTTCACATTGAAGTTGCTAGTATTGTTTTCTTTTGCTGCCTCGTCAAAGTAATCCTAAAATGTGTCAGGAGCTTTGCGAGATACAGCTGACTTTGTCTCTTCTCTTCTAATTTTTTTGGCTGGTGTTGAAGATAAACTGCTACTGGAGGACTCTTTGCAAAACATTTTGAAATATTCCAATAGAATCTCCTGGAGCAATCTTTCAGCGTCAAGCGCCCCCAAAGTAGTTTGTTTTGAATCTCGGGTCTAGGTAAATCGCAATCAAGTAGCTTGAATCTTGACTTATGAAGTCAAAACGAGTTTTTAATTCAGCTTTTAACGTTCCGCTAAATCTTAGGCTAAGAAAATTGATACTAAGGGTGATTTAGCTGATTTTATCCCATAGCTAATTTAGTTATGGGTTATGCTAATGAGGAATATAGTATTTCCAGTATATGTTTAAACAACATGGATCTCGTTTTTTTTAACTTTCATAGTGGGTTTCTCTAATTGGTTTAGTTCATTTTCATTGCAATTGCGTAATGAAAAGTAAAAAAAAATTATAAATGGCGTACATAGTTGCGAGTTTCAAAATGGTCTCAAACTATTATTTTGTATACCAATGTTTAACCCGCGGACCATAGGTCAGTAATACAAATTTCCGTCGGTATCTATAATATTATTTTTTGATACTCAACATCTGTATATTTACATTTATTGTAAACCCGAGTTGCATTGTTGGTGAAAGCTCTCATTAACTTCAATAAACTAGAAACTATTACAAGGTACGGGACTGATTGGAAACATATTTTCTGACTAAAAAAAATTAATTGTGTGTGAAGACGACCTTATTTATTATATTTAATAAACTTTCATAAACTGGGATCTAAATTACTTCGTGTTATGATATTTAATAATATAATAAATTATGTGTAATAATGTTAACAATAAAGCTTTAGGACTTAGGCTTAGGAGATTTGTCATATGTAGGAAAATGAGTCAAATTATTTGAGTGCTGAATGTCTTATAATATATATATTATACATAACATAATGAATTAGATATAGGTATTGGATTATAAAAGAGTTGACACAATATGATAATATTAATTACCAAAGATTGGAAAAATACATTTCAATAAAATTGAAACAGAAACAGGTTTTCTGATTGATTTACCTTTTGTTATTTTTGACCTCCTTGAGCAAAGAAAAAAATGAAATATGCTTCTAAAGTTTGGGTCAAGCTCTTAGGCTTTGACCCCATAAAAGCCATGAATGAAAAGTTTTTCATTGAAACAAACTATAATTTTTTACACTATTTTATGTAAGCAGCTATAACTGAAAAAGAAAACAAAAAAAGTTAAGACCTGATCTATAAATTAATTATCTATATAAATAAAATGATAGCTGTTTTCCAACGTTCGCTTTTAACTCAAAAACTAGTGGATAGATTTCGATCATTTTTTTTTTTTACTTTTTATATTGGTCTTTATCTAAAAAAAGAATTATCACGATATCTTCATTAAACACAAAGCAATTAAAGTTTTAAAAATTGCGATTTTAACAAGTAGACGGGGTATGCTTTTGTTGTTTTTTCGATGCATTGATAGAGCGGGGCAAACGCTGTTATGCGCAGTGACTATAGTGAACTAGAGAGGGACTGTTTCTTTTATATTTGAGTTGGCAACTTCATGTAGCTAAGTGAGATATTAGAATAAATATTTTTTTTTGAAATCTATTTTTTTTTCTGTTCCTAAAATATTTTTTGTAGCATTTTTTAAAAATTCTCTTTTAGCGTTTTTTTATATTTTACTGTAAATACAAATTCAAAATACATTTTCAAGTTACAACCGTTACAATAATCAAATTACATTTTAACACTCCCTTTTATTATTCCATATATTTTTTAACCAGAAAGAGTTAAGTTAGCGGGAAACATTTTTTTTTTTAATTAAACTATATGCCAAAAAATTGCTCCTTCAGAATCCGCAATTTCTCCAAGTGTATAGTTATTAATTGATTAAAAATTAACTTTTCAAAAATTTGCAAACTAAAAATTAAAATTGCTGTAAAATACAAAAAAGCCAATTTTTTAAGTTTTTTTTTTTTTTTAATTACTCCTTAAATACTTATTCTGGATCCGAAATTGCTCCAGGTGTAAAGTTGATAGCTTATTAATAGTTAATTTTTTTTAAATTTTCAAACTCAAGAATTAAAATCGCTCTAAAATGCAAAATAATTTTTAATTTAAGTTTGTGTTTTTTTTTATCTCTATCTGCTCTTTTCGTTGCACAAATAATTTATCAAATTTTTGCAACGTCATCAACTGCCGTTGGATCTTATACCTATACATGAATAGTTTAAAAATTGAATTACTAATTAACTATACATCTGGAGCAATTGCGGATCTGGAAAGAGCATTTAAAGAACAAAGGAACAATTTCTTGAAAAAAAATAAATAAAAGTGATTATTTTGGATTAAATATAAATTTTTATTTTTGAGCTTACAAATTGTTGAAAAATGAATTAATTAACTAATAACTATAGACTTGGAGCAATAGCGGATTCTAAAGGAGCATTTAGGAGCAATTTTTTGGCATACAGTTAAAAATGTTCTACGCTAGGTTATTTTTGATATATTTTTGCTTTCAATTGTTTAAATGTTTTTCCTATGTAAATTAAATTTGTTCTTAACATAATTACCTACGCAGACGACGTCGCGGGTATCAGCTAGTAATAAAATAACTACTACACGTACGCCATAGTTTACAATTCGATGAAATGCATAGCTCTTGTAAGTTATAACTATAAAAACGCTTTTTTAAGCATCATTAATTAAACCGTAAATTTAAAACAAAATAATAATGCTTCCGATGCAAAAATTAACTGTAAATATTTTAAGATCCAATGGGTCTAATTAATAACTAACTTCTTATTAATAGCATTATAGTAAAACTTTTAATCTAAAACTAGACAACATTTGTTTTTTATGAAACGTTTAATAAAAATATTATCATTGAATATATTTTGCTATGAATCTATTTTTCGTTATTATAAATTCCACAACATTTCTAGCGACGGATCAATTAAGAGCATATTTTTCTCTATGTCATAATCACCTTAATATTTACTTAGGTACATAAATAAAGTTCACAGGTATATACCTACATAATATGTTATATATTTCCTATGAAGTTGTTTTCTAATTTGGGTTGTAAAACTCTCAATTGTTAGTACATAGATCAATAGGTATCTACTCTAGTAAAACTACTAATATAAATGTTAGTAAATATTGAAGCGATTATGACACCTAGAAAAATGTGCTCTTAATTGATCCGTCGCTAGGAATATTGTGAATGTTACAACCGTAAATCATAGAAACACAGAAAACAATGGGCAAAAGGTCAATAGGTAACTATTAGACTATTTTATGATTAGTTATTGGTTAGTACCCACTACTTAGTCCCATTACTCAATAAAACCTAAAATAGTTTATAAATTTTAGTAAGATCCTATGAGCTAAAATCTTATTAAATTATAAGCGACAAATCAATCAAATGGGATGTTCAGTGGCATTTTATGATTGAATATTAATATTATTATTATTAATAGTATTTTAATTATTGTTATTGGTATCCATATTATTAAATATTTAATAGGCTTATTTTTGTCTACGTTCGTGAAAATGTAACCTTTAAAATTATTAATATTATATTATTAAACCTTTAAATATATAACGTTTGGAGATATAGGGGTTTTGAAAAATGGTTAAAATCTTTTTTATATTGTAAAATTTGCTAAGTATATGAAAGTTAAAATTATATTAATTTTTTGGAAAAACGAATTCACTGCTTTGCTTGACTTATAAGTTACTTAATTTGATTTTCAAGTTGATTAACTTAATTTTGGCTTAAAATCAAGTAAACCTCAAGTTAAATGTTGGTATTTAAATATCAAGTCAGGTCAAGCATTTGCTTTTGGAGATTTCTCTCGATTGCCTTAACTGATTTGAATGAAATTTGAATGAAAACGACAAGACATTTTTACTAGAAATATCTTGACAAGATAAATGAAAATCTGAAAGCTTTTTTCTGCTGAAATAATTAAAACATAGCAATTTTAATATATGATTTTCATGTTTTTATTTTGCATTAGAAAAAGAAAAAATGGATGCGGTAGTTATGTAAATATATACGGAAGAATCATTATTTAAAAAAAAAAACATTTGGAAAAATAAAATATTCGAGAAAATTGTTATTCATGAAAAAGTACGGAAATCATTGAAATATTCTATTGACATATTTACTTTAAGTATCTTTCAATATTTCAACAAAATTTGAAACTTATGCTACGACTTTAACGTTCTACGTTCGACTAGTTTAAAACTACCCTACCATCCCTTATTTTTAGATGTAGTACTGTTAGTGTTAACATCTTATCGTTTTCATGTTATTTTATTTTAGGCGCTATGAAACACGAAAATAAAATATTAAGATAGTAATTACAATTGGTAAATTGAAATGCCACGACGACGTCGCACAAATTCTTCCCAACAAATTGCCACGCGAACTTCCAGCCCTGAGTTAATGGATGCAACTCCACCGGCGCAACGCAACGCTGCCAATGCCAGAGAACGGGCCCGAATGCGTGTACTTTCCAAAGCGTTTTGTCGATTAAAAACCACCTTACCCTGGGTTCCAGCTGATACGAAATTAAGTAAATTAGATACATTACGGCTAGCGACTAGTTACATAGCCCATCTACGAGCAGCCCTTGCCACCGACGATACTCTGGATTCCACAGCCGCGACCGAGCGACATCCATTGAACCTGGTAAGTTGGAAATCCTCAACAAGCTCGTTTTAACAAATTAACAACAGGATGTAATTATTTAATTTTTTTAACTTTTACAAATTCCCGACATAAATAAAATACGCAATAATAACACAAGTTATTTATGAGGTCGTATAGCTTGAGATGTTTTAAGTTTTAAGTCCAGGTGGTAGCATACGGTGCGCCCACTATTGTTAACATGATACATTGTTTGTTTTGGGGAAGTGTCTCGTGAACGCGCCGCCAACCATTACCAGGTGCTTCATGTCGTCTTTCTATCTTTTTCTTTCTGTTAATGAATTTGATGACATATAAAACAAAACTGTTAAAACGGTTAAAAATTCTTTTTTCGCTTGCAACGTTACTTTATTATTAGCATTTGTAAATGAATCTTTTCTTTTAATCATTTCAATGAACGCAAGTTGAATATGTTAATTGAAGTACTAAGTGTAAAGCGATTGGAACGTCTTTATGTTTTTCAATGCATTAAAATCAATTACAAACGATTTTGAGCAATTTTTTTGTAATTATGAAATCAATATCTAAAATAGCACGTGCTTACGGATTAATATATAAAACTTTAATATTATAAATGTATTTTGTATATTTACAATGGTATAGTTTTTTTTAAATTAATTTTTTTTTTAAAACATTCAATATAAACTTTCCAACAGTTATTTGAGGTTTCAGTTCTTATGAAACCCACCTCGAAATCAGTTTTATATACAGTGTTAAACTGATATCACTCAATACAGATTTTACACTCCAAATTGGACACATTACTTATGAGGTGTTTTGATACAAAGTAATTGGAGCTTATTGATAAAATATTTATAACGATTAGTAAAGGAAGATCAGCATATTTATATATTATATATTTTATATATTTATATAATTTATATCAGGAATATTCAGTTTTGTTCAAGCAATTAAAGCGATATCTGTTTTTTTTTTGTTATAAAAATAATATCACATGATTTAAAATGGCATTGAGTAGTAAAAGAACCATTCCCTTTTGATATTTTCTTTGCCAGCCACATAAGTACAAAATGTCCATTTCGAAAACTTTTTTAGTAAGAATGTCATCTTTAATACTCATTTACTTTATTGAGTGAACTCTTTTCTATATGCGTTTATATCTTTAATAATTCTATCAGTTTATGGTTTTGATTTGATTTTATAAATATTTTTAAAATTAAAAATGTAACTTCGAGTTCTAAACTATAACGTCTTGTTGCTAATTTGGAATACCTACTGTGAACATAATTTGGGATAGTGTTCCAACATATATTCATATTTTGCGTCTGTAAAAAGTATTCTAATTTCTTCTTAGAGTTGTCATCTGATCACAAATTCAATTGTGGAATCTTTTTATTTTCATCCTAGGTTCACTTTGGGTGAATATAATTTGGGATACTATATTATAAATCATATTCCAAATTACCTGCAGGTTAAATAAAATCACGTTTTGAAATTTTTTTGGTTTAAATCAACTTTTTAGGGAATTATTATTTTTTATTTTATTTAATCGTTTATATTATTAAAGTTTAATAATTTTCCAGCAACCCAATGTGTTTTTTATTGAGTTAATTGATTTCATTTCTCATTTATACTCCAAAAACAAACTGGTATTCCAAATATGCTGCACTTCCTCTAGTAACGGTAGCAATAGACTGATTTATTATATCTTCCAAATTTTAACAGTTTGTTGGATAGAAAAAAAAAATAAAAGGTGGATTTAACGAACGTTTAACGTGGATTTAATGATTTAAGACCGTTTGCTCAATAAGCTCACGTGCTTGTTATTATATAAAATAAAACTTATAAAAATGCTTTATAAAATACAATTATGTGTCCAATTTTATTTGTAAATTTGTATATGTCCGATTTGATTTAAAAAGTGTCCAATTTTAATTTTAAAATGCCCAATTTGAGGTGTAAGACTTGTACCTCTAGAGTCTAGACTCTAGAGCCATACAATTTGATTATTTTTTGGTATTTTTAAGAAATATTTTATGGATTTCAAATTCTATTAATTAGTCATTTGCCTGCGAAGAAACTGTATCTTATGTACTTAGAGAATCAAAAAGACACACAAAAAGATCGGAATATTACTTATTGTTAACATCTTTTCTTACTGACTTTATTACTGTTTGCTTAGTCTTAGATTTTATGTACTTACAGCCTATAGTAAAAATAAGTATAATATGGTTTTTACTTTTAAGACTTTAGGTAATATAGGTAGGTAGTTATCCAACTGAAAGTGTCTATTTTGAAGTTAGATTGTTGAAAATTGGAGAAAATATTTTTTTAGTATTTGCTTTACGAATTACTAGCCCAGCAAATATACACCAAAACTTTTGTTTTATGCGAGTAAGCCACGGGTAAATTATGGCCACCAGTTAGTGGCCATTTGATTTAGCTGCAGTATGTGGGTACATTTAAAATTTAAAATTAGATAGGGGAGACCGGGGCAGGACGGAATAGCTAAGACAAAAATCGCCACAGAAAGAAAAATAAACGCTTTATTGAAATTCTTTTACAAAAGAAATAAAACGTATAGACTTATCTACTATAATTATACCTTCTAACGTCTAAGATCACATAACTGTTTTGACAAATAGAACTTTTAAAAAAGTTGTCAAATTCCCCGTCTTGCCCCACGGGCGGGCTAAAATGGGAAACGCTGCGGGGCAAAACGAGGACATATTCATATTAAATTTCATATTACATATTATATTCAATCCGTCAGACATTTTTCACAAGTGTGCCCTTCTTCATCTTCTCCAACAACTCCAGCACAAGAATTATGTGCCCATACATGGCATACGTTGCAGATAACCCAACCTTCGATTGACTTTGAGTATAGGTACCCGCAATAGATGCAAGCACAGTCATCATTTTCTTCTTTGGATGAACTACTTTCCGTTTCAGTTTCTTTTTTTGTGTCTTTTATTCAAATGCTTTTTTTCGTTATTTTTCATTTTTCTTACTTTTTTATTATTTGTTGCAGTCCCATTATGCCCCGACCTTTTTGCCCCATTAGACATATTTTGTAAAAGTAACAACAGTTTCAACCTACAAAAATTATTCTGCAAAAATCCAATCTAAATTCATTAGTCTTACACCATTACTAAAAGTAATTCTTAAAATTTTACAATAGCACTGATATCTACCTCTGTGCACATCTTCTTAGAAACCATATACTTGGTAAAAATTCTCCAAAAAGCTGTTTTTTCTCGCCACGTAGCCAAAACAAGTAGTGACAAAGACGAGCCGATCAGACTCGTGTGACGTAACCGAACATCGCCCGAATGACACTTTGTCAGGCTCTGTTGTGTTCACCAGTCACGCACAAAACACTTTTCCCTTCCTGCCCCGGTCTCCCCTACCTACTGAAACCAACTAATCTATTAAAACCACTTAAAGTAGTTAGATTTCATATCAACTTATTTTAGATGGAGCGGCTACTATACATAGTCATTTTTTAGTCATAGTCAAAATTCGTCTTAAAAAACAATTAAAATCTATAATATTTTAGTCATAGTCAAAATGCGTCTTAAAAAAACGATCAAAATTGATAATATTTTTTTCCATTTCCTCTTTTCAGACCTGGCCATTTACGTTTCAAAATAATATTCCAGTCGCACCATCAGCGCTTCGAATTGATAATTCTCGAAACATATCATACCATTCATCGGACGATATAGAGGACGATATCGATTATAATTCACCCTTAGAAATTACAAACAGCAACGATGAACAATTAACTTGTCACAATAATAACAATAACAGTAGCATTGCAAATCATCATATTGTCAATAGTCGCCGTCAAGCCATGTCGTATCAATATCTCAATACCTTCACTCATGAAGACCGGTCTTATGAAACAATTAATGAATGGCACCAATGTCAAAAGTCGCATTAGAAATAATAATTTTTAAATGGCATTAAAAAAATTTAAAAAAATCTAAATTTTATTTGACATTGCCTACATTTGACGAAATTTACCATTCGACTTGGCCAATTAACATGAAATCTAATATTACTATTCATATTTTATATTGTACATATATAAAAAGGTGAAAAACACTTATACAATTAGATATCTGCAATTTCTATACATTGCGTGTCTTTTGATATCTATTTTCAATTAAAATATACCTGCATTGCTAATAAATATAAGCTTTTAAGACCTCAAGTTTTCTTATATGCATATATAAAGATAATTTATATACACTGGTACATTTAAACCAGATGTTTTATTTTTTATACATTATTTTTTATGTGTAAAAAGAAATACTGAAAACTGAAAAGAATGAAAATGTTTCATACTTTTAAAAAAGAGAACTGTAACAATGAGATGGATTGATATCTTATATTACTTGATCGTGTTATGACAAGTAGGAATTAAAAAATTAAAAAAGCGACAAGTATATCAGATTACTTTATTTACGTTAATAACTCATATCAAAATTATGTATATTTAAGTATATTATTCTTATAATAAATACAATGTTATCTTTATTATAATTTATATAATTATTTTTACTATGAATAAAAACTTAATTTGAATTTTTTTTTTTATTTATTCAGTGTACCTACAATACCTATTTTGAAAACATTGCCATTTGTATGACATGTAGGACATGTAGGTTCTTGAGAAAGAAGAGCTTTCGATAAAGTTTCACTATTGATAGAGAAGAGAAACAAATAAATCTTCAAGCATTTATTTTGATTCATTTGATGGTCTAATTGTAAACCAGTGGTAGGGGAAATTTTTTTACCATTACCCCAAAATAATTTTGCATAAGTCAATATTACACCCTCATTTTGAAAAGAGGACAATCAATGTAAATTTAAATTAAACATTATTTATTGAATTAACTTACACGAAAAAAAGTTACATGAAAGTAGTTAATAGGTAATGCTCAAAATAATGAAAACTCATTCAAATAATTGAAAATTCTTCCTCTTTAGATTTTGGAGAAATGATCTTGCTTCATCGTTTGATACAATAACTTCAAAATTGGGGCTTTTTTGATGTGAAAACAATTGAATAAAGTCTTCGACCATAATAACACGCTTATAAAATAACCATGGCAAAAAATGTCCTTATTAATCCTAAAAATTTCATTTTTTCTCCATTCGGAGTAATTTATCCTGGTTCCCCGACTGCTGGTCTAAGCAGTGAAGCCAGACCGTGGGATTTCTTTACCCCCACTTAGCAGCACAAACGTCATAAATTGAGGAGAAAAATGTCCCTTCCATATGACACGGATAGATAAAACAACACTCATACAACGCTTTGTAAGTGTGTGTTACCTATCCGTGCATATCCGTGTCATATGGAAGGGACATTTTTCTCCTCACTTTATAACGTATGTGCTGCTAAGTGGGGGTAAAGAAATCCCACGATCTGGCTTCACTGGGACTAAGCAATAAGGCAAGATTTCACAATTTGGAAAGTAGATTTCAACACTGTAGAGGGGAGCAGCTACTCAGGCCCTTCTTTCCCGTTGGGCACTCTGGGAACGTTTCCAGGGCCTCGCGATCAATAGGGTCCTCTTAGTCTCTGTCAGATCACCAAAATGAAAAGAAAATCCAAATTGAAAAGATTAAAAATGAATTAAGAAGTAAAATGCGCCGAAATATAAAAGATAAAACAGTCTCTGATGGCTATTGAGTACGACATACTGAGAAAGCTAGATTTTGAAGAAATAATTAACGATTTTGTCCATCTCATATCTAGAACAGTACCTTTTCAATTAAAGTAGATTTTTCTTTCTGTTAGGTACCTACTGTACAAGCAATAAATAAAAGTAAATTCTAAAATAGTTACTTTTGTATATTATAGCTTCGTTCGCGGGTGCGATTATGAATCAGTTCAGGGACTATTTGCATGTGCATTCTTAAAAAGAGCATTCGCGGGTCAGTAAATTCTGAATTTTTAGGGATATTTCAATATTCGCGGTTCACACCTAATTCGATCGTTATCAATTTAGGATTTATTCTATTCTCGAATTATTTTTAGGACGAAAAATTCAATTTTCTTATACTAGTAACCCAGCAGCCCAACCGACAGAGGACAGTCAATTGGGGCCCGCGTACTAAGCAACCCTTAATTTGTGGTTGTAGCTGCCAAGAGTAGATGCACGATTGCACGGCAACCACCATTTTTCGTTGGCTGGCTGCTCAATATTTCGGCTGCTGCAGCCAGGCTGCCTAGTGAGTTACGAGCGTTACTCATGTGCAATTTGAAAGATTGTGATTAAGTCCAGTTCTGCTGTCAACTTCGTCAACGTTATCCAACGTTAGTTCACTTGGTTTTCGGTTAATTTTAAGGCCGTCTAATGTGCCCAGGGTCCCAATAGGTAAAGACGGCCCTGTCCATAGATATAAATACACTAAAGATTAAAATAAAATATTAAGCTGTCACATGTATATAACTTAGTAATAAACCAACAAAAAAAGTATTGTCCTAACCTAAAAGGCTAATAAAACAAAAATAGTTTTTTAAGTTTGTTTATTTCTTTTGGAAATCAAAAAAGATTTTAAAGAATATAAAAACGATAAAAACCAAGATGTTCTCAGCTGTTATCTTTTGTCGTAAAATATGGTATACCTAAGCTAGTTACGAGTAATATATGATTTGTTATAATGTGTATTGCTATAAGAAATATTTTACTGTCCCTAAAATGGTTAAAGGAAGGCTTAATAATAACACCAATAATAATAGTCGCTTATACTTAGTTAAATTGAACTTTGAACGCCCGGATAGTTGGAATATTTTAAATGATTCGTCCTGAAAACATGTTACCCAATTTGATGGTGCAAATGCTGTCAAAATACTTAAAAAATCATTAACTTTAGAATGCATATATTGCAATGTAAACTTTTTTTCCCGGGTACTTAAAGAAGTACGTACTAATCAGTATCGCAGTGTGGTTTTATACCATCCTTTGCAAATCATGAATTTGCCGCCTCTCATTTTCGCATTTGATTATTCGCATTTGATTGTAGGAATATTAATTAGTTAAGCGGTTAGCATACTCGTAGTTTATAAAACTGTTGAAACTAAAAAAGCTAGTTTATCCGTTTGTGTCATCCTCATATTTGTGCCGCCTGAGACCATGATCTCCGTTACCCTCTAAATTAGTGATTCATAACCTGAGTTCGATCGAACCCCAGGGGTTCGGTGAGTCAATCTCAGGGGTTCGGCGGAGGTTAAGACACATACGCGACTCATACAAGGTATATAAAATACATATACCTATGTTTTGTATTTAAAAATATCATATTTTATTTTTCCAACAAGGTTAAGAACCACTACCCTAGAAGGTACGTTACTATCTAGAGTGTGTGTTTGCATACACGCAATTAGGGTAGTTCGGAGTTACAGTTTCTGTCTTCCCAAAGTTCCCAGAACCATGGCTAAATAGACGTTAAAAATCTTTTTCTCCAATCGTGGGAAAAGTGACACTATTTTGACCTGTTTTTTGTGCGCAAAGCTCAACATTCCAGAATAGTGGGCAGTCGCTAATCAATTAGAAAATAACAATGCGGTAATATTCTTACCGCACTGTTGTAGCGTGCGGGGCGTGCGGTAATGTTACAAATGGATTATTACAATAAAATGAAACAAAGTATGGTTTGAATTTTTATATTGATAAAGTTGTTATAAAGTAATTTCCATGGTTACCACTTCTATATTTCAATATGAACATAGAGAAACCAATTTAAACTTAATTGATTACTATAGGCCAGTCAAAATCGACAGAAAAAATAGCTAAATTCGCAAAACATGATGTATCTGTGAGTTTTTAATATGTTGTTTGGACCCATTGGGGCTGTGTATTCTCATGTTTGCAACTCCCAAAAAGTTGTGTAAAAATTTTTATTGAGGAAAAATCGTGAAAATTTTGAACTTGTTTCAGATTCTGCTCGGTATCTCCTAATCCATACATTTTTGTACGAAAGTTATCCTGCACGTTTTTTAAGAGCATATAATTTATTACAAATTAAGCCCACCTAGAGCTCTGCACGTTACTGGACCAGTGAGTAATGGCACTTTGTAAATAGGCCAGTTTTTTCAAAAATTGAAAATTTTAGTTTTAGACCTCTTTTGGATCGAAGTTGCGTCGAAACCGATGATCCTACGAGAAGAACTTATTGAATATAATTTGTAGACAATTTAATTAGCGTCAAATTAAGTACAAAACGGGACCTGAAAGGCTCGTAGTTCTTTCAAAATTTTAGAGAACCCATATATAAGAAAATCGAATTTTTGTGGGTACTCCAGTATTGGTGGAACGTCAAGGTTTATTTGAGGCTAGTCACCGTCGTCATCTTCATTGCAGTTTTCCACATTTCCCCAGAGCAAATAGCACACATCGCAGAACATCTAGGCCCTGCTTTTAGGCAAGTGCAGCCACTACCCAGCATTTACAAGAGAGGTGTTTTAGTAGCTCTCCGGGAGCAGGATCTATGCAACAAAAAAGTGTAAAGGTACATTTCTGGGAAAATGCAATTTTAACTTTCATGTTTTTTTTTTTTAAGATTTTGAGAGAACTACGAGGCTTACAGGTCCCGCTTTGCACGTAATTTGAAGCTAATTTAATTACTTACAAACATATATACAAGTTTTTCTCGTAGAAGTAATGGTTAGCGATCCATTTAGCAATAAGAGCGACAACAAATAAAATGTTATATAAACTATATTTACTTTACAAATATACATATATACTTTAACTCCTAATCCATCCATTTTTCTTCAAAAGCTATTATGTACGTTTTTAAGAGCATCAAATTTGTTTAAAATTAAGCCCAATCGGTGCTCTGAACGTCAATGAGTTACCGATTTACGGCACTTTGAAAATAGACCAGTTTTTTCGAAAATTTAAAATTTTACTTTTACACCTTTTTTGGATCGAAGTTGCGTCGAAACTATTAATCCTACAAGAAAAACTTGTATATATGTTCGTAAGTAATTTAATTAGCTTCAAATTACGTGCAAAGCGGGATCTGTAAGTCTCGTAGTTCTCTCAAAATCTTTAAAAAAAACATGAAAGTTAAAATTGCATTTTCCCAGAAATGTACCTTTACACTTTTTTGTTGCATAGAGTGATTTTTAAGAAGATATGACCTCGGCTGGGCTCATCCACATTGCCTATCGTTTAATTTGCAGCTTTTTTAGGCCAGGGCTTAAAAGGCTTCATACTCAACTGTAGAATAACTGCAGGGATTCTAAATTTTATAACATACCAAGTAAGACTGCTGTTAATTACTTATTTAACAGTTCTTTTTAAGGTTTTAACTTTGACAATTTCTACGAGGTAATACCTATTCGGCGGCTATCCACTATCCACAATTGTATATAAAAATATAAAAATATTGCAAATTTAACACAAAGTTACATTATTTTTTGAACTCTAAAATATATGTAAGACGTTTGGGATATTTAAGCAAAGAAAATAACAGTGATAATTTTTTTAGACCTCTCTCTGATCCCCTTTTCGATTTGGATCCCGGGCAACGCTTGCCCTGGACCTGTTGCCCCTGCCTAGTTACGACCCTACATACACCAATTGAAAGATTAGGAATCTTAAGGTTACTATTTTTCAGTTTGCTTCTCAATGTTTATGTGTGCGGTTTTTAAAAACATTATGTAGTACCACAAGTATTATTCAGGTAATACAATGAATATAAGTATTTGAGGATCACCAAAACCTATTCCCAAATTAAAAAAAAAACTCATATATTGACCTAGAAAATGCTCTGACGGCAGATGGTGGACGACCGGATAGATTTTTTTGCAGAATCTAATTCTGTGTTTATAATTGACATGGTAAAATGGAAATTTTTCAAGGGGACTTAACATTATTTTTCCTTCAAAAAATAATAGTTACAAAAACGTTTAGATTTCTTGCTAGAGCTCTTGCATTTAAATTTCGTTTAAATGTGTAGATCAAATACATTTGATTTTAAAACAATGTTATAATAGGTAGTTAGTAATATTCATAAGAAAAATTATATTAAAATGTTTGTATAAAATGTCATTTTAGTTCCAATTTAAAATTAACTATTACTTTACAAGCGCACTTCCGTTATGTGTGAAAAAGAATTAAATCAAACCAGCCATCATCACTTTCTTCCTTTGTTCGCTTAGAACAATTCAAATGAAACGGGAACATAAACAAAATATCTGTTTCTTAGAAAAATATACACAAAAGTATTCTTCTCTTTAAACATCACATATTATACTTAGAACCAAAATGCAACGATATATCTCTCTTATTCAAAAAATGAAAATAAATTCTTATAAACAGATATTTTAAAAGATTAACAAATATTATTTTATTTACATTAACAAATATCTACTCTTCTATACGTATACCTACATGCAATTGGTTCCTTCACATTCGAATGTTCCGCTACATACTAATGGCAAATTTTAAAAAGAAAACGCAACGACACAAAAAATTTGCGAAAGAATACTTAATCGGTTGTGTTTCTTTCAGTATATTTTTTGAAAAGATACAAAAGTGCAATTAGTCAATTTTATTTGAAACTACTTAAAAATATACTCGACCTACTAAAATACTACTTTTTAACGTATGTAGACCGACATGAATTTCAATTGCTTGCAATTTACTAATTTTATTCTATTGTTTACAGTAAGACTTAAATGACTTAATACCATTTAATTACTTACTTTTTTATAAGAGAAAAAAGTAAATTTAAAAAAAACGATTCAAAAATGATAATATTGTCATTTAACTTAAATTACTACCTACAACCTTTTAATTTCTATTTTTAATTGATTAAAAATGCATTCAATGCATTCATCGCTATAATTCAAAAGACTTTTTGTTCTTGTGCGTAACTATAAAAAATTTAATATAAATAATGAAGAAATGCATCAGAGAATTCAAGATTCTTGATGTTAATGTATAATGCAGATAGGAACATATTGGGACTATTGTAATTTTTTTTTAATTTGGTTAATGACAATGCAAAAACGAGCATTGTTATATCCATTAACACGTGGAACAAGAATTAGTTAGGTGTCTTAAAATTGAAGTAGATTGGTACTTCCACGTTTCGTTTTAGAAATGAAACCGTAATTGTAAAATTTTACGAAAAAGTTTTCTTCATCGAACCGAAAAAGGGCTTTTGTAATTCTTTTAACAATGAAGCAATTGGCCAATCAATTTGAAATTTTCACACATTTTTCTTGCATTAGTTGAGGTAAAAAAATAAACATTTTTAATTGTTTGTAGCAAAATAAATCATTTACACAATATATTTAGTTATAATGAGTTACCGCACTTAAGGACTAAATGTCCACGACAGACTATACGTAATAGATGTCCATGCGATATGATGTCATCTCTACAAAATGTTCTTGTTCATGTGGAAAAAATATAATTACTCACCGGGCACTGACAAAATATTTGCAATGTAATAAAAGAAAATTCTTGCAAAGTTAGTAGCTAATTTTTAAATTTTACCTATACACAAATACTAATCTTAAATTATATTTAAATCAAAAACGAAACGAAACTCAATTTCTCTTTACATTTCTTTTCATTTTTCAAGTTTATTTTACAGCAATTTAACGTCAATACCCTAAGTGGGAATTCAAAAATCACCTACTAATAGTGTTTAAAGATTAAACTTCATAAAGAAATTGCCAATCACTGTTGGCAAGCAGTAAGCAAAAGGAGATCAAAAGAAAAAAGGTAAGAAAATAGAAATAAAGAGTGAGAGTGGGAAAGTCATCTGATTTGTTTTTTATTACGTTATAGTCTCCCCGATTTTACTCTAAGCCCAATAAAGAAAATTTGTTTCAAAAAAAAAAAAAGTTTAAAATAATACTTTGCGCATTGTTCCTTCATTTGCATGTTTTTATATATTCAGTTGGTTTTGAAAAAAAAAAAACTTTGCTGTCCAGAAAAATAAATGTAATAGTTACGTTCCTAAAAAGTATTTCAAAAAGTTAGAAAATGGAAGGAAAGATTTTAAAAAGTACTTACTATAAAATTAGAGGTTTCTTTATGGAGAATGCCGCTGTTTTTCCTGGAAAAATTTTAACAATTGCTTGGATTTAAACAGTGTGTCGTTAATAGAGAAGTCAATTTCTTTGGTAATATTTCTTAAATTAATTTAATTTCTTTTTTTCCAAAATATTAATTAAAAAGAGAAGGTAAAGTAAAAATTCAAATTGCTATTTACGTAAACATTTATTGAGCGTATAAATAGTTTTTTTCATAAGACTTGGTAATTATAAATTCACTACTTGACTTGATTTTAAATCTAATACATTTTTTTACTTGAAATCAAGTCAAACATTTATTTCATTTAATATAAAGGGGGAAAGGACTAATCGTTTCTTCATTCCCTTTCCTCTGCAGAAATTCCAAACTTATCACAAAAAATAAAATGTTATTGAACAAAGCCCATGCTAATTTATGCATTCCCTGTTGAAGTATTACCAGCGAAACAAACTATTAAAAAAAATACAAATAATTCGAAACAAATTTCTGAAGCTTGTTCTTGACAATCCTCGCAGTACTCTAATAGAGGAGATGCATAAGGAAGCAGAGTTTTTTTTATCTAAGATTATGGACCGTAAATAAAACCATTTTACTTGATTTCATTTACAAGTTAAAATATCAAGTACCTGCAATTCAAATCAAAAATGTTCAACTACTTGATGAATCTCTATTCGTAATATGTAAATTTGGTAAGGATTAAAAAAAGATGATATGACCCTTTAGCCACCAGGATGTCGTTTATTTTTACACGAGTTAAGTTTTATTTGTTTTTAAACACTTGTCTTTATTTGTTTGGTGTCCTAAAAAAACCTCAATTTTCAAATCGTTCACTCCACCATGTCAGTGAGCCAATGTTTATTTAGCTGATTCCAAAAGGATGGGCAGTTCCTTCACATTTGTTACTTGAGATTTTTTAATGATGCATCAAGCCATGAGAACATAATATTTCATTCACACACAATATCATTGCAACATTTCATACAATCGAAATACGGTTCTTCCGAAATTTACAAATATCCACGTATAGTCTCTATATATTTTCCAACGATAAAAGTTTCCCAATATCCGAGAAGTTGATCAAGTTGAAATATTTTTTTTTATAATTTTACGTTTATTATACATAATAGGAAATATGTATCTATAAAAAAGTTTCGTTCGTTACAGGTATATTGTATTTAAATATTTATTATATTTTATGCATCTATTGTTTCATTCGGAATTGATGTCTTTTGAACGAGCTAAAAGCATTCATATAATAGAAGACATCGTCTAATGTCGAGATGAATCAGGTCGATGCACAAGGTGGCTAATTCCATTTCCTATTAAACGTTCTTTTTTATGTTTAGGTAGATGCCCGTTTCTTTTTTATGCTCACCTTCCATTATTGTTCTGTTGTGATGTATCGAATTTTCTAGTTCTTTTCTCGAACGACGAGAGCCGTTGCTGAAAGAAATAGAAAACTGTCTCATTCATTTTCCAACACGCACATTTAAGAAATTTAATTAATTTAATCAGGTCCTATTAAGACTCAACTACAGTTATAATTAAATTTTTTAACAATTAGCATTTGAATTGTATTGCTTAATTTTATTTAGAAAAACTAAGCTATTAGTAATAGACTTAGGTGTTTAGAAAAACACAACATCTAAGTACTTATGTATTACTTATGTATGTAATCATACAGACAAAATGATAACTTTTTTTCCTCGTTAGCAGAAAACCAGACTAGGGCTCATAACCCCCCCGCCCGCACTGCAGCCTTAGGCTTATTGTACTCCTGTACTACTCATGTATTCCTGTTGTTCAAGGATTCTTGCTTATTCCAGGTTCAGCATTCTGCCTAGCAGTCTCTGTATTAAGCTTTTTGCGCGATTTGTGCCTGTTTGGGTGTCAAAATGATAAGTAGGTACCTAATAAATAATATTTGAGCCGCTCAGTGCACACATCGATTAACTCCGTAATGCAAACAGTTGAGTAAATTGATAAAATAGACTTCTGAAAAACATTGTTTGTTATGGAAAAACTAAAAAGCAAACTGTCATTTAGAGCTGTTATTACTTATTATTAGAAACATTTATTTCGGATATATAATGTTAATAGTCAACCAAGTGTTTTGACATGAAAATTTGTAAAAGCTGAAAAAGTGGAGTTTATCGATGTGTGTACTGACCGGCTTATTTATAATTTAAATTCCTGATAATGAAACATAACTATTTGATTTTGATGAATTTTTGTGATATACCTAGATATTTTTGTTAAATTTTTAGAACGAAGTTTTTTACTTCATTCTCCAAGTAAATAGTAACAATTTACGCTCAAAGTAGTTGACTAATGAAAGTTTGACCGAAAAAGTGTAAGATTTAAACTGTACGATAAAAATGTGAATATCGGAGGTGTCAGAGAAAGCGTAAATCACACATACTCAGACACGTACATACAATTTTAATTCTTGTTAAATATGAGCGGGTTAAAAATCGTTTTGTATAATATGTACACTACTAGTCTGGTCACATATGCAAAAGATACAAACGAGAGGCGGTGGAGAAAACTATTTGTGTCTCAAGTCTCTATAAAAGAAAATAAGATAGAGAGAGGTGTAATTTCAACAATGAAGGTCTAAACCGCTATTAATTGGCTAATAATATGGCTAATTTTACTAAGTAACATTAATTAAGTATTAGGTACTAATTTTACTGTAGCTTCATCAAAACATAAACAAAAGTAAACTTTTGTTTGTTACAAGCTTTTGTTGAAGAATTTTGTCTTCGTGTTTGCAAAAAAAAATTGTTAAAACTCTCATAATGCCAACAAGATATTTTTAATATGAAAAAAAAATGTTTTATTAGAGTTTAGTTTAAGTCAAGGAAAGCAGGCAAGATACAGCTGATACAAAATATATATACAAAAAGAAAATTCTTCCTAATGTGGTATTTCACGACACCTCTTTTTTTGTTAGTAATTAATTTTTATAGATTTTCAAGAAGTATGCTTGCATTCTTGAATCATCACTAGCTTAGTTATGGCTCTAGGTATTTAATATCCAGTTTAAGGAGTTTAAGCCACGCGGTTCCGTCGCACCAGATACTACAGAGAGGAGGTTTTTAGTGAGTAAGAACCTCGCACTACCAACAGGTTCAATTTTGCATCTTCGGTAGTGTCTTTTGATAATTTTTCTCTTCTCAAAAACAAATGCCTTAAAAAACATCGTTGAAAATATGTAATACATAAAAATTCAACGTTACGTTAAGTTCGCCTTAAGATCTTATATGTTTCATAAAGAAAATGTGTTATTAAATAAAACCTTCCTAGCCAACTAGGTACTGTTGAGCATAAAGCATCAAGCTCGATTATGCAGTATAACTTACGGATATCACGTTGAATTTTCATATTTTCAACGATAATTCAAAAATTCACACAGTTGGCCATAGCAATATGAATTATGAAAATGTGAGGAATTTTAAGAAGAACCAAACAAGACAAATAAAATTAGTTAGTGTCATTTCAAAAATTAATATTTTGCACAATTTAGTACTTGTTACTTTACGCATACACTTTACGATACACTTTGAGATACTGAATGAAAATTTTGTTACTCAAATACTTTGAGTAATAAGCATTTATTGTTTTTGATAACCTCGAGGACCTCGAGTATAACAGCATTCCGAGCTCTCAAGCGACCCGGTGTGGAACTTCCTACACATTTTAATGTGGCAGTTACGGACCTCTTACGAAAAATGCGTTTGTTGTGAAATTTCAAAAAAAACTGTATTTTTTTCTCGAAAACCTTAAGGATTAGATGAGGTTATATCGCTATGAAAAATGCTCAGAACTATCAATTCAATCGAGTTATGTTAAAAAAGATAGGGCATGCCATTTGAAATAACGATTTAAGTGTCGATTTCCGGTATAACCGAAAGTGTCAGAGAACTAAAAATATTTTAGGAAGGTAGCTCATATCCATTTAGGCTATAATATAATTATTTTTCATTTCTCTTATTTCAGGTTCCCTGGAAACTTACAATGGCCGGTCACGCTGGGACACGCTGTTTATATAAATTGATAATTATTTTATAAAATATGTAGATACAGGATACTTAAGGATAATATCGTATGTAATAAGTGAATATGTACCATATTGTGGATTTTTTGTAATACCTATTTGAAAATTGCGACATAACTATGTGTCGCTCAAATGAAGCTCACTTGCACTTCTTTATTAAAAAAATGTATACTATTTGCTATATTTTACTCTCATTAATCTAACTTTCTATTTATTAATAATAGCATTCTCATAATTTTATGGGAAAATTAAGTGAGTATTTAAATCATAGCCTTTAGTTTACCATTATTGATTTAAAAAAAACAATATGATGCATTGTAAGAATGTTGTACTAGTTGTACTAATCTACTGAAAAGTAGTTTTTACAAATAATTGCTAATAATTTTAGAAAAATTATTACCGGTTCAATCTGATTGAATGGAATTATATAAATAAATAGAAACAAAACTAACAAGGTAAGTTTCAAATTTATGAAAGGAAAAAAAAACGAGTAATCATTAAAATGAGAATAAACATTTTTTCTCGATCTTTTACGTACCTGTATATACATATGTATTATAGTTTTGTATATATCAATTACTTTAACTAAAGTTCAATCAAATCAATGTTAAATAATTTGAAATTTCAATCTTAAAAATGGATTTCATTTTAATTTTAATTATTTCAACTGATTTGAACTGAAAGTGTTCTTTAAATTTTAAGAAATTTTCACCATTTTTGAAGTTTAAATTGTTTTATGTTAGGTAATCTCTTACTTACGAATACCATATGTCAATGTGGGGTTGCTGAATGATTCCGAGAGTTTGTAATTCTCCCCCAAATACTAAAAATAATCGACTGTGCTTGGAAACTAAAATAATTGTTCATACAGGATTTATATAAAATTGTAGTAAAAAAAAAAGTTGTGAGCCTCACAGACATAAAGCCACAATAGAAGTGAAACTTTTTCAATCGTTAAGCTGTTCTTAATAAATATAAGATATATGCATTTATTAATGAGAATATAATCTTTATCAAAATTATAAGTCGTATTTTAGTTTTCATTTGATATTATTATTTTATTATTTATTCATTGGTATTTGTATCATCAACATTGCGGGATTTTTCACTCAGACTTCTTGCATGTGAGACCGTCACTTTAATCGCTTGGCCACAAAAATTACATTGAAATATTTAACAACGCAATAATACAAACCGTCTCCACATTGTCGACATATAAACAATTAAACATGTGTTTGTTATTATGATTACTATAGTTTTACGCGCTTATGCAAGCCCACTATACTCTACATTCTACAATTTATTCTATCCTTTATTCTTCTCGGCTCTTCTCAATTCTCCCCACTCAATTAAAATATATTAGGCTTACTAGACTAGCAATTCCCCTTCTCTAGTCCCATTTGACTTCAAAACGTTCATAATTAGTCTCCGTAAGGAATAGAAGCTTCACTTCAAAAAAATGAAATACCTATTAAATTGGTTAGATTATATTTTAATTGATCTATATATATATATATAGCCTAGTAGCTGAGCGCTTACAATATTAAATAAAAAAATTTAAAAAATTAATCTTTCTTTAGAAATATGGGTCTGTGGAGTTGTAGATAATGTATTCCAATATACAATTCAGATTAGAAGGAAAAAAATTAAGAAAATACAAAGTTTGTGAAAATACCGTACATAGATATGTTAGACAATTGTTTTACTACTAATTAGGACTCAAAATATAATATATTCAATAAAACAATGTTTTCTCATTAACAACATTTTTAAAATTGTTTCAGACACTTGAAAAGTTTGAAAAATTTAATATGTAAGTAGTTTCAAGATATTATTTTTTACATTATATTTACAAATATAATATTATTATATATTTTTGTAGGTGTTTTAAGTCGCTTTAACATTTAAGGTCATATCACGACTGTCTAAAGTCTAAACACAGAAAATTTCTGCTTTTCAGTTTTTTCTTAGGTCTAGGGTTCAACGGGGATCGTACCAAGACCACTTGACGCATGAAGCAGGGAGAGCAACTGCTCTAACTGCTGTTCGTACTTAGCATATTTTTTCATGTTTTCGTAACTCTAAGGTTTAAATCTAAAAATAAAAATGACCAAGGAATTATTTAAAAATCTCAACATTGTAACAAATTTTGTATCCAAAAGTTTGCTACTTGGAGTGTTTTAACTTTTCACAATTACGTCAACAAAATTTTACATTAAGAAATAAAAAAAGAAAATTTCAAAATTCAACTGGTTCTGTTCCAAAATTAATTTTGGAAATTGAAAAATTAAGAGTTTCGTTTTTTTAAATTGTGTAGATATGAAAATAAAAAATCAATTGCTTACCTAAATTTTCTATTTTCAAAAGATAAGCATATGTAATATTAATTGTTTCAATTTAATAAACCAAAGATGAAAGCTTAATTTAATAATGACAAGTGTTTTATTGCTCTTCTTACCTAATTTAAAAAAATAACAATATCAAATTTAGATGATTGTTTGCAAATTTTAGAGAACGGATATCGTCTTTGGAAACTAGCTAATAACATTATACTATTACTACTACTACTACTGCTACTACTTCTCATGAGTAAAGAAATAAGAAAAAAAAGAAAAGGTAAAAATGCTTTACTATAATAATTTCTATTACGTGCCGAGTTCGTATCCAAAATCCGAAAGTGGTATAAATCTGTTACATACGTTGTATTCTTGTAAAAATTTCACCGTGTATCATACGTACCATCTACCTACCAACCGACAGACCGACATCATTAAAGTGATTGCAGTCAACCATTGTTAAATCTCCCACAAAACCTATTATTGTTTCAATCTTGAGAATATATCTTCAGTAGCAATTCAGAGCTCTAGCGAGAATTTCTTACGGTAGTTCAAAAACGAATTCAAGTGCATCTTCTGTGACAACAGTTTTGAAAACTGATTATTTTGTGTGAAGTTTTTATTTATTGTTATAAAAACCCCGTCAAAATTACCGTCTATACAAAATGGTTGTGGCTGTTTGGATGTTAATTGTGTTGGCGTTAAAAATTCTGGACTCTTCACAAGCCATTTTAGTTCCGGATCCTAATTTCGTTCCAGTACCATCATTTTCAAAAAGTAATATCTGTGTTTTAACAATCTTATTCATCTTAAACTTTGCTAAAATCGTTGTACAAACCATTTTTTTATCACTTAATAAGGACCAGATGAATCCTAAGTGCTTTCTTGGGACACACAAATATATCACCCAATTTTTACGCCTCCTACATAATTTATACTATTTAGAGAATTTTTCATTGCATGTTTCAAATTTGCCTACCCTTAAAATTCTATCGCCGTAGGCTTGTACTTCGAAAACTTCTAGTATCTATATATATATCTGGCATCTGATCATATATTTTACAAACGATTAGGTAATTAGTGTTCCTTTTTATATCACATATCACAAGATATCCATGATAGAAACAATTGCTGTAAACAGATTTGAAAAAAGAAATAATATAAACAAAAGAGTGATCAAAAGCAGGTCCTTAAGAATTTTTTAAGTGAAAGTATCTCAAATTAAATATTTTCCCCGTCTCCTCACTTTTATAAAAACAAAGCTTTGATCACTTATGGTAGTGGTGTGATTGATTAGATTATCGCCCTATACCCCTGCAGAGTGGTTCTGCAGTGAAATCCCAATGAAAGCTCAATAATTTTTCTTGGGCTTCCGGATTTTCAGTGGTTACTAATAACCATAATAGCTTATCTGACTTAAAATAACCAAAAACAAATCTTATTAAACTAATATCTTATTTCATGTCATTCTTCTTTTTAGTACGAAGAAACGACAAATTTTCCAGTTTCCCAACAACACAACCCTATCCTTACAATGAAAGCAACGAGTTGCATAATGATGCAAATGGAAACAACCGACGGAATCCATACTATGGAAATCATTTGGGAAAACACCAAACTCGCTGTTCGAGTCGTTTAGAAACCGCTTTGGAACAAATACGGCGCCGTCAACAATCGAAAGTGAAGACTCAACAATCGCGTCAGTTTCCTGGACTTGAGCTTACTGGGTATTCGCTTCATCATCCGCTACGATCAATTCCATATGATATGTACGTGACTGATATGCGAGTTCGTTTGCCGGCTTCGAATAGTTGGGTTCGAGTTGATAAATGCCAGTTTAATCCTCAGAATCAAACTTTGGAAACTCGGCTTTTGTTCAATGATCTTACTATTAGTGGCAATGTGAATTTATTCAAAGAACAAGAACTGACTAAAGAACCTTACAGGTATCCGCAAGAAACTTGTGGTGAGTTACTTTTGAGTTATTTTTTAATAACTTATGAACCAAGACAAAAAATTTTCCCGTATAAAATTTAAGATATTTCATAACGTAAAATAAATTGAATTAAGAATCTCATATGCACTTTTCAGTATTTGAAATAAACATATTGAATGTACGGATTTATCAAGTCAAGTAATTGAACATTTGGTGCAATGAATTGAGCTTAACATTTTAAGTTTGAAATGAAACCTTTTGAAAATTCAAGACATGACCTGATATTTTGGTATTAACATTCGACTTAATTGTAAGTTAAGTAGCTTGAAAATTAAGTCAAGTTGTAAATTTGTGATAAAGTGTTACTTAATAACACGAAACTTTATCAATATCATTAGCGCCCTAATTTTCCAAGTGAAAAAAAAATAATTTTTATTTTTAAAACTTAGATACATTAAAAACAGTAAACTCTCGGTAAGTCTTACTCTTAGAGACCATTAGAAACTGTTCGGTTTATCTATAGTTCATTAAGTTCGACATGTGCATTATTCAGTTTCTTAAAAAAAGTTCGAGTTCTCAGGAAAGCATCAGTAGGATATTTGATTTAATTCAGTAGGATTAATATTTAAATTCCATAAGACACTCGTCAGAATAAATAACCAAATCGAAAGTTCGACTTATAGAGTTGATACCGGTTAGGAGTTCAACTCATAAAGGTGAAGGTTTGCACGAGACCCCTTCCAGAAGTTTGACTTACCTATCTAAAAACAGACGTATCTTCGAAAAAATGTTCGACTTATTAAGGTGAAGTTTCACAGAGAAGAGTTGCCAAATGCGTACCACTTAATTTCGAAGGCAGCTTACATATTCTTAAGTAGGAATTCTAGTAAATATTATGTTTTACATCTATGCATTACCTGTCGAAGTTACAATTTAAAAATATTTTTTTTAATATTTATTGATAGATCATTGTGATATGGATACTTTTATAAGATCATGCAAACAGTACGATTTAGGCAACCGGTAGTATACCTGCTGGTTTCCAAAATTGTACCTCATGTTTTGAATTAAAAAAGATACAAAAAAAATCATAAAAGACACTGTATTTTGAGTTTAATTTAAGTTTAATATACAACAAAAAGAAAATATAATTTTATACTGCTTAACTGAAATATAATTAGGACAATATTAATTGCCTTCTTTCGAAAATTCTACACCAGCTTCATGTACCCCCACTTTTGACACGTTAAAACATTATCAGCATGTTTTAAAAACTAAATTGAAATAAATAACATAACATAGCTAGTTTTCAAAAATATAGGTACATATAAGGCTACCTCAGAAACACTTTATGCGAATGACTTTTTGGTCCTATACTATACGTTATCGACATAAATAAAAGGTCTTATCTTTACTACCAAAAGGCATTGAAATACATAAATTTTTAAGTAAAAGATCTGGTGCGATTTAGCTGTCTAGTACCTACGCATTTGGCAACTCTCCCCTATATAAGGATAGATCGGAGTTGAAAAAAAAACTATTCGACTTATCGAGAGTTCACTGTATAAACATGAATAAAAACATGATTAATTTTCATGTAGGTACCTAATATTATCTTCTGCTTTTTAATTTTATTATAATGAATATCTCAGGGGCGGATTTAGGATCTGGCTTGGTGGGGGGTCACTACCGGGGGTTTCGGGATATCCCCTTAATGCGGGGGGTCCGGGTGTCATCCTTCGGAAAATTTTTGAAAATATATTTCTGAAAAACGTGGTTTTATGCGTTTCTTGGTTAAAAACAATTTGCACTATGTATTTGTTTAGCAGACAACATATAACAATCTTGTAAATGTAAGAAATCCAACGATGGTTAATATTGTTCAATTCAAATTCAATTCAATTCAAAGGTCAATTCAAGAAAGGTAGTATAACTTTATATAATATACCTCATGAAACAAAGAAGTTATTACGAATTGGCGTATAATTCATTTTTGTTACTATTTGCTTAAACTGCACTTGTGACTTTGCTTTTAGTGGTATCTAAGTTAAGAAAGAAAGAAAACGTTAACTCAAGAAAAGAAATACCAAATAAAATTTATTTGGTTTAGGTCTGTATTAAAAACTTGTACAGAAAATATTAATATACAATTGACAACTTAATAGTTAATACAATACAATCCACAAATGAACCATGACCCATGGACCTAGAAATAAAAAGAAATTTTACCATAGGTTCTAACTTGCCTGGAATTTAACACAATAAAAATTGACTTAAGCCTATATATTTTAAAAACTATTAAGTACATCTTAGGTACCTGACATGCAAAATCCTAGGCCTACATACATTTTAAAATAAAAAAAATGTTTTTAATTCAAGAAAAGCTTGGAGGGGGGCCATGACCCCTGTGACCCTTCCCCTGAATCCGCCACTGGAATATCTGTGAATCTCTTGTGAAGTACATGAGTTCATACAAAATCCCTTTGATATAAAACTAGCGCCATATTTCAGTGAACTCATTAAATAATTTCTCATTTAACATTCTGATTATTTTATTATGTTATGTTGTAGGTATTAGTGAACAATTTAGTGAAACTGATTACTGATACATGTATTGTCATCGAGAATGAGTATAAGTAGTACTTATTTTAACAAAATTCAAGCCTATAATTGAATATTGAGAAATAGGTAAAATATTGATTATAAAATTCCACATTTATACCTATACATAGATTTTGTTCAATTTTAATGTTTAACGTGAATAATGAAGGGTGTAAATTAAATATTAACTCTTGGCTCAGAATAACTTTTTTTTATGTAACTGAAACCTACAAGAGTGGTAAAAAATGAAAATACGTTTATATTTTTAGGAATGATATTGCGACTTCGAAAAGCTGGCATTGGTTTTTACACAGAGCCAGTTCGTCGTGAGAGAGGTCAATTTAACATTCGAACGGATTCCCATTTTTTGGAGCCTGGTTTTATAAGCGTTTATGCTTATGGATGTGAACCGAAATTAAAGGAACATAGACGAGCCGATGATGATATTGAAGAGAAAGATGACGTCGCCAGAGAAATGGAGGATATTTTCTTAAAGGGTATTCGGTCTTTACTCACTACATACATGCAAAAAGAGTTGCAGCCAGCTATCAAAGAAACGCTGATGACTAACTTGGGATATACAATTTCTTACGGCAGATAAAATTTCCTAATTTTTTCTAAAAAAATTAACAACAATTACGAATACATTAATTTATTGGCCTATAAATGATTGTACATGTTTATGTATACTGTTTTGGTTTGTATTACTTATTCACAAGTAATTAAAGTGACTCAAATTATTTATTTGAATTTATTTATACATACTTACTTAACTATTTGTTTTTAAAAAATGTAAATAATTTTTATATTGCATATCTTTTTACTTTACGTAATATAAGCTATAGGTATTATCATCAAAAAATTGTTTTAAGCAAAATTTAAATAAATTATTAATGTACAATACCTAATCCATAAGTATTTCAAAATTAATTTTAATTTAAAAGTGGATGTGTACCATTACAAAATAAAAACAGTACTAGTAATAATTTGAGCACATTTATGATTTTATTTGAAACATTACACGTTGGTGAGTAAAATAAATGTATTAGTCGAATAATAATTAAAAAATATATAGTTATGTATTATAATAATAATAATCATCATTTTTTTATTGAATCATAATCAGCCAAAAAGTGTTCGTTTTTGAGAAAATATGCAGGAAAATATATAGTAAAAAATAATCAAATGCAGTAGGTTATTCACATTTTTCCGCCCCTACCGACCTATACCATTCGACACAGCTCACAATCAAATACATTAAACATTTTTTTTTCAATAAAATTTTAATTTTAAGATTTGTATTAGAAATGTTGACCCCAAATTTTCCGCCCCTGAAAATATGCCGCCGTACGTTCCTGTTACGTTCCAACATACTCAGTCTCAGCCTGCTGATAAATCCACTACTTCTCATATAGACTAGTCCTATCCATCTACAAATTATCTACACTCTTCTTTATAACACCTTGTTTATAAAAGTAAGCTATTGGCTCCATTGTTAGCACTTTTAAAATTAAAGTAAGCTTTATAACTTACTCCTCTTGAAGTGACGAAAAATTTTCTTTCAATATAAATTTTTGGTTTCATATTAAACTAATAATTACTGCATATATATACTGTTACATATCTAATACTATTTTTCAGGGATGCTTTCCTGGTGGTTAGCGCGATCTATTTTATGTGAATGGAACGGTTCGTACAAACCCCTTGTTAATAAAAAAAAAATAATACTTTTTTCAATATCTGTTGCGAGGCGTCACAGTACTTTATTTTACCTTCATTTATGAAACTCGCTGTTGGTTAAAAAAATATCAGCACTTTATAACTATACATATAAACAGAAGTATATGCATACAACCTTTATATGTATAATGTATATAGTATATTCCCAACTTTCATCCCAGAACCGTTCTTATCCGAATTTTTCTAGGAAAAAATTTCAAATAAAAGTTGTAGGCATCAGTGAGTTAAAGAACTATAGAAAGTTTAAAGAAAGCCGTTGAAGCCGTTTTCGAAAAAAAAAATAAAAAAGCTCAAAAACACCTATTATAAAGTGGAGCTTCCAGTTAACCGATTTTAACCAAAAGCTTCGCGGCACAACTGGGTATGAAGGGAAAATTCCAAGTTTGGTATAATTTGGATAAAACTTTCGATATGATATGGCTGTCACACACACACACAAACTCACAAGCATTTTTTTAAAAACCCTTTTTTCGGACTCAAGGAACCTCAAAACTTATATTTCCAGTGAAAGCTCGAATTCGAAAATTCGACCCGATTACAATACTTCCTTTACTAGAAAAATAAAGAAAAATAGAAGAAAATAGAAAGTAAAAATTGCTTAAATCAAGTAGCTATTTGGAAATATTTTTAATAATTTAACTAGGTATGTACTTTATAATAATATGTATTAAAATATGAACTTTCTGAATTCTAGTTTATGTAAATAATTTTGTGTCTTTTCCAATTAGTAAACAAAATAAAAGTTAATATGAACGCTATTTTTTTATTTTTTATTTTTTTAGACTGTTTAATATTCATCGGCTAGTGTGCTACTCCGCCAAATAATATTTCAATGAGAATATTAATATTAAAAAGAATTGTTAGAAAATATTCACTGCGAATGCGAAGCGAACCCCCTGGTAAATTTTTGGCAAAGCATCACTGCTGAATTTACACAAATTGAATTTCTTTTAGATATCAATACATAAAGTAAAATAATTTCTTTGGTAATTTATTTGGAAAACATTAACAATTAATTATTAAAGAGTATGACATATTTTCAACTCGAACATTTACACAAACGATTAAAAATTATTTTTTTATCACATTATACACTTATTTATAATTACTTAAACGATAAGTCCTTAGTAAATTGCACGTTTCCTCATATATCCCAAATTGTAACCCAGATGTACAAAATGCCTTGATCATTGACGGTAATAATCCCTTGTATAATCCTGTAAATCCTTCTTTTTTAATTGTTTTCACTAAGCAGTCGGTAAGTCCCTTGCAAATAAATCTTTCCGTTGACATAAACCATCGTTTCATTCCCTGAATTTGTAATCGTTTCTTGGCTAAATCTAAAGGATACACGACAGTCTTTGCACACAGACCAGCACAGCTGCCACAAAATAGACTTTCTGACATAGGAACTGCGAAACTTTTTACATATTCCTCATAGTTTAAAAGATACGTTTCGTAGAAAACGGTGAAGATTTTATAAAACATGAATTGAGCACCAGCATAGGGTGCTACTTGTAACATTGTAGGATATAAGCCTCGAAATAATGTGAAGAAATTTTCGGTTTTATTGATGTGAATAAAGGCGTTAATAACACCGGTATATAATTTATCGTCACGTAATGTTTGTGATATTAAGCGAGTTCGCACAACGTCAAAGGGGAATGAGACTAACGTTGAGGTGCACCCAGCGATTGCCCCACATGTGAAATGAAAAGCTGGTCGTAGTTCTTCTCTAACGTAGTGTTGGTGTAGGAAAAATCGACGGGTCAACATTTCATAGACCGAAAATTGCGTTACTCCAAAAACGAAAGACAGCATTTGGGCCGGAACATGTCCCTTCCATAAGCCACCAATGCCTTCTTCTTTTACTATTAGAGCTGTAGTTTGGATTATATTATGATATCGAACCTTGTCTTTCGCTTCATGTTGTAATTGAAATCGTATTTTAATTACATCTAACGGTTGACAAATAGCTCGAGTCAGAACTCCTGATGTCGCCGCCGCAACGGCGATATCGAGGTTAGAAAGTTTCACTTTTGCAGGATCGTAACCGACCATTTCTAATCGAAATTAAAAATACTCTCATTGAAAAAGAAAACGCAGATTTTTATATATAATTAATAACTGAATTAAATATTTATCTACACTTCATATTTACTTTTAATGGCGGTAAACTCTCACAAAAGCATTGTTAATTAAAATTTAATATGATTAATCTATAAATTATTAGATATTTAATTATCTGACACTTGATTTGTTTAAAGTTATATTTAAAAAGTAACACTTTGATTTGTATTTTATTACGTAATAACATTTTACATTTCACTATAAACCAACAATTAAAGTAAATAAGAAAATAAGATACACATAAATCTATGACTTTGGTATTTTTTATAAATTGCAGTTTTGATAATTTTATGTACTTAACTGATTTTCATTAATTTTATCATTTTAAGTAGGTAAATATTCATTTTTACGCGTCGCTTTGACAGTTTTGACATTTGCATTATCTTCATAGTGATTATTTTACTGCAATTACCAATTAAGCATGCTACTAAAATAACTATCATTATTAAAGAAATGCCGGAGAATAATAATAAAAATAAATTACCTATTTAAATATTTTTAATTCATATTTATTTAAGAAAAATAGGTTACTTAAATTTTTGAAAAGTGTATTAATTTGAACTGCTGTACAATACTGCCACCTATTGAAGATTAAATAAAATATATTTTATTTAAATTTTAAAAATTATTTATTTTTGGGTTCTCAATATTTTTGTTTTAATTCACTTGATTTTAAACATAGCATATAATGAATAACTTAAGTTTAATTAATAGGTTTATTTTAAATTATTATAAGGAAATTTACCGAATGGATGATGCATATGAGAAGATTTCCAGTCCCGTCAAGTGTCGATTTAATATTGGGTTCCAATAGATTTTGTAAAAATAAAACGAAAAAAAACTTTTTTTGATTTTCCGTTTAGTTTTTGGTGTAATTGTATGATAATGCGATAATGCTAATCTTATGGACAATATATTGGTTTTGTTTCGAAATATTTTACAACCCAAATACGGCTCATAAATAATTTGTAACATTCTAAATTAATGTGCTACACTCTAATTTAGCAGAAAAAAAATTTTTTTCACAATATAATTCGTCCATTCATACATTGGCTTTATTAATTTCCAACGCCAACCGCTAAGTGAAGATAAACATATGGACCAATGATGGATATAAGAACATTTTTGTTCTCGTAAAGTATCGATTTAATATTGGTTTCCTCTAGATTTTGCAAAATAAAACAAAAAAGAATTAATTTTCGGTGTAGAAAAAATTGTAGATTAACTTCTTTTAAAATAAAAATCTTTTATTCTTTATTATAAAATTATCCGAAATTTAATGATTTCGAATATAAAATATACTTAAATATATATACAAGGATGTAAACATTTGTAAAAAAAAAATTTAAAGATACTTAAAACAAATTTCATTAGAAGTGTGAGGTATATTATATTGTTTTTGAGCAATAATATAATAAGCTAATAGTATTTATAAGTTACTAATTCAAAAATATTATTATAAATATTATAATATAACTTGTAAAAAAATAAACTTCAATATACATATTCATTTTTAACATAAAATATAATTCTTCAAATGTTCATTATTCCAAACACAAATATAAAAATGATATGAACGATATATATAACAAGATGAATACAACATGTAATAAATTTTCGAGACTTAATTAAAAAAATATACTATAGACATTTTAAAATATCATTATTTATCTGCAAATGAATTTAAGCTAATTTGTCAAAGATTAATAAACACAAGCAATAAAACATAAACTAAAAAAATTTATAACATTAATATGTACACATAAAAATTATCCTTCCAAACATGTGGTGATCTTTAGTGGTAGTGTGGTGTTGAAATGTCCAAAAATGAAACGGTCTTTAATTAGTATGCATATTTATTTTGTTTTAAACCGACACACTAGCGGGCGTAGATTGCGCCTTTAAAATCACCGTTTGAATCCCTTATCTATCGTTTCTCGCTGTTCAGATCGTAAGACCGTTGAAAACTCCCTTAGAGCTTGTTTGCTTCACCTCAGTGGACAGCAGGTGAAATCGAAATAAGAGGCGGTAGTTGGCAGATAACAAATAGAAATCGTGAACGAAATTGACGGTAATTATTGTCGGCGATAGATTGCTATGATTGCGATATTTTTCTTTACGAACCAGTGAGTATACTGGCTACCGTTAGAGTATTAGTGATTAGTGCAACTGGGTGCAACTTTTTGGAAGGAATGTGAGAAATCTATTTTTGACTAGCTGCAACCTGTGTCTTTGTTATATATATATTATATAATATATACGGTAACAGACAAACTGACAGACAAAACTGTTAAAAATGGTGGATTTGGCCTCTGTATCGATAATAACGACTATTGGAATAAGAGTTTTAAAAAAAAAATCAATACATAATATACAGATACGACTTACAATTAGTAACAAATTTATTGTATATATATACAGATTCAAGGCAGTCCAAATATTATGAAGATAGATGAAACCAATATCGCTATTACACGGTGGACAATGAAGAGAGAGGCCTGGATAAGGTGGATTTTTACTCATACATTCTTGTAAGACAAGAACTTCTACTTATTAGTCCCTGAACTAAGTTTCTAGCACGGTTTGTACTTTTTTGAGCGTGATTGATCCCATACAGATGTAATTTCGTGAAAGCTTTGCAGTCAAATATGCTATGGGCCTTACTGAACTTATGACCAGGAACTTTAAAGTTCTAGCTAGTATTGATTCGGTTGTTGCAGACGATTTTTCATGCTCCTTTTTACAGCAAATAATTGGTTGGTTAGGCTAGATATAATTGCTCCCAATAATTGAATCACAAATAATTTCCTACTTAGATGATTTTTTACACAATTTCGATTTAACGCGGGTTTAAAAAAAACTATAACAAATGCGTCAAATATCCACCGAAGATGTGTTTCTAGATTGGTTAATTACATTATATTTTTTTTTTTTCAGAAACGGAACGCGTTCCGGTTTTTTTTTTTAGTAACTAGTAATTTTTTTGGCAAGATTGCTGTTTCCCGGGCGCCAAGATTTGACGACTGATTCTTATTCCAAATGAAAATTATGGTTTAATTTGACGAATTTTCAAAAAACAATTAAAAAATATGTTAGCTTGTAGAATGTAGAGAATTTATTTTGCTTTTTGTGTCTTGTTTCTTTCTCTCTTTTAAATCAAATAAGCATAAATGTGTTCTGTGTTGGCTTTAGCAGTCTTATTTTTATTTTTTTTTCAAATTTCTTATTTTTGTTTGTTAATATTTAGTAAAGTACCAATAAAAAATAAAAAACTTACAAGGAAAACAACATTTTGCTTAAAATAAGATGATCTCCAAAAAACTTTTAGGAAGCTGCTTATGGAAAATCGCGGTCTATATTTTTGCTCTCACCATGCGTTCCATTACTTCTTATTTTACCAATACACTACTGGTTAATTGGAGATATTTTCTATGTTTAGATAGTGATGTGACTTAGATCAAGAGTGGGCAACTTAATGCAAATTGGAAATGGCGAATGTTATTATTTTTCAAATATCGAATTTATTTTGAAATTTTTTGATGTGGTGTTGATTGTAAGAGTATCCTTTCCTTGTAATACTTTATATAATAGATCAACTTTTTCGAGAATATCCACTAAATTACAATCAATATCCGCTACTGATATCCAGTAAGAACTACTTTTTAATTTTGGTACAGGTCTTTGTTTTGTTAATCTTAAACATATAATATAAATAATAATAATATATTAAATAATGGTCGTCTTGATGTTTAGCATTGGTAATTGGTAATGTTCAGAAAATAATGTGGGGGCCACTATTACAAAATGATGAAAAAACTAAATAGGTTTTTTTTTTCGAAATAAGATCGTGAGAATCACTACTAAGAAAAGTTCTGAAAATATGGGGGTCACTGGGAGAAAAAGTTCTAAAATAATGTTGGGGTCATTATAAAATGTAAATCCTAGCTAAGCTAATCAGTTATATAGACAAAGTCGTAGACCATTTCGAACCATAAAATGTGGGTAAGTAATAACCAACACTAGGCGTCAAGATTATCAAATAAAAACCAAATCCCAAAAAATCACGCACATTTTATATGTTATAGTTTTCGGCTAAAACAACAAAAAAATTATTTAAAAATACCCCATCACGTAATCGGTTTCTAAAAGTAAATTCATCTAAGTAGGAAGTTAGAAATTGTCGACTAGTCCCAAACTGGTACGTAAGCTTCCTTTGGGCCCTCATCCATAGATTTCTTATATTTTGAGTATGGACCGCTGAATCGTTAGGGTCAACAAAATTTGTTTGGTGTTGTAAAGCCGAATGGATATATATTCCCCCTTTTATATTTTTAATATTTTTATAAGCGATCTCCCCATTTGAAACTATGTGTGATCCCGGTAGGATGTACTGTTCAATTAAAGGGAGTAAAGTATCAGCATTGCGATCAGGAACCTCAACCATGAAGAACCGCCCGCTGTCCCTTTCGATTCCCCCAAAAACCCAATTAATTTCTCCCGATTGTTCACGGTGATATTTTTTATGGAAATTTTTGGTTTCACCAATCTCCACAACAATTGGATCACCATTTATAGTCATCCCACCAATTTCTTGGGGGTGGTTGCACAGCCATTTCTGACACTCCTTACGAATTAAATTGCAATATTCCACTCCTACACCATTGTCTCCAATGGCAGCCTCATGCATTATATGACTCTGGCGTAAATCTCGACACCACCCAAAAATTAATAAAATAATTTGTTCTAGGGAAAGGTGTTTTTTTGCAAAAAATGAGCCATGCCTTACCGACTTGGTGAAATGGCAACGGCTACAAATCCACTTATACCCGTCAATGCCTCTTTGGTATTTAATAAGTGAGCATGGCTGCTCGCAACTACCGCAGTTCAAAGAATTTTTTAAAAGTCGCCGTCGTGCGCACCACGGTAAAAGTGCCTCTGGATCCATCATCTCTTGCGCGAAACTGAATGTATTTCGCCTTGGTGCGTCGGCTTGGATTTCCTCAATTTTAAAAATCTCTTCCTCGGGCACAATTGTTTTGCGCCCTCGTGGTCTTCCAGACATGATAAAAACAATAACTTGTGAAATTTATAAAATAAAAAATAACGAACAAATGAATGATATAAAATGGAAAAAAATACGAATGAAATATGTAATGTATAACAAATAAAAATCGAATGCAAAACGAATGAATTTTGAATAACGTCAAATAGCGAGCAGAGAGAAGACTGTAGCGAGTAACGACTGAAATGCATACAATGTGGTTGATCGACAATAGAGCCTCTGGTGGCGGGTGGTGGAACTAGGTGTTCAGTGTCGCTCGCAAAATTTTCTTGAATGCTTTGTATGTAGGGATGATTACCTCGATTTTCATAGTAATATCGATTTTTAAATAATCGATTATATAAATTACGCGTTTAAATCGATTTTCATAAACAGCGCAAACTTAAATGCAAACTAGCTATAACGGTTTTTTTCATTCTTGTCATTCAAATGTAATAGACGGTAATAGACATTCATTCAAATATTTGACTGTTAAATTTAAAATTCATTATTAAAAGATTGAAATCGAAAATATTTATTTATAGCACATAGTAGTTACATTTTGTGATAATACGTTAACGTTATCGTTTGGGGTTTTAGTTATCGTTTCATTTTATTTTAATACTCCTCTTACGTAAAGCATAATTCTTTTTCGTCTTTTGTTTAAACTTAAACCAAGTATAAAAAAGTGCATGTAAATTTTAAAAAATGAAAGATTTGTTTTATATTTTAGTTTTTGAGACCACAACGAATTCGATTAGTTTTTTAAATATCATTTTAAGTATTTCATTTGAAAACTAGTCAAATATAAAATAGTACTAAAAATTTATTTATATTTTAGTTTTTGAGGCAATAAGGTTGTAATTTTGTTAGGATGCTCATTATTTCATTTTTATATAATAAATGTTATTATAACATTTTATAACATATATAATAAAACGTTTAATGGTACTGAAATTGTGTATCAATAATCATATTTGCCTTATTCCTTACCTTGAACGTTTAATGAAAGATTCGCATTAATTTTTAGTTTTGAATTGGTTATTTTTTTATCCATATCATTTTATTTGATTTTTAATCTGATAAATTGTTAGTATGAATCTCTTAGGTTTCATCATTATTGGAATATGAAAAGCAAGTAGAATTTTAAATAATAGAAAAAATCGATTCCTTCGCATAAATCGATTTTTTTTTATTAAAATTGACTTTTGACAAATCGATTAATATTGAATAAAGAAAAATCGATTTTTATTTAATCGATTCTTTTCCATTACGCTCACATCCCTACTTGAACGTATGTTAAAGAACCGACTGACAGTTTGCACCTCCTTTTCCGATATTGCGATTTTTTTTGTTTGCAATCGTTTGATGGTGAATGATGGTTTATTAGTTATTGTTTATTATCAATATATATTTAGTTATAATTAATTTTTTAATATTATAACGGCACTAACAATGCTGATTTCAAATACAGGTAACCCTCCTATAACACGGTAGTTAGGTTCCTAGAAAATGCCGTGTTGTGTGAAACCGTGTTGCATGAGACCCAGAGCTAGTACAAAAAGGGGGGTTACGTTCCAAAAACTTATTAAAAACAACTTTTTTTAATTCGACATAAACCACTTAATTTTTGTTAAAAATAGAAATGTAAGTACATTACAAAGTAAAAAAAAAATATTTAATTCTAACGCAACCATAATTTAATGAATTTATTCGTCGTCACTGCTCAGTATAATCAAAGAACGTTTTTCGGTGGATCGATAACGCCTTTACTTTTAGAACATTTTTTCTCTATTTAAAGTTTTTGTGCGTTTTCCTCTCTTAAAAAATCTGCAACCAAAATTTGCTTGCTGGTTCTTACTAGGTCATTGTAAATTTCGCGGTATGGAGCTAAACAGTTTTGCAGCACCCTTTTGAATTTTCGATTTCTTTTCGTAGAAGGATCTGTATTCAAGAAAAATGACTCGAGATTTTCCGCTAAACTTAGGCCTTATTGTATTTTTTTTATGTTAAATTCTTAACTGCACAACCTTCATCAGAGCTAGCGTCCTCAAAATCGATTCGATTTGCATCTAGGGATGCCATTTCCATCAAATCCCCTTCGTCAACTTCTTCTTCCACTAATAAATCTTGAATGTCTTTGATAGCCATATCCACAAAATCTTCGCCTTCGATTAATTTAGCGATTTCTAATATGGCACCAATTTCATTTTCTGATGTTTCACGGATGTTTTCTGTTTCAATTGAAGAGGGCCATATCTCATTCCAGCACGCATTTAAGGTTGATGTTTTTAGAAGTACATACAGTGTTGTATGTACAAAGGATTTGCAGTTTTCTCATCACGTTATAGCGAAACCGTGTTATAGGATGCCGTGTTGTAGGAGGGTTCCCGCAATTTATGAATCGTGTTATAGCGAAACCGTGTTATAAGATACCGTGTTATAGGAGGGTTACCTGTACACGCATACGCAAAGCATCGCTAGTTACGCGGTTCATTTGAATCTCGTTTAAGTAAATCTCGTTTGAATAAAATATAGACAAATGATTGTTTTTTATTATTACTGAATATTTCAGATACTAATAAATATTCTTCGGGTTTTTTTTTTGGTTATAGCGTTTTCCGTAACAAGTCAATAGTTGGAGTGCGTGGTTAAATGCAAATAAAATTGCAAGAATGATTTTTATTAGAATTGTAGTTTTCCGAATGTAATACTTAGTCCTAAGTTAATAATCGGGATACTTATCAATTTAAATGTAAGGGACATACTGAAACGAATATGAACTCAAGTTAATAAGCGTAAACTTAAATTATTTCTGAAAATAAATTGCCTTCTTTTTTATTTTGAGATTAAAAATACAGTCCTTGTTTCCAAAAATTGAAAAGATGTGTTAATTTATAACTCTATGCAAAAAAGTTAATTTGTTTTTAACTATTTAATTTGTAACTTGTGGTGAAAAACCGACAACGAAAAAATTAAGAAATATGAACATTGTTAAACAATACTTTTTGAATTTTACTATTAGTACTGTTTTATACGAGATTCAAATGAACCACGTAACTCGCATGTATTTGAAATCAGCATTGTTACTGCCGTTGCAATATAAAAAAAATAAATATTGATAATAAACAATAACTAATAAACCATCATTCACCATCAAACAATTTTGAATCAAACTAATTAAAAAACTGGAAAATTTTAAAGATGGTAGGGGTGCTAACTGTAAATATCTCAAGATCAAATAAAATTTTATTTTTTTACAAATAAACAAAGAACCATCAAACGATTGCAAACAAAAAAAATCGCAATATCGCAAAAGGGGGTGCTAACTGTCAGTCGGTTAGCATTATACTAGGGATGTGAGATTAATGGAAAAGAATCGATTAAATAAAAATCGATTTTTCTTTATTCAAAATTAATCGATTTGTCGAAAATCAATTTTAGTTAAAAAAAATCGATATCTGCAAAAAAATTGATATTTTCTATTATTTAAAATTCTACTTGCTTTTCATATTCCAATAATGATGAAACCTAAGAGATTCATACTAACAATTTATCAGATTAAAAATCAAATAAAATGATATGAATAAAAAAATAACCAATTCAAAACTAAAAATTAAAGCGAATCTTCCATTAAACTTTCAAGGTAAGGAATAAGGCAAATATGATTATTGATACACAATTTCAGTACCATTAAACGTTTTATTATATTAAAAATGAAATGATGAGCATCCTAACAAAATTACAACCTTATTGCCTCAAAAACTATTTTAGATTTCAATCTTTTAATAATGAATTTAAGTTTAACAATCAAATATTTGAATAAATGTCTATTATATTTGAATGACAAGAATGAAAAAAACCGTTACAGCTAGTTTGCATTTAAGTTTGCGCTGTTTATGAAAATCGATTTAAACGCGTAATTTATATAATCGATTATTTAAAAATCGATTAATATTACTATGAAAATTGATTATAAAAATCGATTATTAGAAAATAATAATCGATTTAAATAAAAATCGATTATTTTTTAACATCCCTACATTATATTAGGTATATACTATATAGGCCAGTCAAAATCGACATAAAAAATAGCTAAATTCGTAAAAACATGGTGTACTTCTCATTTTTTAGTATGTTGTTTGAACCCATAAGGGCTATGTATTCCCAAGTTTGCAACTGTCCAAAAGTTGTGGAAACATAGAGGAAAAACCGTGAAAATTTTGATCTTGTTTCAGATTCTGCTCGGTATTTCCTAATCCATGCATTTTTCTTCGAAAGCTATTCAGTACAATTTTTAAGAGCATCAAGTTTGTTACAAATTAAGCCTAACCGGAGCTCTGCACGTCAATGGGTTATCGAGGTACGGCATTTTGAAAATTGGCCAGTTTTTTCAAAAATTGAAACTTTAGTTTTAGACCTTTATTGGATCGAAGTTGCGTCGAAACTATTGATCCTACGAGCAGAACTTATTTAATATAATTTCTAGACAATTTAATTAGCTTTAAATTAAGCGCAGAGCGGGATCTGTAAGCAGCCTCGTAGTTCTCTCACAATATTAGAGAACCCATATAAGGTAAAATCGCATTTTGGTTGGTACTCCAGTATTGGTGGATCGTCAGGGCTTCCTTGAGGCTCGTCACCGTCGTCTTACTCATTCGGGTTTTGCACATTTCCCCAGAGCAGGTATCACACACCGCAGAACATCTACGCCCTGCTTTCAGGCCAGTGCAGCCACCTCTCAGCACCCCTTCTTGCATTTACAAGAGAGGAGTTTTAGGAGCTCTGCGGGGGCAGGAGCTTGCCGACTGGCAATGTGGATGGGTTCAACGGGTTCAACCGAGATCATACATGTTAAAAAATCACTTCGTGCAACAAAAAAGTGTTTAACTACATTTCTGGGAATAAATAATAGTTTTCCAGTGATATCACAAAATTTATAATATAAAGTAATAATAGAAGGAAAAGTAAATGAAAATATAATTTTTATATTTTTATATCATTTTATACATGTTCTTATAAAACTCGTACGACTCAGAAGAAAATATGCTTTATGGCTTTATTAGGATAATTATTTGTCAGGCCTACATACATGTGTTCCATGGGATTACTATCATATATACCCTGGTATATATACCTAATGTAAATAAAACTATGAAAATAGCCTAAGATGTTTTTCATGGGTTTTCGGATTAGACGGTCGCTAATGATCATAGTAGTTGATGCTATCTTAAATAAACCAAAAAAAAAATATTTATATGAAAAAAAATTTAACAATAAAAAAAATATTATATAATATTTGTTTTTTTTTTAATTTTTTTAAATACTGAGAAAATGTTTTTTGTCCTCATTTCTTTTTCTTGTAAAGCTTCTGATTTTTCTAATCAAAAAAATTGTTTTTTAAACTTAGCTTTCTTGGGTCATAACTATCATAACTCTAATAATTTCTCTGCTTCGGCGAGCGTATGTTAAATTCTTTATTATTATTATTATTTTTATTTTTTGTTGATTTTGTTGTTGTTGATAGCGGTGAGAAGATTTAAGGTTGAAAGATGGAAACGATGAGGAGTATTTGAGGTTGATGGCATCATGGCATCTTCGTCACGATATTCAATCTCGTGGGCATCATAATTCTACAGAAAAAATCACCTACCTACCTTTAAATAACCTATCATCTCTACTTTGGATTCTAGATCACCTACATCTCTTTCTACATGGGCTGTTGGCATTATTGCTAAAATCTCTTCTTCAATTGATTGAAACAGAAATTACAAAATGGTAACATTTTCGTTCCGTGCAATCACGTCAATTATTTTCAAATATTTGCGCCACATATACTGTTCAAATACTGCAACCAATTGCAACGAAATAAACAAAATTAACCAATGAACAACGGATGAATTGGGTGAATGGGTCGCCCTTAAGTGCCATCTGGTGCCAGAACAGAAATAGATCCATTTTTAACGTTTTTAACACGGAGATTGTCCTCCTTCTATACACGGTCATTTACGTCATTTATACACGTTATACATTTCGTAGTTCGTAGATGTCAGTAGATTTTAAGAAGGGCCGTGGCGCCTGACCACCTGATTCACGGAATTTTTAGAAATGTCAAAATTGGTCAAACAACGTCGGAGGAAATAAACAATTAAACAGTTAATTGCCATTTATAATAACATAAAATATAGTAAAAATTAAAATAATGTAAAATCTTAAGAATATAAATATTTTGATAAGAATATATCAGTATTAAAACCAGTGAAAATGGATAAATTAACGCTGATATCAGGAACATTGTTTATGGCAGCTGATATTTTCGCTATAATAAGCCTCGCAATGCCTGATTGGATTATCACTGACATTGGAGGTTTGTTAACTAAAAAATAAAATTAATAAATTTGAATAACGTATTTATTTTAGGGGATACCCGACTTGGTTTAATGTGGACTTGCATGACATTATACAATCGCCCTCAAGTTTGTTTTACTCCGGATTTGCAACCCGAATGGCTTTTAGCTCTCGTATGCATTTTTGTCGGTTGTATTTGCATTACAACCACAATTATTTTGCTAGCATCTTCACATTGGGATAGGAACGTAATACCTTATGCAAGATGGGTCGGATTTACAGCCAGTAAGTATATTAAAAATTTGATATAAATTGTATTGTAATTGAAAATATATTCTAGTGGTACTGTTTTGTTTGGCTGCTGTTATATTCCCTATGGGATTTCACATGGAGGAAATTGGAGGTCAACCGTACCAATTACCTAATAGCCACCAAGTTGGCTTATCCTACATTTTGTTTGTCCTAGCACTATGGATTACGGTAATTTCGGAATTGTTTGCGGGTAAAGTATGTTTACCCCATTTTTAATTACGCATAATAAGTATTTATATACTTAATAATATGGATATTGATACGGTTAATGTATTATGATATTAAGTGGATTTGAATCTTACTGTTTTATATAGATGTTAATTTTTACTAATTTTATATATATTTAAACTTGTACATTACTATATTTTAAATAAAAATTGTATATATCTATAAATTGCTTAGTTGTAAGATTAACCTTAATCATTTATAATACTGTGTTCCATTCTGACATAAAACAAAAATCTGAAAATTGTATCATAATAACAATAGGCAAAACTTTGTACGATGACAGTTAGAGACGGTTTTTATTGATGCCTTGTTATACGAATAATTGTAGTATTTGTGGTCCAACGATTACAGTGGCAGTCTCTAATGCGAGAAGTCTATGGATCGAATCCTGCTATCGATTTTTTTTTAATTGTAAAATCGGTATTTTAAACTTACGGTCGTGAATATTTCACGGGAAGCTACTAGTTAGCAAATAATTGCCAAATTTGGTCTAGAGGTGATCAACATCAAGAGAGTACCGATGATAAAAATAAAGTAGGACAGCTGCCCTATTACTACCAAACATTTATTTGTAGATGATAAACAGTTGCTTTTTTTTTGCTTCAAATGCAACCGTTTTTATATCAAAAGCATTTTGATGAATTGAAATCGTTAAAAGTTCTTAAATTTTTTAGATGAAAATTTTACTTTACAAACCGCTTAATAAACTAAACTAAGATGTCTTTTAATTCGTTGATAAACAATTTATGACAAAAATCACTTTATTTCAATCACTTGTATTCATAGAATGAATGTGTGTCTATAAGTAAAATCATATGTTCTCGAACATTTAAGAGAGTTTAATTGTCGAATCTTCTAAAAACTTCCAAAATCGTGGGCTATCACTGAAAGGTTAAAAGGGTTTAAATGTCAACCGTCAGACTTTCCGTAGAACAACTGAGAATTTCAAATGGTCTATTCTTTTCCATCGCTGTTTTTTGTCCGTTACAATATATTAAAATAAAAAATAAATAAATAAGAATTAAAATACCTACGAAGATTGCTTTTGAAAGAAAACAGCTTGATGTATTGGAAGTACTGCCTAAATACTATCATTGACTTAATGAAATTGTATTTACAACGTAATACTTAATCAAATGGTAATACATTCATATATTTTAAAATTTTTACGAATTGATCAAATAGCCATTATTATTTAAAGAGATTTTCACTTTTCAGTGTTACTTTTTCCTTTATAAAATTTCTTAAGTTTTAGCTTCCTCCAAAATAAACGCATATTTTTAAACAATGATTTTTTTTAAGATCGGCAAAATGTTTATCTGTTCATTATATTCATTCTATAGTTAATATACAGAAAGAAAACGGTTATTATGAAACGGAAAGGGTTTAAATATTTTCTCGTAATGAAACAATTTCATTATAAAAGAAAATATCTGCTGCGAGGCGTCACAGTACTTTCATTTATGAAACTCACTGATGCTTAAAAAAACTATAAATACTTTATCACCATACATGTAAACAGAACTATATGCAAATTGCCTATATATATGTATATACGAATTACCAACATTCACCCCAGAACCGTTCTTATTCGAATTTTCCCAGGAAAAAGTTGTAGGCATCAATATGTCTAAGAACTACAGAAAGTTTAAAGATAATCGTTGGAGCCGTTTTCGAAAAACTTTGAAATGGTCAAAAACTTCTAGAATAATTAAGTGGAGCTTTCGGTTAACCGATTTCAACCAAAAGCTTCGCGGCACAACTATATATAATATAAAAGAAAAATTACAAGTTTGGTGTAATTCGGATAAAGCTTTCGATACGATATCGCTGTCACACAAAGACATTTTTAAAAACCCCTTTTTGCGAACTCAGGGGACCTAAACACATGTATTGCATATTATTTTCAAAGGATTGTCAAATTTTGTTTAGTTTAATTTTTCTTAAATTATATACTAACGGAAATAAACATACACATACCTAATACTAGTCTGTATATATATATAAAATATCACTTAAGCTTTGTTGAATTGCTTTTCTGAATAAAGTGTTCGTTTTATAACGAACTTTTAATATACTTTGTAAGAAACTTTCAAATATACAGTGGAAACTTGACTAACCAATCTTATTATTGTCGTTAGGCATTCCGATAATCGAAAATCCGGATAATCGAATGTTAGAAAACCTGTTTTTGCTAATATCATTACATAATGCTAGATGCTTATTCGGTGTTATATAAAAGTTCATTTTTCGGTTTCTTCATCGCTTTTCAATATTAACTTCTGTTTTCACTATCTAATTTGCAGGTGCACTTCAAAATTGAATCGATATTTTTTTTTAATATCACTTATCGTGGATGTACCTACACGATTCTTACCAGCTTATAACTTACAAATGGTTTTTTCTTTTTTTAATGAATCAATAATATTAAGTTTAATTTTTAAGCGATAACGAGAGGTAGCGCGAGGCGGGTTCAGCGCGTTCCCTGGAACCCAGCCCCGTGTTTTTTTTTGAACCCGGCCCCGTAAAAATTTACGCCGGCCCTAGTGATAACACCACTCTCTTACGATTTGGCATTTTTAAGAAGCTATGTGACTCCACACTGCATAGTAACCGTTAATGGCAACCCCTCGCTTACCGCTGAGGTTTTACGGCTGGGAAGGAACCAACTCAGAACAGTAACGGGGCTGGTAACCGAACACTGTGGACTGAGAAAACATTTGCAAACTATTGGGGTGTCGCAACAAGACCTCAGTTGCAGATTGTGTAGAGATGGGGAGGAAAACGCGATACCCATGTCATTTTTGACTGCAAAGCCCTCCCCAAGTGGCGACACCTGTATGGGATAAATGACGCCCAAACAGGCATAAATCGCGCAAGCTTAGTACAGGGACTGCTTTTGCTAAGCAGAATGCTGAACCTGGAATAAGAAAGGATCCTAGCACAACAGGGATACATGAGCAGAACAGGAGTACAAAAAGCCTAAGATTGCAGTTGGGGGGACGAACCCTAACCTGGCTTTCTGCTAACGAAAAAAAAAGGTTGGTAATCAACTAAAACTGACTACAACAATAACGAAATGCGGGGGACAGTGATGACAGTGATCGTGCGGAGGTGAACTGGGGAGGTGTAATGCCAGTTTCTAACTGTCCGTACATGCATGAATTCGACTTGTGCAAAGTTATTTGACCGCGGTTGATCGTCCGAATTCGTATAAGTGAGGGTCGGATAATAAAATAGTCTTACGTTAGTCTTACCGGTCTTACCTTTTAACTTAGTAGCCATCAGGGCCTGTAGCAAGGATTCAAGGATAAGGAGTAATTTAACTGGCAAGAGGTAGCAATCATTGATTCAATTTAAAAAAAAATTGAGTAGGAATATTTCTTAAATAAGAAATTTTATTTAGTTTTTAAAAGCTAAGAAATGTATGAACTGGTGATTCAATTAGATTTTAATTAAAGTACCACAGTATAATTTCCTATTAATCAAATTTCACCTTAAAGTGTTTTCGTTATAAAAATTTTCCATTTAAGTATTACACTTTATTTGAATTTAAAAGCACTTGACTTAATTTTCACCTTGATTGGCTTGCATTTCACGTGAAATCAAATCGAGTTAAACATTAATATTTTAATGTCAAAACTAAGTTAAGCATAGATTTTATAGATTTCACAATAGTTATTTCGGTTATTTCATATACAAGTCAAATATCAAACACAGGTCATCTTAAAAATATTCAACTACTTGACTTGATGGGTCCTTATTTACATTGCACGATATTTAAATGTAGGTACAATATACCTACGCTCCATGGTACCTACAAATTAATATTTAAGTTTTATCAGTTTTATATTTATTTTAAAATTCCCTCCTTCAAAACTAAACCGAATTAACGAATTAACTTGCATAATAATAATATTACAAATGCGCAGAAGCACCAACTGCATTCAGCGCCTCTCCCGCCCAACATTTTTCTTCGTAAACTGTCGTAAACATTCAAAAAGTAACGTTCAATTCGAAATATCGTTAATCGAAAGTGTCAGTGAGGCATTTAATACATAAAAGAGCTAAATTTTGTGAAAATTCATTAAAATTATAAAAAGTTCCTTTAGATGAACTTGATCTAACGTTTTATATTTAAAATGTTTCGAGCGTAAGTAATTATTTTGCGTCTTAGAATTATGTAAAAATCATTATATTTCTGCAAACAAGTAGTTTTTATATTTTTAAAAAACTTTTATTTAGTCAATTTATTTTTTTCTATGGAAAATTGATTGTTTATTCAACTTTAGGCCAAAATCTGCAGCCAAATCTGCATCGAAACCAAGAAGATGTGCCGGAGACCAAAACTTTGATCCAGTGCAAGTGTTCTGTCGTATTCGACCAACCACGTACGAAACATGCATGAAAGTGATATCTTCGTCGTTAATTTCTGTAACTATACCCGAAAATGTTCGTGGTTACGGCAAAGAAATGATTTTCGCCTTCCAACGAATTTTCCAAGCTGACTCGACCCAACAGAATGTTTTCGAAGTTATTGCCCAACCTTTGGTTGAAAATCTCTTTCATGGTAAAAACGGTTTACTATTTGCATACGGAGTCACCGGCAGTGGAAAGACTTTCACCATGTCCGGTGATCAACAAATCGCTGGAATAATGCCTCGTTGTATATCAATGATATTTAAAATGATTGAGGGACAGCAAGCTGATCGCTTCATTTTCAAACCAGATAAATTAAATGGTTTTGAAATTCAAAACGACCGAGATGCACATGCCGATAAAATGGAAGCTGATAAGAAACAACGTTTTGGTGGCTTGGAAAGATTTCCATCGATTGAAAGCAGCTTAGCATCAGTTTCGAGTTATGAAATACCCGACTGCAATCCACCAGCCGACAATTACATTTATTCAGTTTTTATTACTTACATTGAAATTTACAATAACGCAGTTTATGATTTATTGGAGGAGACAGGAAATAAACCGGTACAAAGCAAAATAATTCGTGAAGACGCTCAACATCAAATGTTCGTTCATGGAGTTACCGAAGTTGAAGTTAAAAGTCCTGCTGAAGCAATGCATCTTTTTTATATTGGAAAAAAACGTAAGCGAATGGGTCGTACTGAATTAAATCACGATTCAAGTCGTAGCCACTCCGTGTTTACAATTCGTTTAGTTCAAGCATTAAATCTATCGTCAAATATTTCACGATCAAAAATTCCAGTGGTAGTCAGCCAGTTATCTCTTGTTGATTTGGCAGGAAGCGAACGTTCAAGTCGAACAAAAAATACTGGATTGAGACTTAAAGAGGCTTCAAACATCAACAATTCCCTCCTTAACTTACGATTATGTCTCGATGTTTTACGAGAAAACCAAGAGAATAACACTAATAGAATAGTCCCATATCGTGATAGTAAAATTACACATTTATTCAAAAGTTTCTTTGAGAACAAAGGACAAATTCATATGGTTGTGTGTGTCAATCCAAATATTCAAGACTTCGAAGAAACAATTCAGGTAATGAAATTTGCCGAAACGACCCAAACGATTCAATTAGCTCGAGATAATCAAATCCCAGCGACACCACGTCGAATCAACGATCACAACAAAGAAGAAAGGAAAAATCCAAAAATCGATCCTCAGTATTTAGAGTTAAACGAGAAACTTTATTCGTTCGAACACTTTCCATTTAATTTCGCGATCGACCCCGAAAACGAAACAGATTCTTCAATCAATAACTGCATCAGCTTTTTGAAAAACCGCGTCCAACAGTACAAAGAAGCGTATGATGATTTCAAGGAGACAGAGGAAAGGTGGCGAACCCGATTTTTATATGTTGTCGCTAGAAATTCAACTCGTGCTATTCGAGAGGGCGAAACCAATATTAAATCAATGCAACAGCGTATTAATGATTTAGAAAAGCAAAGGAATGAGTATAAGGATATACTTACGGCCAAGAATGAAGAGATTGCAAACTATAAAATGGAATTAAAACGAAAAGAAATGCTCGTGCAGGAAAGAGATAAAGATTTGAGACGATTGGATGGAAAATTAACGCGAACTGCAAGACTGGAACAGGAATTTGAAAAGAAATTGAGAGAACAAGGCGCTGCTTTTAAGGTATGTTCTTTTTAAATATGACCCCTTTTAAAAGTGTTATTAAGTTATTGGATTTTAGCATCAAATCCAAGAAAAGGAGAATAAGCTACGTTTGGTTAAAAAAATTACTAGTGATGAAACTCCAATAGCTGCATCTTATAAACGAGTGAAAACCCATCAGCATCCACGTACTGTAACAAGTACTAGTGTCGAAAATTTACCAATTCCGACTATTAATACGATTCCGCCAACGCCTGTAAAAAGTGTAAGTATTCCCAAAAACCAAAACAAAAAAAAATGGTTGTCTATAAATAATTTTACGTGATAACGTCATGAAGAAACATTGATGAAAAATTGCATACTTTTATGAATTGATTTGAGTGTGGCGCTTTGAGTATTTGAAATCGCCCAACTTTATGCTTTTGTGTAACCATAAAGTAAGGCCAATAGAAGCTACATTTCGTGTCAATTATCCCAAAATCGAAATTTCAAGAGAAATCGATAAATTTTGACTTCAGCATGAGGCCTAAGCAAGCCATTTGCAAAATTCAAGGTATCAGTAGCTATGGGAACTTACATGGTCCAATTTGAACAACTCAATATTTTATATTTGCGAACACGTTTTCAATACTAAATTTCCATTGAGCGATAATTATTTCCATTTATTTTGCAATTCAAAGGAGACATATTTTATAAACATCACAAATAATACAAAATTTCAGGAATAAAACACAGAACACTCCATAAAATTAATGAAATTCCAACTATTACGATTCGAGCTTGAACTCAAGCAATATAGGAAATATAATTGGCAAAATAAACAATCCTTAGATACAACGTATTTTAAAGATGAGTAGATTTAAAAAATATTCTAAACATTTAAAATGCTCTAATAATGCAGGATAGGTATTCATAAAGATTTTCAACAAATACTGAAAACTTATAGATTTTTATAATAATAATTTTTATCTTGAGCCACCTATTGGCGCAGTGGCTAGAGCGGTAGTTCTCTCCACTTCATGCGTCAAGTGGTTCTGGGTTCGATTCCCATTGAATCCTAGACTTAAGATTCTAGACCAAAGAAATAATTGACCAACAGAAATTTTCTGTGTCTAGACAGTCGTGATATGACCTTAGCTGTTAAAACGACTTAAAACACCCAAAAAAAAAAAAAAAAAAAAATTTATCTTAAAACATGTAATTTTGTGTAAAACTTTGTGGTGTCAGAAAGTGCACATTCAGTCAAATAATGAAAATCGGGTAAACGAACAGTGACTACAATTTTTTTTGTTGGGGGCCCCGGCTCCAAACCCCCCGCAGGGGGACCCCCTGGAATTGTTGGATGAATTTATGAATTAACTTAAAATACATGACAGTTCCCATAGTTACGTCTTAATTGACAGATTTATCAAAATCATTTCCCATAAGAAAAATGCGTCTTGAAAACCGGTTTTATTGAAAACGAAGCGCAAATTACCACTCTTCATTTTCGTTTTCTTTTGACTTGTTTTATTAGGAACTTTCGTCAATTCTTGGCGCCACGCTAACCTTACTCTCCCCACTTTATTTTGTATAATACGATACAAAGAAGGAGTTAATTGAAAATTAACAATTTTTTCAAAATTAAAGAAATCCATTTATCTTATTAAGTAAATTGTAGAAAAAACACACAACACGTTGTCTAGGATTCAACAATTGCCTCTATATCACTTTTATCGCTTTCTTGCACAGGCTCAAACAGAACGTGACACTTTTTCATGCAGGCTACCCAGTGTTAATCAATTTATAAGACGTTATCACGTCAAAAAAAAAATCGTTTATGATATAAATCACTTTGATTGTTATTTTATTTTCAGCATGAAACCCCAACACCGCATAGACCCCCACATATAACACGTCGTCGTTCTAAATCTGAGTGTTGGTTAGAACATGTTGTCGGGATGCCCACAAAAATGGACACCGTTTTGCAACCAAATATAAAACGTACTAAAACTTTAACAAAATTGATCGATTCGAAAGATTTAACGAAATCAGTCACGAATTATTGTCTAATGTCCCAAGAGCGAGACACGGATGGAGAAATTGAAACTCGACTCATTAAAGGCGACGTGGTTCCCACAACTACTGGCGGAGCCCAAGTGATTTTCAACGATGTAGAAAAGTTGACAGTAGAAAGCCCCTTAAAGGGGCGCAAACGCTCCAACGAGCCATTAAGAACAGAAGAATTGATTGAACGGTGCTCTGTTGGTGTGGAGGGACATAAACGTTTTAAGCCTTAATTTAATATGAAAATATAAGATTTCAAAAATAAATTTTCTACCATCGCTTCATTTTTTTTTTTAAGTATTATTCAAATAAGCTAGTTGCGTTAACTAATAAATATATTTAAACATTTATTATAAGATTTTTAAAAAGCGTGTAAAAGAAATAAAAACAGGTTTTTATTACTTATATATTTATATTTTCAAATAAGTTAAATAAATAAAAATGGTTCTTTGGTTTTTAACGATAAAGTTTCAATTGATCTTCAACTTCTTCCATTGTACCTACTTTGAACTTCTCTTGCTGTTCTTTAAGTAATTTTAAAATGGCATTAAGCTGTTGTGCTTGTACTCTTAAAAAAAAATTAAAATCATTAGTCTTTTATGTAACTTTTTAAGTATAGAACATACTATGCCATACTCTTGCTCTTGTAGTATTTGTTCAGCTGTTAATTCTGCAGTTAGTTTTTCAACCAGGACCTGTTGTCGGGCTACTTTTATTTTACTGATATTGATCTCATTTTCGTTTTCAATTAAGTTGACCAGTTCAGCCTCTTGATTATCAGAAGACTAAAATAAAAATAGTAAAAAAAAAACTATTTATCACTAGGATGATAAAATCAAATTACTTTTGTGTTAAAATGCATATAAATACTTAAAAAAACTGATAAAAACGATATTATTAAACTCCAAATGTAGTAAATGGATACATTTTCGAAAAAAATAATAAAATTGTCGTCCCAGGCCATGTTATCAGGATAGTTATTCAGTAGAAATTTAAACTAGAATTTTTCAGGGTACATTTTGAAAATATAAAAGACCTAATACATTTTAACAACTGATATATATTTTGATATTCGTGATATTTTAAAATTGATATGCAAAATTATTATATGATTATTGACAAAGAAACAGTGAGAGGAAGAAAATTTAATAGAGGCGGAAAATTGAATTTAATATAATTTAAAGCTCAAGGAAACTACATTGAAATTTGCTGGCCAAAATGATTCGAAAATTAAGTTTGAATTTGATATATCAAAATGTTTTTAATGGATTTTAATTGTTAACAGTCTTTGTTATGAAACATTTTAGACTAGATGATTTTCCAATGGTGAAAATTGTTAAATTTTCCAATTTTCTGTTGACTTCCAGGCAGCCAAAACCACATCTAAGCCAAATAGACTATTTTATTAAGAATCATAGTTCTTTTTGGTTTGTAAAGAATGGTATGACTGAGTATGAATACATTTTCATTATTCAGGTTAACCAACGCTAGGATTTCAAACTTAGAGGTTTACCGGGGGTATTTCAAGTTGTAGTTGGGAGAAAAAATTTCTAAAGAGTTGGTGTCATTGATCTGCGCATAAATCAGTATTAATTTTGACTTATTGCGCATCGACAGAATCACATTCGTGAGGTGAACAGAAGTATTTGAGACGAAGCCATCTTGAAAATTAAGAAATACTTGTCAGAATTCTCGTTGGGCCGCAGGTATCTAAATAAAGTATTTATTTTCTGATTTATTTTTTTAGACTCACTATTTTAAATAATTATTGTTTGAACACACGTCAGTTTTATATTGTATTCAAATCAGGTATTGATTATTCACTATGATTACCTAACACTAGGTGCTTATTTAAACGATATTGTTTAAAAACTTAATATTTAAAAATTCTGTGCAAATTTTGACTGTAATGGTTTTGAAATGCCTAATATTAAAAACGTAAAATGATTGAAATATCAATTGCCTACATCTAAATTGAATATAAGATACTTATGTGGTCATAACTGCATAATGTTCTTCAGCAATCGATATTAGAAGACATCGAAATGAGTTTCCACAATAAGATTATTATAAACGGTTGTTTACACCTAGAAGTTCTCTACTTGTAGGTGTCTTCAACAGAGCACGATAGAAGAGAGCCACCATGGCATTTCCGAATCGCGCTCATACAGTTGCTGTGTGGGATAATCCGCCACCGCCTGGAGCTGAAGAATTTGCACCGGTGGCAGTCCATCAACCAACAAAGTACCAACCAATGGTTCCCGATATTGGGTGCTATTCAGGACCAAAAGAAATAAATATGTACACTACAAACTCTTCTAACGTTAATTACATTTCTAAAAACAATGATTACCATGCTCATGACAGGTTCAGCACAAACCGGAGTTCGAATATGCCAATGCACGACACACGAAATTGCAATCGCTCGAGGTCGCCGTCGCCACAGGCACGTTCATCGAAATCACGATATTCGAAAGAGCGGTTAACCAGCGAACGATATTCGCGAGATCGTTCAGAAAATCGACATAGTCGGTCTTCCCGACGTTCAGTTAGTCGAAATCGTCGACGCTCTCGAAGTTCATCACGCTATCATCGCAAGCGATCACGGAGTTCGTCACGGCGAAGGTACCGTCGTTCTCGAAGTACGTCACGGCCCCGGTATTCAAATCGTAGACACAGATCACGGTCTCGTTCTCCACAAACAAAATCACACACTCGACGAAGTCGTAATTTTTCACATTCTCGGTCCGCAAGCCGCTCATATTCACGATCTCCTAATCGTAAAGTAAAACGTAAAACTCGCTCTCCGTCATCATCCAGAGACAACAGTCCTTGCGAATCTCCATCAAGACTATCAGACAACTCCTCAGTTGTATCTGGAAATCAAAAATCCAACACCTTAACACATAAAGAATTTATTCAAAAGAAAGCTCAGGAATATGCAAGTAAACATCAAACAAGTACGTCTGATTCTTCCAACACGTTTAAAAATGATGGCAGTTTCTTAGAAATGTTCAAAAAACTGCAAGAGGACAAAGAGAAAAAGGTTGACGAGGACAAAGATACTGATAAACCCGAGAAAATATTGAATATTGTAGCTGCAGCATCGAGTTTACTTGATCCAACGAAACCTCCCGCAATTCCTATTGTTTGCAAAAGACGCGGAGGAAGAGTTTTAAAAACTGGAATTGTAGAAAAGAAATTACGGGTTGTTCAAGACGAACAACCGACTGATGCCTGGGCCGTATACATGAAAGAAGTGAAACGTTACAAAGAAGCTTGCTGTGATGTAGATTCAAAAACTCGACCATTAACTAAATAAATTTCACCTCATTTTGCACAGGATTATTAAATATGAATCGATAAATTCGATATATAATATCATTATTTAAATTTTGGTGAATAATCGTACTAGAATAAAATAATTAAGTTGAACATTTTGTTATTGGCTTATAAAACTGAGTGTAAATATTTTAAGTTTATATCAATGAAAAATAACACATAAGTAGGAAACAAAGAGTCGATTTCTTAAAAATAAATTTTATTCCAGTAAAAATGACTGTGCAGATCACAACAGCTCCTTTTGATCCACGTTTTCCAAACACAAATCAAACACGTTACTGTTTCCAAAGTTATTTGGATTTCCATCGTTGTCAAAAAGTCAAGGGTTCTGAATATCAACCATGCCAATACTTCAAGAATGTGTTTAAATCGATGTGTCCAAACGGTTGGATTGAAAAATGGGACACACAGAGAGACGAAGGAACGTTCCCAGGAAAAATTTAAATGTGTATTTAAATATAGGAAAAATATATGAACTAGCAGCCTAGATAATGTAAAGTTATATCGTTTAATAAAATATTTAAATATTTTATTATTTTTAATTAAAATATTTCCTGGTCAAACATTGATGTATTCAGTAATGTTTTCATTGATGTTAGAAAGAATAAATTTTAAAATTTAAAATCTTTTTTTATTATTTTTAAATGTTTAAAGATTCCTTGCAGAGATTGGAAATGTTGAACCATGATCGTAGTTTTTGCATAACTCATAAGTAATAATACAAAACACCATAAATCAACGTTACGTAATTTTGGCAAGGGGAGAGGTATGTTAGGTTATTTATGTTGATAGATGTTACAAAGGGAGAGAAGGTATCATTCGTGGTATATGCAAATCTCGTAATTCCACTACAAATTTAGAGCATATATAATAGTTATTACGTTTTCCAATAGTTACTAGGCTGCAAGTAGTGGTCAAATATTTCCTAAAATCTATATAAATGTGATGAGCAGATTAAGCAATGTTATCACTTGTTAACCGACTTCAAAAAAAAAGAGGAGGTTCTCAATTCGACTGTATTTTTTTTTTATGTTTGTTACTTCAGCATTTCCGACTGGGTAAAGCGATTTTGATGATTCTTTTTTTTTTTTTTGAAAGCTGGTGTTTTCCGAATGGTCCCATTTTAATTTGAAGGAAATCGTTCACTTCTAAGGGGTTGAAAACTAAGGGATGAAATACTAACTTCTTATTGGATAGCTCGATTTTGAAAATTATTTTTTATTTGAAAGCCAGTGCTTTCCGTGTGGTTCTATTTTAATTTGAAGAAAATCGTTCACTTCTAAGGGGTTTAAAACTAAGCGATGAAATACTAACTTCTTATTGGATAGCTCGATTTTGAAAATTCTTTTTTTATTGGAAAGCTAGTGCTTCTCGTGTGGTCCCATTTTAATTTGAGGAAAATCTTCCACTTATAAGTGGTTGGAAACTAAGGCATGAAATATTAACTTCTTATTGGATAGCTCGATTTTGACAATTATATTTTTATTTGAAAGCTGGTGCTTTCCGTGGGGTACAGTTTTAATGTGAGGGAAATCTTTCACTTCTAAGGGGTTGAAAACTAAGGAATGAAATACTAACTTCTTATTGGATAGCTCGATTTTGATAATTCTTTTTTTATTTGTAGAACACAATTTTAAATTAATCTCCTATCCATTTTTTATAAAAAAAAAAAACTCCACTCAAAAGGGGTTAAAAATTAGAGATGAAATAATATATTATAAATTTTTCCTGGCTAACCCGATTTTGATAATTTTGTTTCTATTACGTACAACCTTTAAATTGTTCACATTTCAATTTGAAGAAAAAAATCCACCCCCTAAGGATGAAAATAGGGGATGAAATAGTGACATTTAACTAAATCATCGAATTTTGATAATTTTTTTTTTCTTTTGGAAAGAGTAATCCACTTAGTTTTGTTATTACATTTAAAAGCAAAAAATGTAAACTCTTAAGGGCAAAAAGGGATAATGTAGTAACTTTTAATATTAAACAGCGCTGCCTCATATGAGCGGTGCGTTTAGAAGATTTAACCATTTTCAAGAAAATAAAATCAGTTATCAAACTGCAGATCACTAAAACGCGAGAAATAAATAAATATTATAAAAAAATGAAAAACCGACTTCAAAATAAATAAAAAATCTTAAGCAAGAAATGCACTAAAAAGTAACAAAATAATGGCGTATCCTAGCAGTATCTACAACTTACAAATGATTAGGATGATACAATGAACAACTATTGTTATTTTTGGAGTTGGTGTCAGCCAAGAAAATAAATATTAATGGTAATTTGTAAAAAGGTTTAGTTGGTTATTGGTATTTTGTAGTTTAAAGGTCGCTAGATATTGTTACAGTTCGAGTATATTGTTTAAAAGTTCATTTGAAAAATAATTTTCATAAGGTATTCTCGTTTTTTGCTAAGTACCAATATAGTCGTATTTCCTTGGCTGACACCAACTCCAAAAATAACAATAGTTGTACATTGTATCATCCTAATAATTTGTAAGTTGTAGATACTGCAAAGATACGCCATTATTTTGTTACTTTTTAGTGCATTTCTTGCTTAAGATTTTTTATTTATTTTAAAGTCGGTTTTTCATTTTTTTATAATATTTATTTATTTCAAAACGACTGCACATACTTAATAAGACGCTTGATTTCTAAAAAAACGTTAACGCAAGACAGATGTGCAATTTAAAGTATAATTAACGTTTTAATTTTGAAAAAGAAATTTAATTATGAATTCGTACTTATGAAAAAGAACTTTTAGTAATACATAAAATAGTTTCATGTTAAATAAATCAGCGAACCTTGGAATTATTTTAATATTACATACATATATATATATATATATAGGCTAAATAGGTAATTGAATGAATTCGTCGGTTTCTTGGGTATATAACGAGATGCGCGGCGGACAAAGCTACTTTTTCTATTTTCTCTTCTAAAGCGTCTAAATTGAAGTCTCAGTTATAAAAAGCCAGGAAATACTTTAACATTTTTTTTATACTTTCAACAATGAACGCGCTTAATATTACACGTCATATTACATATACACCAATACCTCACTATGCGTCGTGATTACGTTCCAAAAAAAAAAACGACGCAAAGTGAATTATGATTTTCCATAGAAAATATTTTACATACATACAAAAAAAATAACGCAACTTCAAAAGCCTAACGATGCACAGTGAAAATTAGTACTAATTTAGCAGCGACGCAACTTCGAAACAAACGCAAAACGAAACGACGCAATGCGAAGTATGGGTGTATATAAAATATGTATTGGTTTTTCTTTTGTGAATTACATTATTAGAACCATCAGTACATCAAAAAAGGCTTTTTAAAGTGAAACTTTTTATACATCGACTCAAATTTTTTGGCCTGTCTTTAGCATGTCGCCTGTTACATTCTCGGCAGGGAATCGGCAAATGTACGGCAGAGCTCGTATACACATTGTTAGCTATATACTCTGTCGTTTTATCAGAGTTGTTGCGCGAGTTATTACTGAATGGCTATTTTTCTCTCCATGATAACGTTTTATTATATTACAAGTTGTCATTAATTCTCAATCATATTTGTATTGGTATATGTGTGTCTTGATCAGTGTATTGATATAAATGTTGTTGTTCACTTGATCATGATAGACAAAGATATAGCTAGTGAGAATAGTGCGAAAATATCCGACGGTGAATTAAATTTACGTCGTAAGAGAAAGGCTGACGACAGAGTTCGTGCTTATAGAGACAGGAAAAAGGTTCCTGGTGAGTTTATTTAATTTTTATAGTGAATTTATTAGAATTATTATAACTTTTTTGCTGGTGCATAATATGTTTATGTATGTCGGAGCGATTATTGTTTAGTGTGATGTTTGTGTTAGTGTGTAGCCCTTTCGTCCAGAAACAATTTCTTCGCCACAACAAACTTTATTTAACAATGATTGAACATGATAGTCTTGAAGTAACATTAAAATAAATAAACACAGGCAGATGATCGATTTAACAATAATCAACAAATTCAATAATGAAAATAACATTTGAGTATTAACATCAACAATGGAAATTCAAAATTAGTTGCAACGGCGCGCGATAAGTGAGACGGCGAATTCGTGCCATATCCCTTTCTTTCTATTCTATTTTCATACCCTAAATCGAATAATTTTCCGAAAATTTTCAGTTAATTAAGTGCCTAAAATCCGAAAAAAAAGTTTCACTTGCATCGTGGTCACGTAAAACCACACAATAATTTTTTTTATATTGTTTTTGATATTTGGAGCTATATGTTACTTTACAATATTATCATATTATCTTCAAAATATTTTTGATCAATGTTTACTTGCTATAAAAAATTCAATAAAACGTCGAGAGTTTATTTTACATTGAGCGATGCGAGCAGGTAACAGCTATATCATGTAAAATAATATATCATCTTATTTCCTCAAATGATTTAATGTTTTTTTTATAATAGAGAGCATAGTTGTAATTGATTTTAAACGCATTAAAAATAATATAAACGATAAAATCAATATAATTTAAAAACTGGCATTGCTAGTAAATATCACAACCTTTGTATAAAATAGTGAGGATAGTGAGAATCTAAGGAATAAATAGCTACTACGCATGATTTTTATATTGTCAATTCCGAATTTTACTAACGAATCTTTCAAACTATTTTCAAATGGTTCAAATGTTTCAAACCTTTTAAATCAGTTTTCAAAGGTGTTTAATTTATTAGCCTTGTTAGTAAATTGTATTTTAAAAGTTTAAAACCATGTCAGTGTTGGAAAGTGAAACATTCGAAAATTGTATAAATTGCCTCTTGAACGAAATTCAAAAAGGCAATTTAAAACAAGATCAAATCGACGAAATGTATTTCTTAATGCATAAACTAGAAACGTCACAAAAGAAGTTGTTTGAAAACAAAATTACATTAAGTGCAACTCGTGAAGTTTTAAACAAAAATAAATTGCCAAAAGATGTAATCGATTTCGTATCCGATTCAATTGACATGATAGAAATAAAGGAAAATAAAAACTGTAATTTGCTTGAGATTTCAAAAAACACAAAACCAATTTCTTTCTTCGAAATAGAACTGTTTCAAAATGAAGCGCAAAATCAAATAGCAGAAACGCACAAGAAAATTTTCAAACATTTGAAATGCTACAGTTCTTCAGACATCAGCACATTTTTACAATCAATTTGTTCTGATGATAATTTCAACAGTTTTCTCCAACTCAAGGAAAAGTTTCATAGTTCGGTTGAGAATTATTTGAAAGAGTTGAGCAAAAGTACGGCAAATCTAAAAGTTTTACTCGATTGTAAAAATCGAGGTATACTTAATGAAAATAATCAAATTAAAAATTTAAAGACTCGAGTGGATATTAACTGTGCTAAAACTAAGTAAGTATTTTTTAAAAAGTATTCAAGCTTTGTATGTATATATGTAAATTTTTTTTAGGATTATGAGTGAACAACTTCGTGATCAAATCTTCAAACGAGATGCAGAAATGGAAGCAGCAATAACCATAGTAAGAAACGACATTGAAAATGAAACTGCTCATTTAAATGCTTTACTTTTAAAGCGCGAATAAAATATTACATTTCAACTTAAATTAGCCCATGTTATTTTTTATGAGAAACAAGTTGGATTTTAATGTACTATTAACTTAATTACAACTATATTAAAATAAAAATTTTGAAAATTTATTTTTCGGTTCAAAATATTTATAACCACCAAATTGAACTCATTGATAATCTGAAAACCAGCCCCCTACAACTCCATGTTACAAAAATGTGACCATTTTGACTGCATTTGCAGACATCGCCAGTAAAACTAGTTGAAAACGAGTTAAACGAAGACTTTTATGAAGGTCGGAGGTTAGAAATAATTTTTTTTTTAAAAGTCAGGAAAATTATTTATTTTGTGTTCATTATTATTGTTATTATATGAGAATAATTATGATAAGTATTTGAGACGTTTAAGTGACAGGGAGGCAGAGGCAGGCAGGGTGCTGTTTGAGACGCATGACTCATATAACAACACAAATAGATGCAAATGGATGCAAATATTAACAGCTGTTTTACAACTAGCTACCAGCGCCACCCAAAGGGCCCAAATGTACTAAGATTTGCGTAACAATTGGTCACTTTTTTAGCCTTTCTCGTATTTAAGTCACGGGAGGGACACTCCGTGTTAAACTGCGGTGCTTTTTTTTGCTATTAGTAAGGCGGTTCATTCATAGGGGCGCTAGTGTCGGCAATTTTTAACCAGGCGCACGTAATTTGAATTTTATTTTATTTATTCATTTTTATTACTTATATTTAAATTTAAAATAATTAATTCGTTTATTACATGTTAAATATTTTATTTAAAAAATATAAATACACCTAATTCATAAGAAATAATAACAATTAAATTGCTACAACAAAGTTATTAATATAAAATGATAAATTTAGTTAGAGGGGCAATGGATCGGGATTTTACAATGAATGCATGAATGTAAATATTATAAGAAAATTATTACTACTTTTCTCCAGTTTCGCAGCAGTTGTTATCGAAGTATTGAGTTTGGTGATGAAAATTACGTCTGTATTCCATTCATATTCTTGGTTATCACGAAATCTGGGAATATAAAATTACTTAACCAACTTAGAAAAATAATTTAGTAAGATAAAATATTTTTTACTTAACTTATGAGAAGTTTGTCAATCATCCTTTTTTTCGTGATTATGCTCCTTGAAATAAATTTAAACAAATACATAGTTTGTTTCCGATGACTTTACTTCACAGAATCAACATTTTTTTCTTAAAATGAAATACCAACGCGTGCATTTTATGGAAGGACTTGACAGAAGTGTAAAATAAAAACGAATTTTTTTTGATCATCGCCAATTCTCGGTATCAATCGGGAAGTTCGGAACAATTTATTTGAAGAAATATTATCTACCTAACCGACTGAATATTGTTTCGCCATCTGTGTTTGACCCGCCTTACTAAAATTCAGGGGCACCTGACGTCTCGTAAAAGTGTCCCTCCCATGATTTAAGTGATAGGGGGCTGCTGAAAACAATGCGCATGACTTTGACACTTCAAGATTTGCGGTGAATTGTGATTGAAACGAAAAGTTTTACAGAAATCTGAAAAATGAGCGTTAAATTAAATATATATGATTTAAAAACTGTTTGTCGATTATGTTTGAAATTTGATAAAAACTCGATACCTATCGACATAGACGTATGGAATCAATTATTTCATTGCTTTAGTATATTGGTAAGTTGTTTTACAGGTTAAATATGCATAGTCCTTGGCCATTGAATTAGGACCTCTTAGAAATTATTTGAAATTTGTCATAAACTTTGTTATAAAAGAAAAGTAAGAAAATTAAAACTTTTTCAAATGTTTACCTAATGTTTATTTTTTAAATTGCCTATTAAATAAATTTGTTTTTACTAAAATACTACATAAAACCATCCTGAACTACCCTTATTTAAAAAAATATATTAGGCATTTTGATTCTTGTAAATCTTTGATTTTTGAACACTAGATTTCTATACGTAAAACAGTACCACTACAGACTGATTGAAGAAACAGCTTTAAGCTACCTTAAAGGAGGTATTGAATCACGTCGAATTGTCGAGTTTTCACGGAAGTACATGTTTTGAGGTCCCCTGAGTCCGAAAAAGTCGTTCTTAGAAGACTATGTGTGACGGGCATCGTATCAAAAGCTTTATCCGAAATTTATCATACTTGATATTTAGTTTCATATTTCATCTCGTTGTGCCGCGAAGTTTGTGTTTGAAATCGGCTAGCACTTTTTTATTCTAGGGATTTATAGATTTTTTCAAATTTATTCGAAAACGGCTCCAGCGATTTTCTTAAAACTTGCTGTGGTTAAGTAAACTTATCAAAGCCTTATTAACTAGTAACTACTAACTTTTAATTAAAACTATTTTTGGAAATTTTAAAATAAAGAAGGCTCTAGGCAAGAGGATGAGAGTAAGAAATAAAATCATAACTCAATTTATGCTATTAGCGAAGTCTATCGGTGATAATTATGGAACGTTTCGCTTATATTTTTTTTATTATAATATTATATTAACTACTAGTCGGTTTCATGTAAAAGAAAGTACTGTGACGCGTCGCAGCAGATTTTTTAAAAATTTTGCTATGATTTAATAGAATATCTCGTAAATGGCTTGTTAAATCTTTGTGAAAAAGGAATTTTTTAAATTTAAACTAAAGTACATTGCTACAATTCGAGTTCAAAATAAGCTACGTTGTCTAAAAGTTGAGTAGGAGTTTTTCAAATTTCGCAAAAATTCATGGAATAGATTTTTTTAAAAGATTTTGTTATATATTCCATAAATTATGATGTTTACAACAAACTTCATTAGAAACAATTTTACAGATGAGTTAATTTTCTATAAAAAAAGCGAACTAGGTTGTTACCACGGTCAGTATTTTAATATTTAAAGCACTGAACGTAGCCGGTCAAAAAAAAAAAAATGTTAAACTATCTAACAGCGAGTGTCAATTCTCATTTCTTGTTAACCAACTAAAAATTTAAATATCTTATACTTTCATACACAGATTCAATTAGGGGGATAGGGTGTCTTTTACTTCAATATCCTTAGTCCTTACCCATTACGCTTGCTGCAAATTTGCAGCCAATTTCAATTGAATCCATTTTATGGATTCTAGTTTATTCCCGTCTTGTATAGTCATGGATCGTTATTTTCTGACGGATTTATTAAACTATTCGGCTTAGAAAAAAAAGATTTAAATTTTTTAGAATTTATAATTCTACATAACATACAGATTGAAGTTTCGAAGAATTGAAAAAAATATGTGCGCGATCCTAATCCATCAACCAGGGACTGTATGTTAGATCAGGAACTATATAATATTAACAAGCTAAATTTAATTTTTTTTCAGCTTTCAGACAAGCCAAACTACCCTAATAAGATTTGTGTTAAGTGTTTTAACCAATTAAATAGCTCTACACGTTTTAAAAAGCAATGTGAAAGTTCCGAGAAAAATTTAAATAAAATACTAAGCCAAGTTTCAACTAAACCAATAATTATTGAACCGGAGATTGTTGAACAAAATGATCAAAATAGTAGAAATCAAAACGAGATAGTAAATAAAAATTATAATAAGGATACGCTATCTGATGAGACTATGAGTCTTAAAAAACAATGCGCAAATAACATTAACGAAAAATTAAGCGAATTTGCGACTAAGCCGATAATTGTTCAATCTGAGATACTTGAAGAAGAGATTCAGAATGAAACGAAGGAAACAATAGATAAGGAAATCATTCAACAAGCCAGTGAGTTAACGGAGTTAACTTTACAATCATATCAATGCGATAAATGCTATGACATATTTGAATCAATTGAGAAATTTTCAAATCATATGGAAACGAATCATTCATATCTACCAAAAAATAAGGAAGGGAATGATATAAATACATCTACACATAACATAAACCAGCTAACTTCAAAAAAGCGCAGACAGAATGTGAATATGGAGAAGCGTCCGTGTCACTTGTGTAATAAATTAGTAACAAATATAAAGACTCACTTAAAATTTTGTCATCAAAAGCAAAACGTCCTCCATCACAAGTGTAAGCATTGTGTTAAAATATTTGGGGCTAGGAAATTTCTTGAAGCTCACATGCGTAATGCTCATATAGCTGATCTACTCAAGCTTTGCAGTGCGTGTGGTGAAACTTTTTCTGATATTCATTCATTAAATATTCATATGATGGATGTTCATAGTTTCACACCGAAAACCTATATTTGTGATATATGTGAAAAGACATTTAAACGCAAAGGATTATATGATTATCATTTACGAATGCATGATTTAAGCTTAATGTGTAATTTTTGTTCTAAGAGATTTTTAAGTAAGTCGTTGTTGAAAGCTCATGTTCAAATTCATACAGGAACTTGATATTGTGGAAACCAAATATAACAGTATTGAAGGTCCACACGACTACATAAGTAAGGGCGCTATATTCGATAGTCGGTAAAAGCAATACATTTAGGTGCTGTACATCCGGTGTATGCATAACATGAGTTTAAAAACTATAATACATGCCTACGTTCATAAATATTTAATTTACATATTATTTATATTTTATCTCTCAAACCTATATTGAGTTTCTCACTAAGGGTTCATTTATTCGTTGGAAATTTCACTAAACGTTTAACCCTTTGAGCTCCTTTTTTTTAAATACCTACTACTAACTCTTTAATTAATTTACAAAAAAGGCATAAAAAGTTGAACAAAAATTTGTAAAATAGGTGTGTGATTTTTTTAAAATGTGATTTGTTTAACGCCGCATCAATTTCTAGGTTATTAATGATATACTTTTTATTGCTATTACTATTACTTTTGAAAAAAATACATTTGATAATTTAATTCTTTTTTAAACTGCGTTACTATAATGTCGAGTCTGTCTCGACATAGGAGTTAGTGTAAGATATGTAATGTCGAGCCACACTCGACAAAGGAGTGGTAAGGGTTAATAAACCAAATAACTTTATATATTTTAACTCGTGGACAAAGCATTTTATCGAAAGAATCACTTTTTAAATTGCTCGTAGCACTATTACTCGTTTTCACTGACTGGCTTACTCAGAATGAATCCATTCGACTCACCGTGCGTCCTTATACTATAGTCGCTTAGGCAAATAGTTATACACTCTAGCACTCTCTAGAGAGTTCCTTGCCGAACCTAGTATAAACTTTTAAAACTGTTTGGATGTTGAATATGATTGAATAAAAGAACGGGATCAAATGCCTATCATTTAAACTTCAATAGAACAATATAGAATGTTCTCTCTATGCTATCGCTGGATGAATAGTATAATAATATTGATATTGTAACGTTTTTACGAGTTCGAGGGTTTGTGTTTAATGACAAAGAATTTATTTTTTACAATTGTTTATTGATTTATCTTACACTATTGTCACCTATAACACGTTAACAATTAGTTGGTTCACTGTTTAACTAGCCAGTTTTCACAGTCACTTATTCATTAATTGCCACTCACTATTGCACTGTTACACTTTATTTACAATGTTCCCAATTTATTTAATACTGTTCACTTTCACTATTTATTTTAACACTCGTCGAAGATTTATTTCATACTGATCACTTTCACGATTTATTTTAAGACTGTTCACGTGCACTATTTATGTCAAGACTGACTCGGCTATGTTTGGCTGGGGCTTATATAGGATTTCGAAATCCTTCTCGAATATTCGGTTTTATTATTCCTTGGTAGAAATTTCCATTCTTTTGTTTAATCCTTCGTGCCCGGTGGTCTAAAAAACAAAACTCTTAGAGAAAGAATATTCTGGAATTCCTGGAATTTCATAAGATTTCTCCTCATCCTGTGATAACGGTGCTTCTTCTTTGACTGGTGGTTGGTTCGGCCCACCCACGGCTGAGAGCAGGTGACCCCCCAGAGTCATAAAATGGTGGCACCCCCTTGAACACGTAGCGGCACATTCTTAGACTTGTGACAATATTTTGAAATATTTAAGTACTATTTTCTTAGTATCTATATTAATAACAACTTAAATAACGTGAAATGACTTTCTATCGTGACAGAAAAATAAAATTAAAAAGTCGAGAAAATTTAAGAAACAATTGTTTGATGAACTGCGAACGTCACGTTTTCTTAGACCCGCAACGCCCGCACCCTTGCTACACTAAGCGATACGCCTCCGCCCTGGTATGTGAACGTATTTAATGAACGGCCCCTAATACGAAATAATACTGTGGTCAGAACAAAATACAATGGAAAACTTTTATACGAAACCACTTAAAAATATATCAATATAAATATTCTATATATGAACTGAAACAAAAATTTAATGTATTTTAAAAAAATCTACATTAAGTACAGTATCCTATCATTGATAGGGTAGAATAAGATTGAAAATAATGTATTGTTTAACTTTAAAAAGAATTATGGTTCGTCCGGTCGTTATAACTGATGTATTTCGAAAAAGTTTCCGCTTTACGCAATATACAGCTTGATCGGCTTTACCAAATGTTGTTATAGGCGGTTTGTTTACATAAGTGATTATATCGAGTTCGGCCAGGACCTAGTCAGTTAGTCGTAATCGTCGTAATAACCAATCCGTCGTTGTAAATGATGTCGGTATATGCGATTTCTACAGTATGTTTTTTCATTTTTTTTAATTCTAAAGTTTTTATTAGGTATGTTTTTAATTTTTACCATTATATATGGTAAACATTACCATATTATGGTACCGTTATTATATTATATTTTGGGAGACCCTCACACAGACAAACCCTACTGTTTTTTTTCTTTGGTCGGATTGGGAAAAAACATTTTACGGACCAAATGAAATAAATAAAACCAAAAAGAAAAGCAAAAAATGTATAAGAGAAACTGAATATTATTGTATTTGTGAATAATTGTAAATAAATTACCTGAAAAATTATTTCCCAGTCACATAAATAATTTATTACGTGGATCAAACATTTTTTTTTTTTTTGAGTCGAGGGAAACCGTCAAAAGACACCACCAAATGTAATTTGAAGTCGTTGGTAGTGTGAGATTCCTACCTACTTACTAAAACCTTCATCTTTATTGTGTCTGGTACTCTGGTGCCATGGAATCGCGTTAGCATTTCTTCATGGCACCAGTACTTCTCCAGCCTCCCTACGTTATGGAGGAATCTCCTGATCCAGCCTTTTCATAGAATAAACGTTCGTTTTATGAAGAACTTAGTTTCTTCGTAAAATTGCGACAAACAAAAGCCTGCGATATATGCATTGCAATTGTGATATTCATAAACGGCGTGACCGGCCATTAGAAGTTTTCGAACACCTGAAATGATATAAATCTAAAAATTGGGATGATTGCCTAACTGGATTGGAGATACCTTTCTAAATTAATTTTAGTCCTCTGACATTTCCGGTTATACCGGAAGTCGACACTAAAAGCGTTATTTCAAATGGCATTCCCTATTTTTTTTACATAACTCGATTAATTTAAAAATCCAATAGTCGATCACGCTGGGGTACGCTATACAGAAAGTTAGTATCAAAGACTTCATTCGGGTAGCAAAAAAAAAACGAATATTATTTTTATATTTTAATATTACAATTAAATAAAAAATTATACATTTTAAATAAATTAATAATTATACTTAAATACAACAATTTTTTGTTCTACTTTTAAATAAAATACATAAAATAATTATATTTATAAATAAACTCATTCCCATTACTAATCAATTTATATGCATATTTTAAAATAAAAAATTTAAAAAAAACTAAATTCTTATTTTATTCTTCAGTAACGAAAATTCCTCGTTCACTCCAAATCACCTATGATTGTTTAAGATAATTAGATCTTTGTAAATATTTTATATTTTTGTATCAGTTTACTGACCAAGTTTTCTTTCAATTTCATTCATGCATGGTTTTACTAGATCTAAAACTTCATAACGAATCGCTGTGCCTGCCATTAAGTTGTAAGCGTTTTTAAGAAGACTTTTTGCATTCTCACGGCCCATAATTTTAATCTATTTGCAAAGAAAATTTAACGTTTTTCAAGGAGAGATTTAGGAATTCAGAAAAAAATAGTTTGTAAAATTTACCGGAATTGTATACGTGGTCAAATCTGGCATATCTTCCTTGCAATGTCTTTTCGACGTCGTTAAAGGAACACCGATTACTTTTCGTCGTTTTTTTGAACCATAGTTGTATTCTTGCTCCTCTTTGTCTTTATCACGTCTTGGACAACTACAAATTCGAACGCCATGTTTGCGACGACCCAATATTTCTCCACTGAAATATTTAAATTTAATAACTAATTGAATATAGAAGATGATGATGAAGTACTTACTTGGCACTTTCTAGGGTATAAACCACTTCAAGTGGTTTACGATTCATACCCGATGGACACGAGTTTTTACACATAAATCGAAAGGTGAGACGAACCGAGTCAGTTCCAGCTTGAGGTTGTCCCAAAGGAGCCCGCACACTCAATCGTCCATCGAAACTATTCATGTATCTCGTTAGGTTGTGATCGCATCTAATTACGTGCTGATGCATAAAATCAGGACAATCTAAAATAATAATTATCACCATTTAGTTAAAATTAGCTCCTTACAGGTTTTTTTTTATTTGACCTTTGTTGGATATATCTGTGCTTAAAGAATGGCTTACACAACGTAGTACAGTTTCTTGTGAGTGTTGCGGAGACGCGTAGAGAGGCGTTGCTCGAATATACAAATCGGGAATTGGAGGATTCCATTTAAAGTCGACAGGTAAAATATTTCCCATGTTAATGAAAACTTTATTTAGAAGCTGCGAATACTAAAATTTTGCTATTATCTAATACTAATATATATGAATATTTTTTTGTTAAAAATCATACCATCCAAGTATGTTTTGATGTTTGGTTGTGGTTCAGCTTTAATTCAAAATTGTATTGGCCTGCGAATTCTTCGTTTGTTGGAATCAAATTAACGGTCCGATTCATAACATCCATGTTTGGATCGTTTGGAATTTCGTTGTCAAGCACTACGTTTCGCGAATATTCAGAGGAATGTGGCTCAGTCAAGTTACTCATCTCCGACGCTATGATGAAGTCTTTCGTGTCTTCGTAGTTCACTTGTTCCATGGCAAATAAATTTAACTTTTACAAATTTTAATGAAAATCTCAATTAGGTAGGTACTTAATTATTATGAAATTAAAAATAAAATAAAAAACAAGTTTTCCAGTAAATGTTACAAACAAAAACATGATTTCAATTGAAACATTTCAAGGTTGCAAACGCAAATTGAGAATTGAATCTATTTTGCTACTGTTATTTCAACATATAATTTTATATAATATTTAGCATTAACATAACGAAAATTAAATCAAAATATCTATACAATGTATACAATTTAATAAATTTCATAAGACCTCTTTTTTTTATTTATTTTTACAATATGCTACTATTACATCCCATGGACGCAAGAATAAGAATAAAAACTAACAGCATAGATCTAGATATTGACACAACACAAATCTGCCTATGCTGTAAACAACTCAAAAATGAATCCTTAAAGCACTTATTCATGGACTGTATGGCATACGAGGATGCAAGAAATAAATTCTTGGGCGAGTGTGACTTCCCCGAGGTGCTATATGTTTTCAATATATAGCCTCGATGCCTTTAATCTGCATAACTACTTGATAGAACTTTATAAAACAAAAGCCTTCATATTATCTCAATGATACCACTGTAGAATAGCCTAGAGAACCGCTTAAACTCAGAATGATGCCAAGAGGATATTGTTGAAAATTTAAACTGGCAATAAACTAATCATTAATTGCTCCATGGGGTAACCCGTACCTTTTCCCTTATGTTCCTTTTCCTTATACTATTTTAATACCATTATTGCGTTCTCCCACACGATCTTAACTGGAGACACCTTGCTTTACCAAAAAGTTATCCAAATTTTAAATCATTAAAGCGATTAAAAACTAAATTAATTGAACTTGTTTTATTTTTTCTTTTCAGACTATAAATGACCACGAATTTAGGAATATTAACAACATTATTTAGTTCTTTTGGTTTTTATATTTTTGATTATATTTTTATCTAGGAACTAATGGTCATCAAACATGCCCGTTTAAACACTTCTGAACATTTTCACAAAAAAAAATAATTCAAATTCAACTGTTTCAAATTACCCGGCGTTCTCAAAACCAGACGGTCTCCTACGTACTAGAAATAGACATAATATATTATTATATTATAAGAACAACCCCAACAACCCTATTGTTATAAAAAATGTACTGCGGTTGCTTTGAATTTTGATTATTTTGTTTGAACTTGATTAGCTTCCGGTTTATATAATATTTGAACAATTAAGCCAGTAACGTTTAATTTCTGGAATAAATGAATGGTGAAAAATTAAAGTGTAGGTACGATCGGTACTAATAGCAATACATAATTTGAAAACAGCTTTAAGTTCATTTTTTTCTTTATAGAGTTATAAAAACCAGGGGCAACCATGGCTTATTTTTACAGAATCAAGTTTTGTAAAACTAAATGTAAATTGTAATCATAAACTACAAATAATAGAAAAAGTAATAATTAATCCTTTATATAACTTCCCTTTCTTGGCGTCCGTGCAGAATGGGATGTCGCCGATGTCGCTATGACAACTTATTAATCTACATATTTCATGCATTTAATGTTCACATAGAACTTTTTACTGATCAATAATATCGATACCATTGATTACGATACTATCAATACCACCAATACTAACATGACCAACATTAAATAAACATCAATTAAATTTAAAAAAGTAAAACTTGTTGAACAAGATAAAATAAGTAGGTATAATGAAAATTTAAAAATGTATGCTTTTTATCAATGGCTTTTTATCCTAATTAGGGTAAAAAGCTGATTGTTTAAGGGGTTTAAGGCGTTTAAGGTAAACAATCACAGATGATCGCAAAAATCGCACACAATCGCACATTTGAAAAATAGCGCAGATACAAATGTTTTATTACAGATTTCTGCTTTTTCTACTAAACTGTCAAAATCAGTTTACTCGATGAGTAAAAAATCTAACCTTAGCATGTGGAAAACGTATAATTAAAAATTAATCTAGCTTAAGCTAAACTTAAGTCTTAAAAATTAGTTTATACGATTTTTACCCAGGTTTCTTATTATTTATTCATAAAATCATAAAAATGGGGCGTCGTTCCATAAATACCACTAAGAGTGGTAAATTTATGAACCCCACAGACCAAGCCAGTAAGTTTATTTAGCCGATTTTCAAATACATTTTTTTATTTTCATTAATTTTCACAGGAAAAGAAGCTCGGAAAAAAGAGTTAAAGAAAAATAAGAAACAGAGGCAGTTGGTTCGAGCTGCTGTGCTCAAAGGCAAAGATCCCTTGCAACTAATCGAGGAGATGGAAAAAATTGACCAAATGGGTAAAAAGTTTTTATTTTATAGCCTTTTTTGAAAAGTTTTTTATTTTAATGTGTTTTCTAGAATATAATGTACTACAGCCTTCACCTCTCAATGAGAAAGTCTTAAAAGAAAAACGCCGAAAGCTAAAAGAGACTCTTGATCGAGTGTTGAAGATGTATGTAAGTATCAATATAGAAGCCTGGCGTTACCTTCAGTAGATGTAACATTATTTATGATGTAAGAAATTTACAGTTAAAGAAAACTACACAAGAATCATATTTAATAAAAAATAGACTAAAAACAAGATAAATTAAAATAATTTATATTAGAAGAACTACTAAATCAAGATTCCTATAAAACATTTTCGCTGTTACATATATACGATATATACCATAGTAAAAAATATGGGTTTCTTGAATTTTTACATAGTTCAACATTTCCCATCTGAGTATTTTTTTTTAAATTGTTAGTTCAGAAAAATTAGTCTTCTCTCAAAGCAAATATCTAATCTTAGCAGATTGTAACTTTATTTGTACTAGGCAGTATCGAAAAATCAAGATCGTACCGAAAACCGTTTTCCAGTTTTAATTTTGTTTCAGTGTCCCTAGTTTTTATATGAATTTTGAAGTATTTCAAATTATAATGAAATATTTATTTCAGAATAAAGATGATCCAGATAAATGGGTGGAACTACGACGTGCAAGAGTTGACTATGAAAAAAGACGAGGCCAGCTAATACATTTCTATGAAAGTGTTAAACATGCACAACAAGTTCAAGTTGATGATATTCCTTTACCAGCTGTATCAGAGAATATGTACCCTCCCAATCAACTTCATTTCCCAAGCCTGCCATCCCAAATTCCCTTACCAATGGATTTAAACGTTCCCCTACCACCTCCAACGGTTATACAACCTGTCGGAATATTAAAGAAATCATCTTTATTTAGGGTATAATATATCAAGTTATATATTTTTTTCTTTGTACTACATTAATTTTTTAGGGGGAGAAAAAAGCTCCTGGTGTACCGCCTGGTCCACCTCCTGATTTATTAGAATATAGTGATGATGATGATAGTGAACCAATGCTAGAAGCCAGTGAAGTCAAAGCCCCGCCGACCAAATCAATTCGTTTTGCTGATAACGTTCCAGAATCTAATTCCGAAAAAGCAGAAACTGCGAGTTCAGCACCGAAACCCACATCGTTACAACAGAGAATGCTTGCGATATCTGGACAAAATATCGATGATTTCATGAAAGAAATGGAGGTTGTTCATAAAAAACGCGAAATGGATCGGGCAGCTGATATTTCCGCTCGACTCTCAAACTTAGATAAGGATAAAGATGATTTACCTCCAGGAACTGAAAATGATGAAACGAACATAACTAGTAGTATAAGCACTTCAGAAAAGCCTATAATGTCAGATGCCCCGCCAGGAATAGAACCTGGTGAATTGCAACAAATGCAACAAAATGCACCGTTAATATTCAGACCTCCACCTCCTCCTACTCGTCCACCTGGAGCGCCTCCAGCCTTAATGACAGTACGATTGCCACAAGGAAGACCGAGTTTACCTCCAGGACCTCCACCTGGTTTACCACCAAGATTAGGTAATGAAAATACACAAATCTTATGAATTAGGAAACTATTTTTTTTTTGTATTTTAGGAATGAGATTACCGCCAGGTCCACCTCCAGGAATGCCACCTCGAATGATGCGAATGCCTGGAATGCCTCTTCGACCTCCGTTACCACCTCAAGTCGGACCACAGTCAGCAGCCAACACACCTAACGTATTATCAGCCGCGCCTCAGTTAATTAATCGAGAAATCGGCCCAGGCAAAAGTGCTACTATCATGGCAAAGCCTCAGATTCGTAATTTAAGTGCTGATATTACAAGGTTTGTGCCATCTACGTTAAGAGTGAAACGAGAAGATAAGAAACCAAAAGGTGTTACAAGAGCAATGGTACAAGAGTTGAAACAGCAAGAAATAATTAAGCCAGTCACTACACAGCCTACGAAAGATGATGCATACATGCAGTTCATGAAAGAAATGGAAGGTCTTTTGTAATTTAGAAATTTAAGTTTTATGTTGTACAGACTTTTTCTTTATATAAATAAATAAAAAATAAATGCAAGTTTTTCAATGTTTGTATTTATTTGAGGCCAGCCCGGTTAAAATAAGTCTTAACTCTTAATCAATCAGTACATAAGAGTCATTTTTAATAACTCCACATAGTATATGCCTGCGCAAAATCTGCTACCCCTTACAACGCTTACAACCCTATATGACCCTATACAACCGTAAATAAAACCCTTAGTTGTCAAATTTTGTTTTATTTTAAAGTATACGTTCAAATTGAAGTTAATAAATTATTAATTGTATTGATTTGATTGTTAATGTAAGTATGATGACTTATATTTAAAAAAGAAATTTATCTATATGTATTATGAGCTTAGGTGGCATAGGTTATATCGATTATATATTAGGTATATTAATTTAAGAAATTAAAACGTAGTAAGACGTTTTCACTTTGGTTTATATTGAAATTCGAGAAACATAAATTAAAACAACTTTAAAATGCCTTATATGATATGCATTTCCTTATACATGTAAACATGCAAATATCTACATAAAAGGTATTTAGAACAGAAACGTACGTAACAATTTTCAAAAGCATCCAATTAGCAGAAAATTCCATTAAATATTTCATTCTCAACTTTTTCAAGTTATTTTAAAGAGTTACCTACATCATAGTTTATTTAAATTAATTTTGAGTTAGGTTAAAAATTTTAGAAGATTTGGACTTAATTTTATCTAGGTAATATATTATGTAGGTACATGGTTGCGAGGCTATTCATTAATTGTTTGTTGAGGAAAATGAATGATGATTTATGTACATAAGCTAAATTTATTAATCTCTTACTCCCTTACTTCTTTGTAAATAATTTGTAGAGATATACACCATAGGGATATTATGGATATGAGGATCTGAATATACGGATAAAGAAACATAATATACCTGCTTCGGATATGAATTATTATTTCAGATTATTAATTTTTATAATTACTGTAACTAGAACTCACTTTGAAGTGTTATCTACTTAAAAATGCAAAAGTATAAAAATTATAATAGCTATATATGTTAGACTCTCCTCTACCCGAAACTATCTGAAAGTCTTATATAACGGATTCGGCTTATGTGTTAGCGGATAAATTACGGTTGTGTGTACGGGTGTTTACGATAACTGAGCATCCCTGATATAATTAAATATATATAGTTAAACAATGTTGCGTTATATTTGAGCTACCATAAGGTTTGTTATAAATTGTAATTTTACACAGAAATGGTTGCCAAAATCTAATCAGGTTTTTCAAAGAGTTAATTGGGTTTAACGTAGGCTTTCCAGTCATTGAAACTGAGTAGGGAGCAATAAGTAATAACATTACACTGCCCAGTGCGAAAGGATAAAATGTCCCCCTCCCCCGTCTTATAAGCATCTTTGAAATATATTGAAAAATGATTGAATTTTATAAAAATTAAACTCATTACTGCATTATTAAAAGACTTTTCAAGGTTATAATGATATTTCTATTATTCGCCATTTTTATCGTTTGGTATCATTATCGTTCGGCTCTTGGTGCTGGGACAACACTTGCACCACCTACGCTACGGCTCTGATACTAAGCACTGCAGTTGCTTTCTTGTAAGTCAAGCGATTAAAAAAGTTATTAAATTTTATACATTAGCTTGCGTTTTTTCCTCAGTAGTGGATTTCCTGCCAGGTCGACTGAAGCTAAGAGTGGTTAAATATTAAAGACGGGTAATCATAGCAAAAAGTATATAGTAGATCAATGATAGTAACATACGAATGCTATGTACAAATACACTTTGTTATTTCTTTGCGACCTAACTTTTGAACTAATTACGATAAAAATTATCAAGAAACTATAAACACATATTATCAAATTGGAACTGAAAGGAGGTGGCTCAAAACTTTTTACAGCAATAGAAATGCAATCATATTTGTCTTTATCGTTAGATTAAAATTTTTTTATATAAAATATGCTAATTTGATAACAGTTACCTATATAAAATATAGTTACAAAAGTTCAATTCTTCCAAGTTCAATGACATATTATAGATTTATTTTATATTGAAGTGTATACTGTACTTTAAAATATTCCATGGTAGGATTTAACACTTGAAAAAAAAGATAAGTGATAAATTATGGCACAAATAATTATTATTACCCAAAATATAAGGGAAAAGGGGATATTTGAGAACATCTAAAAACAAAACATCTCTTAAAATACTCTAAATTAACATAACAAATGTAATTTTTTTTTAAGGTTTTTAAGTCGTTTTAACATCTAAGGTCATATCACGGTTGTCTAAACACAGAAAACTTCTGTTGGTCAATTTTAATCTTAGTTCTAGTATCTTAAGTTTATTATTCAACGGGAATCGAACCCGTACCACTTGACGCATGAAGTGGAGAGAACTACGCCAATAGGTGTTTGTAATAAACTTTTGTTATAACATTAACATTAGTTATCTATTTTAAAAATCTAAAATCAAAACAAAACAAAAAATATATCATTCCTATGTACCCGATAGTGTGAGGGGTAATTCAAATTAATCTACGGGGGAAATAGAAACTAAATTGGGTATTGATACATATAATAATATTTTTTAAAATTATTGGCTATGTTTCACACAAATCACAGATGTAATCATCAGATGTAGATTGACGTAGAGTTGGTCACCCATGGAAGTAATTAGCTCTTGACAGAATTCATTGTCATTTTTGGATTTATTTAAAGGCATGTTTTTGAAGCATTCGTTTAACTTGTCTGTATCAATGAATTGGATTCAAGCAACTCTAAATCCATTGATTGAACATTGGGGAACATATTGTAACAAACAGTCATAAAAAAGGATTGAACATTCCAAATTGTTCGATTGAAACTTCAATAATAAACATGTAAACCAATGCATTGTTTAACGGCCAAGGATGTTTGTAAGAATCACATCGAACAATGAAGAAAATAGTACTTATACATTCTAGTCACTTTGGTTGCATATATAAATACAAGAAGTTCGCCGGATTGAGTGATTCTGAAAGCCTGAATCTGAATAAGAGTATAAGACAGTGAACAGGGAAGTAGTGCGAAAAGTGATTCCGAGCTATTAATTGTGATTTGTTATGACAAATTATAAATCACCACGAGTGAAGTTAAATAAAGTTTGTAGCTACTCAAACGTTTGGCGAATATTTCCAAGGAATTAAAAAAACTCATAACGCGAATCTCAATACAGTTTTGAGAAATTGAAGAAGCGTAGCCAAAGGAGTAAGAGAATCATAAGACACATTTTAATACAGAGCAATCTATGCTACTAGTTAAATAATAACTATAATTTAAAAATATAAATCTTATACACCTACATATACCCCGATTTACACTGAAGATAGGTTCCAGACAAATCCGTGTAAAATAAAATCTTTGTATTCCCTATATAAAACCGTGTAAAATGAAAAAACTGCGCAATTAAGTCATTTATTCAAATGGAACAAGAGTAAAACATATCCAGAAGCTTAAAACTAGGTATAGTTTTCCCAAAAAATGGTGTGATGTCGTAGTGAACTTATTCTAAAAATGAAAACAAAAATCGAAACGAAAAATTTTTCAAAAAGTACCTGCTGAAACTTAACAAATTCAGGTATGTTCGAAATTTATTCACTATCACTTTGAGGAACTATCAGTATTTTCTTCTTGATTGGTATAATGTCACTTCCATCACTAGAATATTCCGAAATTTTCCGAATTTCATTAGTTTATGAACCGTGTAAAAGCGAAATCGTGTAAAACGAGTACCGTGTAAATTGGGAGATAGGTGTATTGTCAATACAAACTCTAGCCCCAACCGTTTCCTCTATGCTCAGAAAGTAGACTCTTTCTTATAAGTTTTATTAAGATATTTGGAACGGTATCTAGTATTTTGGACAGTTTCTCGTGAAATATATTTTAGAAAAATATATCGAGTGTAAAATTTAGGTAAATACATTTTCATACAAAAAAATATTTTTATCTTTCTTATAAGGGTTGCATTTAACAAGGTGCAGAGAGTGGAAATCATATCATATTTCTCGGAAAATGTATTTCTTTTTATACTATTTTTCAAATTATAAAAAAAATTATTGTAGATCATATTTTTTAAAAACATAAGTATATAAGTTTATAATATTATATATTCATAAGAATTTGCGAAATTTTCAATTGATTTGAAGTAAGTTTTGTTAACAAAATGAAAAAAAAAAAGATTTATTTTTAAATTAATTTTGCTTCCTTTTTACAATTTAAGGGGAAAGTAAATTTATTTATATTCTATAATTATTGAAAAATGTATTAAGTAGGTAATGCAAATTTTAACAATTGATTTTATCTTATTATTACCTACTAAGTGTGATTAAAAAGACTACTAACTAGGTAAGCATAATTTTTTAAATGACAATTATAATGTTACTTCTTATCACCAAAGATTTGATAAAAGTAAAATATTTCTAAGGATAAACTAGATTATTTACATCTGTGTACAGTGTACATTGTACATAGATACATATATAAAATATAAGTAGTACAATGCATATACAAAGAAAATCCGGGTCAAGATTTTTTCGGTTTTTTCAATTTTACTTTACAGATTTCGATTGTTTTACTATAAAACATTTCAAAATCTGCAAACACTACATAACTGATTTTGAAGCCAATTAATAGAAAATTATTATGTTATAAAATATAGGTATCCTATTGAAGAAAATATTTGTGGAAGTCTGTATAAGTCTATAATATCCATAAATTTTTAATAACTATAACATATTATTTGTTTTTGAAAGTAACTTTTACCAATTAAAAATGACATAAACTCTTTTTTTCTCTGTTATTCACAGCTTTAAATTTTTTTACTCATACCAATCAGATAATTGAAATAAACTTATCACTACCTATATCTACTTAGAAATTAAGTTTTGTTAAGTGTAAAGGTACTCGCCTTTGAGTGCATATAAGTGCCTGAATCAGTGGCGTAACTATACCAACTGAGGCCCGTAGCAATTTCATGGAATACCCCCCCCCCTTCCCGTAATTAGTCATAATATTACCCTACCCCTCCCCGTTTTAAATGTTAAAAATTTATATGAATTTGTACGTGGTCATTAGTTGTGTTAAACTTTAATTGATTTTAAGTACTTATATAAAATTTTTAGTTTTTACTAAATTTTGTTAAGATATTAGGTTACTTTTGGAGTAGCGGCCTCTCGAACCGGGGCTCTAACCTTCGTGGGGCCCGTGGCATTTTGCCAGCTCTGCCACCCTATAGTTATGCCACTGGCCTAAATAATCTTACAAAAAATCCTGTGTATAGCCCCATGGGCTGATCCGGAAAATAAACTAGTTAAAAAATTTTGTTTTGTTGATGTTAAAAGCTTTATTAAAATAAATATCCGATTGATAAAATAAAATAAAATATATATAACTCGATAGTTATTAGATTTTATCGTATTTATATTCATTAGTACGTAGGTAATTAGCGTCAATAAAATTGTATTTATATCTTTGATTAGAAAAAGCTTGCAATTTTAATGAAGCTCATAAATTTTTTTATACATTTATGATGAACAAATATGGTATTATATAAAATTCCAATTTGATTGACCATGGAAAATTTTACTGGCTGCATTACCTGTCTAATAAAAATTATTCACCGATTTAGATATGAGGCCAAATTTCTGAGTATTGCTTATATTTTTAGAAACTTTATTACCGCAACGACTCTCAAAATAGGAAAAGTACACTAACAATAACTCAAAGAAAATTTTATGTCAAGTGACGACAGTATAATTAAGTTTAAAGTTACGCTTATTAATGTTAATTTAATAGATAATATTTATTAAACTTTACTCGTAATATATATGCTATCTATTTAAAATTTCATCAGGAAACTAAAGATTTAAGCCAAAAGCTATAATAAAAACTAAATGAATTGAGAATATCAACAACGGAAAGCTCATACCTAACGCTTAAAAATAAAATGTTTTTTTTTTAATTTAAAAAACAGCCACTATTTATTGATATTTATTTACTTTATACCTATATACTCGTAGGTATCTTCTTTAAACCGATAATTTTATTTAACTGTGAGCAAAGATCTAAAGAAAAACTTTTCATTAGGTACTACCTATATCTTTTTTACTTGTTTTATTATCGCAAGTTATTTTATAATTTTTAATATTGCCAAAATATTTCAAATTTCCGAGAAATTTAAAGAGGTCTATAGATTATCAACTTAGCCACTATCATCAAGCTTCGCCCATTATTATAAATATATTATAAAATATCATACTCACTTGATTTTACTTCAAACTGTTTTCAGCATCAAATATAAATTATTATTAATATGCTTAGAGACGTTCAATCAACACCACACATATTTGATAATAACTTTGGAATTGAATTGATTTTTTCAAAGATCCTTTTATTTAAGTTTTCCATTAAAGAATTAATCAAGGATGAAATAAATATGATTCCCAAAAATTCATAACAAACATTAAAATAAAATAATTTTTTAACTTTTTTCTTTCTTTATAAGTAGTTCATAGTTTTTCTCACATAAACGTAAAACATACTTTTTGGAAATACATTTGCTTTTCTTTTAAAAATTATATCTTATACATGATCACCAATTTAGTGGCGTAGCGGTTAGATCTGTTAAATCTCTGCTCTATGCGTCAGTGGTAGACACTCGGTTCGATCTCCGTTAAACCGTAGATATTTCTAGATTATAGCAATTTATTTATATTTAGACATTTGTAATGTCCTAAGATGTTAAAGCGGTTAATTAAAACACAAAAAAATGACTAATCACCATTTTGCTTTACACACATTTGTGCTCATTCTAAAACATTATTAAACAGATTTGTTAACAAACAAAATACTACAAATTCAGAATAGTTTACCAAAGTAGAATTTGCATCATGTAAAAGTAATGGTTTGGTGGTTAAAAACGTTTTTCTATCATACAATAATTTTTTTATAAATGGTCCTCACTATATCTTATATAGCACTAGATCAACAAGAACGTTGGATGAACCTTGTTCTCTACGGTAGACTGCGAAGATGAGACTGAGAAATTCGCATCGTAGTGTGGACGCTAGACGAGACAAAGAACAGTACGTGTCTCTAGACGGTCTATAGATCATCTCTAGATGGTATCTCGACAAATCGCGCAATATATCTACTAGTGAGTATCAGGCTTTAGGAGTTCGATTCATAGAGGTAATAATACACGGAGTTACATATTATAAATGAATTGGAATTAACAAAAAAAATCTTTAACTTATCCACGGGTACAACTTTTAAAGAGTTTAAAGTACGTTAAGCGTAAATTACAAGTAACAATTCATTGAAGGACTGAACTGCAGAAACTAAATGCAAATAGTGAGATTTCTATAAGCACAAAAAAAACTAATATTTCTGAGGAATAACTATATTATTTTTTATGCCAAAACAGCTGAAATGACTTTTTTATATTTTGTTCTACAAATAACACAAGCCAAGAAAAGAGTTTATTTTGAAAACTTTTTTACTTTAATAGTTTATCGTACAGAATTTTATGAGCTAAATTCAAATTAGGTATGTCGGTGTCCCGCAGCAATCCTGGTAACGTTTTTCCATTACTTCAATGTCCTAGTAACAACCGCTCACTTTGCTCCTCACTAACATCTCCCAAATAATTCGGAAAGTAAACAAGAAAACTGTTCAAAAAGTGAAATTTTTGACTAATCAAACATTAAAAATCTGCGAATCCTATTTAGATCACAAATATGCTACAGTTACTTTAATACAGTACAATTATTTTAATAGCTCATTATTCTTGTATTTTTTAATTCACTTAATTAAGTTAAAATATGAAAGGCATACGCCTTAAAATTTAAGTCTTTGCATGTTGAACTTGTACCAATTAAGAATGATTATGTAATCACTAGATTAACTATTTTTTGGCATTATTATCGTTGAAAAAAAATGAAATTATATTTTGATATCGACCTAATAATAAAACGATAACAGCATGCATTCATTTATGTGTACTTATTATTTGCTCCAATTCAACTTGTTCAAGGAAATCAAACTTTGACTATTATCTTGTTCAATACATTTGTATTTTTACGGTTTTTTTTTTTCAAAAGCGATTTATTTTATTGAGATGACTAACATTTTTTTTTTCTCAGTTGTTCTGCTTTATTGCATTTCATAAATTCCGCTTTAATTTTGTTTTGCACTTCAGTCATGCACAGCGTATGTACAGTTTTATGGGAGATATGGTCGTGTATATAAACGTAATTTCATAGTAAGTACCAGTAAGTACGTATAGAATTCGTTAATGATAAATGCAGTATGAATTAGACGAGACGGTGGAGCGGTTGTGTTCATTGACTCTTTTCGCGTGTGTTTATTGTTGACAATTCATTGTTGTGTGACATCTTTTATCATTTGCTTGTAATTGTTTGTATGTGGAAACATATTTAAATATACACATACGTGATTAATAAACAACTTTAACAGCTTTGATAACTATGAAATATGATGACAAGGTATAGTAGTGAATTTGAACTCTTTGTTAGAAATACCGTTAGAATAAACGAATCATAGGTATAGAATATACAATTTGCAAAGAATATTCTGTTTTTAAACAAAAAATATTTGATATAATTAAATTATCTTCTTCGTGTTATAAATTCATTTTTTTTTTTGAAAATTGTTCATGTTTAAGCTTTAGGTATAAGCAAAAATATATATATTCAAGTGCTTTTGTTAACAAATTGACGAATGGTAATTTTAGGTAAATTTTTAAAACAAAATATAAATAGACAACAATAAATCCCGAAGGAATTAATCCAGTTTTATAAACGTTTATAAGATAAAAATTTGGGTTATTTTTATGAACTTCATCTTTTTATTCAATTTGTTTTGTAGTTATCATATTTAAAATAAGTTTTGAATTTAATCTTTTTAACTTAACTTTTTCTTTTATTTTTTAATACAATATTTAATCTTTTTCAAAGCTTGAAAGTTTTATAGGGAAAAATTAAAACATTGATTTTAAGAGTTAACATTAAGAAATTTGAAAATTTTTTTTATTATTATTATTTTTTTTTTGTCATTTAATAAGTAGTTCAACGTATTAGCAAGACTAATTTTCAAACCAACGAAAACTTTACGTTAAACGGAGTTAAACGCTAGGAAGAAAAGCTTCGACAATTATTTTTTTTATAGACGTGTTGTATATTTTTACTAAAAACTTGAATCGCTTTTTTTACAACTCATTTTTCCTCGATGAACATCAGTCCTCAAATCTTGATCTACCAATTTTTTAAAGAATTTTACAAATTATTTTAATAGTATTATTTAAGTTTATGGTACTTATTTAAGGGGGTATTCTAGTCTAGGATTTTGAAAAAATCGAAAATTTTTTTCTTTCATAATCCGATAGGTTATATATTCAAAAATATCTTCCTATAAGGATTTTTCAAAATTCAAATTATTTTTGAAGTTATAGCCGTTTTAGTGTCGCGGCAACTAGTCCGGATTAGCCTTAACGTAAAATTTTAAAGGCGTTTTTCTCGAAACTACTTTTTCGATGCGGTCGCCATAATATCTCAAGTTCTAATCAGCCGATTTACTTGAAATTTGGCATGAATATTCTTTGAATATCTCTTTATCGCATGAACCAACAAAAAATGAAAATTTTAAATTTGTTATATTTTTAAAAAATTCGACAAAGTTAAAAAATGAGTGAAAAAATCGACCTTTATTTTTGAGTAGCCGCCATTTTATGAAAAAATTTTTTTTTTCTGTTTTAGAGGTTCATGCGATAGCGACATTTGTACTTATCAAGAATCCATCATTGTTTAGTTTTTCAAATGACCACAAGGGTAGAAATCATGGCGACGAGGACACGGTCTTTTTTTTTTCGTCTACTTCAAAGAGGCACAACTCAATGAAAAATAAAAATGTTTTTTGAAATTAACTTTGTGTACTCTCTGAATATAAATAAACAAATGATAAAAAAATAGAAAGTAAAAATATCAAATGCTTTTTCTTTATCAATTGCCAAAAAACGCTCGAAATTCGGACCTCTAGACTAGAATACCCCCTTAAGTAAAATATACCTATAAATATATGCTAATTGTGGTTATTCAAAATTAAAAATAATTCACTGTCTGCTTTACGGCATTTGATTAAAAAAAAGAACAATTGGTTACGATTTATTCCCAATCACAATAACTAGACCGAATTTTATATTCTTTTTGTATTGAAGTTCAAGCAACAAATTTAAATGTCATGGCATAAATCACATAATATGGTCAATGTTAAAGGTCTTAAAAATAATTTTTTGTTTTTATTGTTACAGTCAAACGAACATTTTGGCTATCAATGATAACGTGTAATCAATGCTTTGCGTACTATGAGAACGTCGTTATATCGCTTTGACTATATTTTTTAAACAAGCTTTGCCAAAATATTTTTCTTTTACACCATGGATGTGGAATTCTCTGAACTCACATACTCGATTCCGGATATTATTCGTCGAGGTAAGTGACAGTTTGTATTTTTTTAAAATTAAAATATAGAGCCTAAAACCAATAGACACCTAATAGAGTAGTATCTATTATTATTACATGCTAGCTGATACCCGCCCGCTTCGCAGAGCGTATCTAAATTAATCTGATTGAATAATAGAAAATTTTATCCAAAATAAGAAATTAAGTTATTTTTACAAAAAAAGATAATTAGATATTTCTAGACCTTTATTTCATAGAAAGTTCATGAAAATCCGTTAAATTACTTTTCCAGGAACAGATATAAGCTATTTTATAGGTAGGATCTTTACGTTCTTTTGAATATTAAAAAATATTAAGAAAATTTTAAGCCTTGAGAACCTTACACACCAAATGTCATATGAAATTATTTATTAATTTTAGTAGAATGGATTAGTAGCTATCCTTTAGGAAGTGTACCTTTTTTAGGATCAATAATATTTAATGTGTTATCTTAGGATCTGAGGGATCAGGTTTGGTTGCCTTAGGTTCGTTATTTTAGGATATAGTATTAAGTCCATTATGTCTTATCGGCAAGTCTGCTATTTCCCGAGGTCCAAGATTAGACAACGAATTCTTATATATCTTGCTAAAATAAATTGAAAATTAAGAATATAGTTTTTTGGTAAAACAACAACGCGATGGTCACATCTAAGTTGCTATTTTCTCTTGAAAAATAAGTTTGGCTCTTACTAATGGCTTCACCTCTCTAACAATTAGTAAAACTCCTAATCGAAATCACTTAAATCGAACTGTCTGTTTTGGTTATTTATTCTTACGGTGTCATTTTGGAACTAAGATATTTATTTTTATGAATGAAATCATATTTACTGCAGAGGATTTACTTCTCCTCCCTCGACAATTCGAACGTTTACTCAGTCGAACTATTAATAATATATTAATTACCCGTAAATTCACAATGGAGTTATGGTTTCTAGGAATTTAACCTATCGCTATACGTCTATCATGGTTATAATTTTTAAATTTGCCAACATTAATTTATAAGAATAACAAATTACATAGTTTCAAACCATGTCGTCTCTACGATATGTTAGTATATGTATATGGTATCTGCCGATGCAACTGCCTGCCGATGTATGTTTTTCGTTGCGCAGTTTTTATAGTTTTTATTTTTTTGCTCAGAAAATCAACATTTTTTCGAAATAAAAAGTATTTTAAAGCATTTTAAATTGTTATGGCCATACGCGATCGCCAATTCTGAAAACCCAAGAAAAATTTTGGGATTCGAGTACTCGGTCGTAGAACTAGGTACTGCTATATAGGACGACAACCTAGCTACTAAATTAGCTAGATAGCTAAGATAGCTTTCATATGTGCATAAGTTTCTAATCAATCTGCCAAATTACATAAAATTTTCCTACCAAAAACCCACCCTAGTGAGAAAAAACTGTTCATGTTTCAGTTCTGTAATACTTAGCTTCTTTCGTTATGTAACTGTTACAGAACTGTTACGTAATTGGAGGTTTTGTGTTCACGGTGACAGTTTTAGGTAGTGCAAGGATTCCATGAGCTTTGGGAAAACCTCGCTTAGGACAAATTTACAAATGTTTACTAATGACTGATTAGAGTGATTAAAATGATTGACAAATACAATAATTAGCATTGAAATAGAAACATGATAACATCAATAATAATACATTATACCTACTTGTAAAAATCTATCCTAAAACCGGGTTCTCACAGAGAACTCTTTGGTGTGATCTAAAAATAGTAGAAATAGGCCATTTTGCCCTTGAAAAAGCGGTAAGCTGAACGACAAACCGGTAATATTCCTTTCCGATTCACAACTTCCGTGTCAACAAGGCTATTCTAGATGTTGTTGTTCAATGAAAATATAACATTTAATTATTTTCTGTGTAGAATTACGCTTTTGTTTTTTAATAGTTAACATGTGCTACTTTTTATAGTTTTTGATTTCCTGCATTAGGTACTATCACTCAATACCTACTATTTTGTTTAAGAGATGATTTATTTTAAATTTATCCATTTGCATAGTGTAGCACGTTCGATAAAGCGCATTGCACCTCAACTATTTACTATAGGTCTCTTCCAGATGAAAATAAAACCGTACAGTTACAATACAAGTTCTGTGTACTATACAGTTATGGCAACTATTTGAACATTGCGTATCAATTACACCTATCTTAAATGTACGGTTTTATTTTCATCTGGAGCCGACTTTGTAACTCATAAAAATACAATATAAATCGTTTATAACGACACCGGATATAATGAACAACCGGTTGTAACGTACAAAACCTTCGAGCCCCGTGATATGTCGTAGATAAGACGATATATATCGGTTATAGTGTATATCGCTTATAACGAACTAAATTTGACGGTCCCCTGAAGTTCGTTATAAATGATTTCTACTATAGATATTAGATAGCATTGAAGGAGTCATTCTAAAAAAATAAATACTTCTTAAATCTTAAGTTTTTAATATACACCTACACCAGTGGCGGAACTACAAATTTTAGGCTCCCCCGCAAAAAAATTAAATCGGCCGCAAACCTTATATGAATTTTTGCTTTTCGTATCTAGCGTCCCATATTTTAATTTAGCGCCGATTTTCTTGCGAAAAGTCTTTCTTAAAAGGCCCTTGAGGTGTAGAGGTGTTGGCAGATATTATCATTTTTACATGTCAGTTGTAATATTTTGTTTTGAAAATTAGCATTGTCCGTTAAGAATAAAGACAGTTTCTTAATATCCTTATTCGTAACATCTTGGTCGAAATCCATGGTATTTTATCGTTATTCAAATCAATTGCCGTAATGCTTCTGCTATCAACATGTTCAAATTGCCCTTCATCTCTAGGTGTAGTAGGTACCTTGATTTTACTACTATACAGATAGTAAAGGACGTATTGTAATCGGGTAGAGTTTTCGAAGTCGAGCTTTCACCGGAAATGCATGTTTTGAGGTCCCTTGAGTCCAAAAAAGTGGTTTTTAGAAACATGTCTGTGTGTGTGACATCCATATCGTATCGAAAGCTTTATCCGAATTTCACCAAACTTGGTATTTGACCTCCCTATTATACCTAGTTGTGCCGCGAAGCTTTTGGTTGAAATCGGGTAACCGAAAGCTCCACTTTATTATAGGGGTTTTTAAGCTTTTTAAATTTTTTTCGAAAATGGCTCCAAAGATTTTCTTTAAACTTTCTATAGTTTTTAGACTCATTAGTGGCTACAACTTTTATTTGAAACTTTTTCCTGGGAAAATTCGAATAAGAGCGGTTCTGGGGTGAAGGTTCGGAGTTCGTATATCCATATGCATATAGGCTGTATGCATATACAATAGTTCTGTTTATATGTATTTGTATAGTAATAAAGTACTTATAGTTCTTTTAACCAACAGTGCGTTTCATAAACGAAAGTAAAAAAAAGTACTGTGACGCCTCGTAGCAGATATTTTAGTTTTAAGTCAGTTGGATTAATGTTTTTGCTATAAACTTGTTCTAACACCTGTTCATCTTTAGAGGTACTTTGATTTTCTGTGATCGTAGCAAACGATTTAAGAAAACGGGATAATTTTGGTATTTTTGCTAAACGTTCCTGTTCCTTTTTCAATGTCTCTTTTTTACTGCACTATCTCTACAGCACCACTAGTACTAATTTTCTCAAAATTTTCGGGCCCCCCAAAGCTTGGGCCCCCCTGCGTCGCGGGGTCTAGCGATATGGTAGTTCCGCCACTGACCTACACAGATTAAAGATATCAATTAAACTCCAAATAATATAAAATCAATTTAAATAAATTACACAACAATAATAAGAAGATTTAAGTATTAACCCACTGTTATTATTGTTGTTACTGTTATTGTTGTTGTTGTTGTTTTTATTGTTGTTACATATAAAATGTACAACATTTAGCACGTAAGTACTCAGATGACTGTAGATAAAAGTTCAAGTAGGTTTTCCGAAGAAAGGACGTACGGGAAGTACCTAATTATAGCTACAAAAAGTTTGCATAAAATATTTGTTTTCAAGTTTAAAGCTCATTTTTGAAATGTCGTTTTTAGCAATCAAATCGTACGTTTTGTGAATTTTAATTTGAATAGATAGGCGTATATACGCCAATTAAAAGTGGTAAAATAATATACTTCAGCTTGGAAAACAATTTTTTACGTTGATATCATTTTTCTTCGAATTTGTAATTAAAATCAAATGTCATTTTTACAAACTAAAAACATATCCTTATCTTCTACTCAAAATAATCAATTTGAGATATTATGTGTGGTTTATTTAAAAAGTATTATGTGAACTTACTTAACACTTACGAAGAAGATTAGTAAAAAAAAATTTCTTTCTTTAAAATTTTTTACTTTATATTATCTGTTATACATGAAAATTTTAATTTTGTGTCATGTGTTGTTTTAATTACGTAATTGTATGTTAAATTATACATATTTCAACTTGAATATATTGTGTTATTAAGGCATGGGGACGGTGGAAAGTGAATTGTTATGTAGTTAGGGCTCGTTCACACGCTTCAACTAAACTCGCCCGATAATTTTCAATCTTTTAGACAGTAGCGGGGTAAGCGACGCGAGAAGTGAAGTACAAGCGAATTGATGAGTCAAATTTTTGTTGAACGAGTTTTGTTGATCAGTTTTCTTTCAATTTGCTTCCCTTTCAACTCGCTTGTACTTCACTTCTCGCGTCGCTTACCCCGCTACTGTCTAAAAGATTAAAAATTAACGGGCGAGTATAGTTGAAACGTCTGAACGCGCCTTTAGACGTCTTGCGCTCAACAGATACATTCGTCGAAATTCTGGAATTGACCACCTATACTCTATTGTTTAAATAGTTAGAGAGCTATTGAAAACTCCTTAAAATTGTAACAGTTAACAACTTTATCTAAAAAAAAATTAACTTCTTTCGTATAATCAGTCGGCGTCTGGACTCCCGTAGCCAAAAATGGTCCTTCTCCTGATTTGTAATGGGGTTTCAAAAGATATATTAAGTTTTTTACTTCTTTACGCAAGTTTTTGGCCTCGTCTACGGTTTTTTCTCATAATAATAATAATAGGCAAATGTCAATCGCCTAATTTTACAAACAGGACTAGTAAGTTTTACCGCCCCCATATTTGTGCCGCCTGGGACTATGGTCCGTTCGAGGCCTGTAACAAATTTATTAAATGTGCGTCTCCCTTGACGTAAGAAAACTGTGACTATAATTGTGTTATGTTAGCTTTTAATGTAATCAATGAACAATTTGGATCGAAATCAATATTTTAATTAAAGTATCTACACATTTTTTTTGGGTTTCTTGTTTATAAAAGTGTTAATATCATCATCAAAGTTCACATTTCGAGCCATAGAATGTTCGATAGATGGAATATATAAGATAATAAGGTTGTCAAAGGTTTATAAAACTTATGAAGTTGCGAAATTTTTCTTTTTTTCCATATAGAAGTTCTAAAGCAGTGATACTATATTATTATTAAACACATAAATGCATTAAAATCTTAATATATTTTTATTTAATTTGCGTTTGTGATTTTTTACATTTCTAAAATACAAAACTAATCAAATTTACTAAATTTTAAAATATTAAATATTAGGTTCCTCAAGGTCCTCTCAGAGGCTCCCTATGGCCAGAAATATCAAATGGAGGTTATATAGCCATTCAAATAAACCCTCTTCAATAAACTCTCATCATTTCATATAGTTAATTGATTCGAATTTAGACTAAATGCCACTTTTATAGTATGACGTCTTAAAAATTACAAAAAAAGTTCCTAAATTTAATTTTCATAAGCATGAGGTCAATTACGGCGGGTTCAATGTCAATTGCAAATTACTATCATATGATATTTTAGTTATATGAATTGTTGCTCTTAGCTTTTAAATAAATAATCCGTAAAATTTGTTTAAATGAATGAAAGCACGTGGAAGGTTATGAATTATTAATTTTTTAAAATAAAAATAGGTAGGTACTACACGTGGATGATATAATATAAATTTTCCGGTTTGATTAATTAATTATCTATGCAATTATTTCAACGTTTAGTTAATACCTTTTATATAGCTTCATATAAAATCAGTAATGCCATTAATGATACACATAGATGCTATTATCATTAAAGATGATTTTAAATTTTTCCTTCAAATACCTATAGCTAGTAATTGCGTAAACATAAATATTATATTTTATTATTTATTTATGTCTTTGTTCCTTTATAATTCTATTCAAGAAAAACGTTTAGGCTTATTGTTAGTAATCTTGGAGTTTTAGAACATTAAATCATATGTAAATATTAATTAAATAAGTAAATAACAAGTAAATATACTTTTTTTTTCATTGAAACGTTGATGAATTAAATATATATAAACTATTTAATTATTATAGATGATTATTAAATTCAGGTTTTAAAAATTTCAAATTAGTTTTTCTTTCAAACTTTGATGTCGTTTCCAAAGGTTGTATTTAACGATGAGAAAAATAAAATATATGGAAAAAATGGCAAAGATATAATTATCTTAAAAAAGAGTAGCTTTCATAAACGTTATATTCTACAATATAGATATGTATCAATTAATTGTAATATTAATTTGAAGTGCAATATTTTTATTGTACTTTTTGCAGTGCAGAATGCAGATCTTTGAAAGCTTATGTTATTCATTAAAATCCGACTAGAAATTCTTTCTGATTTGCCTTTTTCCTTATTATGTTAAAATAAGGATTTTCTCATAAGAGGAAACTTGACGAAGGCTATCCTATCAGGATGACTTTTTAAGAAAAACATTATTTGCCATTAGGTTTTCCTGATTGAGTCCATATTTAAGCTCCATCTCAAGATGATCTTATATTCAAAAAGAAGCCATTTGCCGCACGCATTTCTGATCCATCTGAGTTTTTTAGGATGACTATAGGTACCTTTATTTTTTTTTTTTTTTTTTTTTGGGGAGGGGGTTTAAGTCGCTTTAACAGCTATGGTCATATCACGACTGTCTAAACACAGAAAATTTCTGTTGGTCAATTATAATCTTAGTTCTAGGATCTTAATTCTAGGATTCAACGGGAATCGAACCCGGGCCACTTGACGCATGAAGTGGAGAGAACTACTCCTCTAGCCACTGCGCCAATAGGTGGCTCTTTAATTTTTTAAATTACCAAAATTTGACCAAAATTAACTAAAATTGAGTAAAATATAGCAATTCAAAGCTAACACAAAGAAAATCTGAATAGAGTAAGATTAAATCATCGTAGATTTTATGGATTTTTATGTTTACTTAAAATATCTTTAAGTTAGCCAATTTTAATAATTTATTATATACTTTTTAAGTACCAAACCCGTAAGAGAAATGTTAAAAAAATATAACTAATTAAAATAGGGGATTATCATTTAAGTAAGGTAAAGTTTTATTTCGTATTTGCGTAAGTTGAATTAATTATTCGAAGAAAAAATTTAAGTTCATAGAAAAAATAACTTAACAAAAACCAGAAATCAAAAGGCATGGCTCTACAAAGATGATTGAAGATATTAACTATTCTCATTTCTCCATTAATATTTCCATTAATACTTCTAATATACTTTAAATGCTTTTGAAGGTATCACAACAATTATAAATTACTGCAATTTATTAACTATATATTTAATATTTATGTACTTTTAAAAAGTCTCCTAATATCTATATCGGCCCTTTTTTAGCTTTGATTGGTATTAACTTACTTTTTGATTATACATACAAAGTGTGAAATAAAATTATTATATAAATATAATACCTACATTATAATATTACCGCAATATTGCTATGAAATACCTTTTTAAATTATTGCATTTTTATATAATATATCAATTGCAAAATTATAATTATATGGCTTATTTTTAAAAAAATCATTAAAATATTAAATTCATTTTGAGTACTTTAAGCATATTTTCTACTGTTCTATGATCTAAGCTTATTGGGTAAATAGGTTGTACATCTCTAAATCAAATAGTTAATTTATGGGCAATATGTTCATAACAAAAACCACTTACGTATAATAAGTAATTAATCAATCAAAAAATGTACCTACTCTGTTGCTTGTGTACATAGTACATACGTATACATATTTACGTTGATTTCGCGTGAATTTCAAAATTTATTCACCTTGACCGATAATTTTTTTGAGTTTTACGTGATTTGAAAACCAATTGTATCAATTGGTTATACCTAATACTTAAGATTATATATATATATTCATATCTTTGACTATCACAATTAGTGATAAAGAAGTAGCCAGATGTACATTTTAGAAATTTATCTATCTAATAAAAAGTAATTTTAAAACGTTTTTGCATTAAAAACTGACCACTATATACTTATACAAGAATATGTATACATATAACATTTATTATCTCTTATCGATTCAATTATGTCTACTACATGATATAATTTATTATTGAAGTAGTATACAATTTTCAATAGGTCTACAAATTATGTTATTGGTATATATAGTCAAATTGTAGATGTAGGTAGTCGTATCCCAAAAAAAAGAGTATCTATAGTTCTACACACTATAGGTTTGTTCCAAGCGACACACAAGCCTACCATTTCTTTGTACAAACGTCTAAAAGCCGTTCCACCTAAACTGGTTATGCTAATATGCATGTGCCTTGAGCGGTTGAGCTTGTAATTCAACTGAAATTGTCACTTTATGACGATTGGATCTAAACACAAGGTAATCGATTCTAGTTTTTGATGTGGCATCGTTTAGGTCGACCCAACGGCTAACCTGATGATAGACTTGCGCACAAAGTAATTACAGACATTTCCTTCACACGCGCTTGTGTACGACTAATGGCTTGTCGATTTAAACAAACCTTATATAGCGACGGTGGGCATCCTCCGACCCGCGTAAAGTTACAATCCGGCCTGTGAGATCTATAAAGCAATTAATAGCAGAACATTTTCAAAAACATTTTAAAATTAGATAAGTACCACCACTAAAAAAGACAGATATACAGTTTAATTTTCGATATAATTTGTGTTGTTTAATTTACGCACGCAGAATTCTTATTCATTATATAGAACCTGTTAGATATAACATAGAAAGTCATAACGAGGTAATAACAGGGAACAAAAATAAGTCAATTAACTACTACGGCCCGTAGAGAAATCGCAAATCTTTTTCTAGCCCATGTTATACTAAAAGTTATCCACCCCTATTACATAGCATTTTAAATTCAGGTTGGGTTTCCGAGATTTTTTTACTGTTACTTAAATCATTCTTTTGATCTGTTTGTATGAAAATAATGGGCTCATAACAAAATTTATATAAAAATATCTGCTGCGAGGCGTCACAGTACTTTCTTTTACTTACAATTATGAAACTCGCTGTTGGTATAACATATTTGAAATATAAGCACTTTATAACTATACATATAAACAACTATAGATATAGAACCTATATATGTATATACAAATTTCTAACCTTCACCCCAGAACCGCCCTTATTCGAATTTTGTCACTAAAAAGTTTCAAATAAAAGTTGTGGGCATCAATCAGTCTAAGAACTATAGAAAGTTTAAAGAAAATCGTTGGAGCCGTTTTCGAAAAAAATTTAAAAAACTCAAAAACTCCTAGAGCAAATTGGAGCTTTCGGTTAACCTATTTCAACCAAAAGCTTCGCGGCACAACTAGGTATAATATGGAGGTCAAATTTCAAGTTTGGTGAAATTCGGATAAAGCTTTCGATAAGATATGGCTGTCACACACAGACATATTTCTAAAAACCACTATCTTGGACTCAGGGGACCTCAAAACATGTAGTTCCGTTGAAAGCTCGAATTCGAAAATTCGATCCAATTACAATACTTCCTTTACTATTCAGTAGTAGAAGAAAGTAATATGTATACACTATACAGCTTATATGTACATAGGTATAGATATACGAATTCCGAACTTTCACCCCAGAACCGCCCTTATTCGAATTTTCCCAGGAAAAAGTTTCAAATAAAAGTTGTAGCCACTAATGAGTCTAAGAACTATAGAAAGTTTAAAGAAAATCGTTGGAGCCATTTTCGAAAAAAATTGAAAAAGCTTAAAAACCTCTAGAATAATGTGGAGCCTTCGGTTACCCGATTTCAACCGAAAGCTTCGCGGCACAGCTAAGTATGATAGGGAGGTCAAATACCAAGTTTGGTGAAATTCGGATAAAGCTTTCGATACGATATGGCTGTCACACACAGACACACACACACAAAGACATTTTTTTAAAAACCACTTTTTTGGACTCAGGGGACCTCAAAACATGTATTTCCGGTGAAATCTCGAAATCAAAAATTCGACCCGATTACAATACTTCCTTTACTATCTATATATTAGTAAAAAAAAAGTAAAAATTTATCTATTTAGTTCATTATTATTAATAACCCATAGTAAGATACGTTGTAACCTTGAAATAATTTCACATGGTACTCATACAAATATGTAATGATTATTATTAACATTGTTCTGATTACAATTTAATGAAAATTGATTTATAGAGGAAAGTGGGGTATTTCAGAACACCTAACTTAAAATACTTTTAACTAACAAACCAAAATATCAAATATAACAAACTTTTCTTATAACACTAACATTACTTATCTATGTGTTTGTGTGACTTTTAGTTGGTCGAAAAATAGTTCAACTTCGGTGGCGTTAAACGCTTTTGTTCGGTTAAGTGACGTTGCTTTTGGAGCTCGTAGACTAATAGATGTCGAGACATGAATGAATAGTACCAGTCTTCCTGCCAACTGAGATTCTTCGTTTTTATGTTTCAATTTGTTGGCTTTAGCAAATGTAAGGGCAATCTTTCATAGTGATTTGGGTGTTATGCCTTAAAAAGACTCGCAACAATCGAGGATGTATCTTTCAAATTGATTTTCGTGACTTTGATTGAAGACAGCGTGTCGTCCTTTTTTTGATTTCTTAAATTATTCTTGATGCACTTGTCGAAATAATGTTGATTTTGGAACTCCGTATTTTGTTGTTGCTTTGCTTAAAGAAAGTCGTTCCAATCTAACATCTTGTCTTGCACATTGAAGATTTTCAATTGTGTACCGCGGTGTAGTTTTCCTTGTTTAATTTCTGGGTATCTAAAAAGATAAATTTTTATCGTTAGAACAATCATAATTATTGGAAACAACAGCACAAAATAAAATGGATGCAAACAAATTGATCAAACTAAACAACAACAAGTCAACGAAACGTTTCATCATGGTTTAAAATAAGAAAATTCCTCAAAAATATTGTAAAATAATTCATTTATTACATATTAATAAGAAACGTTTACATTTACCCCGTGAAAATCGTTCCAAATTACCCGATTTAGGCAATTCCAATTAAAATGCTCTATATTTAAAATATTTTCTTCATTGAACTTAAATAGGTAGCCACATTAAATTAATAAATGGATTGTACATGAAAGATAATAACAAAATATCACGCACTAAGGTTCAAAAAAATTATTTTTTCAAAGTTATTTACATACGGCAAAAATTGTAACAAAAGAATACATTTTAATTATTTGGGTAATTACCGTGACAGTATGCGGACGTCAATTTAAATATTTTTTTATGCAGGAACTAACGGTCATCAAACAGGTCCATTTAAACACTTATGAACATTTTCGCGAAAGAAGAAATAGTTAAAATTCAACTGTTTTAAATTACCCGGTGTTTTCAAATACCCAACCTTCCCTTATAAGAAATTATGATTGGCGCTCTGAACAAATAATTTTGAGTTGTTGCGATGAAATAAGCTATTAAATTACAACCGCTTTTAGTATCGCAAATGATATTAGAAGATTTTGTTATAAAGTGAAATCTAGTAGGTAGGTACCTACTTTACGCCTATAGATGAAAATCCTAAAACATCAGTTCTAATCTTGTTCTAAAAGTATTTTCAAAGTGTTTTACCAGATGTCAATTGTACTTTCCTCCAAATCGTTTTTAACAGGACATTAGAAAAAAAATAAAAATGAAATTATATACCGAAGGTGAAATAAAACCGTTTTTGTATTTTGACCCCTGAACATAAGTATAGTATGACCAACAGGTGACTAACATTTTCACAAAATATTAAGATAATGAAACTTAGTTTAGTGGTGCAGTGGTTAGATTAATTTATTGTTTATCAATTTATAAGTCATGATACTGGGTTTGATTCTCGTTGAATTCTATACCTATACATTTCAAGATTTATATAACTACAGAAATTTACTGTATTTAGACAGCAGTGATAGAACCTTAAATGTTAAAATGAATTACCCTCCTCAATTGTTTTTACCGTAATTAAGTTCAAATACTGATAAGTGTGACTTCGCTATTAAAATGTTTCAGTAAGATTTTACTGGTCATCTAGCTTCTAGAAAGCTTTTAACGGAAAAGAAAATCTAAACTAAACAAAAAATAAAATTTCGAAATTTTGTTATGCAGGTACAACTAACATCAAAGGCAACGGATGAATATTAATTTAATTTTTTGATTTACAATATTGAACTTCTAGGAAATTCCAAAGAAACTGAAAATAACATTTGCCAATGACGTCAAGATTTGATGGGTGTTTTCAGAAGTTTTAATGAAATTAATATGTAGGTACCTATTTATATATGGTTGTGAATATTTCTGATAGTCATAACGATAAAAACTAAGAAAATATGTACTTTTTAAATTATTTTAAAAGTAAATGTTCAAAGAGCCAATTTTAGATTTATGTAGGTATCTATATCATTTTAGAAATTCGATTATTTAGACTTACGAGCAATATATGCACTTTTCATATTGTTAAAGACTAATTTAACTTAAGCAGAGATTTATAAATATTAGACTCTTAATGCAACATATAGTTTTTCTTTTACTTTCAAACATAGTTTTTCACTCTCGTACGCAATATTTTGAGTAGGGGAGAATAGGGCAATGGTGGTCACGCACATAACTAAAGCATGAATAATCCTTTACGCGTGGGTAGTGTATTAAGACCGACGGGTACCCTGAACCGCCATTCTGCACGCGACTTTTGTACAGGACGAGTGTTTGTTGTTTTTACAACTGACCTCCACACCAATGAAAGACAGTCTAATAAAAAAAACAAAAAGGAAAGGGAAGACTAAAAAAACCAAAGAGTGCAAGGAAAAACTTAAAAAGGCATAGAGGAAAGTTCTTCAGGAAGACAATGACTCTTCATTGACTGATATAGATATTGAAGACTTCTGCGTATACGAGTATGCTGATGGTAATAATGAGGGTCCAGAAAATCATTGTCTCATAATAGAGAGAATTTGATCGAAAGGACGAGGTATATGGTGTCGGTGCACTTTCTGTGGGCTTTGGGCTAGCACTCTGCTTTCATTGGTTGGTATTCCGCTACAGGATATGTATGTGACATGTGTTTAAGTATTTGACCATCATTGTCAACCATTGTCAACCAACATTGTCATGATTACCATTGCCCTCACGTGCGTCCAATGGTGGTCAAAGTATTTTTTTTTTTTTAAATTTACTAGATGGATATTCCAAAAATGATAATTTTGATCTCAAATTATATTAGTCATTTAATGTAGAATTGCTATGTTATGTTCCTAATAAAGCTGTGATTTTTATTTTCAGTTTTTTATTCTAAATACTTCTTTTACTATACCTAGTAGTGAAAGAAAGTAAAATTGCTTAACTGACCGCCATTACCCTCTTCTCCCGTACATACTTAGTGTTTTCTTGTTTTTTGTTTTATGGTTTTTATTCTTGTCTCTTTAGAGTTTATACATGTACCTACATTTTCATCTCTTTATTATTACAGAAAAAATTGCATATAATACATTTTGATTTATAACCATGACTTGGCGTCAAATATTAATTAAGTAAAACACGATAAGCTCTAGAAAGTTGTTTTATAAGCTCTGGGTATGCTGTGTACATAAACTATGAACAGTTTTTTTTTTTAAATTTAGTAATTTAATAAATATTTGTTTTACGAACACAATAAATTATAATAATCCTGAAAAAATTAAACACGTATTCTTTTAAATCAATCAACCGAGTAAAATACTATTTAAATACATCGGTAGATACCGAACGATAATGATATTAAGGATCTTATTTGAATACAAAGTGAATTCTATTTTAAAAATAATATAAGTTAGTATTATTTCCGAACATAAGTACGTAATAATAGCCTGTATGTAATATTACTTGTAATTTAAATTTTGTGCACGTAATAAAATTTCAACGTTTTACGTTAGTGTATCTTTTCTTAGAATCAAAAGACCATCGAACACATTTTCTCTTCTTATTAATTGCCTATTTATTGTCACTGTACAATCGAGGTCAACAATGGAAGGCAAAGGATTAATATGGTTATGGCATGAAATGATATAAAAGTTATTGTGTAACATTTGTTCAATATACCTACTATAAGGAAAATAGACCCTAAACAAATAAGGAATTTCTATATGTGGAAGTTAACTTTCAATTAGATGAAGTTGTTTGAAGTTATTTTCAAGACATCCTAAACACAATACTGCAAAAATTAAAAGTTTACCCTTAATTAGAGTGTCTAAGTATAAGAAGATGCATCTTTTTGCTAAACAATTATATATAGATACCTATCACACAAAACCACCGAAGACTAAACGTCTTTAAGAGTTTTGTTCCTGCGAGAACTGTAGAGTTAGTTTATAGTCATCTAACTGAACGTGCCTATTTTCAAGTTATATTTTGAACTTAGAAAAAATGTCTTTCTTTAAATTTTAATCTTGATTATTACTAACCAAGCATATATGCTTCAAAATTACTATTTAACGTGGGAGAAACTACGAAGTACTGCCGATTTCTGTTCAAAAAGTTTCAAGATTTAAATTTATTATTATTATTATTTAATTTACATTTTTGTATCAATTGAACACGTATACTCAAACTTTAACATTTTTCAGAAAAAAAAGAATTGCTCCATTCCGTCAGTGGTATTTTTCGATCTGGACAACTATCAGCTATACTTGGACCCTCAGGAGCTGGAAAATCGAGTTTGTTAAACGTTATTTCGGGATACAAGTAAGCGTTACTTAAATATAGGTACATAAATCATTGCAAGTAATTATTATTCGTTTTTCAAATATTATTTAATTATTACTTAATGATATTGTAATATTAAAATAATAAAATTACTATCTACCTTATAACTTAAACATTCTATTGAAGAATCAAACAGTTTTATATCAATAGAATTAGCGAGACTTTCTACCGCTTTCTTTCTTCCGCTTACTTATGTAAAGAGCATTAACGGGTATTAAAAGTAGATAGTTTTCATTTTTCAACTGATTTCTCTGACTTTGTTTACTTTATTATTATTTGCTCGTTTCTATTTTAAATTACGCCAGGCATTTTTCAATTGTTGAAAATACAACACGATTATGTTACATGCAATGATCATAACTATTTTTCTTTTCGAAGATCGGAAGGTGTTGATGGCTGCTTGAAGACTAACGGTGAATTGCGAAACGAAAGTCATTTTCATAAATCATCATGTTACATTACTCAAGAAGATTTACTGCAACCGTACTTAAGCGTGCTGGAAGTAATGACATTCGCTGCCAATTTTAAACTATCGCCAAATCTCAGCAAAGAGAAGCATTTGGCCATCGTTGAAGATGTTTTAAAAGATTTACGATTGTACGAGCAACGTTTCACACGTACTGAATATTTATCGGGAGGTCAGAAAAAGCGGCTATCAATTGCTCTTGAACTGATTAATAATCCGCCGATATTTTTCCTTGATGAGCCAACCAGTGGCTTGGACAATGTATCAACGTCCCATTGTTTGAGAATATTACAGAAATTGGCACGTCAGGGTCGAACAATTGTTTGTACGATCCATCAACCGTCTGCATCAATGTTCCAAATGTTTGATCACGTTTATATTCTGGCTATGGGACGATGCGTTTATCAAGGAGCTCCCAATGCCTTGGTTTCCTTTCTATCAAATATCGGTCTGGAGTGTCCAAAACATTACAATCCAGCTGACTATAGTAAGAAATTAATAAAAAATAATCTTAGGATTCCTTATTTTACCAAACTTTTCTTTCTAGTTATTGAATTAACAGATGGATCTTTCAACGAAAATATAAACTTATTGTCGAAAATGATTGAAAATGGAAAACTTAACCGAACGGCATTAGCCATTGAAAGCTTGCCCGATGCTATGTCCAATTCAAAGATCAATTCTTCGACACAGAAGATTTACGAAAGTACCACATTTAATGACAGTAAATTGCAGACATATTCCAGTCAAATCACTATTGAATATCCAACGACATATTGGCTTCAATTTTATGTGTTGTTACAAAGAATGCTGAAACAACTATTTCGAAATAGAATAGCGTTGAGGGTGCAATTCATACATTACTTTTTATGTGGACTCACAATTGGAATTATGTTTTACAAACAAGCAGACAATGGAATGGAAATATTTGGGCATTTAAAGTATTGTTTTGGAGTTATAGTGTTTTTTGCCTATACGCAACTTATGATTCCCATTCTATTACGTAAGTATTGTTTATTATGTTAATTGTGCATGTGTATTAACGCTAAATTGAGCTTTGATTGCTAAGATGGTTAAGATATACGAGCAAATATTAAGTGTATGTATGCTTCAACTTTCAAGGCATTAAAATACGAGTATATTTCGGAACTTTAAAACTACCAACTGGCCAAACTGGCCAAGAAAATCTTTAATTTTCAACCTTTTACTTTAACAGAGCGCTTTCGGTAAAACTGACATTGTCTGAGATTTCAAGAAATTGCCTTTGTCCAACAAAGTCTCATAAAATGGTATTTTTTGAATTTATTTTAAATTATTATCAAAAAATTTTCAAGTAAATTCGGCTTATAGACCAGGGTCGATAATTTTTGAACCCAAAAAAAATTATAGTAGGATGAAACTCATTAGAAAAGGAGAAGAATATAACAAAAATGAAAGGAAAAATAAATTACGGTCGATCTGAGGTCGGGAAGTGGAAAGGGGGTGGTTTTTAAGGGTAGAAACGGTTTATCTCGATTTCCCACAAAACTACAAGTCCTATGGAAAAAAGTTAAATAGCAAAGTTGTAGGTAATAAGAAGATCTCCAACTTTTGTGCTAACAAATTTTTCACATAACCTTAAAATTTATGTGAAAAATTCTAATAACCAAGTTTTTGGATTTTTATTTTTATCTATTATAAAAAAAAAATTCATGAAATTTGGTAAAAACTTACTTTTTAATGTCCCAAACACACTGTAATTTTTTTGATGTAAAATATTTATTTTTTCACCTTATTTTGACTTAATATGGAAAAAGCACCCTAATTTTTAATTGAAAATTCTCACATCAAAATATCATATATAAATATTATAAAATATGATAAATGCAATAATAAAAGTGTAAATTTTAATAAATTACTCAAAATTGTACATAATAGGTACAATTATACAACTTTGAGCAATTTACTAAAATGTACACTTCTATTATTGCATTTATCTCGGAACATTTAACATTGTAATGTATATTTTTTTGTGTGACCCAAACAATCTTAACTTTTAAAAATTAAAAAACAAAAAAAATCCTAATCTATATTTTGAAAAATTTGATTATGTTGAAATTTGGACTTTCAGAAATTTTGTCTATTAAAACTAGTGTGTCGACATTATTGGCAATTGATATGAAGATGGACATGATATTTATTAACATTTTAGGTCGTACCCAGGGTTGGCTTTTGGATGGGGCCCTGTTGTTTAGAGGGAACCGCGCGCATTAGCATATTGTCTAGATTTTTCCAGCCTTTTTAGAATTTGTTGATAAAAAACCTAAAAAATGTTGATTTAGTTGTTTAATTGTTGTTGTTCATTGAATATTCCTTGACTAATAAACGAACAGATAATATATTTACAGCTATGCTATAAAAATGAATAAGCAGAAAATATTAATAATAATCTATATATAAAGATGCATATTATTACCTATATTTATCTATTATAATAAAATTGTTACAAAGCTGTGTCTGTATATTGAATATTTTTTTGAAAATCTTGTTCCAATAGTAGTAATTATCGATACAGATATACTCGTATATGCAGATCTTTCCTATAAACCATGGGTCGGCAACCAGCGGCCCGCGGGCCGCATGCGGCTCGCGAATTGTTTTGGTGTGGCCCGCAAGATATTTGATAATTCGAATTTACGAGTATATTTCTCTTTGTAGGCAAGTCTTAATTTGCGTGGAGGTCGTTAAATTGCGGGATTCCGAAGCAAAAATGGCGGGGATTGTACAATATGAGATTATTTTTGATGTAGAATTAAAAGTGAATTTGGTGGTAATATTTTCATTGGTAGTTCGTACGTCGATTTTTTAATGTTCACGATGCATGACCCACAAGGGTATTCCAGGAAGCGCAACCGGGGGGTTGGGTGGGATGTTTCTAGTCAGCAGAAATGCTTACCATTATATCCGCCATTGCCCAAGTGCGGCCCGCACCAAACCCCGCGTAAAATATTTGGCTCTTTAACAACCAAAGGTTGCCGCCCCCTGCTATAAACAATATATGTCGAAAGAATTTGTTAACTTTAATTGATCAATTATTTGCTTGAATTACTTTGATAGATTTGCATGAAAGAATATTAATAGCTATATTGTTTTTGAATACTTAAGTTATACATATTAAGAAATATCCACAAACTACGAGGGGCGGGGAGAATAAAAATTTTGATATGAAAAGTAAATTGGCGTTTATTCGTAACTTTTAAAATCTTAAATGTAAATATTAAAGTAGCCATGTAAAAATGATTTTTATAATTACAAATTTTTTTCATATCTTTATCACGAAGTTTCACAAATACCCACATAGGTATTAGATGAAAAAACACAAAAGCTCTTTTCATCTAAGACTTTCTTCTCCGTTCAAGCTTTTCTATTGTTTTTCAAACATGCTGTATACAATAAATATGCTGCAATTAAAAAAAAAAACTATTTTTGTTTTCAGTTCCTTTTGAAGTAAAACTTATGAAAAAAGAACATTTCAATCGATGGTATGGTTTAGCTCCATATTATGCAGCTTTAACAGTGGCTCGACTACCAGTACAAGTATATTTACATTTCCATTAATAATAATTATTTTTAAATATTATTAATTAAAATTGACCTTAATTTTTAGATTGCCTTCAATATGTTATTCATATGCTTGGTTTATTTTATGGCAGGCTATCCCGTTGAATTACATCGGTTTGGAATTTTTGCTTTAGTAGCAAATTTAATGTCGTTCATATCGGAAGGTCTAGGACTTGCTGTTGGTTCTAGATTTAATGTACTTGTAAGTATTTTTAAAAATCATTTTATTTTTCACGTTTTTCATAATTATTTTATTTTCTCATTTTTTTTTATAGAATGGTTGTGCTGTTGGTCCATCTATTTTAGCCCCATCTTTTGGACTGGCTATGTATGGTTTTGATTTCGCTCAACAAATACCTCTGGCTATGCAAATTTTGATGAAATTATCATTTATGCGATGTGGTGCAGTTGCGTTAGTTGTGGTTGTCTTCGGATACGGAAGAAAGCAATTAGATTGTGGTGATGTTTATTGTCATTTTGATAAACCTGAGGTTTTATTACGTTATTTAGATTTTCAAGAAACCTCCGTTTGGTCTGAAATCGGTTTTATGCTTATAACTCTGGTACTATTTCGAACGATTTGTTACTTAAATTTGAAACGAAGAGTTTCTTGCTGATGATAGGGTTGCCTATATGGTTAACCAGTATCTAATTAAATAAATAATTAGTATATTGACTAAATAAAACATGATTTATAGTGATGTTGGTTTTGAATCTCAATGCGCTTTCTTACCAACATCATTTTATAAAACTTTTTATTTAAATATTTAATACTCAAGAAAAAATCTAAGCCTGGAATCAAAATATCAGAGATATGACTGAAAAAAATTATCAAAAATTAAATATTCAATGTAATTACTGTGATAATAATTGAACTAAATTGTTCAAACTTTTTAAAATTTACAATTCAATTTTTGATTTTCATCAAGAAATGCATGATGTTCAGAAAAATACTTAACATACAGGGTGTAGCGAAGTGGAATATAGATGTTTTGTAAGTGGGTAGTTCATAGGAGTCCATGAGAGTATTTTTTTCCTATGCATATATACGGTATATACTATGGTTGGATTTATTACGTACTCAGTGATGCTTTCTCAAAATTTTACTAGGGGATTCAAATTCGCAGTGAATATTTTCTAACATTTTTAAATGTTAATACTACCATTGAGTACCACACTAGCTGATAAATATTAAACTATCAAAAAAAAAACAAACAGTTAAAAATCGAAAGAGTAGTAGAAAATCGCCGATAATCATAAAAAACGAAAATATTTTTTCTGATTAACTGAGGGTTCGCACGAGTCATAGCATTCATATCAAAGGGTTTGCACGAACCTCTACGAAGCCCCAGGAAAGCATCTATAGATATACTACGATTTTGCACTTAGGGTCGATAAACTAAAAATAGTGATGCTGCTATTTCAGAAAAATGAAAAAAAAATCTGGAAAAATAAATAAATTTAAAAATGTGCTCATGCAGTTATTAGGCATAAGTTTCCATTAGTCCAGGTAATTTAATTTGTAATGGTGGGAGTGGTTACCCACATTTATTTACATTAATATATACAATTACATGGACCAGCGCTGGCCAAGAGCAGATAGAGTTGTTGACGGTTATAGTGGATTTCCGTCAGGACACATGCGAGAGACAATTCGGAATTTTCCAGTCGCCACATCACTCCCCTCCTAGTGACGATGGTCACGATTGTCGTCGGGCCGTGAGACTCTAGGCTGCTGGGGCTGTCGTGGAGCAGGGGCCGCTGGTACGAGCTGCTGGGCTCGAGTCCGTAGAACGACGCGGGACGAGTATGGAGTAGCTCAACCGAAGATCAGGATGCAGCTACTCCACCGTTGAGTTCCCTGGTGAGGGGGCCGGATGTATGTGGCGACTGGCGGCGTCCATAAATGAGGCGAACTGGCAGGTCCACGCAGAACGAATGGTCCTCGCTGTTGTCGCGTGTTTAGATCACGTCGGGGTCACCAGAATGTAATGGTGGGAGTGGTTACCCACATTTATTTACATTAATATATACAATTACATGGACCAGCGCTGGCCAAGAGCAGATAGAGTTGTTGACGGTTATAGTGGATTTCCGTCAGGACACATGCGAGAGACAATTCGGAATTTTCCAGTCGCCACAAATTTATACGCCGCTAATTGGATCTTATTATGAATATTATATTTTAAATCTAAGAAACAGTTGATGAGAGGAGCCTTTACACCCTGGGTCCCCTGGGTTCCAAGCCATAAAGACAGACATAAAGTTATTTGACATGAGGAGCTTTCATTATTTAAATTTTCTTGCCAAATGCGTGTTTGGTGGGGCTCAGGTCTCCGACGTTAACTCTAATTAATATATTATGTACCTAGTTTATGAAATTGTATTTTATAAGTAGCTAAAACCCCTATCTATCATAAAAAATTGTAATTCGATTGGAAAAGGCAACTTTAAGTTGGCTCTAAGAATATTCTTGCGGCGCTCCTTTAGCATGAATGCGACACACCAGGGTACCACGGTGCACAGTTTGGAAATCGCTAAGATAGACTAAAAACATAAACTTCTATGAATGTTGAAGTTCCATCAATTATAAGAGTTGTCCTTGGTGTACACCATACAAGTATCTGTTTATAATCTCAATGTTGTTTTGATATAAATACAATGTATATTGTAAAACCTCTATGAGTTTTTGGACTATATTGTGTAAAGCTTGTATACCAACTCACACCACTCACTGGACCATTTTCAAATTTTATGGATTAATGAATTATTTGATAAAAATGACTTAGATGTATTAGTTGAAGATCCGAACCTACATCGACCTTTACCAAGTTGATAATAGAATGAAACATATTATATTATGAATTTAGTAAATTAGAAAATATATTAAAAATGGGTTGCCTAAAAAAATCCTAGGCAGACTATTTTTAATTGTTTTTTAAGAAAATGATTTTTAATAAAATAAGTGCAACATCAAGAAAATAAAAAAAAATTTATTTCCACCCGCATTAAAATTTAAATCTTCGAAATTCGCAAACTCCTAAAAGGGTCGAACTTTTTGCAGACAAACCTATATCAACGTGTTCGCAATAAAACAGCGCTTATGATGATATAGAATTTTTTCTATTATCTTGATGCTGCAATATTTTATTAAAAATCATTTTTTTGAAAAATAATGAAAAATAGTCTGCCCAGGATTTTTTTAGGCAACCCATTTTTAATATATTTACTAATTTACTAAATTCATGATAAAATATGTTTCATTCTATTATCAACTCGGTGAAGGTCGATGTAGGTTCGGATCTTAGACTATATGATTTTAAAAATAAATTCCTAAAAACTTTTGTAACTAATTAAATCTTTGAATGTAATTAAATATCTATAGATTATAATAATTGTTACAGTTAGGATTTAACCATGAATTATTGTAAATGAACGGTCTTTTAGGATTTTTTTAAAAAGGAAATTAGAAAGTAATAATAGAATAAATAACTCCAGAAAACATTTTAAAATAATCGTTTGTAATTACATGAAATTAATCATGATAATCGATGTGATATTATATTTATACCTTTTGATATTATATTCAATTATTATGTACATCAAATAAAATTTAATACAAAAAATTATTTTTTCGACTTCTCCTGTCTTTTTTTAATATGTTTTTTAACTTTCACTTTTCGCTTTTCAGCCTGAGCTTCTTTCACCGCCTTTTTCCGAGCTTTTTTGCTATCGAGACTTTCATTTCGAGGTCGGGACGAATTGACAAATTTACTTTTATTATCTTCATCATTTTCTTCCGATGAATCACTACTACAAGATGTGTCTTCATCAGAGACTTCTTCTAAAATTTTTGGGTTTTCAGCTGTTCCACTTAAATCACTTTTTAATCCCGTTAATGTTTTATAGTAGATTTCATTGTCGCCTTGGCCAGATTTTGATTTTTTTATGTCTCGTTCAATGTCGATGACTTCGGTGAGTCTTTGTGGAATGAACACATTTTTGAATATTTCCTCTTCGACCACTTCATGGGCTGTTACTTCTTCGTCTTCTTTTAACGCGGCACGTTTGCTCATTGCTTCTAAATATTCGTCCATGTTGCTTTCAGTGATTGTAGGATCAGTTATAAAATCGAAAAGTTCTTTTAAACTCATGGTAGCTACACCTTTTTTACGGAAGAAATCTGTGATGTTAGCACAGTCTTTACGTAGAAAATCAAAAGCTCGAGGATGATCCTGCTCTACCGACTGAGAAACATCGATTATAACAAGTTTGCCCTCGTGATATAAAATGTTGAATTCAGATAAATCAGCATGAACTAATTTGCTTTTATTATAAATAATCCACATCATTGTAATACAATCTCTATATAAAACGCAGGCTTTGGATGCGGTAAGTTCTACATCTTTTAATTTGGGAGACGGCCATCCGTCTTGACCAATGAAATCCATAAGCAGAACGTGCGATTGTAATGAATGTGGTTTCGGCACAGAAACGCCACAAGAATGCATTCTTGATAAGTTCCTCATTTCTTTCTCGGCCCATGTCCGAACCATTTTACGAGGATTCTTTTTACATATTCCATGTCGAAAGCGAAAATCCCCCGTCATATACTTATCCCGGTCTTTGAATATAAGAATTGAAGTTTTATAAATTTTAATGGCTAACTGATCCCCAGAACTGGCAGTTGCATGATAGACATTCGCTTCTTTCCCGGTTGACATACATCCATTCACCTTTGATATCGTCCCTCGATCAATAAGTTTGAAGACAATTATCCTTGTGCGAGCGTCCAAGACTTGTTCGACTGTTGCATGATCATTTTTATCTCGTATTCGAGTTCTATCAGTCTCGAGCCGTTTAGTTTTTTCATTCAATGTGTTTGTCGCACTGTCAGGGCCCTCATATTTTCCTAAGTTGATCTTGTTAACATATTTTTGAAGAAATTTATCTCGTGGCTGATAAGTGGTTGATTTATTAATGCCATTAGTGTTATTCGATTGGTTTGTTCTGTTTTGTTGTCCTGCTGTGTTATGGTGTGATCCGTGTGATTCTTCATAGAAATCATTCCAATCTTCATCGGAGTAGTCACTGAGTTCATCATTTGAAGATAATTTTAGCTGGTTTATTTCAACGTCGACATTATTAATATATGATTTTGGATCTTCTTCATTTGCGTCACAAAATAAATCGCTCATTTTGACACTTTAAGAATGCACTGAAACCACGAGGTTTTCTAAGGTTAAGTTCAGTTAAGTTGTCATTTGTTGTGATTGGTCTATAGCGCTTGCGCTGAGGATTTAAATCGCTTTAAATTTTAAAGGGGTCATCCCATGTGATGGGCTCAAAAATCGATTTTTTTTTGTCCATTAATTACTTTCTTAACATCTCTATAATACGGTAGTAAAGTGATTTTTGAAAATTTGAAGTCATTTTAAAGGTACAGCAGGTAGAAGAAAGAGCTGCTCGAAGCGCTGAATTGGCAGTTGAAACTTTAAACGCGTTTTTCTCAAAACCGTGTTTTTCAAACTTTCCTCCATCATATCTCAAAAACGGCTTGACCAAATGACTTAAAATTTATAGGGTACACTCAACACATGTAAACGCATAGAATGAACTTTTATCAATCGAAAATTCCCAAAATTTCTATTTTTTATAGCAAAAAACAATTTTAAAAAAACGCAAAATTCGCAACATTGATTTCAAATGTCTACCAAAAGTCCAATTTTTTGTATATTCATTTGATAATAGTTCATTCCGTGCATTTACGCTTACAGATTAAAACGCCGTTGTTTTTTTTTTATTTTGAATAAGCGAATCAGCCGGAATCGTGGAGGAAGTGCGAGCTCATTTTTTCGAGGTGGGGGTGTTCAGAACGCTGTAACTCATGTTCTACGCAATATTTTTAGCTTAAAATTTATATTTATACTGTCGAAATATATGTTAATAAATGATAATAAACTTAAAGCTCTATCTATTTACTGGTCGTAGAAAAAAAATCCTCTTAAAACCCTAAAAAACAGGCCGTCACATGGGATGATCCCCTTAAACCAGGGGGGGCCAACCGGCCAACTCACGGTCCGGCTGGAATATTTTTCTTACTTACGTTGCTTACGTTTATTATAAATATATATTTTTCATATTTAATTTTAGTTTTATACTGATTATACTTAATTTATTATTACCACGTTATGTTGTATTATATTATCCATGTTATCTGTTTATATGTATAAAACTTTTCATTTTAATTTTCAAGCTACTTTTCTATAAAATTGGTTTTTAAATGGCGTCAAATATTAATATTTAAACATTAAATCAGATGAAGCATTGATCTCATATTAAGATTAAGAATTATTTCGTTTCCAAATCAACAGATCCAAGCACAGTTCCTTTAAATCATCTTCAACTACTTGACTTGATGAGTACTTAAACACAATAATGCCTCAATAGGTTTGTTTCAATCGTCTTTCTGGTGATGTTCAAACACAGACAAAGAGCAAGACAACATTGCTCAAGAGACAAGAGTGAGCGAAGAACATAAAGTGACAATTTTGCTTGAGTTACAAATCGGTTAACCGCAGTGTTTAAACATCTCAAAATCAGTGTCGATATAAGCGGTTGTCACGAAAATTTACGTACAATATACATAGCTCGACTCTCGGTCTAAAACGGCCGAGCGGTTGTAAGCTGAAACATTTCTTCACTCACTCTTGTCTCTTGGCCAATGTGTCTTGCTCTTTGTCTGTCTGTCAGTGTTTGAGCATCACCTTAGCTAGTCGTATGGAACAAACCAATTATGTTTCAATTTTTCAACAAAAAAAATTTATAGTATGGACCTGTGAGGACCTATAATTTTCTGTCTGCAAACTTCTAATAATTTTACAAAGGGAACCACATTATCATTTGAGTTAACTACCCATGGTTTAAGTCGTTAAAACATACCTACTAAAATAGTAGAGATGATCGAGATGGTTATTTTACTTCTATAGGATACTAATTCTATAGTTGCGCGATTTCAATATTTCTTTTTAGTTCTAACCACTTATTTTGTGGTGCTAGTTCTTTTGACCCGTTTCAATACATGGGATCGGATATTCGATCTAGTTATTTAGAGATCAGTGAAATATACAAAAACAAATATTTATTGATCCTCGCCCTTCTACGTGAGAGACCTCTTTGGTTAAGTTCCACAACACGTTTACAACGATATCACTCATTTTCGTTGTTTTTTTTTTATTCCACTAGCTTGAGAGCGTTTGAGAGATATTCATAACTCTGACCACTCTGACCCACTGAATATTTATTTGAATACTTGCAAGTTTTCTCTCATGCTTGTTTTCTCTTTTCTTCTCTTTCGTCCCGTTTATACTTTATGTGAACAATTTAGAATTTGTAGAATATATTATTTATACACCCCGATATACTTATATGGGTCGAAAATAAATTATGGTCTTCTTCATAATTTTGTCTTTTTCGATATCTCGATATCTGTCAATTTGTTTTTTCACAGTGATTTTTTTTCTGTCGAATATTTTCATAAAAAAATTCGAAAATTTCCATTTTCCTTTATAGAAGTGATCGAAATTCCAAGTACCAAGCTAAATTAAGGTACTGCTCATCCTTAAACCCTTAACTATACAGTCTCTGCCTATTAATAAAGACTATATGTTATGTATTTTTGAAAATTCGTTAAAAATGAAATTAAAACTTTCTTATATAATAAAATTTTTTTTAAAAAACAATAAGAAGAAATGAAAGTTGTTATTTTGTTAAGACTTTAATGAATATAAATTCTAACAAATAACAAATATATATGTATATATAAGCGTTTGGAACTGTAAATGAAATTATGAAGGCTACTTACAATGCAAAAACGTTTACCAAAAAAATAAATATATTTATAATAAAGAGAATATAATATTTACAATATAGTTTAACCCAAATTAAGTATCTTAAAATATGGTACATTTCGATCAAGCCACGACTTCCATTGCGTATCAACCACCCTATGTAAAGTTTTCTCTCGGAAAACTTGACTTTCGCTAATTTCTTTAAAACCTAATTTTTTAAACATATTAAGACTAATTTCATTGTCAAAACCAATTTTAACTTGAAATTCTTGTACGCCTAAAACGACGATGCCGTACATAAACATCATCAACATAGCTTCTTTTCCGCGATGTTTCCCTCGCGCTGATGGTTCCGCAATCATTATTTCAGCCTCGGCTGACTGATAATTATCATGATCCGGAAAAAATAAGTTGGTGTCACCAATCATCGCAGCTAAACATAAATAATAGCAATAAATTATGTAGATATAATAAAAAAGTATTTTGGCAACCTATTTCATCTCCACATCCATCATAAATTGTCTTATCCAAAATAATAAAAGTCAGCTCTGAAATCAGAAAAAGAAATTATTTTAATTTTTATTCTAGATTAATTGTTATTTATTACTGTCTATATCATTAAGCCAGGTTTTTTGCATTTCATATTCTTCTTCTAATGTTAAGGGTTCGGAAGCTGTTAAACGCTGCAGTTCGGGGGATTTCATCCACCCATGGTATCTATAAAATAAAAAGCATTTATATGTATATAAATCTCTGTTTTATCAAAAACGAATATGTTGAAAGTCGAAAACATATTGAACTGAGTTTTGTAAGATACTGTTACTATTATTACTCGATTTGAACTATAAACTCAATACTCATCCAATTCTTTCGTGATTTGCTTTTCCGTTTTATTTTCTCAACAGAAAGAGGATAGTCACTGTGATGGGTAAAATATGTTTAGTTTAAATTTAAAGGTTATACTTTTGAAAATATTTGCATGAAATTTTAAGTCAAAACTTCAAAAATTGATAGAATTAGTCATTTAATTAATTAAGGGTAGATAAAACGAGTGCCCTTGCTCGATGAAAACTTTATATACGTTTTTTCAAAATAACTTTTCTTCAAATCGGTTGCATCGATTTTTACCAATAGCTAAGGTAAAACGTAGCTGAATTTAATACTAGCCGCTATTTTGTAAAAAATAAAAAAAGGACTTTTCATACTTTCTTAATTTAAATCCTATAATGTTTTTCCCCTAAGTATGTAGTTTATTTTATTTTTAGAAATAGGCGTTTGAATTGTTTTTCTTTGGAAACATGTTGACATCATTCAATTTGGATTTTTTGCACTACAAATTGGTACTAAAATCAAAAAGTATGTAAAAATGGAGTAATACTGTTTGTCTTCCGAGCCCTTTCAATTACTTAAACCAAAAATTTAATAAAAATATCATTATTTGATACTCAAAAATAACTGAATTCAATAACTTCTCAGCAAATTCTGAAGAAGATAAATAAGCTGTAAGCGGTGAGGATATTTTTCGATGAAGGAAGAAACAAAGGTCTACAAAAACAAAGCTAACAAAGCTCTTCAAAAAAAGACTAAGGCGGTAAACTAACACTGGAACCGATTTCGACCGAACGCAGAATCGGCCGTACATGAACTACAGAGTAAGCTAGTTCGGGCGAGTACGATCGTCCTCGGTCGAAGCATCTTCAAATCCAAACTGAATGGGATTTTGTTCTTAAAACATCCGTCATGGGAAAATTTGAAGTCATCAGTCCAAATAATTTTTTTTCCAAAATTGGTCATCCTTCTGGCTTTTTAACAGAAGCATTTCACATAAGTTCATTCTCTCTCTTGAACCTTGGGATGTAGATGTTGTGCCAATATAAATTTGAAATCATAGAAACGGCTCTTATGAAACATTCTCTGGACTTTGAAACTTTGCCCATGTCTAGTTCCACTGATCGGATGGAAGCATTTGGATGAGCTTCAAAATATATCAAGATATCCACTTCGATTTCTTCGTCATTAAAGATAATCCTTTGAAAACAAGTTTTTTTTTCTCTCGAAAACCTTAAGGATTAGATGAGGTCTTGTTATTATGAAAGGTGCTCAGAATTATAAATTCAATCGAGCTATGTAAAAAAATATGGCTTGCCATTTGAAATAACGATGTTAGTGTTGACTTCTGGTATAACCGGAAATGTAAGAGACTAAAAATATTTTAGGAGCGGTAGCTCCAACCCAGCTAGGCTATAATCCCAATTTTTAGTTTTCTATTATTTCAGGTTTTCCGGAAACTTATTACCGGTCACGCTAGGACACCCTGTGTAACATTTATATTTTTCCAAATTATACTTAGGTCCACTAAAAACATTTTTTGGGATGAAAAATTAAAATAGATTGAGCAAATATATATATGTAGGTATTTGAGGAAACAAATAAGTGTTATTTACCGTGGATTGACCACGTCTGTATTAAAGTGTTGTTTATGATAATTGAGCCGCTAAGTGCAAACATTGATTAACTCCATTTTTTCAACTTTTACAAATTTTCATGTCAAAACACTTGGTTGACTCCTAACTGTATATAAAGGGAAAAAATGTTTCTAATAATAAGTAATAACAACTATAAATGACAATTTGCTTTTTAGTTTTTCCATAAGAGACAATGTATTTCAGAAGTCTATTTTATCAATTTACTTAACTTTTTGCATTACGGAGTTAATCGATGTGTGCACTAAACGGCTCAATTGCCTCTATTGATTTCTTTGTAACATTTAAGGGGACAATGGTTGTATTAAATGGATGTACTCATGGGGCGGACACTTATCAGGAAGGTGGTTCTTTTGAATTTTAGTAGTTCAACGCTTCAAACACAGATGGCAGGGCAATGTTCAACTTGGTTCAAATTACATCTATGTATTATGCGCTTTCGCTGTTTATATTACTGCTGGTGCATGTATGTAATGTGCCTCTATGAACAACGCGCCCTACTAGTATCCCAAAAATCTATAATGTTAATCGTTTTTCCACTTGTCCTAAACTATCAAAATTGGATCAGCAGATTGTTAATGTACTTGTCTAATTTAAAAACCTGCCCGTTAAACTTGAAGTTAGAATTTTGTTGCGATTTGTTTTTCCACTTGTCCGTTGAAGTATCACTTCTACTATGTGTCCCAGCACACATTTCGATTTTTTAATATTTTGACCGTTAAATTCGAAAATCTAACATAAACATCGTGAATTAGTAGGTATCGAAGAAAAGGTTTGATTGTGGCATGTTAATTATAAGGTAAATTTGAAGTTTTGGAGTTTCTACTTGCCTTACTTTTATATATAAAATCGGAGTTGTAGTAATACATCCTATAAACATCATAAGACATCAGTCTTCTGACCCTTCTGACTATATGTATATTGTATATTTGAAAAAAAAAGCAATGCCATAAAATTAATTATGTATTAGTTCGTTGTGACTAAAACAATTAAAACTACCTGAGAGACAAGACCACCCCTAAGTCCCGGGAAGAAATGATTCAATATTTTTTCGACTTTCTTTAATTCACTAAAGCTTACTTGGGCACATGTTCTTTTTTATAAGACACTAATATGATTTCTTTTCCTTCAATTACGGTATCTTTATTTAGACGCATTTTCTAAATTTTATATAACTCGAAACCGAAAATATAAATATAACCCGAAAAATTATTAAAATTTTCAAAAAACTATTCATTTATTAAACGTCATTTTATGTTTCTATAGTAACTTATCTTAACTGAATAATTTCTACATAACCTTAAATATCAACAATTTATTATACATATACTAACACAATATACATTTATACATTTTAAAAGAATAGAGTTGATGGAGTACCTATTTAAAATTAAATTATTATGTTTAATTCTCTTGAATAATTCTATTGCAAGTGACGATTAAACGAATTTATTTTATTAATTATTGTCTTAATAAATATTTGAAAATATTAGTGCAAAACCCTTTATTCGATATAATTCTTTTAAAATCATATAAATAGTAAATTTCAATGATCCAAATTATGATTTTTTTCGATCCTGGATATTCCTGAACTTGTAACCGTTATAAAGTTAACAATTGAAATTATTATTTATAAATAATAATGAATAATAACTCAAAAATTAAATTTAAAAAGTAATGAGAAAACTTTCCCGCTATTTTTTGAAAATGAAAAATACTAATAATGCTGAATGGCGCCCTTCCCCAAAATCCCTAAAAGTATTAAAGGGACTAAATAAAAAAAAATTAAAAAAGGAAATTTAATTAGTAAAACTGTTATGTTCAAAATGTATTCAATTCCAAACTTTAAATAAGTCATTTGTATGTGAATAATTAATAACTTATTTTAAAATAAAATTGCAAAATATGATGCAATCGATGCAATACAAGCCAATTAAAAAAACAACTATAATTAGTTCCATAGTTGCCTATAGTTCTATACTTCTTAATTATTTAAGCGTTTTAACCAAAAATGGATTCAAATACATTTGAATTAAAACAAAAATAAAGATTAAATATGTTTATTATGTGATTATATTTGTATTTAAGCAATTTATTGCGTTTTATTTAAATTTTTTAGGGCCATTTCCACATGTGGCAACCATGATTTCTGACATACCAACCCAATAGAAATGGAACTCTACAACGCGACCAGCCGAAACCCTAGTGATAAAACCATTATTGTTCCTCCATGATTCAAAGAAAGTTCATAAGTTTGTTCCGATTACGCTCACTGCGGTGAAAATGGGTTTCTAAGTGTTTAATTTTTCGCACACGAAAGTGTGCCTGTACAACCAATAATTGTCAACATGGAGTAAGTGTTTTTCATTATTCTTAATTCGATTTATTCTAGTTTTTAAGAAAAATCCTCTCAGACCAATTCTCGGAATTCCGTACTTTCTCTCTCTATCCTTGTCTTGCTTTCACAATCTGTACATCAATTGTAGAGTAAAGGGTAAATTTTCCGATAACCCAGATACGATTTTTTCTTAAAATCCGGGTTGATTTTTTAAAAATTAATTTATTTAGAACATGGACATCGATTTTTCATTTATTATATTAAACACGTGAAGAGATAAGATTAAATAGTTGATTTTTTTTAACACACTTTGCCCTAATTCACTAGTTATAGTTTTTTTTGCCTTTGTTAATATTACAATCTAAATTAATTTTGGCTATCGACTTTATCTTAATAATTATTACCCTTTTTATATATTATCGACATATTCTAATCTTTATTTGTTGTATGACGTCATCGAGAGAAATGCCATTAAACGATTCGGATAAAGTACACAATCCACATGTTGAGTACCTATCTATGTATAGGTATAATATACACCATATACCTGTACCTGGATGACGTCATCGTAAGAGTTGCAAAACATTGGCTTAAAGAAAATTTCATAATTCAAGTAACAATAATTACTGTCCACAAAATTAGACCAATTAAGCAACACATTTTTTTAAACCTTACAAAAAAAATTATGATAAGAGAATGTAAGCTTTGTTTCATTTTACCAACAATATTTAAAGAACATAATTTGAAAAAAAAAACGGTTATAAACATCATGTTACATCAACAAATTGTTCTGTATCTATCTTTGAAAATAGACTCAATTTTCAAATTAAAAATTTGTAAGTTACACAACGAATTATAATTATGATTTAGTACAAAGATTTTAAACTCTAAGGTCATCTAACCTTTGATGCTATCGTTTATAATATACATTAAAATTTTAATTTTGTTAATTTTTCATGTTAAAAAAGTTAATAATATATCAATAGATAGTTCAAATTTATTGAAAATGCATGTCATTGTTTAATTTTTGACGACTTGTTTGGTTTCTTTATCACGAAATATTACTTGGCAAAACATTACGGCTTACTCGCAGATAAATATTTATGGTGTTTAATGAAAAATATAAGCAAATGTACAAGTTTTTGTTTAAATATTTATTTTTGTTATGATTTTAACAACTTCCTGAAAGTCTAGAAAAATGTATATTTAAAAATTTAAGAGTTATACGAATTTAAAAAGTACAAAAATAGAGATAATGAATGTCGGCACAATCAATTTGTTAAAATTTGAAAGTATAGGATAAGTGCGAGTCCAGTGGCGTAACTACAAATTTTAGGCTTCCCGCCAAAAAATTAGATCGGTCCCCAACCTTATATGAATTTTTGCTTTTCGTATCTAGCGTCTCATATTTTAATTTAGCACCGATTTTCTTGCGAAAGGTCTTTCTTAAAAGGCCCTTGAGGTCTAGAGGAGTTAGCAGATATTATAATTTTTTTCATATCAGGTGTAATATTTTGTTTTGAAAATTAGTATTGTCCGTTAAGAATAACGGCAGTTTCTTAATATCCTTATTCGTAACATCTTGGTCGAAATCCATGGTATTTTCATCGTTATTAAAATCAATTGCCGTACTGCTTCGGCTATCAACATGTTCAAATTGCCCTTCATCTATAATGTAGTATTTTGATATTTTAGTTTTAAGTCAGTTGGATTAATTTTTTCGCTATAAACTTGTTCAAACACCTGTTCATCTTTAGAAGTACTTTGATTTTCTGTGATCGTAGCAAACGATTTAAGAAAACGGGATAATTTTGGTATTTTTGCTAAACGTTTCTGTTCTTTTTTCAATTTCTCTTTTTTACTGTACCCTTTGTGCAGCACCTTTAGTACTAATTTTCTGAAAATTTTCGGGCCCCCCGTGTCGCGGGGTCTAGCGATATGGTCGTTCCGCCACTGTGCGAGTCATGCCATAGCCGTCATATCTATATATATATATAGTTTGATTATGGACCGTAGATAAGGACATTTCTTTTAAAAGAATAATTTAAAACTGATTAAATGTTCAGATCTAAAAATTATTAGTTGCTGTAGCATTGCTGTTGGTTGGTACAGGTCTATTACCTATAAATTGAAGGTAGTCAGTTAAAGTTGTTTCCTTATCAGCTGTTATATATATACATATACACTTATACAAATCTTATTTTCGGCGTCACTTATGTTACGATTTTGTAATTTTGAACTTCCAGGGAAAAGACGTGGTTATAATTTTACTCGCGTTAATTTTTGTACTGCCTCTTTAACACAAAGATATATCTACTTCCTATATTCTTCATGAGTCTGACACTCTGACCATGGGGTATATAGAAGTAGGAACATTTCTGTGTTTAAGAAATGAATGAGGGTTAAAATACTACCAGTTGGCGCTGGTAGATCTAGTGGTGCATAGTTAGCGCAACTGTTTTACTGCCTGTACCGCACAGGTAGTAAAATAATATTCTGCAGCGGACTGCAGATCTTATTAGGTGACCAATTTCAACAAGAACTCAATGCCCCTATAGTAATCGACAGCGCCACGGTGACTAGTCTATAACTAGTTCGTCAGTGTTTTAATTTTAAGAGATTTTTAATTATTTTCCCATAGAGATTTTCGCCCTTATCTACAGTCCAAAAGCCTAACAATAGATGCACTTTACTAAGGTCGGGACCAGGGGTGTTGGAGAGGGGAAGCAATCCGAGAAATTTTTTTTTGGAAACAGAGAAAACACAAAACAAAAATAAAACATTTTTCTGAACCAACAGTTTGTACGTGATTCTCAACCACTGTGCCGCGGAATTCTTGAAGTGAGTCGTCAAATTTCAAAAATAAAAACATGGACATTAAAAATTATCTTGCATGTACTATAATAAAGCAAATCTTAACTCTGCTATTTTTGTAGTACAAATAATTTTATTTTACATCGAAAATTATTCTCATAAACTTTTTTGTATAGTGCATTTAAATAAGTAAAATTATTTTGAAATTGTTAGCGTGACGCCAATATTTTAAATTTTTAAAAGTGTATCACAACAAAAGAAAAAGTTCAGAATTACTGGTCTAACATATTAAGGTGTTCTTGACATATCTTGAACAATAAATTAGTTGCAGCTTATGCTTCGAATTTTTAGTTATGGACCAAATATTTTCATAAATCATAAAGTTTGATCAAGAAAGCCGCGTTTGCGGAAATAAATGGTGTAGTTTTTTATTATTATTTTTTTCTTTTTTTTTTGTAAGACGGTAGGGAATTTAGGGAAGATCTTTATTATAGATCTATATTAAAATTCCCCTTTCTTGTGAATTATTAGTATTATTGAAAATTAGTTTTCCTTCAAAGTAGTTTCCTTAGTCCCTTTTACTTTTTTGTTTACTAAGATTACTAAGTTTTATATTTTTTTTTGCAGGGCCATCATGGCGCAATTAGACGTCGTCGCTTCGACACAAAAACTGAAACACGATCATCAAATATCATTGTCTCATATATTACATTTAATTGGAGACTATTCTTTCTTATCACTTTCTTTGGAATATAGTCACCCACAAAATGGCATCAATCTTAACCGAGATGTTTTGGGAGGAGACGTTGTCTCCTTACACCGACAGCGTTCCCTCTACGCCATCGTCCAGTAACTTCAAGGATGATAGCGTGGAGAACGGTGACCATCTTCGTTTTTTCGAGGAATGTTCGTTAGACAACAGCACATGCACTAGCAGCGACAACTACAATGACAGTATTAGCTACTTTATATCGGAAGATCCGTTAAAAGCTGAGGATGCTTCAGCCATTGATCTTACTTGTCTGGAGTCCAAAGCAAAAGTAGCCGGTAAATTGTTGGATGATTTAAATCATTTGGAACATCTTGATCAATGGATCAAAGAAGGTAAGTGCTCTATGTTAGAATAAATTAGATCATATTTTTAAAGTCTACACCAAAAATTATTAAGAAGATCCATATTGGAAAATGTATACCCTTAATTGTATTGAATAAGATAATAACTGTTATCTAATAGATACGTTTAATGTTCATGCTATTTTCCAATATACATATATTATCAAGATTTCTGCGTATAGGCAACCCATTTTACAAGCTGGTATAAACAATTGCTTGTACGTACGCCTTAATCCAAATGTCTTAATGTTAAATCTAAGGTATAAGAAATCTTTTATTTATTTGATTTCATAAATTCTGGATATTGAAATAAATTAAGAGTATACTTATTTAACATTATATTATACTAGTCTAATGGGTCACAACATTTCAAACTCTTACTTATTTGAATCGAGTTCGTTGAAACGAATGTCTTATTAATATTATATATACCTATTATTTATATCAAGGGCTCCTAAATTTAAAAACGCAGCGACATACTTTGGAAAAATTGAATTTTATATCGTCCCACTTATTCTTGGAGCATTGAACTTTTTCTTAAATACTTGACTAGCAAGTTAAAACTTTTCAAATCTACCTACAGTAAAACCTTGTTAAGATCAAGACATAAAAATATTTAACATTAAACGACGCTATTTAACTAGATTACGCCCAACTTAAAAGAAAGCAGAGAAAATAAAATCAGAATTTTTTTCTTTCGTTAATTTTTTGTTAGGTAATTAACTACTATTAAATAAAATTAAATCAAGTTGTTTGTAATTAGTTCTATTCGCTAACTGATAAAAATAGCTAAGAAGATTCATTGATTTGACTTTTGACATATTTTAAGACTTGCTCTATATTTTAAGGTGCATTCACTTTAAAAGTCTTAAAATTTAACCCAGAAGATCAAATGTGTTATACATTTTATAAACATTATATTGTCATTCATTAAGTTTTTATTGTTGACTTCTATTAACTTTTTTCGTCAATGGGCTTTATAAAAATTCAAATAGTGTAAATAAATATTGGCTTTAAAGTTAATCATATCTATGTTAGAGGCATATTTTATAGGAAGGACTTTTAAAAATATCCATGTACGTACAAGTTGAATTGTGTTACTTCTTTGTATTAGTAGTGAATTAATGAATTAATTTTGCCGCCCCTACATACGATTTCATATCCTTATTCACAATCATATCAATAACAATCGCTTTCTCGATGAAAATATAATTTTATGATTTGTATTTGAAATATTGGTCCCAAATTTGCTTTGTATACAAAACAGAGAACGATTTTTTTTGTCATATGAGCTGGATTATTGAAATTTTCTGGTTTTATAGATTGAATCCTTATTGTATACTTTTCATAGAAAAGTGCATCAAACGAGAAACTAATGGAACTAAAATCATGCAAACAAGATGATTTAGTGTTATAAGTCCTTTGACAGCTAAATGTTGATTCCAGGTCATTCATTCTGATTCTTTGAAAATAAAAAAGTTATGTTATAGTATTTCTTTTCTTTTGAAAAATTTTATTAGACAGATTACGTATACTCGCTATTTATATACCTATTAAACATTTTTTGAACTTATTCAAAAATAGTATTTCTTTTTATTTCATTGCTGTTGATAAATTTGAAATAAATATAAATACATAATTTGCCGTTTGTTAAACATTTACTTTTTAGTTTAGTTCAACGAACTTCGATAACTTAAAACAAATATTAAAAACAGTCTCTTCTTGAAATCGGTTGATTTGTCAATAATTAACAAAGTTATTCTCTTCAGTGTTCATATTCCATTATATTCGCTTTATAATTTTAATATTTCATTTTAAATTATCACTATTTTTATGTATTTTAATCGAAAGACCTTAGAAATGTTTTCTTTATGTGACACACAAACAGTTTAAACAATAAAAACACTGATAAATATTGGCATATTTTATACGTTAATGTTTCTTTTAAATTGATATCTTGTTAATATGTTGAAGTATTAATCTTTATTTTGATATAAGCACATATTGCACTAAATGCATTCATTGTGTTATCCCCATTTATAAATAAAAATTATAAAGAACTCGTGATAGTTACTGTTTTTCTATAAATAACTATATTCAATAAGATAAAAGAAGCAGTTTATTTCAAAAGCCAAAAATTGTAAGGTATTTAAAAGTTCGTTTTTCGAATTTAAGTTATTTAAAATGACACTGATACGTAAAAATATAATCGAAATGCAAATTTATTACTTGAAAAATTTCTAATAAGAGACAGCATTTTTTTTTATTGAGATTATATAGAGACACAAAACTGATTCAATATGGGAGATAGTTTTGTTTTTTCTTCTTCTTTTTTTAAAACAGTATAAGATTAATGCAGTGATTTATTTAAGTTTCATTTCATTTTTTTTTCCAAGTTGGAAACCTGTTATTTAAATGAAATTTAATCATGTCAATAAACGCGCCTATTACTGCCGTGGAAATATTTTAGAAAAATGTTACGAGAATATTGTTTAATTAGGAAATTTCCTTAAAATGGTGATCATTTGGAAATTTGGGAACTCACTTTGTTTATTACCAGGTGTATGAATGAGGTTGATTAGTTTGATTTTATTAAATGCGTATTTGAAATAATTCTATTCAATAAAAATCCTTTGGAATTAGATTTTGATTCAAGTCTATTTCATCACAAATCAATTCAATAATTGGTGTTAAAAACTTGTTTTGTAATAAAATATACATTCATATCTTATAAAAAATATCTTTTTGAGCCTAATTTTTTGTCGCTAAATTACCAATTTCGCAATCAAATTTCCTAGTTTTTGGTGTATGTATGTCATGGAAAAAACTATGAGGGCAGATTGCTAAAAATAGTTTACCTGCTTCTGACTTATAGCCCGGTATCTTAAAAGGAAAAAGGTAGATCTCCACATTTAGTGTCCTTTTTTTAAGTTTCTTTTAACCTTTTGTAGAAAAAATGGCGGTAATTATGAAATAAATAAACTAAAGAAGTTATTAAAAATAGCCTCACCAGGAGATGTAAATCAAACAAGTTTTTGTTTGTTTATTTACGTATTGAATAAAATTTATTTTTGGTTTAGAAAAAAGGTGAAGGAAGGTGCACATAGGCAGAAATCTTGGGCTAAAATGCATTAATGAGCGTAATATATTATATTAGAAAAACCATTAACATAGGTACTTAAAGTTTTGTTGTTAACCATTGAAATTGCTCATCGATTTTGAAGGAAAGGGATGTCTAAAATTTTTTGACTCTCCTGACAAAGAATACCTTTTTATTATAGCTGTAGTAGAACTGCTAGGTTCTCTGGATACATTGGCACACAAAAAGGTTAGGTAAAGTTTCATAGCTAATAAATAAACTTAGAAATCTTAAAAAATTGGAGCAGTTCAGGTTGTTGTTTTAAAATTGTTTTTGTGTTTCCCCAAATATTTCACGGTCTCCAACTAAACACAGCTTACCTATCTTATAGGTAAAGCCAGTTTTGTCTAAGCAAATTTCGAATAAAGTTGACACATATGCGCATGCATTAGTAAAAAAATCAACGTTATCAAGTTTTTTTTTCTTGGAATTTTTTTTTCTTTTTGTTATTTTCATTTTTCCATAAGAATCAATGTTAAAATTTACATTTTGTAACTTCCATTACAATTAGTGAAAATGTTTAGTTATATTGGGTACAGCCTTAAAAGCAAACCTAATCTTTATTAAAATAACTTCTACGTTATGTAGAGAACAGTGAAGTGTTCGAAAAGTAGTCATATTTATAGTAATAATGCGCTAAGTAGAGTCAAAATTTGTTGGAATAGATACCAAATTGGTGTTTCGATAAGAAAATTAAAGTTTTACTTAATGTTAATTGAAATGATTTTTTTTAGTACAAATACGTACCAAAAAAGAGTTGTAGTTGAAAAAATGAAAACAGTCAAGTTGTGGCGTTTGTTAGCCACAAAAAGTAACATTAATGGCATCCGGAATGATCTGAAAGATCTAAAGTATAATAATTATTATAATAGCCTCGAATTTTTGAATTGAAGCTTTGATTCTGCATTCTCTTACCTATATATATATATATATATATCTATAAAATAAATAAAAATCTTCAGTGAATTCTTTCCATGTTTTTTGAGTACTTGCTCTTTAAAAATAAAAATAAAAGTTCGTTTTAATATCGCAGTTAATGACCATATTCTAAATAAGGCTTTTTGTAGTAAGTTAACATTGAAAATAATTTAAATAACTTACCTAAAAGCCTCAATTAGATGAAAACACATACGAAATAAAAGAGAAGAATGTAATTAATAAATTTCTTCTTTATTTCTTAACATTAAAACGTTCTAAATCGTACCAAAGATTACAATAATTCAAAAAGAAAATATCTGATTTAAGAAATCCACAAAAGCATGTTTGGTGTAATAAATATTTCATTTATACAACATTTTTATTGGAAATCGATTACGAATTAGTTCAAAACAAATTCAGACATTATCACCATGTGCATGCTCAGTTATGAATAGATTAAATAAGAACTACTTAACGTTGGATAACGTTGACAGCAGGGCTGGACTTAAGGACAGTACGTCGAACTGCGCTTGATTAAGTGAATCGATTTTTTTGTCCTAAACAAATATCCAAGAATCGGTAGAATCAATTTTAAGTCGATATTAAACTAATTTGGTGTTATACCATAAACTGTTACTATAAATTTAAATTTTTTTGAACGCTTTTTAAAAAAAAAGGGCATGAAAATAGTCCCTAAATTGGTTCAGAATCACACCTGCGAACAAAGCTAATGTTTATTTCTACAAAAGAGATTCTTTTCATTTGATAATTCTTGTACGTTAACGTAGTGATAAAAGAACTTGTATGTTCATACGTTGTGACGTATGTCGACTTTTAGATTAGTTTTGGGCGTTTTAAACGATAGTCAATGATAACTGCCCGGTAATAAGTAATCCGCTCAAAAAACATGACAGATTCTATCATCATCTTGCTGTTCATATACGGAAATTTATGGAAACGTACGCTTTGTCTGTTAAATAGAACGAAAATTAGAACCCTTCCTCGTGTATGATCTAACACGCATTTGATCGACATCGCTAAAACAATTTGGGTAGTAGTATGAAAAATATAAGCACATTTTACTTACATAACTAACATTAAGACATTTTTTGGTTAACTTCGTTCGGTTTCTAAAAATTGAAATTTCCCGCCAAAATGTCACTCCCAATGTCATTTAAGTCAACATAGCTTAAGAACTATGACTTATATAATAGTTATTGCTCGTTAAATGGCAAAGAAACGCATACCAGTTATAATAAAATAATCGATACGCTCACATTAATAATTATAATATTTATGATTTATCGATTTGCTATGTTAAAACCCTTTAACTTAATTATCTCTGCGTATTGAGTAATCTAAATTATATAGTAGCTATATCTATCAATGGCTCAGTGCAGTGGCTCGAATCAAAAATAGAAATAGCAATAAAATGATAACTCTAGTTAGCACAGTCTGAAACGACAAAGGTTCATGGCGATTAAATTTTTTATTTTAAATGGTACAATATTTTATAAAATATATCTATAGTACGTTAGTTCAATGATAGTTAAGTGGCTGTAATGAGCATAATTTTTCGTTGTCTTTTACATTGATTTGTTCAGTGCACAATTTAAAAACGTGATTGATTTAAATTGAATCGCTCGTTGTCAATAACCTTGCTAATTGATTGATTGTTTCATATAAAATTTAGATTGCTATTTTAATTAAGTATTCCATTTGCTGATTAGCTATTTTCAAAAAGTGAAACTTAGCATATTCTTATGGTATTAAAGTTATAAATTAACCCAATTTTGGTAGCAGAGTTTTTATTTTATTAAAATTACAAATTTTACAGATTCTTTTAAGAAATTTCTTTATCGGTTTTAGAACATTTTTCAATTGGTGTGTTATTTGCATATCTTGAAGGTCGACAAGTATAAAATGAAATGGCAAGATGTTACACATAATATAATGAAAGAGTGAATTAAATAGGAATTAATTTATATTAATTCAACATGAAATGAATGAAAAGTAAAAAAGTATGGCAATAGACGTAATTTTGTTGCTCCATTTGATATGCATACAATCCATGTTACTTGGTTAAAAGTCAAGTTGAGTAAAAACAATTTTTTTTAAAATTTTTATGATCATTTTTAAATGATCAAAAGAGATATTTGTAAATGAATTTTTATGTAAAAAAAATATGAAAAAAAACCCATTTATTTTTTCTAACGGAAATTTAAAATTTGATTCTTCTTTGAGGAAAAGTCTTGTTGTGTCATTGGGAAATCCCAATTAACAATATTAATATATCTATTACTTTTATATGCTAAGTTATTTCCTTTAACGTATTTTCTACTAGGTACTATCAAAAGATGTTGATAAAAAACTCAACACTTGATATTTGATATATTCTGATAGTAATATTTTAAAAATTTCAACGTAGTTTTAAAATATTTATTTTAATAATAAAAATATAATAATTTACTATACAATTAAAAATTTGGTAAAAACTTATCATTAGTTTTAATTTTATGGGTTGAAATACAAATAAGAGTTATCAAATTTATCTAATTGTGTCAAACCTAAAGAATGGCTACTGATTAAAATATTTTAGAATAAAACTTTTAAATCGCTATTTATGATAAACTAACAATTGACCCACGACTTTTTCTTCAAATTGAGAAACTATATAATTGAAATTTGATACCAAAATATGACTAATGTATGAAAATAAAATTTGTTTCTACTTGTATTGATATGAGGAATTATTTATTTATTGATAAAGAAACTTTAAAGGTATACCAACGAGCTGTTTTTATGGTTCTATTTATGAATTGATCTAGAAATTAGAAGATTTAATTTTTAATGTTTTGCCGTTCAGGTTTAACTGCAATTTTATAAAACTAAACGAAACTGATTGAACTAAACGTAAAGAAAGTTTTGATTTTAAATAGAAGGGTTATGAAATTGGAGATAAGGTATGTATTATTACAATTGTTGCCGCTTATGGTGATTTATTGGGCTAACAATCTAGACATTATATCACCTATTGGTAGAAGTACTGATTTCCAGACAAACACAATTATACAGATATAGGATTTTATTGGACATGTAGGAAATTCGGAAAAACCAGAAAAGCTCCAAGTAAGCAGAAATCAAAGAATGGTCAGTAAATATAAGAATATCATTTCGAAAGGCAAGGAAAAACTAGCTTTTCAATGCGTCCCCCTTATTTAGTATGAAATAATAGACATGCATATTTCATATTACTTTACCCTTTAAGATAATTGAATCGTTTATTTTTGAAAGAGCACATTTCCAATTTACGAAAATTGAACAAGTATCTTTTCTAAACTAAAAGATTCATCTTTCATTGATAAAAATTGAAAATAGTTTTTTGATACTTACCACTAATAGAGCCCCTGGTCTTGTAGTCATGATGATCAATTAGATGATCAATTTAACAGACGATTATAGATTCTTGTATCACTTTTAATTTAAATGACTATCAATTTGGAATATACCTTTTTTTTATATCTATCTTTCTACTTTTTAGTGTTTTTTGGAAATAAGACCGGTTTTTAAAAATGTTAGGTATATATTTTTATTCTTCATAAGCCATTTCCCGTCTACTCTTGAACATAAGTCTCTTCTCAACTTCTCCATTCGTTTCTTTTCTGAGCTTTTTTATGCCAAAACTTTTCACCGACTCTACAGCTACATTTGGTGAGGGAGAACAATGTTAAGAAACTAGTTTAGAATTGTCTTTTTGGTCGAAACCAGAATGCAATCATTGAAAGTGCTTTAAGGAACATTACCTACATATGTATAATGATTACTCATATTTTTGGTGGTTTTCCTCGGGTTGTTTGTCTCGTTCGCCTCGCCAAAAATGTGTTATTTTTGTGCAAGTAATTGAAGAAAGTATTGACGTCAATTCACATTTTTCCCACACTCTCTTAAAATTGATTTTAGCCACCATATACATATATAGTTTTGTGTCGAATATGAACCCTTTACTCACTTTATCAGGTAGAAGTCTTACGGGCCAGTAAATTTCTAGGGGGGTGAGGTGGGGTGTGAACAATTTTAGGAGTTAATGAAAAGGACTAAATTCACTTAAATACGAAATACATTTCTAGTTTTCACCTACACGTATAATTCAAAGTTCTTTGAAATTTTTACGTTTGAAAAGTTTGAGGCACGCTGAAACTGATTACCGTTTTTGCCGGACGATAAGACGCATCGAACCATAAGACACACCCCAAAATGTATCTATAAATTTTTAGAAAAAAGTATGGTTTGGACTATAAGACGCATCGGACCATAAGACGCACCCTGATTTTAGGTCAAATATTCAGAGTAAAAAAGTGCGTCTTATCGTCCGGCAAATACGGTATAAGGTAAAGTACCCATTAGTTGAACGGGTTTCAAAACAAAACCTATTTACCCCTAATTTAAACAAACAAAATACGAATAAATTGATCAAAGAAAGGTTGTTTATGAAAATATAGATATTTTTTAAGATAAAACCAAACAGAAAGTAATAAATTATGAAATTATCATATTTTTACAAGGTTTTGAAAATATACATCAAATGCACCAGTAGTTGAACAATCAATTTTGACTTGCCGCAGTAGTTGAACGCCCTGGGAGTAGTACTTGAACAAGTATGAAATACATTTGAAAAATTAGTTTTTCATTGTTGTAAACGATTTTTATCAACAAATTGATTAATATTACCCATAAAATAAAAAAAAAAAAACTGTTATTTGGGTTATGGATAAAATTCCGTTATAGACACCCCAAGATTTAGACATAACCTTACATTTTTTATGCACCTCTACCTACATTGGAATTTTCAATTTTATTTCATGTAAATGTTATATTATATTATGTTTTATATAAAAATATATAATAATAGTGAGATCGCAAAGTTTTACACATTTAAGATATTTGGTTTTCTGTAAAACTTCGCGGTGTCAATAATGTACACCAACAATGTAAATCTCGGGGTGTCTAAACTAGAACTTTACCATTATTTTATTAATTTTATCGGATTATATTGTTGAATAACAAGTAAATATTAGTCACAATGTTTAAATTAACTTTGGTATCAACTTTTATTGGTTTGAATTCAATAATATTTTATTTCGGTCAAATAAATAAGTTTGCACTGAAAATTTTTTGGAATTACTGCAGTTTTTAATAATATAATCACTATATATGTATATTTTTATACTTTTTTTAAAAAGAAAACAATTAAATGGAATTTATTATTACTGCACTAGAACACTCGTCACGCTGTTCATCTACAGCTTACATTAGAATTACATATACCTAATACGTGAATATCTTGTTCAAGTTTTGGGTACCGCTTTAAACATTGGGAGGTATAGTTAGACGAAAAAAATTAAATATAAAAATTATATTTTTTAGCTTTGCAAAAATTCTAGGATGTTTAGGAAAGGTTATTTCATTTGGTGACACTAGTTTTTTTACTTGCAATAATAATAAACAGTTTTTTTAATGATTGATCAGTTTACGGTTGCGTACCTTTTTCATGAAAAAAGGCGCCACTATCGGCTATTCTTTATGTGTCAACTTTCAATGTGACAAAAATATTATTATTTCAGTTTATAATGAAAAAATATCACTAAAATCAATAACTGAACCAATAAATAATCATTACATACACATATTACTTATAATGAATATTCGGATTTTGTTTTAGAACAAGTTTAAAAATCTGTTCAAGTATTGGGTCCATTTTTGCCAGTGTTCAAGTACTGGGTACTTTACCTTATATTACTCGCACAGCCACTACATTTATATAAGGTAAAGTACCCAGTAGTTGAACGGGTTTCAAAACAAAACCTCTTTACCCCTAATTTAAACAAACAAAATACGAATAAATTGATCAAAGAAAAGTTGTTTATGAAAATATAGATATTTTTTAAGATAAAACCAAACAAAAAGTAATAAATTATGAAATTATCATATTTTACAAGGTGTTGAAAATATACATCAAATGCACCAGTAGTTGAACAATTTATTTTGACTCGCCGCAGTAGTTGAACGCCCCGGGAGTAGTACTTGAACAAGTATGAAATACATTCGAAAAAATATTTTTTCATTGTTGTAAACGATTACTATCAACAAATTGATTAATATTACCCATAAAAAAATAAAAATATAAACTGTTATTTGGGTTATGGATAAAATTCCGTTATAAACACCCCAAGATTTAGACATAACCTTACATTTTTTATGTACCTCTACCTACATTGGAATTTTCAATTTTATTTAATGTAAATGTTATATTATGTTTTATATAAAAATATATAATAATAGTGACATCGCAAAGTTTTACACATTTAAGATATTTGGTTTTCTGTAAAACTTCGCGGTGTCAATAATGTACACCAACAATGCAAATCTCGGGGTGTCTAAACTAGAACTTTACCATAATTTTATTAATTTTATCGGATTATATTGTTGAATAACAAGTAAATATTAGTCACAATGTTTATTTTAACTTTGGTATCAACTTTTATTGGTTTGAATTCAATAATATTTTATTTCGGTCAAATAAATAAGTTTGCACTGAAAATTTGTTGAAATTACTGCAGGTTTTAATAATATAATCACTATATATGCATATTTTTATACTTTTTTAAAAAAGAAAACAATCAAATGGAATTTATTATTACTGCACTAGAACACTCGTCACGCTGTTCATCTACAGCTTACATTAGAATTACATATACCTAATACTTGAATATCTTGTTCAAGTTTTGAGTACCGCTTTAAACATTGGGAGGTATAGTTAGACGAAAAAAATTAAATATAAAAATTATATTTTTTAGCTTTGCAAAAATTCAAGGATGTTTAGGAAGGATTATTTCATTTGGTGGCACTAATTTTTTTACTTACAATAATAATAAACAGTTTTTTTTTACTGATTGATCAGTTTACGGTTGAGTACCTTTTTCATGAAAAAAGGAGCCACTATCGGCTATTATTTATGTGTCAACTTTCAATGTGACAAAAATATTATTATTTCAATTTATAAAGAAAAAATATCGCTAAAATCAATAACTGAACCAATAAATACTCATTACATACACATATTACTTATAATGAATCTTCGGATTTTGTTTTAGAACAAGTTTAAAAATCTGTTCAAGTACTGGGTCCATTTTTGCCAGTGTTCAAGTACTGGGTACTTTACCTTATGCACCAATACCTCGCTTTGCGTCGTGTTGTTTTGCGTTTTTTCGAAGTTGCGTCGCTGATGAATTAGTACTAAATTTAACTGTGCGTCGTTAGATTTTGGAAGATGCGTTGTTTTTTTGTATGTTTTTTGCGTTTTTTTGTATGTATGTAAAAATGCTTGCTATAGAAAGTCATAATTCACTTTGCGTCGTTTCAACTTGCGTCGTGTTTTTTTGGAACGTAACCATAACGCAAAGTGAGATATTGGTGTATTGTTTATAAGGAACTATTTTCATAAGATACAACAATTGGCAATAATACGTAATATATTAGTTTATTTTTTCGTGACATGAAACTTATGTTTTTTTAAACCTTTTAATAGGAGCATACCTACTAATATTTCCTATTTTTAATTGCTGGTTTTATTTAAATATGAATATAATTTAAATTATTACAATATTAATTGTTCATACATTTAAATAAGGTTTTAAGTGATTGTTGCCTTTTGAAAAAAAAATGTAGATATGATTTAATTAATAAATGAAACCGTACACACCTTCCACCAGCCACATACACGATATTTTATTTCAATGTCTTATTACAAAATATACAGGCATAATTGTTGTTGAAATCGGAAAACCTTGATAATTTGTTGTAAACTCCTATAATCACCTCCTTTTACTTTAAGAACACAAAATATTATATTATGTATTTTACAATGTTACAAGTTGCGTCGTCCTGTCGTTAAATCGCCGGCGCACTTTGCCAGCATACTTTACTTTACAATACTCAGACATAGTTTCGAGCTGAGGCCTGAGTTGAGTTGAAAATGCTTAGCCGACATTCATTCTTACAGTCCATAGTACACTTCTGAGACGATCACAATACTGCGGCCGCATTCATTATTTAGATTCACAACGACGTGTTTAGTAAAACGTGAAAGTTGATTTTTCAAACAACACGGATCGATAACTAACGGAAATCAATGGAAAATAGTTTATAACGAGTGCTATAAAAACGAGCTTTTAATTAATGTTGTGATGTGAGATTAACAATCAGCCATTTTATTGTTAATATTATAACACGCCATATTTTGATGAATGTTTTAGTTATACTGTGAACGATTATTATTATGAAATAACATTGAGTTTTGTATAGAAATTGGACGTTGAGTGTTTGTTACAATTGAACAATTTGTTAGTAACGTGTTAGAATTAAACGTGAAAGTGTTCGATAAATTTCAATGCATATTCTTACAAATGTCATACGTCCGCGACGTATATAGCATGAAGTTCACATATCATTACACCTGGAACAGAGAAATTGTCTTCAATTCGCAGAAATTAGTGAAAAGACGTTGAATTTTTTTTCTACAATTTGTAGTTTGGCTTTGCTAAAAAGAAAGCTACAAACATAAAATTTTATGTATTAACATTTTTACCAATTTAATCAATTGTTAATTTTTTTATTTTGTATTATCTATAACACTATATTTAATCTAACAAATAACTGTTATATACATATTCTTTTCTATTTAATAGTCTGACGATTTGTTGACATTTTCTCTGTACAAACATGGCTGTGATTTCATCTTATGGTAGGTCTCCACTTTGGAATTCTCTTATTACCTCCAATAAGTTATTGACATGGGTTGCTTAACAACTTTCACAATTATTATACTTACAAAACTTCAACATTTTGGTCTTCTCAAAGAATTTAAATGACAAATATTCGTCTATATTTAAATCAATCACTAGCGATGTCTTTCATCTTAGTTGCTAGCCATGTAAAAGGATGATAACCCAAAACTTATCTAGTAGAGGTTACAGAAGTTATCTAAAGAAGTTTTATGAATCTACGTTTAATAACAGTTTACCTGAAACAAAACTTTTTGAATATTTGCTTCAAAATAATTCAGGTCAAAAGTCAAGTTATTCTTATGACTCGCATTATTTATTTGGATTTTTGATAAAAACTAATGGCTTAAATTAAAAACTATTATCATATGATTTTAGATTATTGATTTAGAAAATCGAATCGTTTCCTGATATACTCGTTTTCAATATTTATAAATAATCAGAAACAATAACACCAGTTATTATTTTAGCATATTTCATATTAAAATTGAGTTAATGAAAAATTACTTTTTAAGCAAGAAAATTAAATGAAAAACGCAATAACGAGTTGTATTCAGAAATTGCTTGTAAAAAATTTGGCGCTGATGAAAACCCAACATGTATCGTGTAGATTTGTATTTCAGCAGCCTTCAAATTATTTTATTATGCTTTTGTAAAAAAAGCATAACAATTAGTTGTACCGAAGTTGTCATTTTTGACCTAAATATACAGGTTGATTAAAAAATAATTGAAAATTGGAAACTTAGTAGTGAAGATTATATAGGGTATAGTTCTTAGGCAAAATATTCTTTACTATTTCTTGAGTCTACCCACCAAAAATGTATTTTAGCAGAGTTTAAATTATTGAATTATGCTTTCTTGAAAAAAAAAACATAAAAAAGTATTTGCTGTACTCAAACTTAAGTACCTATCTAACAAAAAATGATTGCTAAGCAATGTACATTGTAAATATACAGGTTTATCTAGGGCTCCGACTCTAGGGTTTTTGGTGCCATAGACGAAAACAAATTCTACACCTTCATTAGAGTGGGGGGTGCAGGGTTAAGAAAATAAAATAACCTTTCATCTTTCATTACCTACACGGTTAGAAATGTATGGCATTTACTACAATGCTACTAAACAGTATCGCAGCGAGAGCCATAAGTATTAGGTTCGTTCGCGAATGTGATAGTGAATCGGTAACGAATCAGTTCAAGACCGATTTAGGATCATCGCCAAGCGCACGCAAGTTTATGAGCCGAGTTACGGTCCGATATTCGCGGTTCACACGAAATGCGTTCGTTACCGATTCATAATTGGTTCTAGCGATCCTCAGATTTTTGTTAGGATGAACAATTAGATCCTCTTACTCATGCGCAGTTTGCTAAATTGTGGCTAATTCATAATACAGTTTCGCTGTCATGCTGCGTTCACACGAGTCAATTTTAGTGGGGCCGTTTTTAGTTGATCAAAAACATTTGAATGAAAAACCACGTGTGAGGACCGTAATCAACTTTTTAGTGGATCAAAAAAAGTTTGAACAAGTCATCACACTAGAGTTTTCATTCCACTTTTGATCGATTAACTAAAATCGGTTAACTAAAGTTGACTCCTGTGAACGAAGCATTAACTTAAATTCATATAACAATTTTCATGGGTTCTCGTTAATCCTCGTCTTACTTCCGAACACTTTCAAACTCGTTCACGGGAAAATAACCCTTAATCAGTCATAAGCGTGTATGCGTTTGGCGATTATCCTATCTAATCACTTGGATTGGTTCTTACTGTTCTTTACCAGTTCCGGATCAGTACCATCAGTACCGCGAACGAACCTATTTCATTTGCAATTTAGGTTCGATCAATGTTACTTTAAAAGGATAATAAATCGAAATTTTATTCCACGTAAGGTTTAAAAGGAAGCTGGTTTTTAGATTCAACATAAACTAGTATGTAGAGGAGTAGATTAACTCTAAATTATCGCTAATATTATCTTACTATTTGTAAACCAATATTAAAATTACCTTTGAACATTTTCATCCTTAGGCTTATAGTCCAGCTAGCCCTCTTAGAAATTTTCACCTGTACAAATGCTTAAGACTAATAAGAAATTTTTATTCTTTGAAACTTTTGGAAGTTACTTTGTAACTGTAAATTTATTCAAATGAAGACATTTTGTACTTTAAATATAAAAATAAAATACTCTTTGGAAGGTCTCATAGCATTAAACTGATTATTGGAAGCCACAGCATTTCAACCAGGACGAACTTTTACTTCTCATGGTTTTAGAAATTATAGTCGCCGTTTGATACTGGAATATAGAAATCTTTATGTACATTTCTATCTTTTAAGATAGAACTGTTCTGAAACACTCGGAATATTTAAAATATTATTTTTAAAGATAGATATTGCTGCAGTTTGAATATCTAACTATATTCAATAGCAAATATTCAGTCGTTTTAGGGCGAGTTAAGAGTAAAGCAGTATAATCTAGGATTACTTTTACTATATATAAAATAAATTATACTAGGATACGCGTTAAACCCATAAGGAGAACATAGGCTGCAAATCAATCTTATTTTAAACGTCGTTTTTCTCTACAATGTTAAAACTAACCATTTTTACTATCACCATACTTACAATTATATCTTTAATATTTTTCAAAATACTGATAAACAATTTGTTTTGAATGAAATCATCGCCGGTCCTAAAAATTCCAATATTCAACTTTATATCTCATTACCAGGATTACAGTGCTAAAAAGATTCGAGATCCATGGATTAGAAGCACTTATGGTATTCTTTGGTTTAAGAGAAAATATTAAAATTATTAAGATTTAATTTGGTAAAAATCTCACTTTTTATAGTTGCAAAGAAGTTGTACTAATAACTACGTAGCGTATAGAAATATAAACGAATTGCACCTATTTTTCACTAATTAAAAATGGAACACCATTATTATTATATAGTAGTTAATTGAGAAAAATAAAAGTTAAAAATCCGGTGCTTATGATGCATTTTAGCGTAATTGTTGGCAATTGGGAATCGGTAAATTCCAAATAGATTTTCAACATTATCTACTTAAATTAAAAAGCTCTGTGGTATAAGGATATCTATTTTTTTCCAAATTTGATAATGTATTGAATTTTTCTTCGTTTGAAATTAATGTTATAACTTTTTGCGCTTATAACACAATCTATTTACTAGCCCAAATATGAGTTAAACAGTAAATATAATTTTTTCTATAATATATTTCGTAGAGCCTAGATTTATTTATTATTATTATTATTATTATTATTATTATTATTATTATTATTATTGTTATTATTATTATTATTATTATTATTAATCAGTGGTTGTTTATATATACCCTATGGGGACAAGGAAGGCAAGGCAGAGCCTTTAAAATTGCTCCAAGAGGATATGAATGTTTGCATAACTTATAAAATTTGGTTCAACCAAACTAAATCAAAACCACGATTAAACCCAAATCCTTTCATTGCCTTTTCTAAATATTCTAAATTTCGCAGTTACGAATGTCTGAACAATGACCATCTTAACATCCTTTGTTATCTTCTTAGACTCAAATTAAGCAATGTTTTTTGTTACCAATTTCAATATTCTAACTTTTATTGTACCTAGAAAATTTAATTTAAAAAAATGTGTACGAAACAATTTATAAAATTTAGTTTTGATATGGCCGTAAAACTATGGACACAAAAAATTTGCTCCACTAAAAGTTTTAGTTATGACCGCCACTGCTCTAAGCTGAACGGGAACCATTGGAGACTATTAGCACATGTAGCAGTGGTCACGTAAAATTGTATTAGGTGTCAAAATTGAAATGCATTTTTTTTTGCATATATTACAAAAAATTAATTGTACTCGTCAAATAATAACCGGAATGGCGTAGAATTGCAGTGTAAATAATCCACATTAGTTTTTGGTGTCCCATTTCTGGTATGAGTGATTCAAAAGTAAATTGAATCAAGAAAAATTTTTATAACAGTTTTAAGTATATTAATGCCGTATAATTTCAGGTTACAAAATTAACTACTTAAGTTTAAACTAAGAGCTTGGTTTGTATTATATATTACCTATAGGACAATCAAGACTGAATTGGAGATACAAATGGAAGCAAAAGTACTGAACACTAATAATTCATGAATTTCTAATGTTTTTGACTACTTCCAAAGTAAATGAATAGTTTCAATATCTAAAGAAATAGGGTACATAAAATTCATTAATCTTGAAGGATAATAATAATTGGTAATATTTAGTTTTAAGGAAAAAATTAAAAAAGTCTACTGACAGTGAATATAGATACCTACCTAAATTTATAGAATGCATTAATTAGTAAAACAAGGTTTCGATTTGTTTTTAATTTTTTTCAACAACCATGTAGTAAATGTTAGTCGAATAATTCAAAATTGTTTTTATTTAATTTAAATGATACGACTTAAAAGTTTGAAATATTTGCCATCTTTGTTTACATTAGTTTAAATAAATCGACTGAATGGACAAATCTTCTTATAACACATGTTAAAAATTTTAGCAGGAGTCTTAGGGCTTAACTAAAGAACATCCCAGTGAATTTTCGCTTGTTGGTCATCATTTTATTTATGCCTCTCAAGCATCCTTAAAACTGCATGTAAACATTATTTTAAAAATTTGACCTGGCTTACTAAAGTTCTGAATCACTCATATGTACCTACTTTCGGAACGTGTGATAAAGATTAAAATACAATCAGGACATGATTTTTAATTATTAAATCCATTTTAAAAATTATTTGATTAATATTTCTATTGAGTATTAATGTAGTTCTTGACAAGATATACCTTGAACTAATAAGTTATCAAAAATATTTACTAATACTTGTTCTTAATTAAAACAAATAAAATCAAAGTATAAAAAAATATTTTTTTTGTTAATATTCGATAGTTGAAAAATTAAAATTATCATGGCCTGTCCTTAATATCTGTATCGGCAGAGGACAAACAATGATACAAGTTTGAAGGTTAATAAAATGAACTATAACGAGGCCGCCTTAAAAATTTATCTATGTAGATATCTTATATGCATAGTATACGCGCAAAAATATATAAATATAGTACATTTTAGTAAAAATATGATGAATTTTTTAATATATTCATACGTTACATTATTAATTTGTAGTATCAGTTTATTCCAATTGATTAGTTAGTCACAAAAGAAAATTTTTTTAACTCATTAGTAAAATTTATTAATGACGTTATGAATGTCTAGCCAATATTTTAGTAAAATTATATTTATATCTTTTCAATGAACGTTTTACGATTGAAATTATTATTTTTTTATCATTTTAATGATTGGTTTACTATTTAATAAAAAAAAATACATAAAATCACATTCATTAATAATAGAACATATAAAAAAATCATTATTTAAAATATTTCTATCCGATGTTTGAAAAGTGGAAAAATCCATTAGTCCTTGAATAAGTAAGAAGAACATTCCTAAATGTTAAATTTATTAATCGATTTTTCTCAAACTAGAACTCAACATTAAAATATGTGGATCCCAGGTAATATTAAAGATTTGAGCCATTTATTGATGTTTTTTTTTTTAATTAAAAATTAACATAGATACTTTGTTTGAAATCTGAAGAGAATTAAAGTTGTTTTATGAATAAAACATATAAACATCGTTAAAAGTAGAACAATTATTTAAATTTCTTATAATTATTATTGCAACAAATAATATGATCACGTCAAATAGGTGGTAATTGTTTCATTAATCTCTGACATATTTTTTCAAGTAAATAGATGCATTATTATTTCTAATTAAAACATCTTCGATATTCTTTACACGAAAAAAAAATAAATTTAAATTAATATAATAGTTGTTATTAAAAAATTATTACAATTTAAAAGTTTTTTCATTTGATTTTAGTAACTTTTAACAGAAATACAACAGTTTTACTTGCATTTAAAAGTATTAAAAAGTTACAATTAAATTAAAATTGATTTTTCTGATAAATTTTGAGATGTATTTAAAAAAAATGTTATTTGCGGTCACGATGATAAGAAAAACTATTTTACACCAGTCTTACTTTTCCAGTTCGTGGTACAAATTAATTATTATGCATACAGAAACAGGTTCTCGGGATTCTTGTTTTAAACATTCATTGCTCATGTGCATCGTCAACGATTCGTGTAAAAATATCTTTCTATATTAAAATTAAAATTTTATCTTCGACCAGTATTCTTGTGTTATATTATACTTACGAAATGTTTGAAATCAGTAAAGAAGTAAAAATTATTATTACCCTCTAAGAGGTACTTAGTAGGTAATAATAATTTTTTAAAACGTGGCTGAATTCACGTTTGCCTATAATTGGAACTGTGTTTGGACAAAACAAACCAATTATCAAGAATTGGACTAATTTGAATATGATATAATTAATCAAACTTCAATGTCTAGACTTTTTGTTTGTGATTCTTTAAATGAAAATCAAAGCATAAGAGTTATCGAATGAAATATTGGTATCTACGTTCCACAAAAAAAGAGTTAAATTCTTGATTGAAATTAGAAGTTTGAGTTCGTTTAAGATCAAGCTTTCAAAAAATGTTCTTTTTTAAAACAGATGCTTACGAGGGGAGGTCCAAAAGTTCGCGGAATAGAGGGGTTGTAAATTAAATAAAACAAAGAGACTAATTTTCTTTTTCAATATAATTCCCTTAAGCTTAATACATTTTTCAGATCTTGCGATTAGCTTCTCTAAACCATCAAAAAAATATTTTTCCTCTTTGTCCTCAAAATGAGCCGATATCGCCTCCTTCACTTCTTCATCGCTGTTAAATTTTTTTCCCCTTAAATCTTTTTTTAAATTTGGGAACAAATAATAATCGCTGGGGGCCAAGTCTGGGCTGTAGGGTGGATGGACCAGCGATTCAAACCCACACCTGTGTAGAGAAGCCATCGCAACATTGCTCGTGTGAACCGGTGCGTTGTCTTGCAAAAGCAGCACACCCTTGGTCCATTTTCCTCGCCTTTTTTCTTTAATGGCTTCCTTTAGTCTCTCCAGCAATGATGCATAATATTTTCCGGTAATGTGGACACCCTTTTCCTTGTAGTCGATCAACAAAATTCCTTTGCAATCCCAAAAAACCGTAGCCATTAACTTTCCGGCCGATTGCGATACCTTAAACTTCTTAGGGGGTGGGGTACCCTTTTTATGCCATTGCATTGATTCTTGTTTGGGCTCAGGTTCAAAGTGATGAACCCAAGTTTCATCCCCAGTCACAATCCGCTGCAAAACTGGGGTATAATCTGCGCCACACAACTTCAAAAAGTGCTTTGACGCTTCGACTCGTTGTTGCTTTTGAGGCGGCGTGAGCATTCTTGGCACCCATCTTGCACTAACTTTTGTCATGCCAAGGTGATCGTGTAGAATCCTCAAAATGGTGGTGTCTGATACTCCAACTAATGCAGAAAGCTGTTTCTTCTTTAGACGAGTATCTTCTGATATAAATTTTTCCACTTTTTCGATGATGTCTGCCGTAGTGGCCTCAAGCGGCCGTCCTGGGCGGGGATCGTCTTCAATGGACTCTCTGCCATGTTTGAAAAGACCATGCCACTTGTAAATCATGGTTTTACCAGGGCATCGGTCCCCATAAACGGCACCCATCTCACTCATTATGTTTTGAGCGGTTTTTCCTTGCTTTGTAAGGAACTTTATAACGGCACGAAATTCGATTTGCTCCATAATTGTAATTCAATTCGGGTTTGACTTGATTGTTGGGCGATATCTCGTAGATGACTGAAGTCATATGGTTGACACTTGACACCTATATTTCAAATGAGTCCCTAATTAGTAGAATTCTAAGCGAGCGTTTCCTCCCCCTCCCTTCCCTTCCATTCCGCGGACTTTTGGACCTCCCCTCGTATAAAATGTTGCAGCTAGAAAAAAATCAATGTGAAATCAAACTAAACTTGGAAATATCTATTTGATATAATGTTTTCCAATTTACTTAATATAAAAGCCTTTTCTCAAACTATGATAAAATTACAATTTAATAAAATGTGAATTGGGATTTTCTTACCAATTTTTCTTGCAAGTTTCTAGTAAAAAGTTCACCAACAGGATTGGCAAAAGTATTACGAGTATCTTTAACCGATTTAAAAAAAAATTTAAAAAATTATTCATTAATAATTCAAGAACTACTTGCATTCGTATTTTTGAGCGTTCGCGGATTGGTAAATCCTGAATTTTTAGTAACAGTTCGATGTTCGTAGTTTATTCCGTTATCGATTCAAAATTGGTTCTAACGATTTTTTGTTTTGTCATACGCAGTCTGATAGATCATGTACATTAAGTACAATTCTGCTGTCAAAGTCGTTCAACTTTAGTTGTTTAGTCGTTAGCGGAAAATGTTTAGAAGTTGTTCATAACTGGTAATGTGCTTCACGGTGATTCTGAGTGTCTTGAACTGATTCCCAATCGGTTCAAAATGAGACCTGCGAACAAAATTATTAATGGGTCTATAATAAAATTAAACGGAATATAAATCAAGATCAAGTTATTTTTCACTATCTTCTCTGTAACAGGTTTATTGGTAAAATAACATTAGTTTTAAAATGTGATAATGTAGTTCTACTGCAAATTTTCATACCTTAAATCAGGGGTGGCCAACCCGAATGATCTTTCGAACCACTTTGGAAATGCATTACAGCTCCGCGGCCGTATTTACAATTATTATGTATATATCCCCATATTACATTTAGACCCACTATAAACATTATTTAGGAGTGAAAAATTGAAATATAATGGTTTATTATTATTGGGTTCCCTATTATTTATATATGGAAACATAGATAATATTATGATAAAGATTTTGACTATTATAGAGTAAATATATTTGGTAAACGTGTGATAAGTCTTGTGGGCTGCGGGTTGGTCACCTTTGTCTTAAATGATTGTGAATTAGTTGAAAACCCTTACTTATGTCAGTGTCTGACTCACGGGTCATAGGTTCATCGTCATTGGTAAATAGATTTGGACTTATATAATGCGGCAAAGTTGCGTACTTTAAGGTGGTTGTAAATAGGGGTGGCCATTGATCAAGCATTTGAAAAAGTGTCTTAATCATCCGATAAGGATGCAATAAACAGTCCGAATATTTGTAATTATTTCTATACTACTCGATCTTTTTTCAATGAATGAAACGCTATATATTTTTTTCCTCTCCTACGCATCTTTAACTAATCGCAACTCCTATTTACGCTCATTTGTAAAGAGAAAAAAAGATTCATATAAATACTTTATAGACCTAGTAATCATACTGTAAAAATGATTTATAGCCAATGAATATTTTTAAATAAAATAAAATGTAGAGAATGTTTGTCAAATGAGATTTTTTCTTAAAAAATTTTAATTTTTAAAATATAAGTTGAAGGTTTGTCAGTACAACTCTGATAAATTGATTTAAAACAAAATTTTCTTATTCAACAATAATTTATTAGACTGTTTTACAAATAATACCATTTTTCTATTAAATAATAAAAATGCTGTTAAAATACGATAAAATTTAATGTACTAATTTATTTTCGCAATTAGTTTTTGGTGTAGACTTCAAATATTAAAACAGTGTATTTAATTATTCTTTTGATTTATGGAATAATTCATTTATTTCTTTTTACAGAACCATTACTTGCACCCGATTGGTTGGAAGAAAAAATTGATCTACCCTTTGATTATGCATCAACAATTAATATACAATCGTACCCAGTTCAAAATAATCAAAGCATCTTTATCCCAAAAACTGAAAAATATTCCAACAGTAGTAATGATACTGTTCTTGAAGTATATCCTAACGGCGTCACCGCAACAGACACCCAAACTCTGTTACAAGAGTTTGAAACGGTGTTTGGAGAAGTTGAAATGACGCATGCAACATTAACACCACCTCAAAGCCCTCAACAACAAAACACTATTTTCACAATAATGCAACCAGTTCCAGTGCAACAGATTCCCAATGATTATTCTCAGGAATTGGCTGTGGTTGATGAATTGGTTCGATCTCGGGCTGAGAGTCTTGTCGATGCTAACATTTGGAGCAAAGAATCTTTGAGCAGCGAAGACAGTTTCATAAGTGAACAAACCATTTTGGACAGTTCATATGAAACGCTAAGTTTTGCTCAGTCTTTAAAGAATACTTCTCCATTGTCACCGTCATCAACATCTTGTTCTAGTAGTAGCGAAGAATCCATCGACGATCCAGAATGGATTCCCGAGACGGTTAAAATCTCTGAAACACCAATCAAACAGAAAAAAAGTAACCGAACAAAACCATATAGTCGGCCGATGCCAGTGACCGACAAAAAATCACGTAAAAAAGAACAGAACAAAAACGCTGCTACTAGGTATAGGCAGAAGAAAAAAGCAGAAATTGAAATCATTCTCAGCGAGGAAAAAGGATTACAAGATCATAACGACAAGCTGCAAGCCGAAGCTGATGAGTTATCTCGGGAAATCAAGTATTTGAAAGGGTTGATGCGAGAAGTTTTCAAAGCTAGTGGAAAATTAAAGTGAAATATTTTTCAGTAATGAGTCCTTTGTATAAGATTTGTTGCGGTAGAAGTTTTAAGGATATATTTTATAATACACGCTAGGTTTAGTACAAGTTAACAAAAATGTGTATTTTAACTGACTTTTATTTCTTATTCTACAGTTGTATGCTTTATTTTTTTTACCTTGTTTAGCTTTAGATTTTTTTCAAATTAACATTTTTTTTAAATCTTAGAACCGCTTTATAACGGTTTAGTTTTTTATTTCTGGAAATATTTAACAGATGGTGTTTTCCGCGAAACACCACTTCATTTATTCTATGTTTTAAATTATATTTTAGATGCATGAAACGTTAATATTTAAATTTAAAAATATAGGACATTAATATTATATTGATTATATAAGTTGTCTAACGAACATTTCTCAAACGTAAATTTTACTCTTCTTTTGAAAAAAACTATTTGGATCGTGTTTGTTATAGTTTTTGTGTCCGAGCATTTAGCGCAACATTTTCATTTCGAGAACTATTTGCTGGGTTGCAAGATTCAACAACGAACACACCAAATAAAAATTTAAGAAAACTCACTTTAGAAAATTTTTGCGAACCCAGATAAACCTTATTGCTTGGCTTTGTCTTTTATTTTGTATGACGTTTTAACGAACTGAAATTAAAATAATTGAGATTTCCAAGGAATAATATTTCATTTTATTTCATCCATATTACATTTTCATGTTACAATTCCAAAAGGCTATACATTTGGTTACTTAAGCCTTCATTATATCTTTATTATATTGTTTTAACATTATTCATAAACTTTTATATCATTGGAATTGGTAATTTAATTTTATCTCATATTGTAATACGATTAATATTTTACTATTGTAATTTGTATTAATGTGGTATCATAATAAAAAGGACTCAAGTATGTACTAAATATTTGTTTTTATAAAACCTTTAGCCTCCTTTATTTTTTCCTCGCAATATTTTTAAGATAGAGTGGTAGGGGAGACCGGGGCAAGACGAAGCTCACGGCAGGAAGGGAAAAGTGTTTTTGTGCGTGACTGGTGAACACAACAGAGCCTAACAAAGTGTCATTCGAGCGATGTTCGGTTACGTCTCACGAGTCTGATCGGCTCGTCTTTGTCACTACTTGTTTTGGCTGCGTGGCAAGAAAAAACAGCTTTTTGGAGAATTTTTACCAAGTATATGGTTTCTAAGAAGATGTGCACAGAGGTAGATATCAGTGCCATTGTAAAATTTTAAGACGTACTTTTAGTAATGGTGTAAGACTAATGAATTTAGATTGGATTTTTGCAAAATATTTTTTGTAGATTGGAACTGTTGTTACTTTTACAAAATATGTCTAATGGGGCAAAAAGGTCGGGGCATAATGGGACTGCAACAAATAATAAAACAGTAAGAAAAATGAAAAGAAACCCGAAAAAAAGCATTTGAATAAAAGACACAAAAAAGAAACTGAAACGGAAAGTGGTTCATCCAAAGAAGAAAATGATGACTGTGCTTGCATCTATTGCGGGTACCTATACTCAGAGTCAATCGAAGGTTGGGTTATCTGCAACGTATGTCGTGTATGGGCACATAATTCTTGTGCTGGAGTTGTTGGAAAAGATGAAGAAAGGCACACTTGTGAACAATGTCTGACGGATTGAATATAAGATGTAATATGAAATTTAATATGAATATGTCCTCGTTTTGCCCCGCAGCGTTTCCCATTTTACCCCGCCCGTGGGGCAAGATGGGAAATTTGACAACTTTTTTAAAATTCTATTTGTCAAAACAATTATGTGATTTTAGACGTTAGAAGGTATAATTATAGTAGATAAGTCTATACTTTTGTAAAAGAATTTCAATAAAGCGTTTATTTTTCTTTCTGTGACGATTTTTGTCTTAGCTATCCCGTCCTGCCCCGATCTCCCCTACTAGGCTAGTGTTGCCGATAAGTGTACTTGAAATTACCCTTTTTATAAACTCAAATTACCCGGCATTAAAAATCAGAGTTACTAACTTATTTTAAGTGGAAAGTTCAAAATTCAATAAAACCAATAAAACAACTTGAGTATTTGAAATTAATTTATGTTAACTACTAACAACTCCATGGTACAGAAAATTACCCTATTTTGACACTGCTTGCAGATAGCGCTAGTAGTACAGTTGAAAGAAGACTTGTGGACTTATGTAGAAATAATTTTTTCTTTAAACGTCAGGCAAATTATTTTTATTGTAATCATTATTATTGTTATTACTTATATGAGAATAATTATGAAGTTGTCAATAGTGACAGTAACGATGATAATAGCATAAGGAACTAATAAATGACAACACAAATAATTAAAAGCTGTTTTGCAACTAAACACCAGCGCCACCCAAACGTACTAAAACATGTGACACAAACGGTCACTTCTTTTAGTCTTTCTCACATTCAAGTGGTAGCGGGCTGGATTTAATTATTGTTTGTTCTGATTGGCTCTTGTAAGTTTTTAAAATTTGATTGCTTGATGATAACATTAAACGTTTTTGGATATTTTTTTTACTGTGCAAGCACAAGTTATGAACCTAAACGGTAAAATATGGATCTGAATACGTAGATGAGAAATGTGTCAGAGAGGGGCTCCTATCACGTCACCTAAGTTTCTTTTCCTAAAATACGGTGGTGCTCATAAAAATAAAAATTTCAAAATTTTCAACCCTCTATTTGAGTCACTTGGGGGCAAAATTTTGAAAAATCCTTCCTCAGTTGAAATCACAGTTTTCTCAGAAATAACACTTTTGAATTGAAGGTTGTTTCGAAAAATTCGGTTAAATACTGTAATGTTTTATGCTTTTTGATTTGATTTCGTACACATTTATCGACAATCTAAATTCCTATTAACTTTCTTAGTTGTTTCTAAAAATAAAATAGTTAATTGTATTTTGAAGTCTCATAGTACATAAATGATCGTAAAATAATTTCTTTAAACTGTTAACACTTAAAAGCTTCAAAATGATTGGTGTAGACTGTAGGCATATTGATTGCAATTATGTATACTGGGTTGCTTATATATATATATATAGCTTTTTCTTCGAAAGAACGCCTTTTTGTGACACATCTTTGTGTCTTTTGTACATACAATAATCTTGGACAGAAGCGAAAACGAAATTAGTAGGTAATAAAAACAAATTATATTTAGTATACTTAGCAACCCAAGCGAAACCCAAGTCGTATCAACACAGTGAAATACCTTGAGCCAGGCAAAATATCAAACACAAAAAAGAATATCAACCATATGTATGCGTTATAATTCTTTTTTTTTTGTGTGCTTTTAGTAGCTTTAACTTCTAAGGTCATATGTCTACACTCAGAAAATTTCTATAGGTCGTTTTAATCTTTTCTAGGACTTAACGAGGATGGAACTTTTATATGGAATTTGTATAATTTTTTTATTGATATCCATTAAACCGTTTGACATGAAGAAACCTCTTCTTTTTCAAGAAAAAAGGCAGTCTATCTATTGCACTCTTAGACCTATGTATAAAATGTCTCTAAAAATTTGAACTCTTTAATACATTTTTGAGTCATAACAGCACAAACACATTCACAGTACGCTTTTAATTTGCAACAAAGACTAATTATGAAAGAATCCCTAGAATTTAAAATATTTTAATGTAGGGAGTTAATTCTTTGGTATATTTTACTGAGATTACAATTTTGTTTATGACTTTTTTTGATAGACAATTTCATTCTATCGATTATCTTTCTTTCACAGTGTTTCAATAAACTAAAATTTTTAACGTTTTGTGTAAATGCGGACGCCCACTACTCGTATATTTGGCAAATCGGCCAATATTTGTATATTTGGCAAGTACAATAGATTTCCTAGTCTCTCGGCGTTTAGTGTTTATTTTTAAAGCCAAAAAAAGACTAACTGCAGAAATTAATCACGGCCATCCGGGGTACTTAGTGGGAGCTCACTTAAGGGAAATCCTTTGATTCGCGGAATTTTTATCGACAACTGACAATGGCTGTGTGAACCATTCCCACTACTATGACAAATATTTGGCACGTAATAAATATTTGCCAAATACACGAATAATGGAAGTCCGCCTTTAAAATTTAGCGTTGCTTGATTTCAAACGCATCCTTAAATCTTAAGAGTTAGTCTTCTTTAGTCTCCCCCTTTTTCATCCACTTAAGATTGGAATTACAAATCGTTTTAACAAATGGTAAATATCTGATCTAATGACGAGACATATTCAAAAATCAAGTCTGAAGCTTCAGCCGTTTGTCAGTTCTGATGATGTGTCTATCCCCGAGCCATTATGCATATAATAATGCATGTAATATGCATGATAACCAAATTAAATTTCCTTATCTGTATTGTATGGTTGTTAAAAATCATAAATGTGTTATCAACTTGAAAAACATAAAAAGACTTTTAATATTTTTTTTACTTCATCAAATTTTACTAAATCGAATCTAACCAATCGGTCTGCGGAAAGTTCAGTACATATTTTTGGATTGTTAAAATTCACTTTTCACTTTCATCACATCAAATTGATGAAATTAATCAATGTTTTCAAGTTTTCAATGTACCAAAGATCAGATAATTACCTACTATTAACGTAATTAAATCTTGCTTTCAATTCAACTCTTGTCTACAAAATATTACTCCTAATATTTAGCGTGAAATTCGTTGTCGCTATGAAAACATAATACAGCAGATCTGACGTCTCATTTTACATTAAGGTTTCATACAAAAATTGCAATCCAAATTTCCGACTTGCTCGATGGAATACTAGAGAGTTTCTTTCACATTAACCTTGTCTGGACAATAACGAACACAAAAAAAAAAAAGAATTATCCAATTTGGTGCAGTCGTTAGGAAGTTATGCGCGAACATACATTTCGGCGATTAATTTTTATTTATTATATATAGATAGAATAATATAAGTACCATGATCCATAATTTCGAATGTTTTTATTTTGTCGCATAAAAGATATGATATTTTATTAATAAAAAGGAGCCTATAGGCTCATTGTAACCTATTTGTTCATGTCCATGGCAGATCTTCAAAAATCACATTGTATTGAAAAGTTTTATGAGTAGTATTTCGATGTCTACGTGAACGAAGTTGAATTTTTTAAAGCTAGTTTTTGATTTAATTTGATTTTCGACTGGATAATAAAAAAAATAATAAGACACTAGCATGTATGCTAGTTTTGAATTTTCATTGTTGGCTTTTTAAATTTTCATTAGGAGTGTTGTTTTTATTGTTAAATTAATTTACCATCAATATGAAATTCCTTTATACACCCATACCTCACTTTGCGTCGTAGGTACGTTCCAAAAAAAAAAAAAAAAAAAAAAAAAATTCGACGCAAAGTGAATTATGATTTTCTATAGTAAGAATTTTTACATACATACAAAAAAACGCAAAAAACATGCAAAAAAACAACGCAACTTCGAAAATTTAACGAACAGTGAAAATTAGTACCAATTCAGCAGCGACGCAACTTCGAAAAAACGCAAAACGAACGACGCAAAGCGAGGTATGGGTGTATTTAATTGTAATATCAGTTATCACTCTTGATTTCTCTTATACATTGATACATATTGCGTAGTTAATTATGGGAAAATCATATAATACTTGAATTTCATTCATATTTATAAAAGAATACAGGTACTGCGAAATGAGATTGAAAATTTCGAAATATTTTAGCTGGTTTGGATACAGCTAGTAAACCATGTACCTAATATAATAAAAGTAATAGCACTATTCATTTTGATAGTTGATAATCGTTAATATTTTCAAATTTGGAAACATTTTTATGTTAAAAACAGACAAAAATGTTACCTATTGCTGGTTCAGCCATTACAAAATGATCGTGATTTTTAGATTAGCATTATCCATATCATTTCGAATCGAACGAGCAAAAATATTATTAAATTTTAAACAAAAGTCAATTCATAGCAAAAAGTTTAATTTGCTCAATTGGTGCAGACCGTGCAGCCTTTTTCGAGTTTTTGTTCTAGATAAGGACCAACATTACATTTTTATATAATATAGAAGAAGATATCAATAAAAAATACTACGTATGACCGTGATATAAAAGCCAGATACTACGTACAAAAACCAGCCGCACTGCCAAGACTTTTCTTTTTAAATCTGTGATATCTTTTAAGATATTCATTTTGATGATATGCTGTAAAGGTCAATTTTGATCTACATGAAGATGCGTCTTCATGATGCACAACGTAACTAATGTATTTAATTGGATAAAGAATGATACTGTATTGTTTAAAATAGCTTGGTAAATAACTGCATTAATCCGTTGTGTAGTTTAAAAAATTTAAGGGAACAGACAACGAGAGCGACTTTGCTTTACACTATGTAAAGATTACCCAATATAGTTTCTATTTCCCCCATGGATTGATTTCAATTGCTCCACACACTATCGGGTAAATAGGAATGACAATATTTTTTATATACATACTTTTTTTAAATTTATTTATTTATAGTCGCTTTAACAACATGGTCATTAGCGACTTAATAATAACATAGATTTTTTAGTTTTAAATAGATATTTTTTTTCTATTTGCTGTTCTTCTTGCAATCGTCGTATAAGTCGCGTGCATCGGTTTTTCTGTATCGAATTCATTTTGCTATGGAGTTGTTGGCACATGTCGATGAGGTCATCAATATTATCTGTGTATTCGTTGGCTAATTTGATTATATTTTGGTGGCTTCGGGAGTTGTCCATAATACTCCTAAATTGATCTAGGTTGAGTGGAAAACTCGCTTGATTAGTTTCTATTTCAGTTTTTATGTTTTCCCAGTTCTAGAAGTTGTTATCCTCTAGAAGTTGTTCGTTGCTTTTTGATTGGGATCTTGTTTTCCTTTTTATTTGCAGTTTTTTGGTTTTTATTACGACATTTTCTTCATTGGTTTCAAAACCGCTGTTATTCTCCATTTCATCAGTTTCATTTTCGGTATACTTGAATATACATACTTTGTTTTTGTTACTTTTATGTTAATTTTAAAAAGTTTTGTTTTATTAACTAAGAATATTATAAGCTAGGTGTTCGCAAATGCCCCACTTTCCCCTACCTTAATGGTTTAAAACAGGGGTCGGCAACCTTTGGTTGCAAAAGGGCCAAATATTTTACGTAGGGCTTAGTGCGGGCCGCACTTCGGCAGTGGTGAATTAAATGACAAGCATTTCAGTAAATGTTGACTAGGAACACCCCCCGTCCCGCCCCTTGGGATCGCCTTGTGGGTCATGCATCGTGAACATTAAAAAATCGACGTACGAGCTACCACTTTTTACCACCAAATTTGTTGTTAATTCTACCCCAAAAATAAATCTCATTGTATAACCCCCGCCATTTTAACTTCGGAATCCTGCAATTCAAGGAACTCGAATTGATACCGGCCTTCATAGAGAAATGCACTCGAAAATTCGGATTGGCAAATATCTTGCGGGTCGCGCACCAAGAAGCCGCGAGGGCCGCATGCGGCCCGCGGGCCGCTGGTTGCCGACCCATGGTTTAAAATATGTTGAGACTTTAAAACATTTTTCTGGAAAAATGTATTTTTGATGATTTATTGGACGAGCCACCAGATCAGCGATTCTTGAAATCACTATGGAAAAATGTTGATATGGGGTATTATTCGATTGTACGTTCACTAAAAGTACACTCTGGAATTCTAAGCTTGTTGCAACTATCGGCCAATGAAAATTCTTGTATCATAGTATTGACTAAATAGAGACCAATAAATTGCCTTGCTGTATTAGTATTAAATCATAGTAGTATTATTTACTGATTAAATAAAGATTTCACATCAACTTTCATTCTTATTTCGATTGTAACTCAAAAACTGTACATTTTACGTCAAAAGTTGTATCTAGTTATAATATAGATGAGAATATTTCCTAAAAAAGTTTTACTTGCGTTTTTCTTTTAACTCTAACGATTTAGAAAATATTGAAGATTTAATTGAGAAAATTACCCAGTATACTTAGAAGTAGATACATGGCTATCGGTGTAGGTTCATTCAAAATTAGGTTTGGAATTTAAAGTTTGTTTTAATTATTGGCCAATGAAAACTCTTAAATTATTGTTTTTCAACAATTCGACACAAATAAAACAAAGACTCCTAAGGTTTTTTAGTAATAAACAATATATTCTTAAATAACAAAAATATTCTTTGTTAAAATAGGGGAAAGTGGGGTATTTGAGAACAATAAACTTTAAATTATCCTAATTAATAATATAAAATAACAATTTTAGTAAACTTTTGCTATAACATAAACTTTAACTTATTTACTTTAATAATTTGATCACAAAACTTTTTTAAATTAACATAAGAATAACAAAAATATAGAATATAAAAACTATTGCCATTCCTATTTCCCCGGTAGTGTGTGGGGTAATTGAAATCAATCCACGGGGGAAATAAAAACTGCATTGGGTAATGATAATATATATAATATAAAATTTAATGATTAACTATGTTTCACACAAATCACAGACGTAATTATTACACATGTATTGACCGTTCGCACATGCATCATGGGTCCATTTCTTACATTTGGTACACATAATCCAGTCTTCTTTAGGGGGCAATTCATATTTTTCCGTGCAGAATATGCAATAATAGTCCACGCCGTCACTTTCCTCGAACACCGTTTTCAAATTTCTAACGACCGCTGTATTGTTGACTGATGGTGGGTTCGTTGTACTTCTTCGTTGTTGAATATTTTTACTTTTCTTTGCAGTTTGCCGTTTTTGTTTTTCCTCTAATTGATGTCTTATGGGAGTGCTGGATAAAATTTGAGAATGTTTTCTCTTTCTTCGTTATGAAGTTTCTATTTTAGGAATGATCACGTTGGCTATGTCAGAGAGGAGCACAGGAGTTAACGGAGCAAGAAAAGTGTGTATGGTTAAATCGGTTTGATGTTCATGATTATGGTTGTGTGATGTTGTCGGTTGATCGTCCACAGGAATTGTTTTCTCAGCTGTAGTAGTAGTAGTAGTAGTAGTAGTAGTAGTAGTAGTAGTAGTAGTAGTAGTAGTAGTAGTAGTAGTAGTAGTAGTAGTAGTATCACGAACGGAAGTAGTATGTGGACTGTCATGACTGTCAGCAGTGTTGCATTTATCAATAAAAGGCATATTTGCGAAGCATTCGTTAAACTTGTCCGTATCGATGGGATGAATTCCAACCACTCTAAAACCATTGATCGCTTTGTTTATGTTGGCTCTCTTGTTGTACGCCTTAGTAAACAGCTCGGCCACTTTGTATTGGGTGATCCGTTTGCCAGGATTGTTAACCATGTAGAGCTCACACTGTCGATTGTATGCACATTTCAGTGCACTGAAAAAAGTTAAGTCCAGCGGTTGCATTTTATGTGACACATGAGGCGGTAAAGAAAAGAACATGAAGGTTGTGTTCTCGAAAAAGCGTGTATGCCCCCAAGCTAATGTGACTTTCATGATTATCTAGTATTATCAAGACTGGCTCGTCCTCGGTAGGTTTAACAAAATTAATGAAGTGCTGTAGGTAATCAACGAATATGGACTCATTTATCCAACCAGAATCAGAAACCGTGCCAATCATATCGTTATTAACGCCATTCAGCAACAGGTCACACATACGCCTTCTTTTGAAGATAAACATTGGAGGTACATATATACCGTTTGCACTTATCGCACAAACAACGGTAGTAGTGATACCGCGCTCAGCACTTGTCGCTTTTCCAACTTGCTTCAAACCTTTCGGCGCCAATATTTTCGAATTACATCGAACAGTGTTGATACCGGTTTCATCAATGTTGAATATACGGTGACTAGGAAAATTGTATTTGCGTTGGAGGGCTTCTAGTTGATCGAAAAACAATTTAATTTCGGTGGCATTGAACGCTTGAATTCGGTTAAGTGACGTTGCTTCTGGAGTTCGTAGACTGATGGAGGGATGTCGAGACATGAATGAATAGTACCAGTCTTTATCAGCCATCTGAGATTCTTGGTTAAATTTATGGCTCAATTTATTGGCTTCAGCAAATGTAAAGGCAATCTTTCGTAGTGATCTAGGTGTGATGCCGTAAAAAGACTCGCAACAATCGAGGATGTATTTTTCCAATTGATTTTCGTGACTATGATTGAAGACAGGGTGTCGTCCTTTTTTCGGTTTCTTAAATTAATCTAGATGCACTTGTCGAAATAATGTTGATTTTGGTACTCCGTATTTGGTTGCTGCTTTACTTAAAGAAGGTCGTCGACATCTCACATCATGTCTCGCGCGTTGGAGATTTTCAATTGTGTACCGCGGTGTTGTTTTTCTTGTGTAATTTCTGGGCATCTAAAGAGAGAATTTTTTTTTTCCGTAGAACAATCATAATTATTGGAAACAACAGCACAAAATAAAATTGATCCAAACAAATTGATCAAACAAAACAACAACAACAACAACAAGTCAACAAAACGAAACGTTGCATCAGAGTTTAAAATAAGAAAATTCTTCGAAAAAATTGTAAAATAATTCATTTCTTACATATTAATAAGAAACGTCCACATTTACCCCGCGAAAATCGTTCCAAATTACCCGATTTAGGCAATTCGTATTAAAATGCTCGATACTTAAAATATTTTCTTCATTTAACTTAAATAGCCACATAAAACTAATAAATGAATTGTAAATGAAAGATAATAACAAAAAAATACGCACTAAAGGTCAAGAAATAATTTTTTCAAAGATTTTTACATACGGCAAAAATTGTAACAAAAGATCAAATGTTAATTATTTACTTACCGTGGCAGTATGCGAACGCCAATTTAAATATTTTTTTCTGTCAGGAACGATAAAGCACACACTTGTCAATTCAAACACTAATAAAATTTTTTTTAAATACAGAAATAGTTAAAATTTAACTGTTTTTAATTAGCCGCTGTTCTCAAATACCCAACTTTCCCCTATAGATGATAAAATTTTTTACAAATGTTTCTTAGCGCTTTTCTTGTCACTTTAACGTTTTCAAAAATACACAACGACCCAAAACGTTTCTAAACTTGTTTCTAATGTTGTCATACCAGCGGATCTCTGTAAACCTTTCATTGATATTATCATATATAAAAAATCAAAAATTATATATAATAAAACGTATGTTTTATGTTTAAATTTAATTTTGAATGCCATAAAATAATTTGATAATTTAATCCTATAACATTAAACTTTTCGAGACAATTACAATTCTTATCGAACCAATTGTGTCTTTAATTTTGCATTGCAATAAACACTGTGATGCATTAAAATGTTTAAAATTTTGAGGAATCGTGAAAAAGTCTGTCTACTAATCGTAGTAATTTTGACTGGAACTCTTCTTGTTATAAACGACAAGGTGAATCAATTGAAGAAACGAGTCTCAAAATATGAAGATTTAAGGCAAGAAATTGAGAAAAACTTAATAAAATTTTTCACTTAAAATTAGTTTTACATATAGTGGAAACTTACGTGAAAATTTCGATCAAAATACCAATGAACTATGTGTCAAGGGAAAACCAAATTACGAGTATGAAATCATTCGTCGACGTCTACGACACACAGTCAGTCAATTCTCGTTTCTTTTCAACGTTGAAATTGAAAAGATCCAAAGTTACGTTAATGCAACCGGCCAGAGCAAAGTGAATAATTTCATTGGATTGTATCGTGATTTTAAAAAGTCTCATTTAGTTTTCCCAACCAAAAATTTAACTCTAATCTTTTTTTAACGTTTTAGTTCACTCTTGAACGATTTAACATCGTTAAAAGAAGCTGATGGATTCGATCCCTGGCGCTTTCAAGAGCTTAAAGATCTCAGCGAATTGGTTCAGGAGAAAATCAGAAAATCGCAAAACCCTGCTAATTGTAACAACGCCAAACTGATGGTTTCCAAATTGGCAAAGGTCAGAATCTTTTATTAGAAACGGTCTTATAAGAAACTTATAGAGTTTGGCCTTTTATCTTTAAAGTGAAAGGACTTTATGAAATATAGGTACCATGATTGTTCCCCCTCCCGAAGGTTTTATATCAGTTTTTATCATTTAAATCGAAAAACGGAAGAACTTTAAGAGGGCAGGAACACGAATAAGAAGGGTTTTGATTTTTTTGGTTGATAAAACAACCCTTAATTATAGTTAACCATCCAATGACGAACAGTTTATCTTAATTGTTCTTGTTTGACACGTGGTTCATTCTTTTTCCTCATCCAACATTATGACCGACTTGTGAAAGCTTTGCTGAATGTTTCCAGCGCTCCCATTTAGTTCTTCGATGATTCGACGGATTTGTAAATGAATATTTTGTGGATAAGCTAAATGTTATCCCAAAACTCTTCTTTAGTGCTTTGGTGAGTGAAGAACCCATTAGAGAATATGTGGTGGCTACAGTGTATATTATTAAAATCTGTTTTCTTTAACTGATTCGATGAATTTATAAGGGAACAGCTTATAACTTCAGTGAATGTTACCTAGAATATTTTTTAGTCCTTATATGATTCGCATTTTCTTTAAGGGACACTGGTCCATGATATCGTGAGTAATGATAGTGGATGTAATCCAAAACCTTCTCTTAACCCTTGAATGATACCACAAACTTATGAAGGAATAGTCTGTTGTGGCTGTTATGTATATTGTTCATAACTCTTCTTAAATAATATGGTGACCTGGAAAGGGATGGTTTGTAATTGTAACTACGGTGGATGTTATTCAGAATTCGTCTTTAATCTTTAGATGATTCCAAGATACTGTTAAGGAATAGTTCTTCGTTACCTTAAAATTTTATTCAGAGCTACTTGAATGATTTGGTGAACTATTCTTTTCATACGCCCATTAAGCTGGCTTTAACAACATAGCGTTGCCATCAAATTAAAAATAGCTAAGATTTTTATGCTAATTTGTTATGGCAAAACTAATTTTGTTCCTCTAGCCATTTCGATAAGAACTAGGACAATGCTAGCTTAATATTGTAACTTTTTTAGTTTATTTTATTTTGAACGTGGTCTTGGATTTGTGTTTAATGATAAAAATTTATTTATTTACAAATGTATCTATAATTATTTATCTTACACTATGTACACTTATTACTACACGTTAACAATGATTTAGTCCACTGTTGAACTAGTTACTTTTCACAGTCACTGGTTCACTAATTGTCACACTTTGTTTATATTTCACTATATGCACTATTTATTTAGCACTGCATTGTTCACGATTTATTTAACACTCGCGATTCACTATTTATGTAACATTTGTAACAACTTACGATTTATTTAGCACTCGTATTGTCAGTTTATTTACAACTGATGATCTCACTGGGTTTGTTGTCCACTTATATATAGGAATTTGTCCTATTTCTAGAAAATTCCAAACATTTGCCAAAATGTTCCATTGTTTCAGTGTCTGTCCTTCTCTCGTCCATCAATAATTCAATGGAGAAATTTCTAGAAGACAGTTGCTTTATCATCTCCACATCTTTACGCAGCTGGGGTTCCAGCGACAGACATCATCCTTTGAATATTCTAGAGTTATTTTTGTTAGCCGAAACCCCTTTCTTCTATCCTTCACGCCCACACAAACATAGGCACAACCCCTCTGGTTCTCAAGCCCGTGACAATATTAAGCTAGCATTGTCACATGGTAAAGCAGGTGAAAAAAAAGTATGGACAACCCTGAATTTGTCGCTAGTTAGTTGCTGAAAGGTTAAACAAAAAATTAAATACACTTCAAATTTTGAAATTCTTAAAATTGTTAAAAATAAAAATTCGAGATTTGCATGCTGCAAATTGCTTCAAATAACGGCTTACATACTGCTTGATATTAACAAAAAGATACCGTTAATTGGATGGGATTACGCAATAACTTCTTAACCGACAAAAATAAATATTCGTGATCATATAAAAACTAGAAAGTTCACACTGAGCCAACAAAGGCTTTCATTTTGAGATAGATATACTATTGTTGTTATTCATTTTTCCCTGTAACCAATGAATTTTAAGTTAAATGAGAATTACTGATACAAGATGCTTTTTGGAGAATCAATAGTTAGAAAATTTGTCATCGTGAAAAAATTGATAAATAATAAAAGCATTTACAAATGAATTTTATGACAAAGCAATGTGGATTTGGATGTCAAATCCATATGATCGTTAGTGGCTTGATGGCATCGTATTTCCACAAAAGAACTTTACTAACGGATTCAAAAGGATGGCAATATAACAAGGGAGGTTGGGAAGAAGTGCTGATGCCCCTGAGCGATACTTGTATACTACCACCTACCAGTCTAGTGTCCGACTATCCAGGTGTGTATTTTCTTTAAAATTTTTGTATGCTATCAAATATCTTTTTTCTTTTTTTGGAATAACCAGGAAATGGGACAAGGGTTGTTTTTTGGGGTCAAACCGGCTTCGTTCGTGGTCATCGACCCTTTGAGCCGCCAATGCTACCCCATGACTTGGTGTCCCGAATGATTTATATCCAAGACTCTCCGTTTCTGTGGTGGATCGGACAGTTTTTAAAGTATATTGTGCGATACACCCCGGAAACGGCTCGAATGATTCACGACATGGCTGAAAAGTCTTTGACACGTTCTCCACTGAAAATAGGGTACTTTGATATCTATATATACGTAGAGAGTTTCTAATTTAATGGATATAATTAATTACATCTTGTAGTTTACACGTCCGACGAACAGATAAAATTACAGAGGCTAAATATTATGATTTTCCATTGTATATGAACATCGTCGAAGACTACCTCAACCAAACCATGCTCAATCGGGATCCCAACGAAAAAATCCCGATTTTCCTGATGACCGACGAAATCAAAGTCGTTGAAGAAGCAAGACAAAACTTTACCAACTATGAATTCCTGACTGATCCCCACATCGCCCAGTTGAAACCCGTCGACAAGTTCAACGAAGCAAATTTTTACCAAACGATATTCAACTACCACGTTATGACGCAAATAAAAATGAAAACTTTTACTTTATCATCAAACGTAGGAATCATTTAGAAAACCTCTTCAACTTATTTATTAGTGGTTATTTTTTAGCTTGGCCGATTGATCCTGGAACGATCAGTAGCAGTTTATCCGGACGAGATGCAGACATATTATTCATTGGATACAGATTGGATTTGGCCGTTTGGACATTCCTTGAACGAAGAAGCTTACATACGGCATAACATTCCGGGAGAGCTTAACTTAGAAGTTGGCGATGTTGTTACGATTTTGACATCGTTACGCAAAACTGGATACTTAAAAGGGTTGAATGTTCGAACCGGAAAAAATGGCTACTTCCCGGCGTTTAAGACCAAAACAAAAGTGACGTACACGCAATATCCCACTTATCGGGAGACGGTTTGAAGCTCTATTTAAAATCGTACAATTAAACATTTCAAGATTTCAATAAAAACATTTTTTGTCTTTTTTGATCTTCTCTTTATCTGACTAGGAAAAATTAAATTAAGTATAAGATTAAGCTAATTTACCTTACACCTTTGCGTTTTATGTAGTTCTGTACTTACACTTTCCTTAAAAAGTATTCTTCTAAATCCAATATATTTAAACAAAGCTTTGCTTCTTTTATGTGATTAAAATATTATTAAGTTCTTATGAAGGTAGGGCACAAAGGGCTCCTACAGAGACTTCACAAGACCTTGCCGAACGTTTACTACCAAGTGATAAGGTCATACTTGGACGAAAAAAGTTTTCAAGTCAAACAAGAAGACGTTGTAAGCGATCTAAAACGAATTCAAGCAAGGGTGTCTCAGGGAAGTATCCTTGGACCCATATTGTACCTTATATTTACAGCTGATCTTCCAACAGTCGAATGGGTCACAATCGCTACGCTCCACTATGCGAATGGCACTGCATTGATGGCAACTGCAAAGGATCCAGAGGTAGCTTCTGAAAAACTTCAGAAAGCATAGGATACCTTTAATCTGTGGGTCAGCAAAGGGTAATAATGGAATAAAAAGTGGAGGATAAAAATCAGCAAGGTAAAGTCCATAAACATCACGTTTACCACCAGAAATCAAAATTGCCCTCCGGTAAAATTAAACGACGTCGACCTACCTCAATCCGATCATGCAAAATATCTGGGAATCTATCTCGGTAGAAGATAGACTTGGTCCATACATATTAAAGAAAAAAGAAAACAACTCAATAAAAAGTAGTTTGGAAAAATGTACTGGCTCCTTGGACAAAGATCACAACTGACAATCGAAAATAAAGTGCTGCTATACAAATCGGTACTAAGACCTATTTGGACATATGGAGTGGAACTTTGGGGTACGGCATCCAACTCTAATATAGACATTCTACAGAAGTTTTAATCCAAAACCCTCCGCACAATAATAGACGTGCCGTTGTACATTGACAACGATCGAGTACATGAAGACCTTGAAATTGAAAAGGTGAAGGAGGTAATTACGGAACAGTCAAAACGTTACCAGGTGAGACTGGAGAACCATCCTAATCAGCTCGCTATTAATCTGCTTGATAATAGCAATGAAAACAGGAGATTGAAAAAACCCATTATTCTGGAGTTGACCAATAGGTTTCAGGAGACATTATAGGGATGTTAATAAAAGAAACTGAGTTGTGTCAATGGACACAACCAATTCAAGAGTGTATCCGTAGACACATTGCAATTATTGCCAAGAGGCAGGTTGTGCAAAAAAATTTGTTAAAAAAAGATCTTATGTCATGTAGTTCAAGTATTTAAGCTAAGTTTAACTTAAAAGGTATTACAATTTAAATGGGATGGATCTTTCTTTTGATTATCTTAAGTATTAATGTAGAAGATTTTAACCATCCTTTACTATAATAACACAATAAGACAGTAATCATCGAAGCCTCATATAAAAAACGTAATAATCTCTCTGTTTACGTCCTGGTGGAAGCTTAATTTGAAAAGTTTCATATTTTAAGAACTACGGGCCGTATTTATAAACGTTCCTAAGAAAATGTCTTGGCAAAGGCTTTGGTTTCCTTAAGTCTAGTACTCACTTTTAGACATGTCGATCGATTTTGGTCTCTGAGACGCGTCAGGTTGTCTCCGTAGACATGTCTATAAATCCCCATCTAGGGCCTGTTGCGAGACCAAAAATTACTTTAGGAGACATCATAAAACTTTATGATGTGTCTTGCTCTTTGTCTTACGTGGACGTGTTTTGCTCTGCCGTCTGGAACAAACCTTATACAACTCCGTTTATTTTGTTTATTTTATTTGATCCTCCATGGTGGACTGCAAAGATGAGACTGAGATATTCACATCGTAGTATGGACGCTAGATGAAACAAAGAACAGTGTCAATAGACCATCTCTAGAAATACACCAAGAAATGCCATGGATTGTTAGTTACTATGTTTTGTATAGGCAGCCATTGATATACATATTCATTACAAGCACTAACACGATTAACACCAGTTAATCACCAGTGATACGTAACCAGACGATGTAAGGTAATCTAAATGAATTTACATATCTATACCATTATTGTATATCCATAAAATTTATGAAGATTCAATGTGTTCAAAGGTGCAGTTTACGTTGGATTAAAATGGAGAAAACTTATACAATAATCTGGACATTTATTATTGAACGGAAGTATAAGATTTAGGTACTGTGAACATTTTAATGATTAGTCAAAATACATCATTAGCCTTCGGTCTATTTACTCCTTTTCTAGATCCCTTGTTAAAATTAGAAAATATTTAGTTTCACATATTTTATAGCAAAGGTGGGCAAATGCGGCTGCATGCGGCTCTTCACTGACATTGAGTTAAGTGCGGCTCCTATCAAAGTTTTAGACTATATTTCTTAGTAGAGGCATTGATTAGCAGAGGACTTCAGGGTACCTGTGAAACGCTTTGGGGGAAGAATTATATTTGAATTTTATTACTAAAATTTTTAAATAGTTATTTTCTTGTTTATAGTTCTATTTTTATAATTATGTTATAATGATATTGTTTCTATTTTTTTATTTTGTGACTTATGAAAATATGCAATTACAGTAGAAATCGTTTATAACGAACTTTAGGGGACCGTCAAATTTCGTTCGTTATAAGCACTTCACTATAACCGATATGTATCGCATGTATCGTCTTATCTACGACATATCACGGGGCCCGAAGGTTTTGTACGTTACAACCGGTTGTTCATTATATCCGGTGTCGTTATAAAAGATTTATATACATATTATAATGTACTTATATTAAAAAAAAATTTCATTTGAGTATGGCTTTTAATAGAATATTAAATAAAAACTGAATTGCGGCTCCCTTTGGCTTCATGTGTGCCCACCCCTGCTTTATAATATGGGATAAACATGGTTGGAAAATGCTTTTTTTTTAAATATAATCTGTACACATCTTTGTGCAGTTAGCAATACCTATGCGATATACAATATACGAAAAATATATCTATTATAATTACAGTATATAGTTAATGGTAATATTCGTTATTGTAAAGATATTTATGGCAAAAAGCATTAAAAAAATCTTCAAAAAAATGTACAGTTCAAGTAATGTCTATTCATGACCCGTCTCTGTTCGTAACGCTCGCTATGTAGATACGAGTACTAACATAAGGTAAAGGCATTACGGTATAGGTAATTGATTTATGTGCTTAAATTTGAACATTTCCCCGAGATAATTAGAAAAAATAATTAACATAGCCCTTCTCATTTAGTAAAAATTATTTTTTATTAAATGACTAGGTATCCTCCTCCATGTATTTGTGACGTACAAATTAACTTTAAAGTTGTAATTGAAATGAAATGAAAGCTATAAATATCAGATCACTCAGTACAGTAATGTTAATTAATAAGGTCTTAATTTTTTCCCTTCTTCTTCCTCTTCTTCCTTTTATCCAACGCCCACGCTTGACATTTCTGTCATTCGGTGCCGCGCCGTCCAATAGAGGTTAGAGATTAGTTGGTTTTGGTTGTTTTCGTTGTTCTCTCTGACGTCTGCAAGTGCAGGACAATTGCCAAGATGCATGGCATTTATGGGTTCCCCATTGCAGAGAGAACAGATTGGAGTCGGTAGGATTCTAATACGGTGCAAGTGTTCGCATAGGTAGTCGTGCCCCGTGGTAGTTCGGAAAACTGCGACTGACACTTGACGGGGGAGAAGTCGTGAGATTGGAGATTCCAGTAAGGATTCCCATTTTTTTCCTTGCGCTTCATTTTTTTAAATATTGTAGGAATGCCAGTTGACAGTGCTTGCAATGTGGCTCTGAGCTTGTGTTAAAGACATAAGTGTTGGCGGTTGATTTAGAGCAATGGCAGACTTTGCGACCTCGTCTGCTTTTTCATTTCCCAAGATACCAACATGACTGGGCATCCATTGTAGTGACAGGTGCCAACCTGTTTTAGCAAGACTGTTCAAGGCGGCTCGACATTTGTTGGTACGAACGCAATCGCTGGGGTAGTTAGAGGATAATGCTATTATCGCGGCTTGAGAATCAATGAAGAAAACAGCTTTATGATAGGTCTTAACTTTGTGAAGTTTAGATATAGCTAGTAAAACTGCCTCTACTACCCCATCAAAACAGCTGAGAGGTTCTCCAACTGCGGCACATCCTTCAAATATATCGCTGTAGTAACCAGCACCAGTTTTTCCGGATCCTGGATTGGATGAACCATCTGTATAGATGTGTAGAAATTCTGACCTTGGGTACATGGAGTGGATCGTTTCTAGAGAAGCTTTCCGTAGCTCGATGTCAAAATATGATGATTTTGATAAGTTTTAACCCATTAGTCGAAGGGTGGCGGGGGGAAGTTGGCTATATGTATCGTTCATTATATTGACCGGAGCAGGATCACCTAACTTTTTTTATTTTTTAAATTTTTTTCCAAAATATCTTAATGTTTTAACTTTCAACGATATCTTAAATGGCTTAAGATAAAGGATTTGAACTCGTATAAGAAATCGAGGTACCTCGGACCGAGGAAACCGAGGAGAAAGCTACAACAAGCGCTTTTTTGAAGATACAACGTAAGTTTGTAAATTTTTTTTAATGTAATTGTTTTTTTTGTTCTCCTTGTTTAACACTTGTTCAGCGAACCTCAAAAGTCGCTTTTCCTAGTGCTGATATGAGTGATTATTGTATTATAATAACTAGAGGTTTATCATTGATCCTCGAGCATTGTATTGTTTAATTTTCCTTTTAAATAATTTCCTGCGGAAGCTTTCTCTTCAGTTTTCTCTGGGTTTTGCATTGACCCAAGTTTAATTCGACAGCACTTGAGCAGAGGGAGATGTTATCAAAGAATCTTTTAGCTAGACTTCTTGTGTGCTCTTTTATGCTTATCATGCTTAATTCGTTATGGATTTGGGAGTTCCGCATGTACCATGGTGCTTTCAAAATAATGCAAAACGCCTTGTTATGGAATATTAGTAGCTTCTTAAAATTTTCCTCGGAAGTGTTGAACCAAACAGAATAGCCAAAAGTCAATATGGGTTTGATCATAGCTTTGTAGATCATAAGAGAGCACTCTCTGCGAAAGCTTGATTTTTTATTTAAAAGGGAGTAAAGCTGAATTAAGCGAGTGTTTGCTCCTCTTATTTTGGAGATGCTGTGGTCTCTCCAGTTCAGCCTGATGTCAAAGGACACTCCGAGGTACTTTACGGATTTATTTTTGGGGCACCAAGGAATTTCACTTTCCCCATAAGCAAGGTTATTTTGTTGCTCGATAAACCTCCGCAGAGTGAATATCTTGGCAGAGCATTTTGATGGATTTATCAGGATCCTCCAGTCACCATATCACGTTTTCAATGTGTTCAGTGATCATTGTGCCTTAATAATCGCTAGTTCGAGGTTGTGGTCTTGGGTTATAATAGCCGTGTTATCAGCATACATGGCGACAGTACAATGCTCACTCTTAGGGAGATCGGCGACATAGATGTTAAATAAGGTGGGGTCTAGCATTGAGCCTTAGGGAACTCCAGATCTTGAGTGTTAAGCTGACATAGGCCTGCATAGGGCCTCGACAAAAATACGTTTTCCTAATATGTTTGTGATTTAAATGGTTTTTTTGAACCTACATATTAATGTACTTATATTATAATAAGTACTAAGCTATAAGAATTGCAATTTTTCGTTACTCATTTGTCGAGTTACTTTCAAAGAAAATTTTAAATATCTACCTATTAATTATTATTAGTTATACCAGCTTATACCGCTCGCTTCGCTGAGACGAACACACCAAAATTCAGTTGCCTAATTTTTTCCTAGTAGGATACTGGATGGCCAATTGTTAATATATAAACTATGTATAGTAAGGTAATCTACTCTTATTGTTTCTTAGAATATCCTTGGCATTTTATTGGAAAAATAATGGTTTATATAAGGTAGTATGGAGTTAGTTGACAGATTTTCAGTTTGTCATGCTTTCGATTTGAAAGAGAAAGTTGAAGACAGTTGAAGTAACGACAAAACTTAAAATATGCCAATCAGACCTTCTTGGTCGCAGTGATAAAAAAAAGGAATATCTTGTCCTGGCCCGTACAACGAAAAAAAAAGAAAAAGATATGCCAATTTTTAAGATGATAATTTCATAACATTATAGGTAGGGCATCTAAATAGCCGGAGGAAGAGCCCAAACCGGTTTTCGGTTATTTTACGTATCAAAAACCGGTTAACCGGTTAAAACCGACCTCAGAAAAACAAGTACGTAATTTTCAAAATAAAAAAATTAAAAACAACATTCAAACACAACGTGAAATTAAGGACTGATTTTTGTAGTTTATTATTATGTTTTGCGTCATAGTAGAAAAATATAACAATAGCAGTGGTGACTTTTGAAACAGGGCATGCGGTTAGAAGTGAGGGGGGGGGGTTATAAGAACCACATTTTTAAAATTTATTTTTTTATTTGATAAACGTGGTGTTATAAGTATTTTTTAAAATTAGCCTTATTCGACGCTCCTTCTTACAAAAATCATCAACAACCGCATCATATAATGTATTTAAAAACCACGAAACTAGTTCTTATCTTAAAGAATAGAACATTTGTATGGCATTTGGGTCAATAATTCAAAATAACTCACGAAAAGTATTAGTAACAATTAAATTCACTGTTTAGATTCAAAACGGAAAACGCATCTGCTGGCTATTAATTGCCTATGTGAAATGCCGAGAGAGATAGTATTCGACCGTACTAGTGCGCATGCGCGACCAATTCGAAGCAAAGAATCGCATGCTACTGTCGCCAACGCATTCATTCGGCTTTTGCCGTTCATTTGACTTAGTAAACTATGCCAATTTTATGAGTGATACCTTTCATTATTACGTAAATTAAAAAATTTATTAATAATAAAAATATATCATTTTTAAAATGATTTTACAAATGCAATTACATAAATTAAAAATTAAATGAATAAATCATAAAAAAATATTCAATTTTTAAAATCGTCTTACAATCCATAGGCATGCGCCGCATCTACAGCATGTATGGACCGCACGCCTCTGAACAATAGATAGTTGGCTGACCCTTTCTCAAAAAAAACTACCTGAACGAATATTTCTGCGGAACGGAAAGCATATTTTGTGTTTCTTAGAAATGGAACCTAAGACATACAAGTGTTTCTTAAAAATGGCACTTTTGTTGACGCAGTTTCTATTTTGAATGTAATCCTCGAGTTGAGCGCGTAATTTATAGCTGTTTGAATAAAATCTGAATATTCTTTATATTTAATAAAACATATGGAAAAACCGGTGAACCGTGTAAAATAACCCGGTTTACGGTTTTTTTAAAAACCTCCGATTAACCGGTTAACCGGTTTCGATGCCCTACATTATAGGTATTCAGAGAAAAAACAGTAGGTAGGTATACATCCAGCTAAGTAGACAAATAAAATAAAACACGACTAACTAATGAATCCAGAACTAATTGTTTCCGAAAAGTATGATATGCTATATTAGAAATCCTACTACTCCATAGTTGGCTACTTTTCTTTATTATAAAGTTGTTGTTTGATTGTTATTGTTCCATACCAACAATAGGTAACTGTTAGAAGTTTCAAATTTGTTTTGCGCTCAACGTTTCCTGTTACAAATTGAAAGACATATTCATATGAAACAAATTAAAATGCTTTTAACATAATATACGGTCATAATGAATAGTGGTGTTTAATTTCTTTCCGATATATCTCGCATATTCGTTATGTCCGTTTTGATTTGGTTTTACACATACTTGTACATATACCTACATAGTATCAATCTGAACGGGTAATGTAGGGCAAGTTGGAAAATGATGGAGCGTGTTTGACAGGAGGAACCGAGTATGTAGTGTGCAGAGGCGTCAAAAGGTACTCCCACATACATTCAGTTACATTATGAGTCGCGGGGTGTGTGAACACAGTCACGTGATAGGGGACGCCACGCGTCACCCACGCGCCGCGACGCCTGGCACTGCCACCACCTGTGCGAGTGTCAGTGTGTGCATAGACGTCGAACTTGTATCAGTACAACTCGGGTTCGAACCGAAGCTGAGGATAACTTATTCACTGAACAACCAATCTGATTTTCATATACCATAACAGTCCCATCAAACCAATTCTTCAACAAGTTTTATTATTCGATCGTTCAAAAATTTTTTTAAAAAACTTTTATGAAAAAACTTTTAACACTCGCGAATAAACTATGATTCACGTGCGCTTAACGTATTTTCGATAAATATAGAGAACGGGAGATCGTAAAAGTCTATCAATAAGTATGAATGCGGGAGCACCTGTTGATTTTTAATTGGCATTAACGTTGATTGCAAGAAAGGTAAGTGCGATATTTGAATACTAACAATGGCGTTTATCTATTCGATAACGATTTTATAGAGGGTAACATGAAATAAGTTGAGATAAACAAATCCGATTTGAATAATTTGAATATTAACGTTAGCATTATTTTCCCAATGAAAAAAATTAAAAACAAAACTAAATTCTTAACTTGGAAAAATTCGTTGACTTTAGGCGGGCTTTTCAACGCTAGAGTGCATCTTGAAAAGTATAATTCTTTAGTCGAAATAAGTTAAAAGTTCAAATTTGAAACTGTCAAATTTTTACTGTGTAAGGATTTATTTAATGGTTTATGAGGTTTACATGTTTCGAATTGATTTGAAAGGTTTTATCCGTAAAGCTATATTTTTGTATTCAGAAACTAATCAAAACTTCGATAACAAAAAGAAATTGAAAAGCGTCATACAATGAAAAAGATTTTTCTCATTCATATTTTTATTCATATTTTCAATAAAAAAGGGACTCAGTATTTTTAAATTTCATTTTTTTTTTCTTAAAAATATACCTACATCTTATGCTTATGTAAAATAGGTACTTACTTATAATAAATTTTTGGTCAAATTTGATTATATTTTTTTGAAATATTTTTCTGAACTTAAAGCCCACTATAATGGACTTTATTAACTTGAAAACTCATCAAATCTATCGATATTTATAAGCGTATTTCTAGTTTTTTATAGGAAGTGTTAAATGTAAATATTTGAAAGAGAAAAAGTTCTTCCATAACTAGGTAAAATTTAGAGCCATTACAGATTTTATCCTTCTAACTTTTATGAACTATGGAAAAATGAAGTGCATCAAATGCAAATTTTTATGAGTTGGTTTTCTTATCTTTTTTATCGTTTATTTTCTATTTTTTAAAAAGATTTTGAATAATTTTATCGACAGCTTTTCATCTAAATCTAAGAATTAGATCATACCCATGTAGCAAAATGAAATATTTAGATATTTGAAACGGAGTAGTAACATTTGAATAAAATCGTCTTAAACGAAATTTTTTGTTATTAAAATCAAACAAACTTCTAAATACATGTCTTGATGAAAGCTCTAATAATTTAGGTTCAACTGGAGATTAATTTTATTTTTTGATTAGAACATATTTTTGTTCTTTCCCATTATAAATTTTTCATTGTATTCGGCAAATGATTGTGGTTATATCAATAATTTTACCGATTAAATTGTATTAAATCCAATTTTCTTTATTTGCCTTTAAAATAACCTTTTATTTTAAAGCAAATAACATTGATATACATATTTATTTAAAATATGTATTTAACAAATTAAATATATATTTAGTATTTACTATAATTTAAAAAAAATTATTTATATTAAGTATTTAGTAATTCGAAATCGGTCCTATTAACTCTTTAATACAGTAAATCAAAATTTAGAAACATTTGTGAATATTTTGCTTCCTGTGTTTTGAAAAGAATTTGTAGTTACTTGTGAAATTAAAAGGTACATACTTTTCAGCTGTTTTGGTTTGGTTGGTGGTTTTTTATTTTTGTTATTTTTCTATTATTTTTAGCAATTAATCATTTTAGAGGTAAAAGTTTAGCCTCATGCATAATAGATAACCATATAGGTATTATAAAGTGAATGAACCATATACTGTATAATTTATGAAACCAGTTGCTCATTTTTCTATATACTTCAACTTTTAGACAATTTTATTTCTTACGTGATTACCATATAATATTTCTTTAATTTTAACCATAAAAAATCATTTTTATAATTTAAGTAATTTATATTTATGTGTAATAAACTACGAAATAGATACCGAAAACTGGCTTTGCTTTTTTGCTGGAAAGCTTATTTAGTTTTACCGTTGATATCTTACAAGAGTTGAAATCAAGAATGAAAAAAAATTTTTTTTGGTTAATGATAATTCCCATTAACCGTCGGTTAATGAAGCAGCCCCTAATTTTTGAAATACAACCTCCCAACGAGCACTATTTGAATGCTAGTTTTTCTTTTTTTTTGGAATACATTAGTTGCACGGAAGTAATAGATAAGAATAAAAATAGTTCTTATGATATATTGCATAATACAAAGTATTCAGTTAATAATTGAGCTTACACATATCGGTTTCAGATAAACAATATTCAAAGTTTTCGGCAACAGGATACGTGTAGCTAAGAATCACTATAGTATGCCTTTTCAAGGCAAATATTTGAAAATTGGTGGGACTTACGTTAGTATAAAAATACAAAGAATCGAAATTGTAGAGCGTAATATAATATCAACATTTTTATTCTACAAGGAACTACTTCACATTCTGTAGTACAGCCATTAAAACTAAATATACAAAAATAGTGGTACATTCTAATTTTCCAAGAGAGATAGAACTTTTAAATAATACATGTGTTAAATAAAATTGTCTTATTTACTTTATATTCTAAAAATATTAATTTTATTATTGCATTGTATAATTTTAACAATAATAAATAACTTACTAAGAAATGAAAACGACAAAGTATTTTAAAGTTAAATTTTTTATAGTTGTTAGAAATTCGAATATAATTTAGGTAACTATGAATGATTTTTAGAAACAAAATTGGTATTATAACCAATAGAATCGATACCTCTCCATTCTTCCTTTTAAAATAAAACATCTTGTTCACAAGATTAATTAATTTTATTTTCTTCTGCTTCTGTTAGACTTGAAGATATTGGAATAAGTTTAGTTACGTGGAGCATAATTAATTCTGATTTCTTGTTTCTTTACTCCTTTGTGTACTTTGTATATTGAGAAGTTTAATTTTGTTTTGTTTGTTTGTTTTTTTATTTTTTTATATTGTATGGTCACATTTTTTATTCGTCTAATTTTTCCTGTTAAGATGGTTTCCGCTTTCAAAATACGAGTTTGTATACCAGATCATTCTCATTGTATTTGTAGTCTTTTCTGTTTTTGTCAAATTTTTTTTTACTATAGTTATGGTGTTTTATCCTATTTTCTTAAAATCTCTATTTTAGTTATCATAAGTTGTTTTAAAACTTTTACTTATAAGGTGGAATCAAAGTATCATTAATTCTAGATAGAAAATATTTTGAAGTTAATTCACTGACAGTGTGCTCTGTTTCATTATATTTTTGTGCACATTTTGATTTTGCTTTGTTTTCGTTCTGCATTTTATCAATTTAATTTTTCATTTAAATAGAAATAATTCGATTTTTAATTCATTTTTAAGTGTTTGTAAGAATAAACCTTTTCACTATTAAGACCACTGATCTAAAAAAATATAACTGAATAAGCTGAGGTTTCAAGTTAAAATTAAGCACAAGAAACTTTTTTATGTCATAACAATAAGTTCAGTAGCAAGTTTAGAAAGTAAGTTGCCGTTAAAATTTAAAACCAATTTTCCTGCAAGTATTGATTATAATATGAATATCAACTTCTTGATTAGAATGCTTTTGACAAACTATTAAACATACTTTATTTATTGTATGTCATTGAAATTTATAAGTTGATATCAAAAGATAATTATATTTTGTCTTATATTACAATTTCCACTTGTTAAAAATGACATGTTTTGAACGTAGGAAATAGCGAATGTGTGGAAATTGGCTTTTGAATACAAAACGTCTTAAGAAAACCATCAAATACGGTTATGATTTGTTTTTCTTAAGACGTTGGCAGCAGAAAAAAAATTATAAATATGCATAGAGCCATAATTTCCGCTTCTAAAGAATGATATATAGTAAAAACAGGAAGATTTAAAATTTTATTAAACTAGACTAGGTCTCGAAAAATCAGCTACAATCAAAAAGTGTATTATATTATTTGAGAAAAATAAGATTTTAAGGGTAAATGCTTTTAATTAAATTAAGTTTTATTTATGGAGCATTGAAATAGTCAAATATAGCTTGAAAATCAAATCAGATAGCAAATTCTTTTATATGTTGATGTTTTGATCATTGATCACTAATATCTCACCTTTATATTACTCAAGAGGAGAACAGGGCCGGCACTAAGGATTTTAGTGCCAAAAAAAAATTATGCGTTACCATTAAAGTGCGTTCGGTGAGATCTACTGGGTATGGAACTTCGGAAAAGCGTTTTTGTAATATTTTTTAAATTTTGATTATATTCACCTTCAACATCGGGTGTCCTCATATGAGGACATGTTAATAATAATTGTTATAACAAAATATTTGATTTTTAAATTAAAGACTGGGATATGTAAACAAAACTAATGCCAATTTTATACATAAAATGCATACCATTTATTATCCACAAAACTCAATGAATTAAGGGGTTTTAGGTATGTTAACTGAAACAGTGGTTTTAACTATGGCTTTGCATTTGTCTTTGGATTTGACGACTTATAAGTAGGGAGGTAAATTAAAAAAAGAATATATTTAAGTTATTTACTTTCCGTGACAATATGCGGACGCCATTTGATTATAGTCTTATCCAGGAACTAATGGTCCGTTTAATCACATATAAACATTTTCTTGAAAGAAGAAATATTTAAAGTTCAATTGTTACAAACTACCCGGTGATCTTAAATACCCTACCTTCCCCTACGTTTTAATGTCTTCTTTAGTAAATTATGCAAAACTCGTAAGCGCCTAGAAAATGATCTTATATTATATTACAGTAAGAAAAATATGAGATATTAATTTTTATTACCAAGAGCATGTTAACATTTGAGTACTGCCATTTTTAACTAGGTAATTACAAATCAACCTACAGTTTCCCTTATTTTACTTAAGTTTTCAATAATAATAATTATTTTAATAGTTATTTAAAACTTTGAAAATTATTGTTATAATTATAGCGCCGTTGTGCGTGAAAAACCGCGGAAGAACAGTTTGTAAATACCGCGTAACAGCAAAAGTGGCAAAAATAAAATATTTCGCCAACAGTCCGCAATACCAATTAGCTTGTATCAGATATCACACAATTTGAATTAATCATTAAGAAACTCTATTTTTGCCATAGAAATAGTACCGCGTAACGTTGGGTTAAATCGTTAAGATATTACGTTTTTCCGTTCTCCTGTAAATTATTAAAAACATAGATAAGGGGTATTTACAAAGCGTTCTTAGAAGGTTTTACACGCGAAACGACAAACTAGCTCATTTAACTTTCCCTAGTGCCGTTCAGTCCCAAAAGTTATTGGTAAATGGGAATTTTTAGGAAATATAGTTCGGAATAAAAAACTCGATAAAAAGCGATGAATTCCAAAAAGCTTTATTGTTAGTTTTTTTAATTAATTCTAATGTCTTAGTGCAGCACTTAGGTCAACCGACATAGCTCTGACATACCTGCAAAAGCAGTTATTGAACATACTATTGGTATATTAAGATACATTGTTTTTATTTTACGTTTAAAACTTTAAATAACATAACTGCATATAAAGTTAGAGCTAATCGAAATCTAACCGTGTCTTACTTTTGAAAATACTCCCCTCCTTTATGATTGGAATCCTCACGTCTTGTTAGAGATCAAATATCCTTATTTTTTAAACTAATATTCGATGGTTTTACTCATCTTTCAACATATCTTACTTAAATCTGACATAAATTATATTTCCAACGAGACATGTTATTGGAGAAGCTGAGAATCAAGTAGATGATATAAGTTTTTGATGATTAAAAATAATTATCTATTTGCTCTAATAAATTGCTACGATTTCAATTACAAAAACAAGTAATGCGATCATACAGCATATGCACTTTTTAAAATTATAACAGAAAAATGATGAGATATTTTTAATAAATATCTAAAGTTAATTGGTGCAAGTAGGAGATAACAATATTTTTATAAGAAGAGTAAAAATTTAATCAAGGCCTGCAGTAACAAATAGTTAAATACACAAACATCTCATATTTTAACTTTCCTGTAAGAGTCAACAAAAGCGATAGAAATGTTGCCTCTATATTTTCATAATTGAAAGAAGCTTATCCCCAGAAGATTTTTATTTTACTCGATCCAATTTATTACTATTTATTTCCCTTTTGAATTTTTACATCTTATTATTTCTTCCAGAAATATATACAGTTATTTTTATATAATTTTTCTTTCCTTAACAATAAGGTATTGATTGCTGTTGTTTTCACTTCGTTGAAAATCATATATGTTGTAAGGGGATCTCACAAAACTGTATTGAAGATTCACGTTATGGCTTCTTTTAATTCTTTGGAAATATTCCTCAAACGTTGAAATAACCAAAAAACTTTATTTATTTATACTTAATGATTACTTATCGCACTAAATCGCTCGAATCGCACTTATTGCACTTTTTATTATACAATGTTTTATTCGGACTGCCTTAATTGTTCCAACTGACTTAATCCGGCGGCCTACTTGTATTTGTATAGGCAATCAAAATTACTAGAATGTACCAGAATGTTCTCCATTGTTCGACAGAATTCTTCCAAAAATCGTTGACCGTTAAATAATGAATTGGTTTAAATGTCTGTTAGTGAAGTTTCGATAGAACAATCTGGAATTTGCTATCTTTTTCTATGGTCGTTCGTTACAGTATAAAATATTTGATGAATAACATTTTTGATAACAACGTTTTTTCAAAAAATGAAAACATATTTTTCAAATCGCTTTTTTGTTGTTTGTGATAGAATTTTGACTGATGAGGAAATAACAGTTTATAGCGAGGAAATTGCAAGGAAATGCAACGATTTTCTCTCATCAATGAAAAATTTTCTCGATTTCTTTTTTCAAAGATGACATAGTTGTGAGTACCTATGTATATGTATTAGAACCAATGTTCAATTGAAATTGGAATTGCAATAAACAGAAGCAAAGAAGCAACGATTTAATGGATGAAAATCTGGTACTGAGATTAAATTCCTTTCCAATTTATTACATAAATTATTTTAACTCTAATTAATGAATTACCTATACCTACATATAAAAATTTTTTTTTTTATTAATATTAGGTATCTATCAAATAGGTGTTTATTATAAGATGGTTATCAAAATTCGTTGTCTTAGTAAATGCTTCCGTTAAATAACTAAATATCTTATTCCCATAATAATATTTATCCTTCTTAAAGAGTATAGCCGTTTAACCATAAGCCAGCGGGCCCACGGGTTTTTTTGATCGGACGTTTATTTTGTTCTTATCCAAATATACCTCTAGGTGGGGGTAGTAGTTTCTGTTAAAAAATTCGGTCGCAAATCCAAAATTATTTTTTCAGAGGAAGAAAAAAACAAGTACTAGACTCATTGCAGTTTTGATGTGGAAATAGGCTCAATTTTTTGCCATAAGTGCCGATTGCTGGTATATAGGCATGCAGTACCTGAACAATCAACAGGCTAATCTCATTCAGCGAATTCGCAACTACACGAACCAGCATCAGAAACTGAACTAGTGGAACTTCCTATAAAGAGAGTTCAAAACACAAATAATAATTCAAAAAACCTAATAAAAGTAAACTATTTGTTATTTTTAAAATATCTAAATATTTAAAAATTACACACTTTCTTAGATTTCTCAATTTTTTCTATCTGTTAAAATATTATTACCCTATTATTATAATCCATACTTATTACTTCTACAAAATGCAAGATACAAATTTAAAATTATTAGGCCTGCAGAAATATTAACTAATATATTCGATCAAACTGCTATTGTTACATCGATTGAAAGTGACAGTGATAACGATTAATTAATTGAAAAGATGTATATTTTTTTAAACATTTTGTGTAATTTGATTCTTATTTACCAAAACTTTTAAAAGAATTTAAAAAAAACTATAATTTTTTTTGAATTTGTTGTCTGTCTTAATAAAATTAGTGATCGCTACCCAAACATTAGTGCGGATTATATTTTTTAAAAGTATGTTCCACCAAACCGATTTTCCGGAAATTTTTGTGGTAAGTAGTTACTTAATAGATACATAAAATATATTTTTTTGGTGGGTGTTAACTAAGAGGGAGGTATAAAAACAGCCCCTTAAATATTTCAATAACTTTTTTTACCACTAAAATATTTATATTGAAGCACGAAAAAAATATGTAATATAGAAATTGTTATTGTACACCTTTTTCTGACAAAAATATTGAGTTATCTTTATTAGTTTCGGAGAAAAAAAAATTAAGTTAACGGTTTTAACCCCTCTAACTCCGATAATAGAAGGGGTAGCGGTCTAATATCAAGTATATGTACTACCCCCACCTAGAGGTATATTTGGATAAGAACAAAATAAACGTTCGATCAAAAAAACCCGTGGGCCCGCTGGCTTATGGTTAAACGGCTATACTCTTTCGAATAACTACAATCATTAAAAAATACTTAGGAAAAAAGTAAAAGTGCACCCTAACTTCACAGTAAGAAAAATTTTAACGGCGATAAGACTTGCAAGGCTTAATGAAACGATCCTTTAAATGTGGCGGATTAACCAAAAACTAATAACCATAGCGGTCAACGTTGGACCCACATTTTACATCCTAAGCTACACAATATTGTAGACAAGGAACTGTATTTTAGTTTTAAGAGCTTCAATACATTTTGTTAGAGATAACTATTGTGCATCTAATTCAAAAACTGCAAATATAAATATAACAACAAACTAACCAAAAATTTAAATAACATAAAAAATTTTTATTTTTTATTTTTTAATTTTCATAACTTTGGAACAGTTCATGGTAATAACAACCTGAAATATGGAACTTTAAGGAAATTTCAAGGTAGCAATATTAGTCAAAAAATTAAGTACCCTAAGTAAGTTTCCAAAAATTAACTTAAACCGTAGCAGACTTTTTCAAATTTTTTAAGAGAAATAATTCAACTTTCGTGTAATTTTAATTCCTAACAGAGTGCACATTTTGGAAGCCTTAAATAGGGACGCTTTTCCCGACTAAATTCATAAATATCATCCGATCAGGTACCTAGTTTTCACAAAATGTTATTATATGAGTAGGTACTTATAATATTAAAGCTTATACAATTATATTAGATAATTTCTCAATCAGTTAATGAAAACTATAAGAATTCATACAGTAGTTTCTGAAATTAATTCAAACAATCACAAAAGTTTTTTCTTGTCTATTGAAGTGAAACGGTATTTGGAAACTTTTTTTTCGTCTTTTTTACACTTCAAATAAACATTTTCAAATTTTTGGTTTAACGGCTGCATATATTGTACTAATATTTTTGATTAATTTTGTAATATTTATTTTAAGAATAGTTTCACTAGAGGATGTTGGCAATTTATTTTTCAAACCATAAAAACATGTTATTACAACGAGTGGGGAGCTTCCCTAGACCTACTGAACTCGTTTAAGCCTCTATAGTTGAGAGCTTTACCACTTTTGGTAAACTCGGAAGACGAGGGGAGTTGGTCCTTACTCGCCTGAGAACTGGACACACCAATTAATTACCTCACAGTTTCCTACTGACCAGTCCGTCAGTTTCCTATGTCCATCGTGCGACGAACCTAGGCGAACCACTGACCGCTAAATGACTCCTGACGGGATGTGGCCCGACCCAACATCTGCCTATGCTTCCAATAGAGATCTAAACCCAGAGAGCCTGGGTTTTCTGGAGAATTGATGAGCCATGAAGACATCAACCGTTTATAACCTTAAATATATACTTTTATTGACCAAGTCGCGACATAGCTTTAGCAGGTTAAGCGACAATAAATAAAATTAAACAAAATGTTATTACAGTATGTTGTAGCCTATTTATAGTAGAGATATTTATTAAAAAGAATCAACACCTTAAATGAACTATAAAATAGATATTTACTTTAAAAACTTCCACAGATAGTACCGTTAAATTTAATACAAACAAAAGTTTTCGTTATGTTTACGAATTAGTAAAGTATATTTAACGCCTGAATTTAAAAAGGTAGCGATTTAAATTGAAGTGAATCGAAAATCTATACCTAATTAAAACTGTAGGCATAAATACTAAAAAAAACACCGAAACTCCTTATTAGATTGTTCCGTTTATTTTGAACGCACATCCTGCCAATCCTTGATATTGGATAAAATCCATTTGCTAAAAATAACAAGCCTAAATTTGATGAAAATTGTGTACCAATAAGAAGAATACATACATAGACGGTATATGTGCTTATGTTCACACACTCACTCATCTCTTCGTTTTAGGTTTTTTAACATTTCAAACCCAATATTGACATCCCCGAATATGTAGGCATTACATATTTTTCTCGTTAAAATATTTTCAACATATTACCTTCAATATTTCAAACGGAGTTGAGAAAAGTTGTAAAAAAAACTGCAAAATTCAAGCATTTAAAGTTAAAAATTCCGTTTATAATTAAACGGTTTACAAAAAAACTTTAAGACAATTTTTAAAAAATCAAGGTAATTAAAAAATTTCAAAACTTTTATTATATTATCTATTCTTTAATTTTATAGTTGCAATTCAAACATTGAATATCGCATTTATATAATCATATTCTATTTAAATAGTAATGACATGGAATGAGATAAATTCAATCGTGGGTTTCTCTACACGGAAAAAGGATAGAATTTCAATCAGGAAAATATATCAACTTACCGATTTGTTTGTGTTTTAGACTGAGTATAATTTTATTTATGTTTTTTTCACTGACGTTTTTGAATTAAAACGAAAAAAAGAAAAATCATTCGAAGCCAACATTGTCGATGTATTATTATATGTATAGGTAGATCTTATTTTATGCGTTAACAGGTGGATGTTGGATTTAAAAGCAAATTTTCCACTTCGCTGATGCTCAGGCTTTTGATTAAATAACGACAAATGACATAAGTTTCTTATTATTTATTTATGTTGGCAAATAAATTTTTTGAGTATGGACTCTGATTCTTAAATAGTTCTAGAAAACGATTTAATTTTATAAATCGATAGCAATTTCATATCGACAGAAATTATTTCCACTTAATAGACCTCTATGTCAACTCCAGAAGTACGTTTTATTTAAAGAATTAGTTACTTCTCTAGCGTAACAACAGAATATCTGATATTTGTAATTGCATTTTTTAAAAAGTGTAGGAGGAATTTCATGAACATAAGTAGTTTAAATCTGGTAGTTGGAAAAAGTTTAAAAGAAATAAATGCATTCAAATGCTTTTTTGAAATTCGTAATCTATTCTACTAAGTATTATAACAAGTCAGTAGATGAAATAAACTTTTTTGATAGTTCAATTCAAATTTAAAACTCAAATTCATTTTCTGTTCTTGAATGAGTTATGGAAAATTGAAATAAGGGTTAAAGACTAAAAGTATTACCTACGAATTTACAGTTAACTTCTTGACTTGATTTTCAAGTCGTATGACTTTTTGACACAAAATCAAACTTAAGTCAAATGTTAAAAATTACTCCTATAATCTATTGTTAGGCCACAGTGAGTTTCTGGGTACTTTTTAGAAGAAACAATTTGATAATTTGATGATGAATGATTGTTGCTATTTAACAGAAAAATAAAAAAAATACCAAATGCATTTTAAAATTTGATCTCTTTAACTGCCTAAACTCATTTAAAAGAATAAAGCTGCGATATATCCGTGGCTATTTGACATTTTTATTCATTTTTAGTCCGGATAATCAAAAGTTAACTAACTATACTCGTATGCCATACCTTTTGTATCTATTGTATATTTTTATTTGTGTTAACGGACAAAACACCAAGATTTGCTGGGTTTTTTTTCGGTCCTTTTTTTTCCCACATAAAATCTCAGAATGGTTGTACTTCTTTAGTTTTATTTTTTGTAGGAAGGAAAGAGCTAATGCTTGGGTAATCCAAATTTTAAGTTTTTATTTTAAGGGAAGTATTGTAATCGGGTCGAATTTTTGAATTCAAGCTTTCACCTGGAAAAATATGTTTTAAGGTCCTCTGAGTCCAAAAAAGTGATTTCTGGAAACATATCTGTGTGACAGTCATATCGCACCAAAGGCTTTATTCGAATTTCACCAAACTGGAATTTTGCCTACCATATTACACATTATATATTATTACATATTATATAAATTATACCTATCTAATTGTGCCGCGAAGCTTTTGGTTGAAATTGGTTAATCGAGAGCTCCACTTTATAATAGGAGATTTTGAGCTTTTTATTTTCTTTCGAAAACGGCTCCCACCATTTTCTTTAAAATTTCTAAAGTTCTTAGACTTATTATTGTCTATAACTTTTATACGAAACTTTTTCCTGAGAAAATTCGAAAAAGGTGGGTTCTGTAATATTAAAAGGGTGGTTAAGGGTGAGAATTTGTATATGTGTACATAGAGGTTGTATCTTTATTACTTTTTTACTCTAATATAGTAAAGAAAGTATTGTAGTTGGGTCGAATTTTCAATTTGGAGTTTTTACCGGAAATACACATTTTGGAGGTCCCCTGAATCCAAAACAGTAGTTTAGAAAAATGTTTTTCTGTGTGTGACAGTGATATCATATCGAAAACTTTATCCGAACTTCATTAAACGTGGAATTTTGCCTTCATATTTCTTCTAGCTGTGCCCCGAAGCTTTGGTTGAAATTGGTTGGCCGTAAGCTTCACTTTATTCTGTTGGTTTCTTTTCGAAAATGGCTCGAAAGATTTTCTTTAAACTTGATATAGTTCTTAAACTCACTAATGCCTATAACTTTTATTTGAAACTTTTTCCTGGAAAAATTCAAATAAAGGAGGTTCATGGGTCAAGGATGGGATTTCGTATAAGCATTTTATAGACTGTAAACATAAAATTCTGTTTATAAAGATATTTAAATATTTTTGAATTGACAATTTTTTTATCCAATCGTGGGTTTTATTTATGTTTTTTTAACCAACAGCGCGTTTCATATGAGAAATTATTTTCTTTTGTAATTAATTGTATATGATGTATGGAAAAATAAAGAATTTTATTTGCTATTATTGTAGAATTATGCTTATGATGCATTTGTTTTGTTACTTTTAAAATTTTTATTTTGAGAATAATCAATAAATCTTTCATTTAAATAAAAAAAAGTATTATCGTAATTTTGGTTTAACTAAGTTCAACTAATTGTGGGAAAAGGGCTTTTGCAACAGGAAGAATTTAACTTTACGAGTGTTTGACCTTTCTTAGTGAGGCATTTTACTATAGGTTCGTGGATTGAGAGTTATAACGATGACCTATAAATGCTCGAAAGCAAAAGGGATGAGACTCAAGTCAAAGTGTAAATATTGTCTCGAAGGTAAATATTTCCCTAACTGGAATGAGAAAAGTTGATACTTGACGGCTGAGAAAATATTTCTAATTTATTTATTTTTTTCAAGATTAATGCCACAACAAACTTCCACTTTAGCGCAACAAAAATAAATCTTGTATAAAATTTTATTTTTGGAAGCTGTGTATGAAAAAAATTCTTGTCAAAAAAAAATCTGAAAAACTTGGTAAATTAAAGTTCTCGTTTATTAACTCGATCGTTTTGTGAATGTTTCATTCAAACTGATAATGGTGTTTTGAAAAAAAAAGAAAAGTACTTGAACATTAAATCAATTTAAAACTTAGTTTCACCCACAATAGAAAAAGTTCGTAAATCAACACTGGGGATATCGTATTGTTATCTGTTTCTCGCAATATTTGCTCTGGTCGAGTACACGTAAATTGCAGAAAATGTCTTGTGTACAAACATCTTCACATTTTAAATTAGGAGCAAGACAAATAAAATATTTTTTTTCATTTTTATTAACTAAACGTATTAGTTAATCAATAATTAAGTATCTGAACACGTAACAGGGGATATTAATCTTATTTATTTTTAATAAATGTTTTATAAAAATGTAAAAATGAAAATAAAAACTGAGAAATAATTTGACAGCTATCTATAAGCATTTTATTTATTATTAAGTGGAATGTTTGTTAATTTGTAAGTCCAGGGGTAATTTCCAAAATTACTCTTCCAACATATAAAATTCTTTCACCCTCTTTCAAAGATGTGTTATTCAGTATTCTAAAAATGCATTTTCTATATTTTATCCACAAAAATTTATAATATTATTGTATCATGAAGACCATTTTGAACCATTGAATGAACTTCCATTGAATGATATTTGGTATTAAGGTAGCTTATTTAAAAAGAAATATATTTTTCCTAGAACATTGCATAGTTTTTGTTGAATAACTTTGAAATGAACAAAAACGAATTGATGTGCTTTTTCATATACTTAGGGTTAGTTTTATATATGAGATAAAAACAAATAAGGTGGCAGGAGGGGAATAATAGCTCCCAGGATAGCTAGAAATGAGCAATCACTATCAACGTTTGTTCGTTGATTCTTTAACAGGAACCAAACAATAAATTTTTTATTATGAAAATTTTTTTAAAATTTTTTTTCCGAATAAAATATCAACTATAAAGTCAAAGACTATATAATATGTAACCGGAAAAATGGATTGTTCTTGCGGAATAGTAATAAACAAAAAAATTGTAAAATAGATCTTGTATACAAAGAACGGACCAAAAGCCAATTTTTTTTTTCCAAAAAAAAAAAAAACCGAAACCGCGAATTTCTATAAACATTTTTTGGGTTAAAAGTTTTTTCCTAGTAATCGTTAGTTGATTTACTTGGTTTCTCATTTATTCGGTACATCATCGGTTGAACAAGAATAAGGTGAAGATGGAGAACCGTCGCAAACCAAATTTACATTTAACTAAGGAAATAATATTTCGAGATGAATTAAATATATGTTGTTACAGAAAATTTCACTTCAAATTATCTTCAATAGCAGCCGTATAGAGAGAATTTAAATAAATTCAACAACAGTTCATACTAAGTATTCAGAAATACTGATAAACACACTAAACACTTGCAAAGATTATACGACCTATTATGATGTGTTGTTGGATATCAAACCAACAGTTTTTGGTTTTTTTTTTGTACAAGATTGTCTAATAATTATTAAAATGATTTAGTTTTCTAGAATTTTCATAAATCAATGAAAAAAATAGATTCAAAATTTTATTTAAACAAATCTCATAAAACTGTCTAAGGAAAAAAACCGATAGCCATTTTTTTTAAATTAAAAATCGAAAACTACGTTTTTTATAAAGCCCGATTTTTGAAAAACCCTAACGAGAGAACGTTTAATTATACGGTTTTAGTTATGGGTAAATGAGTGCAGGGGTTATTTTTTTATTTCAAAAAACACCATGGTTCCTGTGGGAAAGTTGTCGCTTCCTTATGGTGTGACTGCTGACCGGGTTAGGCATCGTAGATTTTGAAATAACACATAGGATATTGTATTGTAAGTCAGATTTGTCTATTTCTAAGGAAATGAAATGTTTCAGCTAGTACTTTATATAATAAGTAGACGAAAATGTGGGACATAATATCCTTAGCAATTCTTCACTTGCCTTATCTGTATTGATTACTTAATAAACTAATTAGCCTATCCGAGACGTATATAACATAAATTTAACATTTTTTTTCAAGTTTCCTTTTTTTTCTTACGCTTGCTGTTTTTTTCTTTTAAATTCATCCGTCGGATAAGTTATTTTGTTTAATTGATAACTAAAAAGTATAAGGTAGAAAATTTCAAAGAACATTTCATATGACAATCTCACTTTGTTTTTGGAATTTGTTATTTTGACACTGAATTATTTTTCTGTACATTATATACTTATTTATATTTTGTTTTGAAAATCTGTTTGAAAATTTTATCTACTATCATTTTTTCTTTCTATTCACCTGATGACATTAACGCCTCTTAATAAATGGTGCCCATTATATCCTTTTAAACACTAGATCATCGAAAATCAGATGAGCCAATAATTAAATTAAATTTATCTACCTATATAAAACAACACAGTTTCTACTACAATCTGTATCGAAAAATTAACGAAAAATTGTTCAAAGGTAATAACAAAGATTACGATATATGTACATATACACAAAAAGTAGTGTATAGAGACCTTTTTGCAAAAATATTATAAGAGTTAATGACAAATTAATAAAAACATATTTCCGGTTTTATATAAAAAAATTTTCGACTTCGATTTACATGTTTTTTATAGAAACCTACCTTCCTGGTAAATCGGGGAATTATACTTATAGGTGATTTTTAAAATATTTCATATTTTACTATAATGAAGCTCAAAAATTGCCTTTAATTAATTTTTTAATAAATTTCATAAATAATTAATTAGCAGTAGGTAGATACCTAATTGTTTGGTTCACTGCGTTTGATTTTGTACCTATACAATTGACAGAATTGAATTTATTTTAAATTTAAAATATTAATTTAACTAGATTTTATGTTTATAATTGAGCTAAAAATGTAAATAATTACTTTGATTATCCTACCATCCGGGTATCTTTCTATTTGCATACGTATGCCTATAGTTGGATTTCAAATGTTATCTTTTTAACCAAACAAATAACGTGTTTAAAACATTAAAGCGTTTTTTTACAATACGGTTTTATTTAATCATACCTTTGCAATCGTTTTTCTTTGAGGATTTATATACATTTTTATGTCTGGTTATTTTATTATTTAATAATTTGCATTTCACCAAATGAGACCTTTTCAAGGAGTTGTGTTTGCTATTTGTTTTAACATATCAAATGGAGTAAGGATAGGAAATCAGAAAATAATAAAATAGAATTGGCTATTGTATACAAACGTAAGGGATATTGTAATACTAACAATAACTGTAATATATCAAAGCTATGCAAAGCCTTGATTTTGTTGTTGTTGGTAAAAACTATTCTGAAACTGTTTTTTTGAGAATGCCCTTAAAATATTGGAGTAATATAAATAGCCATTGGTAATTCGTGTATGACATGATTGATAAATACCTATATTTATTCGATGTTTGTGGAATATAGAATGTAAAGGATGCATAATTGCATATAAAGCTTATGAATTTATGTTGAATGGTATTGAGAGGTATTATCATAGTACCAATAACTTGATTTGTTGTCAAGACAACGAAATATGTATGAACTCGTACTATTGATTTTAGTAGGTAATTTTACAATAAATTTTACCTTTAACAACAAGTCAATAAATGATTTTGCTGGATTGCAGATAGATTATATGTAGGTACATCTTGAAATGCACATGCTATATTATTGCCATCAAATTACTATACAGTTACTTTTAATAACTAACAAAAGTTTTCCACAACTCTTACAAGTTACATATATAATAAATACATATATATAGGCCAGTCAAAATCGACATAAAAAATAGCTAAATTCGCAAAACATGATGTATCTCTGATTTTTTAATATGTTGTTTGGACCCATTAGGGCTAAGTATTCTCAAGTTTGCAACTCCCAAAAAATTTTGGAAAAATTTTTATTGAGGAAAAACTGTCAAAGTTTTAAACTTATTTCAGATTCTGCTTGGTATCTTCTTATTTATGCATTTTTCTTTAAAAGCTGTTCTGTATGTTTTTTAAGAGTATTTTCTGAGTTTTTTAATTTGTGACAAATTAAGCACAATCAGAGACCTGCACTTTACTTCTACGAGAAAAACATGTATGTATGTTTGTAGGTAATTTAATTAGCTTCAAATTACGTGTAAAGCGGGGTCTGTAAGCCTCGTAGTTCTCTCAAAATCTTTAAAAAAAACATGAAGGTTACGATTGCATTTTCCCAGAAATGTACCTTAACACTTTTTTGTTGCATAGAGTGATTTTTAAGATGGTATGACCCTGGCTGGACTCATCCACATTGCCAGTCGGCAAGATCCTGCCCCCGTAGCGCTACTAAAACACCTCTCTTATAAATGCAATAAGGGGTGCTGAGTTAAGGCTGCACTTGGCTAATATAATAAAAAATCTTTTCTATCCCATTTAAAAGAATTTGGTAGAGAATTGCCCATTAGAAGCTCATTTTTGCGCGGTATATCTATGGGATAAAGTAAGGTATATTAAAGCAACAAAAACGAAGTCACCAAAATGATTTTATTTTAGCATAATATAAGATAATTTTTAAGGATATCATATTTTTAATTTATTGTATTAATACACAACGTAGATGGGGAGCATAGATAGAAAAAAGGTTCTGTCACCCCGCTCCATCGTCTTTCCCACTCCATAACGTTAACATTCCTTATCCACGAGATACCGCCCGCTCTGGAGGGTTAAGGAGAAGTATGTTATTGTTGTTCCACGCGAAATAAAGTGACGTAGAAGCTACAAAGTTTATTTGCAATATTACCGGCAAATGGCAATATACTGAATGTAAGGAAGTGCCAACGCTAGTTTAAAACATTTCAATTGGGCAATTTCAGTTTGGATGACAAGCCTTGGAGTGGACGTCGAAGTCAAACGGATGTAACTTTTCTAAAGGCGGAAATCGAGTCAACAAATCCAACAATGACTTGATGAACTACCGCAGTAGATCAGAACATCAAGGCCGAACACCCATCGATATCTTGTAAAAATGGGAAAGTGCAAAAATAAGGTGTTTGGGTTCCCCACGCCTTAACTGACTAGAACAAGGGTGGGCAATTGTTTTTGCTCGAGGACCACTTTGTGTGAGCGGAGGTTATCAGAGGGCTGCCTGGGAAGCTGCGGAAAAAAGACTTAATTAAGACCTTAAAAAATTCAACTTTGAATTTTAATATGAAAAACGACATTAATTCCGCGACAATTCAAAACTTTCAGAAGAGGACAATGCAAGTCTTTGAGGAAGTATTCGGTGAATAGAAAGTTGTTAATTGGGAGTCGTTTTATGTTCTTACTGGTAAAAAAAGTATATGTAATCATAAAGTGATAAGTATCTTTTCAAGCTCTCTCACTTGGACGGTTTTTACATATAACGTATTTATTTAAAGCAGTAGTTTTAAATCTACGGTCCGCGGACCCCTGTGTTTAAAATGTGTTCAAAATTCAAGAAGATAAAACAAGGAAAAACATTCATAAGATTTTACGTTACTTTGCGTAAATTGTTTTAGTTTTAATTCATTTTAGAAAAATAATTAATCGTTATTATAATGACATAGATAGTTTTAATTTAAAAACTCGACGGTGATAGTTTTATTTATGGTAGGATTTAACCCCATAGGCTATTTAAAAGGGATAGCTTCTTCAAATAAGAATTTTTAAAGCACAATTTGCTCTTAGGCTTAGTAGTATTTAATATCGTAATTTTAGCCTAGACACCACTGCCTATAATATAAATGTTTATAAATTTTACTTCATCTAAAGCTTCATAAATAGTTTTACAAAATAATTTGGGGATAGAAAAATAACTATCCCGACATAAATCGATGATAGTCGAGATCCAAGAAGGGTGGCTCTTCCCTTTTTTGGTATCTACCTACATCAATAGTAGCTTATACTTTAAGGTCATATATAAAATTTTTATTTGAATAATAAAAAAAAAAAATAGTTTAACATTTTGAAATATCACGCGAATAAGCATAATAAAGGTTAATGAAAAATTGAGGCGACAACAAATTTTTTAAAATTGTATTTTCTAGGAAATGGTGACATTTTAAAAATGGTATTTGAATGGAAGGTTGTAATTAAAAATAGTAAAATAATTAAAAATAATTTTATGTACAGTAAAATATAGAATGCTGATCTCTATTAAAACACCCACGGTAAACTCCAATTAATTATCATTTATGTAGATAGAAGGTATGACCGGGTTTTCTCTGTAAAGCATCCACTATTCAGTGAAATCCTAGCAGTTTTTATTCCGTATGAGAACGAATGAAATATTTTTTCCTCGCGTGGTCAATTTACAATACTTATAAAATATTGTTGTGTGCGTTCATGTATAGGAATATATACAATAATTAAATTGTATGACGCTCAACACCCTGGTGTAAATTTAGTGGACAGCGTGACGTCACAGTGGTCAAATGATGTCTCGTGGTGCTACACATAAACATACTTGGCCGCTCAGCTGGACGCGGCATAATAAAAATAATAACAATAATAATTTTAAGGGTAGAAAATATAATATAAGAACGACCAACGCACATTTAGGAAACATAAAGTCCGCCCTGCATAAAATTAAAAGCGCGACCCATTTTCCCTTTTCGCTCAGGAGTATATTATAATAAAACCGTTTTGTTCGGTTTGTTTTAAATATGAGAAATGTATTTCATAAATTAATTTACAAACTTAATCTGTTTTCATGAATATAAATTTTCACAGGAATTAATTTTTAAAAAAATTAATGATTCATCTACTTCCTAATATGTGTTGTTAATAAGCGACTTGCAATTATTAATTTTATGAAATTTTTATGGCGTAAGATTGGAATTGAAGATTTCATTTAATTTCTCTCATTTATTTTATTTATCATTTGAAACATAATTTAAATGAAAAGGGAATTATTAATTATATTTATTTAATTTCTAAGATGAAAACATAAGCATCTAATTAACGATGACATTTTTAATTTTAAGTTTCTATTGATAAAATTCTAATGATAACTATTTCAATAAAACTAGACGTTTTCTATTTATAAATATGGATAACTAAAGTTACCTATGCTCCTGTAACATGGTTTTTTGTCTTATAAATTGAAGGTTATGTATGGATTTTAAAACTTGCGATATAACAAAGGTGACCAATGATAAAATTTGAAAGCATTTATAGTCAACAAAAAACGTAAAACTTTATCCAATAGAAAAAAATCTAAGTAATTTAAATTAAAAAAAAAATAGATTTACATATAAGTACCAACATATGCCTTCAATTGTAAGTAACGCTTATAACTATTTGCAGCTTCATTAACTTTTATATATAATTTTTAACCAGATAACGGTTCATTGAAATGCTAACCCTAATAAAATTGATTTATAGTCAAATTGCCAATACTTTCTCGCTATTATTAAAATATTTGTAAAAAATACCAACAAAAAAAAAAATCAAATTTTGAGGCGGGATTTTCTGATTGATAATTGTACGCAGAATTGTAAGGTCTATTTATTCATTTACTTGTAGATAATAGATAAATAGAAATTGATGATCTAATGGAAGACATAAACAAAGATAATTATTATGAACTATTTTTTGAATAAAAATAAAATACATTTTATACTTAAGTATCCTGTTTTTATGTTGTTATTACTTTTTTAAAGTAATTTCTTTTTATTATCTATTTTGAAAATAAATTAAAATGCAAAATGAATTATTATTTTTTTTTTTTTAATTAAAAATGCGTAGGTATATAACTATAGGGTGTCCCAACAAGAGCGTCGGATTTAATTTTGACGCCATTTGGAAATACAATTTGTACAGTGATTTTTTATGACAGTTATCACGTATAGACCACGTGATTTAAGCATATGAAGAATTCAGACCAACAATGGTTAATTATTGTAAAAACACATTATATACAAAATAGTGAAAGTTTTCAAAAACAGTTTGCCAATTATGTCAAATTTTCAGTCGCCATAATGCGCTAAATGAATCGACAGTGAGGCGTTTACTACAAAATTTAAGACCAAATTTACGCTGATGGGTTAGAAGATATTATTCGTCGTCGTACTTGTCGGTTACTCAAAAATATAGCCACAATAAAGGAATCTGTGGCCGAGAATCCAGGAACTTCCATTTGGCATTGTGATTAAAAATTAAACATTTCTAGAAGCACTGGTGATGTTTACATCTGAATTAGATGTAATTAATGTGGAGGACATGTATTTCCAACAAGATGGTGCGACCTGCCACACAGCACGTGAAATAATGGTGTTACTGCAGACTAAGTTTCCAGGCCGTGTCATTTCTCGATTTGGCGATCAACATTGGCCACCAAGATTGCGCGATCTGACACCGACGAACTATGTTCTTTGGGGCTATGTGAAGAAAAATGTGTATGCGATCTATCTTGAAACAGTTGAACATCTTAAAGAGAAAATACGGTGCGTTATTGGTGAAATACAGCCACCTTTATGTGAAAATTTAACTCAAAATTTGAACACAAAAATAACCGTTTGCCAGAGATTTCGTGGTAGCCATTTGTCTGATGTTGTATTTCACGTTTGATTAGAACTATTTTTCTTTATGTTGAAATATAAAAGTAGCTTAGCTCGAAAATTAAAGGCGTTTTTCTTTAAAATTAAATCCGGTGCTCTTGTTAGGACATCCTTTATATAGTATATATGCTTGTTCAACCAACACTGAATTTATCAAGATATACTTTTTATACCTAGCGTAAAATAGGCAGCCGAAAATCGCAGATGTATTTTTGGTCTTACAAGTGCGTATTATACGCCGAGGTATACGGTACTTACTACCATTTCTTTTTAATGCTCTTGCAACAAGTTTAAAATTCAGTTATACGTTTCGGTCGGTAACTCTTTATTATTTGTACTTAATTACTTACTTTATTTGTAATATTAGGCCCTTAAGAAAACTGTGGTTATAAAATCGTAAAAGTTCGATACATTTTACTGACGCTTGATAAATGAGATGATGATTTAATCGAGCCGATGTTCATGTACCTTATAGTGGGACGGAGACCAAGTATTTTGATCAAGTATGGGATATTAAATTGGTACGTCTTAACGTATATAAAATATCTTTGCAATGCAATTTTTATATTGCATTCGGAATATTGAAATAATTTTATCTAAACATCTCATTTTTTCACGTGAAAACATGACAAGTTAAAGAATAGCGAAAGAGTGTTTCAACACATGTATAGATAATGCTTTTTTGTTCAAAGAATTATTATAGTGTTAGAAATATAGTGCTTTTTTTAATAGAAACGATGTCCCCCATGCCTTTAATTAACCAGATGTGAACTAAACAAACTATGCTTTTAATAATTTACAATGTACTTTAGTTAGCTAACATTTTATTTTTCTTGTAAGGCTTTTAAAAGTGTCAATATTTCGTTATATGTCTCTCCGTTTTGTTATAATCTAATAAACAAATCGAAGTTGCCTCCAACGCCATTAAAAATGCAAAAAAGTTGAAAAAAATTAATTAATTTTTACATTTAACAAAATAATTTTCTGTGTACAGAATAATTTTATGCATTTACGATTATTTAGGTCTAGGATATTAAAACTCAAGGATATATTTCACGGTTTGTAGAATAATGTTATTACGTTTGCGTCTAAGGGACGAAGTCCAGCACAATATCCATTTTGTTCTCGTTAGACATTCTATTTACAAGTCATTTTAATACTCACCAAGACAACTTACGTAGAGAAAAAAAATAGCTTGCCTGTTTTTGATGGCTTATTTTTTCTTCTTAGAATTTGTTTTTACGTATATAAAGAAAATTTTATTTTATCCCACACTCGACTCGTATTGTTTGCCTCGTCCTACCCTTCTATGTATGAGGAAAATATGTCACCAATAATATTCACCCTGAAAAGACACATTGGAATACGACACACACATAATAAGACAAAAAAGATCCCTTAAAATGATTTACACTGAATCCAATAAACGCACAGCTTTTTAGCAGACTTAACTTAAGCCTCCCAGCCTCCGCACGTTTTATTTATTTTTTTTTCTTTTGACTTCTAAGAGAACATGTCTAGATATATTTTTATTATATTAGACACATGATTTTCTTTGAGAACATGCCCTTTTAGCCGGAATAATAAGGCGAGAAAAAACTTATTTTTTGAGAGATTCTTTTTACTGTACGCTATGTTAACATTAAGAAAAACGAACATTAATTTAATTTATTCGGCAGCTTAATATTATTTGAAATTTAAATAAAAATACATTATGTTATTAAATAAAAATTTAAAATAAATTTTCATTGTACAAAACATAATATTAGCTATCACTAAAAAGTTTGGATTTAAAGCAAGCCTCAAACTATGCAATAGCAGATATTTTTAAGGGTGTATATGAGCTACAATCGGTAACAAAAGTACTAAACAGTGAACATGAATAATTAATTCGTGAATATCCATTGTTTGTAATTTGTTAAGATATAGTTAGACATAGAAGTTAAGACATAGTTTCGATACTAAACGAATTACATACATAAATAAAATACATTAATCTTGGTTTAAATAGAAAACATACATAAATAGAAATAGGCAACTAACTTCTGAAAGCGATTATGCCTCAATTTACACTATGTTTTAACTATGAGTAAAATTAAATTTTCGATTTGTTTAAAATTTTTATCAACAACCGCTCAGCGAAAGTTAGCAAATTTTGCAAAATTATTGTAAATACTTTCAATTATATAACTAAAAATACTTACTATCTTTTGTATGTTAGTTCAAATACATTTAATATATTGAGTTAACAAATTGTTACGTATAACTTTTGAACGGTGAAGTGATTTATTTTAAAATGTTTATAATAAATTAAGAATTAGTTATGGAACATTCTAGTGAATTTTCGTTTGACTGTCATCATTTTAATTTACTTTCCAAATAACTAAATGAATTTAGCTACCTCTTAAGTTGTCGATTTAAACAGAGTTCATAACTTTACCTTCATCTGTAGAACTTGACTTGAAACAAAGTAACCATTTTCTCTGTAAAATGATGATGATATTATTATTATTTCTGCGGTAAGCCAGTTTTTAGAAGAATATTTAGGGAAATGATTTCAGAAAACTTCGTCTAAATTTACTTTTAAAAATATTAAGAATTAAAATCGATTATAAGTAAATAAATAAAGTGATCAAACGGAAGTTACAGATTATGCCATTTTATGACATTTTGTACTAAGTGTTCCAGTTTCTATTAACCTGTTTTTCTAGGCCTAAGTTTTTCAAATGCCAACTAATTTGGGACAAAAGAAGTTTTAAAAAAGAAATGGAACTTAATTACTGGTATACTAATTTTTGTTACAATTTGCGTTTAATTTTTTTTTCTTATTATTAGGTCATAGAAATGATCAAAACTCATAAAGTAGAATCAAGGTAGATAGCAAATTGCGTTAATGCCTCTGGATCCTAATACGATATTTACTAATAGAAGTGTTTGCAACATCATAAGTATAGAACTGGACAGATTTTCCAAATCCGATTTAAAAAACTTCTAACAATTACAAAAAGCACTTTTGAAGTTAAAACTGCCTTATAGCCTAAGATCCCGCCGCATGATTTCTACACTCATAATGTAGATTAGGTAATCTTTTATATATCAAACTAAAGTTTTTCTTCTGTGCATGATGATATAAGGGTGCCAATCTAAAAGTGCCCGTAAATAAGCGAAAATAGCTGTTAAAGATGAGATAAAGCGCAGCGACATTTGTCAGATGAGAACAGCGAATGTTTGCTCTACAAGTTTTATCTCGATGGCGTGTCTCGATCTATTGAGACTTTCGAGTATAAATAACTGTGTTAAGTGGGTAATTATCTAGTTGTAAAGTGAAATAAATAAATAAAACAGAGTGGGATTACTGCTGGGTAGGATCCCAAGATACACTTTACCGTCACTGGATCACATCGAACTAGGATGCAATATCATATGCAGAAAGTTAAAAAAATTCCTTATTAAAAAAAAAAAATATCAATTTTACGTATTTTTGGCACAAAAAGTATATTTTTTAAACCTAAAATGATTTAAAATTGAAAAATTGCGTGGATACTCTTAATAAATATTTTCATTTACTATTTTCATGGTGTTAGAATTTGAAATGATTTTTCATAAAAAAATAATATTTTTAATCTACAAGGATGTGATTGATTTTTGTAGTGAAGTACGGATTCATTTTTAATTTTTTATGGATTGACATCCAATATGCTCGCACAAGTATTATATTTATTATTATTTCTATTACAGAACCCATACAATTATTTCAGTCGATTTAGCAAGAATTACACTCTCTTAACTCATTTTTCAAAGAACATGACATTCGAAACTTATTCGATATGACGCCCTTTTCCAGTTTAATATTTTTTTCCAAATATTTAATTTAAAATGAAATGAAAATACTTGACAAAATGCATATAATGCTGTTGATATCTTGTAAACATAAACAGAATGTATATAAAAATGTTCTTGTGTTACCTACGTAGTATTTCCCTATTTATATTTACGTATATGAGGAAAAAATAATTCTAGCTGTTTAGAAAGTATTTGTTTGAACCAAATTGTTATTCGAGTAAAAACAGGCAGTTCTAAGTAGTATAATCAAGTTGAAGTTGTTCGCTATTTGAGAGGATGGAGGGTGTGAATGGTATGCCGATGGGTGAGGGTGGATAAATTATATGTGTGAAAAGAAAGTATGTTGAAATGACAAGCGCGCGCGTTGACATGATTTTCTTAAGTAAAGAAAAGCAGATTTTTCATTCTTGTAGCATGTTCACGTCACTGTGCCATCGTGTTGGTGAACGTGTGTGTGTGTGTGTGTGTGTGTAGGGTGGTTTTCCCTCTCAAGCTTCGTTCATTTCAAGCCAGTCTCTTAAGAAATATTTATGAATATATTGACGATGCTTAACGTTAAGCAAGTCAACAAGTGTTTAATATAAAACATGCTTTTTTTTTTCTTGTCACTTGATTGAACTTCAATCTAATATCTTTCAACTTTTATGGAATGAAGTTTCTTTTTGGTTCTAATACAATCTTGATTTTATACTTTCATGAATATTTTAATATTTATTGCAATTAGAATCTCAATGTTTCATACCCTTTCTTCTTCGTGAAATGCAACACTTATAAAATCTTACTTTTATTTTATTTAAAAAAAATAATTTACTTATTGGAATCACTAGTTTTATAACTTTTTAAAACTAAAAATAAATTATTACTTACGCAAAATACTTTTCAATTTAAAAATCGTTAAGAAAGGTTACAGCTCATTTACATTTTTTCATTAAATTTAAATTAGTTTATTAGTCTCTACTTATTAAATTTGTAACTTTTGCCTTTCATTAAAGTTTTTTTTAAGAATCGTATATTGGTTGAGTAAACATTCTTATGCATGACAATTTCTAATGCAGATTGGTTTTGAATTGTATTGAACTTAAAATTTGGGATAGCTCCCTTAAAATCTAGATGATTGTATTAATATCGTTCAGAAATGGCCTATAGACAAGTGGTTTCTAGTAGAGTCCGACTGAAACTGGTTTTCCGGCCGAAACCGAAACCGAATATTCGGCCGTGGCTTCAGTTTCGGCCGAAACCGAAACTCACGTGGTCAAGTATAAAATTCCTTAAAATACTGAAATTTGGTGCATTTTACCCATTATTCTGCATTAATTAGGACATGAAATGGAAACACAGTACTTAGGTATATTAATTATGTTGTTTTCATTTATTTAATATAATATAAAAAAATATTAAAAATATTGTTATTATATTTTCAAATTAAGTTCTCATAGCAAAATGTTTATCAGTTATCAATAATCAAATCATTATAATTGTCACTGTTTCATTAAATACTAAGTTTTGGTATTTTGAAATCTTATTAAATAATACTTTGGTTTGTATTTGTACTTAGAAGAATCATCAATCTATTTTAGGTACCTCTTATATAAAAATAATAATTACTAAAATTACTATTATACTCTTAGGTCCAGTCTTAACAAAGATAATCAAATTACACATTTAGAATTAACAAAGATACCTAGATCACAATTAGTAGGACAGTCATACTTACATTTAGAATTAAGTAACTCATTATTAAATTACAGTAAACATTTAAATTGAAAACAGTTATAAAATCAAATTTAAGAAAACTTCTAACTATCTTATATTTAGGCTTACTTTTTTGGTTTTTCGTATTATTAATATTCATAATTAAAAAGTCTTATATTGACAATTCCCGAACAGGGCCGTCAGCGTCCGCCAAAGCGTTGCCGTGAGAAACAAAGCTAGGCGAGCGTGCACGACAACTTCCGAAATCAGTTTCGGTTTCGGCAAAAGTTTCGGCCAATTTGGGCCGAAACCGAAACCGAACTTTCGCTCGGACATTAGTTTCTAGTATAAAATGGATTGAATAGTATTCTAATACTTCGCTACATAGTGGCGCGGCGGTTAGATCTGTTTGACATCCGCTTTATACGTCAGTGGTACTCAGTTTGATTCCCAGCAATTCCAAGATATTTCAAAATAAGTGAATTACAGAAATTTACAGACATTTTCTGTGTTTAGACAGTCGTGATATTACTGTATTGTAATATAACATATATACGTATGTATATACTGTAGAGGGTCAAAAAGAACGGTTACAAAAACAACGAGGTTAACAGTAATTGGTTGAGTAAATATTTTTTTAAATAATTTTTCCACCGGAAATTTTTACACTCTGCTTTATTTTTCTTAACATAAAAATTGATTTTTTAAAATACAAAAGCAACGCTATTCGATTTTATTACATATTTTGGTGGAGATGAATTAAAAAGCGCCACATTGTTTAAATTCACATATTGTAGTATACTAATTTGCAATTGCTTCATAAAAAAAAACACGGAAAATTCGAAAGCTTTAGCATTCATTCTTCAATAATCGTAATTTTATTACAACGTTCGCCCGATAAGAGGATTTTATATTATTCGTTACATTTTGATTAAGCTCTATTATATTTATTTGAATAATACATTAGTTAATTAAACATGGGGCTACATTTTTAATCTATTAGATGAATAGGATTTTGTTATTGCTAAAAATCAAAAATACAAATTGAACCGTCAAATGTTTATTCTATTTTCAAAATTATAGTTTATTAGATGCCAATTGATTTAAATCTTAGAGCCAAATTCATCTTTCGTTAAATTTTACTTAAGCTTACGAGTACGCATTTTAGCTCCAAAACGAGCTTGTTGTAGCGCTTGACCATTAAAACTTTCCTCTTCCTCAGTAACTCAACGCGCTGTCTCCACTTTCCTATATATAATGTTAGTTAGTTATAATGCACCATTTCAATTCATATTTTCACCCATAATTATAAATCATATAATATTCTTCCACTTTATCACTAAGAAAGTAATTTTCGATTTTCAAGGATTTTCAAATGCATATTTTGTTTCAAAAATAACATTTTTTATTGTTTATTATTGTTATAATTATCTTTACATTTACTTGTAAAGGTTTAATTCTTTTCTTTCTAATATAATTGAAGTTGCATTTTTCGAGTTTTTCCCTTTTGGAAATACCAACGTAGGTATGTATTCACGTTTCATGGTTTTACCGTATGTAATATACAGGGTCTACATTCTCTAAGACCCTCGTGTTTTTATAGTAACCGACTGTTGTTATCGGTTTGGTCAAAAATTTACCTCAAGTAACTACGTTAAAACTCAAAACTTTACCATATACCATAATTGAAAATGCCAATTTTATATAATGAGAGTATAATGGTATATATTGATGAGAGTAAATTGGAGGATAACTTATATCTTAATTACATTCAAAATAATAATAAAAAACAAAGCATGTCCTCAAATTTATAACAGGACAGTAAAATTGGACTGCTTGGAAGCAACTGGTAACAACCAACGAAAGTTCAAAATTGCGTGCTTCTATCTGCATTATATTTTATGTATGTAACCCAGTTGAAATACAATTTCTATTTAAAGTCTTGTATCGATATCTATTGGTGACTTTTCTTCTCCTGTGCATGCGTACCATATCCCTTGTTTCAGTTCTTCATGGCAAGAAAACACACTTCGCTCAACGCGTAGTGCTTATAAAAATCGTAATTTCATAAATCTTCAAAAACTTTCTATTAAATAAAGATATCGTGGTATTTCTTTTTTAGATAACGACTAAGTATTTGAAAAGTAAACCAAAAAAAATGATCGAAATCTATCTAGTAGTTTTTGAGTTATTAGTGCACAACGACAGACCTCTATCGTTTTATTTAAATATAAATTAAAATTTTTATCTTAAACTGATAAGTAGGCATATTATTATATATTATATATATATAATTATAATTATATTATTATAGATTAGTGAAATTCTTTAACTTATAGTTAATATGGAGCCAAATTTTGAAACTTTCAAAAATGTACCGCAGCAAAAAAAAAATGAGAATCACTGCCTTAGATGTTTGAGCGATTTAAAACCAAAATAATACTTCGGAATGTTTGAAGCTTAAAATTATGTTTAACTTAGTAAAAAAGTTTATATGAAGCTTTTTTCAAAGTTGGTGCAGTTATAAATAATATTAAATCATCACTATTGACCAATAAAAACACTTAAATTAATTATTTGAATTTGAATGCATACTCTAGGTCTGGCTATATAGAGCGTCTATGTTTTAGTATTGCAGTGTTGAATACAAATATAAAAGTTTTAACAAATATACCAAATTTCAAACTTGTATAGATAACCACTTTTAAATTTAAAGCTAAAGACAAACATTCAACAACAATTTTCTTAATAACAATCTATTTTTCTAATTTATATTTATTCTTTAAGCAAAACCTACTTTTTAATGAACTCTTGAAAATAAGTGCTTTGATTAAAAAATCCAAATATTTATGCCTCATCTTTTCCAGAAAAAAAAAACGATTTGATGTTACATGGACTTCTATTTTAATGTTTTGATTCGATTGATTATTTTGATATTATATTGGTTGAATATATTTATCATAGTAATGTTAGGGAATCGAAATACAATAAAACATTCAGTTTTAACGATAGATTTTAATGTGAATAAATAAATTCCTTAAATATACTTAAATCTTTTATTTCTCATTAAGTTTTCAAATACGCCATTGAGTAAAGTTTTTCTTGGAAAACTTTGACAAACAGAGAAACTTTGAAGAGAAAAAATGTTAATTATTTTTTAAACAGATTCTGAACAAAGTTAAACAGAATATGTAATACTTTTTAAGATCTTGGGCGCACAACTTTTAACTGTGTAGTTTCCAAAATGTAGACTACGAATTGTATTTAATACGATATTCAGCATTATCAAAATCTAAAAAAGTTAATATGAAAAATCAAATGCTTGTGTCATATGAGAAACAATTTATCAATTGAACTCGATCATAAACGTAAGTTTTAACACTTTCGAATAATATATTAACGAATACTGCGTTATTGTTTAATGAAAAGCGTCACGTTGCGCTTTTTCTCATACGAACGTACGTTGAAGCTTAAAATTAATTAGAATTATAAAAGAGAAAAACTTTTTTTTAATTTTTTTGAGGTGAAAAAAAAACGGTGCTAGTCTTAAAATACTCTGTAGGGATTTTTATCAGTATAGCGCTAATTACGTTTTCCCTATTTACAATAACTATAGTATTTTCCATACAAAGATTCAATAGTATTGATACAGATTACGATATACAACAGAGTTGAATAGATCATTTTTAATTATACTCGTACTGTTGTACTAAAATAGTGGCGTAGCGTGGAGTTATGCCATCCAGGGCTAAGAATGAATTTGCTCTTCTTTATTTTCGCAGTTAAACAAAATTTATAATAAACCCGGAAAACTCTACTCATGTTTCAAAGAAAAACCTACAATAAAACTCCTTTTATTAAAAAAGAAAATTTAATTTTTCGTCTTTTTCTAGAATTTATCACATATTCTATTGCTTAAATAGCTAAAGAGTACCTATTTAATTTATTTTAAATTAAGAAAAAAATTAAGTAATTTTCGTTTAATAAGTAGACAGCTATATTATCGTTACCAAAAATGTTCCTTCTCCTGCTTTGTATTGGGGGTTCAAAAGATATACGAAGTTCTTTACACAAGTTTTGAGCGTATACTTAAAAACTAGAAGCCTCGTCTTCGGTTTTTTCTCATTTTTAACTAATTTTACGTAATTATGAGGACCATAGAAGAAAAATTTTAGTTGCTTAATCTTAATCTTTCTCACTATTAGGTAGATACTATGCAAAGAATCAGCGAGTTGCCACTCAATGCTAAAGCATAGAAAAGCTTATTTGACCCATGAGTTTTGAAAAAATTACAACTAAATTCAGTTTAGCCGTAAAATCTTCAAACAATCATATTTTTAGTTTTCTACCACATTTGGTTGAAACCTTGTTTTTATGCAAAGCACTATATTGACAAGTTAACCAGTTTAAATTAAATTTAACCTGATTTAACCAATAAGAAACCAATTTGCTTTAAAAATGTGTTGTTGTTACTGTAGTATTGCCACTGCACTGATGTCAAATAAGAAAGTGAAGGGGGCAGGTTGTGGCTACCCGCTGCTAGGAATCAATAGTAGAAAAATACGTTGTTAATTCTTTTCGCAATACAACCATAGGACATTTTCTCGCGCTATAAAATGATCACAATTACAATGTATATCCTCACTTGTGTCCGTTCGAATTCCTGCCTTATCTATATAAACTTCAGAAAGTCGTTAGGTTTTACTTTTGTCTCTTTAAAATGCCACATCTCCAACATACTTTATAAAACATAAATAATATAATAATAATATAAATAATATACTAAAAAAACATAGTTAATTAGGTAAAATATCACATTGTTGGCACCGACTCAAAAATGGTTAAATTCAATTGATAGGCAATTATTTAAAGATCTACAAAGCTTATTAGGTATATTTTTAATTTCTTTTTCTAGTGCTAGTTAAATTATATTTTTTTGTAAAAAAATATATAGTGTAACTATTATTGCCTGTTTTTGCAGCCAGAGTTAGTACATTTATCCGCTTTTTGTCTCCCTCATATTTGTGACACTCTGGACTACATCTTTTAAATCAATTGAAAGTAAATGGAAAAAATCGATAAAATTGTTAAAGCTTTATCTACTAGCTTCCATTATCCAATGAAATGATTTTTGATCGGAAAATATATTTTTGCATGATTATGTTACCGTGAACTGTTATTGTTTGTTATTGAATTTGTCTAAAATTACTGTGTCTATAAAATGTTTGAAAACCTGACATGAAGATACCGAAAGCGTTTGTTTGGCGAATGGAATTACGTGAAATGCAACAGGTGTTGGCATTCTCTTGGGATTTTATTCGATTCTCATTTCATTTAGTTTGCAGAAGAACACCGAAGTAGGCGAATTAACATTTTTCAAACAAACGACAGCAAGTGGACGGTTTGATTGCCGTCCGACTTGAGCAAAACGCCATAAAGGAAAAAATCTTGCGGGAAACTCACTTTTTATTCTTTTAAATTTTATTTTTTTTGAAAGTATTGTAATTATGTATTCATTTAACGTTTGCTGAAAAGATTAAAAGTTAAAATTAAATTTTTTTCAGAGGAAGACTGCTATTTTTGTAAATATAAATTTGTGGCCGTAAAGAATATTTATTTCAAGCGCCCACGTAACCAAAGCTCTGCAAATTTCCTATATAATTATTCTTTTCAAAGAAATTTTTACCAAGTTTTGGTTTTCACATGCAAATTTTGTGTTATTGTATAAAAATCAATAATTGTTTACACTGTGAACATTGTTATAATGAGGACTTTTTTTTTAGGTAGAAGTGGAAATAAGAAAAAGTAAAATATGAAGGGACCTGTTTATATTTTTGCCACGTTTCTAACGCTATTGTTATCGTTGTCGCTATATTTTTTTTGTTTTTGATTCTTAATGTTAAACAGGAATATCTCTATGAATGTTGAGAAATATGCAATAATTCTGTTTTCTGTGACGTGAAACGAATATTTAAAATTATTCTATGTAAATATCGTGTAAGTGCGAAGAAACAAAATATAGAATATCATGTAATAAAATATATGAAAGTCTATTTTAAGGTAAATTTTATTGAAGTAAAAAATGTGAAAAAGCTTAGGTATGTTTGTTCACGAAATAAAGCCGCAATAGTTTTTGATATTGAGACTTGTGACTGCGTGTGTTACCACGGTACGGTTCGATAGTATTCAATTTGACACAAATATTCCCAGTCTCCTCTTCGTAATAATGTTGGACACTAGTGGGACTTGCAGATTCTTGATGACAAGATCGGTCAAATGGGAGTTGTATGGAGCATCTGAGTTTCACTCTTTCCAAGTGATAGAAACTTAAAATAAATGATCCACTTTATCTCCCATACCTTCAGCATGTTTCATAATAACCAACGACCATTTAGTAAAGTTGTAAAATTTTTTTACTCTAAAAACTTATCGTCGGCGTTTTTTTTGTTTTTGGGTTCCAGGAATGTCTTCTACGTCTGCGTTTCTCCTTGTAGATAATTATCTACCATATAGATATGGCTGTTTGAGGAAATGATAATTGGGTTAAATTTTTATTTTTTTTTGTATTAAATGAAAAGATCGTGTACACGTTTTATGATAAGACTATTTTTTTTTCGTTCTAATTAAAAAGTTATACTAAATTAAAAATAAATTTTTGCATCCAGTACCGAAAACACGACAACAATTTTCACACAAAATCGAGCTCATGTGACGTGACAAAGTTAATTTGTACTCATTTAAGCACATAGATGATACAGTGTTTTGATTTTTAAATTTTAATCGATTAAATCTTTTTATTATCTTCAATTTATTGATAAATATACCAAAAGTGAAAAAATCTTACAAGTTATCCTGCTTGCTTCATATCGTTATGTACGAATACTACAAAAATAACTCCCCAAAAATATGATTTAAATGTTCCAAAAGATGTTAAACGATGACATAAATGGTTCCAAGCAGTGTGACGACCTAATCCCAAAACAGCATCATTTTTTTTTTGTAAAGATCATTTTGATGTAAGTATTTTATAATAATATAATATAGTATTTAATAAATATATTTAGCTGAAAAAGTCCGCGTTGAACCACAGACTGATTTTAAAACCTCACTGTTGCTGTGGCAATAAATTGTCGTTGTAACATTATGACGTCACAAACATGACGACCAATCGTGGCGAGTTTTTAGTAAGGTGGTTCTCTTATTAAAATTTTATTAATTTTCAATTGTTTATACCTAGTACAAATTAAGAAAAGAAGAGTTTTTCGCATCAATTATTAATATAGCGTAAATCAGACAACCGTGCCCCACAATTCGTCTAATGAAAATAAAAGTCAAGGTTTTATGAATTATTTTTATTTTTTTATTCTCAAATCTATCGAAAAATAACAAAAATCATCAATTTTAAAAATCAAACATGGGGCACATTAGACGGATCCATCCGTCATAAGTGCCCCAGTAAATGCTCCAGCGTAGTCTTTCATTTTGAAGACTTTTATTTCTTTCCTTTAGTTTCATTTGTTTCTTCATGTAGCCAACCAGAACATTGTACACACTGTATCCAGTCACTTTTGGACTTAGTATGATAGTACAACTCTTGACATTCAACACACTTCATTTTCATCAGAGGATTTTTCGTCACTGGATGAAGCAAGTTGTGTATTCTCCTCGCTTTCTAAAGTAGATGATAACTCTGTGGCTAAAATTTTCTTATGTCATTCTTATGAAATCCTTGAAACCACCTTTGAATCACCACCTTTGAAACCCAGCCTGATTTTTTTCAGCAAAGTCGTAAACAATTGATTGGAGTCTTGACTGGTCTAGAGGGAGCCCAACGGACTCTAATTTTTTTATATGGACTATAAGTATAAGCTCGTTATGTTAGCCTAATTTTGATGGTCTACAAATGACTTGCTTGCAGATCCAACCCTTGAGAACATGTCGTCGTAGAGTCCGTGATGGTATTTTAAAATCCCGGCTAGCTTCATTTACTCCCAATTTCTTAGTTTTCACGGGTTCTACTGCTTTTTCAAATTTTCTTCTGCCCATTTTCTAGGATCTACACCTTTACTTGCCTTTCCTATTCGAAAATATACAATAGATAGCTATAGAAATTAAAAATCCCGTCAAAAAAATTAGGTATAAAGTGGGGCACATTTACCATTCTTCGGTGTAATGTGCCCCACAAAAAAATGTCGTTAAATCTACGAAAAATATAACACAGCTGTAGGCATCGGATACGATTTTAAGGTTAGTTTAATATAAAAACTTAAAACAAAGGACTTCAAAACTGTCACTTACAATCATTACAAATTAATTGTAATTTATAAATACATAAAAACAAATTGACGTGGTCTTACATGCCTTTTAATCACTTTTTCTTACTTAAACAAAAATAATATCGACACTGAGTTGTTCACACGGGAGCCTTATTGGTAACACTACTCTATCAAACGCAATTTGGCAGAAAGTTTGAAATATTTATGTGTAATTGCTAAGTGGGGCACGTTTGCCTGATTTACCCTAATGTATAATAAGGATTTAAAATTCAAATACATTATAAAAATTGATAATCTTTTTCGTCACAAACCCAATTGCTTGCCATGTAGAACTAGAATCTATTTGTTGTTTAATTATTTTTGTTTGTGTTCTTGGGTTTCATACTTCAATTGCTGGTACTCACAATTTCCCTGACAAGACCATGGCGACAGAAATTATTGCTGAGTAAAAATTATATACAAAAAATTTTTACAATCAATTTTTTTTAAAATAGCATAACAATAATATAAACAACGAAAATTCACAACAACATCACAAAACTATCGATACTGTTTCGATAATTCCAAAGCAAATTCAAAAATGTTCGTTATTAGTGTATATGTACTTACCCGACTTTGTTTGAGTTTATTTAGGAAGCCACAATGGCGTATTTTTAGTGGATTTAATTTGGATATAATATTGAAAGTTAATTATTACAATAATAATCAAAATATTACATTGAAAAATTAAACAATTAGTCATGTAGGAGTAGCATTTATTTTTGTATCTTTCGGAGAATCAAAATTAATATTTACTATCTTCATAGTTATGACTAAAGAGTATAATTTCAGTTTTTGGATTTAAATATAAAATGAAACAAAATATTTTTTCTATACGCCAACTATTTTCTTTATTTACATGTTATATAACCGACAGAAATTTCACTTCTTATGTGTATACGCTAATTCGTAAAAAAATATTCAAGTAAAAGATTTTATAGGTAAATCTTAATCTTATTTTTAGTAGTTGGTGTTTATAATTTCAATACTAATAAAAAAGAAAAACAGGAAATTCTGTAGGTGTGAACTTACTATGTAGGTCTGCGGTGGGTGTAGTAAAAAGGATTCTGAAAGTAAACAGATAATGGAATATTATTAAAAAGTAATTTTTAAATTATTTTCCATTATAGTTTATAATGAAAGTTTTAGTATGCTGAAATTATCACCTCTATAAGCTTTAAAAATGTCCTATTAACTATTTATCTCGTTTACTTATTAATTAATCTGTAAGGTAACTTGAGAAAGGTAATATTCATTACACATTCATTCTCTCGAATATAGAAGTAACTTTCGTGTTAAATGATCTCTAAAGTTTAAAATTAGTTAAATAGTAAAAAATTAAAAATCATCAAATTACAAACTGATGCTTCTAATTGAAACCTTGCAGTAATTGAATAGCCAAGTATTTTTAAAGTGAGGCTAATTCAAACTCCCGGAGGAAAAGTACAAAGGATAAAAGGTTATCTATTATACTTTGTTGAAAATGTTAGCTATTTCTCTTCTTTAAAAACTGATAATATACATAACAAGCTATACTTTGAATACATTATCTTTCTCAAAAAGTATACCGTATCAACTTTATAAATATTTTTTTTATTTGAATAGTTGTAATATTAAAATAAACAAAACGTAGTTACAGATATGGTATTTAATTTTCGTTAAAAACTTGAGAATCGTTAATACGATAGCATCATACTTGTTGTGATGATAAATAAGAAGTTTAGTTTCAAAATTAATAAACGATGATATCAAGTTTTTTAAGGTCGTCATAGTACAAAGTTATGTACATATACTAGAAATTGAATTTGAAGATATTTCAAAGAAGTCCATAATTCAACAGATACTGTAAAATACAACTCCACTGCAAGCTTAAATGATTAAATATTCTCAACACTGAAACTTTGAAACAATATTGACATAAGAAAATGCATCATTAAAACTAACAGCTCTATATTATACAATTACAAAATTCTAAAAAAAAATAAATAAATATTTAAAGCAACTCATTAACTGGAGAAGAGTTAAATAAAGATTTTTAAGAAAAATATTACTCCTACTAAATATTGTAGAGATATATTTTTAATGAATAAAGACTTATTGATTGCGGATAAAGACACTTTCAAGAAAATGATAATGAAATAAACGTTATTTATTTATTTTCAATTTCTGGTAAAGAAGAAAGAATTTACGGTGAACATTTCGTTTTATTCAAATTATTTGATAATATTTATTTGCGCCAAATAAAAAGGTGAAATCAAACGTTCGCGAGCTTTATTAATTTTATCAAATGAAATTGTTTTTATCATGGTATGATAATAAAATATCCATAGTTTATGCTAAAGTCATCCTGTTTCAAAAACATCAATTGCCAATTTACTATTTTTTTTTTCTCAGTGTGGTAGGAGGGAAGCTTTACTCTGAAAAACTCATTTTTGCGTACAATTTCTTGGAATGAAGCCTTATCTATAGCTATTGTTAAGAAAAATGTTAAGTATATCCAGAACCATAAATGAATGTCAAGTTCATACAGGAACCATTTGCAAAAGAAATTGAAATGAAAATTAATAAATAAGTTAATACACTTAAGGTAATTACTATATTTTAGTGCTTTTTAAAAAACATTCAAGGATCAGATCCAAGACATATACTACTCGTTGTGAGCACCAGTCCATTCCCATTTAGTTCCTTTTGTAGCGGGAGACGTTTGAGGATAGTATTTACGACGCACTTTATGATGCTCCTCATCTAAAAATTTAATCGTTAAATCATGTTTTTCTATGAAAAAATGGTAAATTTAGCGTTTAGCGTTGGAAATTAATTACACGTAGGAATTTATACTGTATATTTCCTTATAGAGATCCTGTTAAAGACTATTGGCGCCATTGTCGTAAACTTGATAAGTTTTGTACGGAGCGATTTCGTTGTGTTCTAATTGCGTTTCATAATTTTATTATAGACTTTGTTTGAAAAATCAATTTATTGAGTATCTGTACATATAGTACGTATAAAATAAAGTCGCTCCCGTTGTCTGTTCTCTTAGATCTTTAAAACTACAAAACGGATTTTAATGCAATTTTCAGCAATTGATAGGGTGATTCAAGAAGAAGGTTTTTAGGTATAATAAATGCATATTATTGTAGAGAAAAATCGAGAAATTTAAAGATTTGGAATGTGATGTTATATCAAACATATTTTGCACACTTACATTGCAAACGCTGGCTATACCTAACGAGCTAGATCAAATTTATATGCTGCGGAATTGTGTATCTTAAAAAGATTGATCAAAAAGGTATCAACTAGTGTTGAATATATAACTATCATTATTGGTTTCCAAAAAATATATTATATTACTCCTTTCAAAACTTACAAATATCGCCACTATAGGCGCTAGTTGTGAAACATCAAGTTCATGCGGGATCTCTATAATATGAACGTGTCCTTCGTATAAAGTATAAATCAGATGAAACTCTAATATGAGGCATTTTACTTAAGATTATTTGATATGCCATATAATTTTAATATGTTTGTCTGCCAAGCGTTCCATTCTATTTCCAAAAAAAAAAAGATTTGGAAAGAAAAATTTTTTGTTAAATTTTTGAAATTTACAAAATATTAAAATAAAATAAAAATTACAAAAAAATTGAGAAGAATCATAATAATTTACAAAAAATATTGAGAAAAAAATGTGACGAATCAGTAATTTTTAAATCACCAGAAAAAAAAGTAAATATACCTACAGTTTTTTATTATTTCAGTTCAATTTATTGGGTGCTAACAATAATAAGCCATATTTTCCACAATAAAATTTATTCTGTCAATTTTTCTCTCTTTTATTTATTTCAGTTTAACTTCATATTTTATTTGATTCTGATATGAGAAGCATTTTGGTCGACATAAAACTATTTATTATCTGTAATACAGCCTCGAATCGTATAGGCAAATAAATGAGTTTCAGTTATCCTTCTTCTTGTTCAATGAAAAGCAAACATAAATGTACATAATCAAACCGTCCAATATATTATATATCTAGATATCGCTCCCCAATATCCCATTCTTTTTTCCAACATGTTCGTAACTTGCTGCCACACTATATGATCAACGTTCCGAGCCGTTTCGTTCTGTGCACCCAATGATGGAGACAAGCCCCATTCCACTCTGGCGTAATCAATAAACTCCACCCGCACAATCATTGGCGAAAAGGGTACATTGAATCTAGTTTACGTAAACAGAACCAACCCTGACGTCACTAAACAACTCATCGAACACTTAACGATGATATTTAGGGCATTTTTACATTTCCCTCGTAAGTAGCATTTCCGAGACTTGATCGTTATATATCGTTAACTCTTCCCAATTTAGCTTAATATTAATTTAGCCTAACTTGATCATTAGAGATTTTTGAAATATTTCCATCATTTCTTTTTATTAACGTAGCTGCTGTTATCATCTATTAGACGGTAGGCTTTTTCTTTAATGGGTAAAGTATGTATTTATTAACATCGGGGTTTATATGAAAAAAAAAAATATTTCATGTCTCCAACAATAGGATTATTCCTCTTAAGAGCCATTGTACTTATCATTAGATCACTCCTAAGATATAAAAATGTTCGAAGCATCTAAATGAATACAATATCATAATCCAGAGAAAGAAGAGAAATTTTCCCATAGGTAAATCAAAAATGCATCTCACATATTCATTTGTACAATATCTTTTGAACGCTGCGCATAGCTTTCATCACTTTTGTTACGAATGTTTTTATCCCATCGAGCTAAAAATAAGCTTCGAAGAACTTGTTGCGTTATATATTTTACATCCTGATAATATTATTTATTTATGACACATCATAAAAATCTACGAGGTCATTCATTTTACGATATAAATTTTCCATAAGGTTAAATATAATGTTTGATAATAACGATCTAATATTTCTCATATCGCCACAGAAAAAAAAAACCTATTCGTTGTAGTATAAAATTACCGAAAATTCTAACGTGGCGGTTTTTATATAGGTTTTGTTACCTCTTTTTATGACTGTCCCACCATTAGTATCAAATAATTTCAATTATTACAGTTCTTTTCTTTTATGTGTATAAAATAAAACTGAAAGGTTGAAAAAAACCTAATATCAAATTTTAAATTTAAACTTAATAAAATAGTAACATTTGTTAGAAATTTTAATACAAGCGCACAAAGGTTAAGCAACAACAAAAAAAAAACTAACATTTAATTCAATTTTATTTTATATGGAAATATTACATAATATTCTTATGCTATGTACCCACATTGTAAACCATGAAGATAATATGAAAAAAGTATAAAAAAAACCTTTGAGTTTCCCTTGTTCGAATCGTACGTAGGTTTTTCTCTCATTAAATTTATTTCGACGATTAAAAGAGAGTTGGTGGTAAATATGTTTTGCATTCCTTTGAATCAAAAGCTTTAATAAAAGAGGAAGTGAAGTAGTAATAGGCATTTTAACTTTGGGTAGGTACTATTTAATTTAAATTCTAATTTTTTCGATTCAAAGCAACTCCTGTAAATATAAACAGATAAAAACTTTTCAAGACTGCGTTAATAAAAACCAATGATTTTTTAAACTAATTATATTTCTACATAGAGTAATGCTTTTTATTAAAAATGTATAAATGTTTGTAAAAATTAAAGTTAATAATTGAAGTGAAAGGGTTACAATTAGAGATGTACCAACTTTGTTTGTATTGAATGTTCTGATTCTGGACGTCGATCTAGGCTATGTTTGTCATAAGAATGTATTATCATTGAAACTGGACCAACATGCAAAAATTCAACTCTGTTGGATAAAAAAAAGTGGTTACAATTCAATTAAAACAAAATTATCTTCACAATCAAACATTGCAAGTTTAATAAAAGCTTTTAAAATTAAAGGAAAGCTCAATTTTTGTATAAACCTCCCTTTTGTGATTTTAAATAACATTGTTATAGTCCCATCGATACATGTATCACTACAAATTTTACCCAAAATTTTATGCAATATTACACTTTTTGTAACACTTATTATGAGAAACTTGAATTTAAAATTTGTACTGTACCGCACATTATTTACTCTTGTAGTTATGTGTTTATAATAGTACGAGAGCTAGCGACGTCAAAAAAAAAAAGAATTTTAGGTCGGCCAGTTTTTATATATGTTATCTCTCGCACTATCCCGGACATCATACGGAGCTTATAGCGAGCAAACTAGCCATTTTACGAAAATTAGCCACTGGACATTATTTATGTAAAATGTTTTTTCCTACAAATTTCATCTGAAACTTTTTCTTTTTTCTGAAAGTTTCAATATTTTACCTGTACAGGTGCGATGCGCACTAATAAACACAACCCCTCCCGACTGCCAGACCGATAGCCCGTATGATGTCCGGGATAGTGCGAGAGATAACATATATAAAAACTGGCTGACCTAAAATTCTCTCTCGAAAACGTCGCTAGTTCTTAAACTATAATGTATATTGTATATCGTATTAGGGATGTTATGGAGGTGGTTTTATTGGAACTGAAGTCGGAGTCTGAGTTTTTGAATTCGGTTTATCGGAGTCTGAATCACAGTCAAAGTCGGAAGTTGGTGTCAGAAAAAATATGTCTTAAGGACAAATAAAAACATTATATACTTAGTTAAATTCTTTAACTTTAATAAAAAAATAATAAATAAACATGTAGTGTAGACAATGGACGAGAAAATTATTATGATTCAATAACAGATAGCAAACTAAATCAAATGAATTGACTCCAAAAATAAAATATTATACGAATGAACAAAAGCTTTGCAGCTTTGTTCCCACCCAATCTATTTCTAGGGTCATACTTAGGTTAAACCAGTGCCATTTAAAAGTTGTTCACTTGCTGCCGACCCTGGTGAATACGATAAATATTGGCGGACAATCGACATTAAACGACTATTCGCTGGACTTTAAACTCCGTTAAAACCTCCAATTTAAGAGTAGCGGAACCGAAGTCGGAACTGGAGGTGAAATAGTAATCAGAAGTTCCGACTGTTTACTATTTTTCTCCAAGCCGTTCAAATATTACGTTAGAATATTTAGATTGAGATGTACATATATGTTACAGTTAAAGCATCAACTTTGTCAATATGCATCTACTATAGCTAAATTGCTAAAATATACTTTAACTGAACTAATCCGAGAAAGGAAGAACAACAAATGGAAACAAATTTAGAAATAAATTTATGAATACTTTCACTAAAGCCACGTTCACACGGTTCAATTTGAGTTGAACGATAATTTTCAACCTTTTAGACCATAGCGGTCTTGAGGAATTAAGCGACGCGAGAAGTGAATTAAGCTTGGGATTTTGACTTGAAAATAAAATAACTTACAAAACAAATGCTTAACTTGATATTGTAATATTGATTTTTGGCTTGAATTTTGCTTGATAGGTTTTGACTAAGTAGCTTCAGAATCAAGTAAAGAAATTAATCTTTAGTTGAAACTAGATTCCATATTTTCCACCTCAAACAAGAATGAAAAACCTCGTGGTCAACTTTTTAGTGGATCAAAAAAAGTTAGAACGCGTCATCACACTAGTTTTTACATTCAACTTTTGATCAATCAACAAGAATCGATCAACTAAAGTTGGCTCGTGTGAACGAGGCATCAACGTATGTCTACGTTCAATTCAATTAACAACCCTCGTGGGTTCTAGTTAATCCTCGTCTTAGCTCCGAACATTTTCAAACTTGTTCACGGGAAAATAACTCTTAATCAGTTAATAAGCGTGTATGCGTTTGGCGATTATCCTATGCACTTGGATTGATTTGTTATCGGTTCAGTATCACATCCGCGAACAAACCTATTATGTTTCTTTTGAAATAATATATACCCTCACTAAAACAACAAGTGAATTATGTATCAACTAGTTAATGTATAGGTACGCTCATTGCAATTTATGCTTTAACTATAAGATATACAATAACTACATCTTATTTATGTAATTTTTCTTTTCATATAGAAGTTTTCATTTTTATAATATTTTCTTTAATTTTAGTTATAAGGTATTTACAAATACGTAATAACGAAATACATTTCACTTCTTGGATGTATGGGTACTGAATTGCTTACCTGCGTAATTTTTACTAAGTTTCAAATACAATAGTTCGGGAATGAGAATCTCATGCTTGATTTGAAACATTTTTATGTGTTCTGTCGAAATTGAATAACTGAAATACTAAACTAATGAAACAATGCTTTTTAAAATCAAAATCGTTTTTTGATTTGTTGATATCAACTATTTGTATTTTTGTTTACTTCAATTCAACTTTACGTGAACATTGACTATACTCGTAACTCTACGTATCCGATAAAAACCATTCAATGCTAATTTCTCTAGAGTATTTTCCAATGGAATCAAATGAAATTTTCTTTTTTTATTAATTTCAAATCATCTACCCCCGTAAAAAAATGCGTCTTTATATAATACAAAATATACATATAAAATTTTCGTATCGAGAAAAAAATTATTTCTTTGGGTTGAAGAAAGTAGATATTAACAATTTATAACTATATATATGAACATAAATTATATTCATGCATTAATGTAGATAATATATATTTATAAATTAATAATTTCTAATGAATGAAGCTTGAAATCTTTAGCAACCATTTATAAGGAGTGAAATATGATAAAGAAAAGTGAGAAAAAAACGAGTTACCACGTGGAAAATTAAATTGTTTTCTAATACTCGTTTATAAAGGGGAACAAGTGCGAAAATCTATAACCACAGACTGCACTAACTCTGATAACACAACCACCACATACATGAATAACCATTCAGAATAGGGATTTATCTCATTCCTGTCTCTTTAATGTTGGCTTATTTCAAATCCAGTATAATCAATATTTTTTCTATTGAAAACACCCACAGATTATAATAAATATATAAATAAGTAAATTTGAAACGTTATGTTCGTGATTATTAAATTTTTCTTCAACTTTTCCCTGCTAAATTGAAAATATAAAAGGAAACAAAAAAGGTTTACATTTGAAATAGCATATTGTATTTTTATGGTATGTAAAATGAATTGAAGTCATCTCATTTATCAAATCTAAGCCTTAATCGGAGAAACGCCTTGTGGAAAATGTAAATTATTGAATGAATATTATTAGATATACGTCAGGATTGTAAAGTTAAATTTAAATCCAATTTGATGAATAAAAATATCCATATCTCTAATTAATATGATTATACATAGATTAGGGTGTCCCTTATATGGGTAAAAAATTTTTTTTTTCATATATCGAAATGCATACCCCTTAATTCTTTTTAAACTACCTAAACTTAATCAAATACAAAATTTTATCTTTATATGTTAACATTAACCCGTGCCGACAGAGCCTTGAAGATTTTAAAAATCTTTGTCTTTAACGCTTATCGTTGTGTATGTATAATAACATGGAATAAAATGTTTACATTGTATAAAAAAAATAATCGAAGAGAAAGTTAGAAACGAGGTATTTATTAATCAAAAGAACATCACAAATCAGCAAGGATATTTTCTTTTTAGGGTCTCTTTTTACAGTCTGGATACAGATTTCTATGCTCTTGTACACAGCGCAGCAAAAATTGTTTTTGATCTTCCTTTGCAGTGACTAAACCATGGAAATCTTGCATAGGTTTTACAGCTCTTTCAGATGTATCATTCACGGTCCTTAAAGAAAGAACCTTTCTTTTTGCCTGCAAATAGGTTACACCTTCCTCCCATGTAGAAACGGGTCTCTTCAAGAAGTGTGTTTTTGCGCGTTGTTTAAATGTTTAAGCGCGCAAATAAATTTGTGCTCTTATCTCTCATTTTAAAACCAATCCGTAAACGTGATGGCGGCAAGCAAAGAGTAATAATTCCCTGTCTAGTTTTTGTTCCAAAAGTACACAGGCTCCTTTCAGTCGACCTGTATTAGATGCAGTTGTTTCACAACACATTATTTGTACTTGTCCTCCTTTGTTCCAGTTATGAAGTGCAGTTAAAACAGCTTTAACTTGATTTTGACCGGAAGAGCTTCCCAGTTTGGGCACAGATAAAAGTTGTTCCTTTTCTCCAAATGAAATAAGATTTGGCGTTCTTCTTTAGAACTTCTTAAGTCTAGTCCGGGTAATAATTTCCCATCCCAGTGAACTGTCACCGTTTCAGGCAAATTATTCTGAAAATCTAATTTTATAGCTTTCGCTCTATCTTTTCTACTCTGTGCGAATGCGTTGAAACGATTTATCTATCGGGAACTCATCACAGCTGAGATCTAGAGCTTCTACTACAGCCTGAATTATATAGACAGAGTCCCTTATGCTTAATTGACATCTATCTAAAGCGGCAACTACCTCTACGGGCCACTGTACTCTGAATTACCATCTTCACAAGTTCGGTAAAGCCGACACTAACATATGTCGTCTCTGCTGGAAAGCGGCAGAAACGGTGGACACATTTTGTGCTCATGTGAGACAGCTTTCAAAAGAAAACTGCAGTATCTCTGAAAGACGTACATGACGTCTGGCGAGATAGCAACGGCAGCCCCTAGACAGGTGTTGGCTTTCTTTAAAAGCCTGAAGCTTCCCTAGTGAACACAGAGAGTCACATCACAATACACCTCTTTGGTCGTAGTGATAAAAGAAAAAAATATCCTGGGACCCGCAAAACTGAAAAAAAGCGGCAACTAACTTAGGAGTGATGAAGTCTTTCCTTCGTCTTTTTGAAGTTGTTACAGAACTTACCATTTGAGATGTCGATCGCAAGGGTTCCTCAAGACTTTCGTCAGAGCTGGTAGGTTGATTGGGATTTTCTTGCGTTTCGATAAAATCTTCTGAAGTTGAAGATGACGACAAACTTTCGGAATACATTTGCTCTTGTCTTTTTTCTCTTCTTTTAATTTTCTCTGTCTTGTTCTTTCTTCTTTCTTGACTAACTTTTTATCTACTCCCGCTAAACATCCTGAATGCCCTGGTTCTCTTTGTTTTTGTAAAAAGATTTTATCTTCTTCAATTTTTATCCATTCCATAGCATTAATTGCGTGCGCTATATCGAATAAAATATCTAAATTGTTTTTAAAGTCCTCTTCACGGCGCTTGTAAACATCTTGCGTTTTTTTTAAATTTTTTTGTAACTCTCTCCAAGTACGGTGAAGATCCACAAGTTTTTTTTTCACAGCTAGGCACAGCTCTGGTAGGGATTGTCGCTTTTTCCCAGAATATAATACACTCTCGAACGGCAAGATTTGCACTTTCATTTTCAGTAAATTTAACTTCGCGAATGTTAAAAAAGAGGACGTCAAGAACTTGACGATTAGATGGTAACTTTGCTCCAGTTATTTGATGGTTCACGTCACCAACTAAGAAAATACTTTTTTTATTGCTTCTTAATTCCAATGCCATTTTTTTTAAACATTAAAACAATGTTAATCACGAGAGTTACTGTGAACAAATGACAAATACGAAGGGTGCGCGCTGTATGGCGTTAACTGTATGAACATGTTTCGATGCAAGTCGGCACGGGTTATCGTTCTCCAAATGAGGTAAAAATTTATTTTCGAGTGTTTTAGGAGCATAGGAACAAAACTAAGACGTATGCGTTAAAAAATATAAACTTTGAAAAATAAGGGACACCCTAACATAGATGTTTAAAAAAAGTATAAATTATATGTTTCTTTTTGAGAATTTCTTCATATGTTTCTATAATCGCACAATCAAATTAAGATCAAAACGCTATACAACTTCGTAAAATTTCTTTTGTACACAAAGTTCAAAAATGGTTTATTACCTCTATTTTATTATGTAAGCATAAGGCCTTATATTTTTAACTAACGTGAGCTTTAGGTAAATCATTTTAGAACTAAAATTGAACAAACGAACACAACACTGATAATGTAAATTAAGAATCTGACGAAGAACATTCAAAATTGCGTTAGTTATAAGTCAACGCGTAGTGCTTGTAAAAATCTTAATTTCTTAAAACTTCAATAACTTTGTACTAAATGAAGATAACGTTATAACTCTTATTTTATATATGGACCAGGTATCTAAAAAGTAAAACAAAAAACAACTTGATCGAAATCTACCCAATAGTTTTTGCGTTTTTAGCGCACAACGATAGACCGCTTTCTTTTTTTTTTTTTTTTGGTGTTTTAAGTCGCTTTAACATCTATGGTCATATCACGACTGTCTAAACACAGCAAATTTCTGTTGGTCAATTTCAATCTTAGGTCTAGGATCCAACGGGATCGAACCCGTACCACTTGACGCATGAAGCGGAAAGAACTACCTACTGCTCTAACCACTGCGTCAATAGGTGGTGCTCTCATTTTCTTAATATAGATGTTCGAAAACGTGCAAAATAATCGTGAAGGTTTTCTTAAGTTTTCTGTTCAGGTTAATTCCAAAATAACTGACCTTTGTTACTTGTGGGATATATTGGTTGTTCAACGATACGGATGAGCAAGTATCCCATCTAGTCGTGAATTTTACGTGGACAGACTTAGTTTTGCTCACCTGTATCACCACCTTTTGAACCAGAGTTGTATATCGTTGAGAGCACATTATAATTTCGCAGACACAGCTGAAAACTTACAGATACAGATACAGATATTACAGATACAGCCTTTGTACATGGGAATAAAAGTTAAACTTAAAAAGTTAGTTAATTATAGTTATTTTGTAGTAGGCTTTTTTTTTAAATTAAGTAAATTTTCTGATCATTTTCGAAATTTTTGATAGTTAAACAATATTGGTAGGTACTCCTTTATCACATATATATCTGATATAGTTACATATGTGTATACTTTTTTAAAAATAAAGATATATTGTACATTCTATCTATCTTCCAAAACATTTTTAAGGAACTAGCTTTTTAAGTTTTAATGATATATCGATTCGTAGGATTTTTGAATAAATGAGCTTTTTGTGAAATAAAAACTTTTTTTTTGAAAATGTTTTATTCATCACCATAGCATAATAAGAGACATAAACTGTTATGGCTAGGTGCGTTTGAGACTAAAATTGTCTGGCATAATATGGTAAATGTCGGTAAATAGTGAGAGGACACAATAAATGTTTATCTTCAAAATCTTCTCAGCAACTTTGTGAGATTACTCCAATGCATTCATAGCAATAGTCGGCTTTTCATTTATAAATTAGTATGTTTATACTAAATACTTACTGTTATTGGATAACGTAATATCGTAACGTATATATATATATATATATATATATATATATATATATATACATATATGGTAAATATTTAAAGTTTCTATACTTTATGTTGAAAGAGCTTTTTGTTAGTTCTAATAGAAATATGAAATTATAGAAGCTAAGAAATAATCATACAATTTTCGAGGTAAGTACCTATACCTATTTTATTTAATTCTTTTAATTACTATGTGTATGTACTTGTTTCTAAATATACTCAGCATAAGATTGAAGTAACTTTCAAAAACGATACATCTGCACTTTAGGTATACAGAATTGAATATTATACAGTTAAATATATACAAAACCAATAACTACATATATACTAATACATAATACATATTTAAAGCTTTGAATTGAGATTTTCAAAAAGCCAAATTTCCAATTATAATTAACAAGTTGATGGTTTTGAATATTTGTAAAAAAATCATCAATTTTTAATGGTACCACACCTGCCTAATTTGTACAGTTAAAAAAGTTTTATACCAGTAAAACAACAGAATCTATAACAGTTTAAAGCGTGAAAATCATACATTGGAAAAATAATCCAATTATTTCAGGAACAATTGTGTGTGTTGTTTGAGTTATAGAAGTTCATTCTTGTGTTACTGAGGTTGTTCATGAACTTACTGTATGTGCATATCGTATTTATATTTATTGTATTATGGTAGATGGTCAATCTTTTTGAAATTCACCCTCAAAATATCTATGTATGTGCCTTAAAATAGCATAAATTCCAAAAATTGTTTTCTGGGTATTTTATGAATAAAGGTTATTTACATTCACTTGTGATGTGGGATTCTAAAAATAATCTTGTTTTATAACGTTATTACCTACTACGTGTAGGTATGTATGTACCTATGTATGTATATGGATAATAATTATAATATATCATGCAATGGAAACTAAGTGTATGCTAAAATTGATTGAGGTATTTAAGTACAATGTTCTTTTAAAACATCTTCATTTATCATATTTACAAATAAAACAGTTTGGTATATATTCAAATATTATGCCGTTTAATAGATAGATATAGCTATTACTGGTTTCTTCGAGAAATGTTCATTATCTATACTGATTCTCGGTATTGTTTTAATTAGGTTACTAATTATAGTAATTTGTTTATTTCTCCAGCATCTTTTGTGTGCAGAAATAGTAGGTACCTATTATTTTCTAAATTTCAAGAAGTTTTATTGATAGTGTTTCGTTTTTTAAAAAAAATTAAAATACAGCCTTTAATCATAAGTGTAGTAAAAATTTCATTAATTTAAACTGAATTTTTATCCTATATTCAAATACTTTTCTTTAAGGATTTTAATATTTCATGCAAGTTCATAATTAAAAAAAATGTATGAATATGAGAATATGCAGATATTTTAAGACCTTTTTCTTAATTAGATTCAGCTGTGAAATGAAGGGAAATTGCCCTTTATTTTTCTTGACGCTTCACAAACCGTGAAAAAGGGCATTGGATATAATTTTATGTAATTTAAGTTTCATTCACTTGCAGTGAAAACTCAAACTGGAAATGCTTTACCAATTATCACTATGTAGAATGTGCGTATATGACGTTCATACATAAAAATAGCAATGGAGTCGAAAAATCTACAATTACGTAATTAGCTACTGCTTGTGTGTGATAATAATATTATCATAAAATAGAATTCCTGATAATAACAATGTACAATCACGAAAATAATACACTCAAGAAGAAAATGACGTCACGGGCGTCGGAACGCTCATTAACAGACTGCTTGAAATATGACAGTAATTATAGGCTGCAACAAGTTGAGGATGAGAACGTAGGCCAATGGTAGATACTTGGTTAAATCAGCTTCACTACATTTCTTGAATTTGCTATTTCTCCTTTCTCATTTCCATGTTTTCTCAAGTTGATACGTTTGTGTGTGTGAGCATGTGTATGTATGTTATACGACTAACCGATAAACAACTACTACCCACTTGTAGCTGACACTTGTCGTTAGCATTAAGTGGCAGACTCGAGAATAAGTTCATCATCTTTCCTTAGACGTTTCTTGGTAGTTAGTTTACTATTAGTGTATCTACCATTGCGATAAAGTTGAGGCTGGTGACATTTTTAATTATAATGAAAAATATCACAAAATGACTCCATCGTTGGTTCAACACCCCAACGAACCTATTAATAATGCTAAAATAGTTAATTTTCATTAAAATAAATGTTACACAACTCGATGCTTTCCAAGGCTCCCTTTAATATTACTTAATAGATTATTAAATAATAAAAATGTTTATCAATGCACCATAGAAAGCTGTCTTTGTTAAATTATCTTTGGAATTGAGGATTGAAGACTTACATCGATCATATATACTATCAATCGACCCGCACTAAATTTTTTGTGATTTTCACCTACTTTATAATTTGAATATGAGTAGCATTCTTAAGAGCACTATGTCTTAAATTGATTTCTTCCTTATTAAATTATTCTTAAATATTAAAGTAACTATTATTTTCGTAAAGTTTGCACGTGGTTTGATATTTCCAGAAAAATATAAAAATAAAGTAATTGTAAAATAAGCAAAATGAATAACTTACCAAAAAAAAGAGAACAATGCAGGAATTAATTAATTAAAAAAAAATTAAAACTAACTACAAACAAACAAAAAAATGAAGATAACTGGTTAAAATCAAAAACTTAAATGAACATTATTAATGTTTATATAATAGTCAGTGTGCCGCCAAATTTTAAAAATTTTTAAAAGTGTACTGCAATAAAAAAAAGGTTGAGAATCGCTGATATACTTTAGGTTTGTACAAAAAATAATTTTTATTCCTTTCATTAACAATTAATATAAGGGTTTAAGCAAGTCAACTGTCATGTAGCCAGACATTTTTTGACATTTGTAGGCTGGTATTTTTTAATGACTTGAAAATGAAAAAACTTACGAATTTAATACTTGACTTGACTTGATACTTAAGTGTTAATATTTTAAGTCATCTTTGGATCAAGTAGCTTGTATATTAGATTAAATAGTTTACAAAACAAGTGAAGCAGTAAATCTATACTCTTATATCTTAAATTAATATACTATACTAATTAATAACTAATAACACTATTTTGGTTGAACATTTAATCCTATATATTTTCTAATAGATATTTGATGACTCCAGTGCAGATTTAAAAATGTAACCTCTGTGGTTGTTCTTAAGCTTTTAAACAACACATATTTAGTATTTACATTATATTTTAGTATTTCAGTGATCCGAAAAATACTTGAGCTTAATGATTTTTTCGTTTTGACCCTGACAGTTTCCTGTTGATAATAATTTTAAAAAGTTTAATTAAAAGAGATTTAACTTTATTTTAAATACACATAGTATATGATAAAGCACAGAATTATTTACAATACATGTATAGATGTAAATGTCCCTGATGGTTGAATTAGTGGCATAAACGATCAAAGCTATAATATATTGGACTAGTTATTAACAGTTTCCCATATCTACTATCCTCTCGTATTTGAAATTTAATGTTTGATGAATAATACATACCTATATTGTTTTAAATAATCATAATATGATAGGAGTATTAAATTAATATCTATGACAGGTAGATACACTACAAAGTACTGATATATAATTTAAAATTTTCTCTTAAAAATGTATTATCCATACCCATCCACACTTATGCAACGATAGTTTTGAAAAACTGATTTTTTTGTATCTGTATGTAAATATTTTTAAAAAAATATAGGCTGTTTTATTTAAAAAAAATAATATAATAAATTTTATGAGAAGATCGGAATTGAGGTTGTGAAATAATTTATTTAGCAAATAATTGTTTTTTAATTAACATTGCCCAGAACATTACAAATGGGTTTGATGAGGGCTCAGGTGTAGCGAAAAATTGAAAGCTTCTGTCTCTTTAAACATGTCGTCATCACAGCTTTAAGTATAATACAATTTAGGTATTGGTTGTACGAATATAATGTCGTTTTATAAACTCAATTTTATCCGTAGCAGATGCTTACAAATAGACTTTTAAATCAAAATATAATAACCTTAACCCAGTTTCATTTATATACGTAACTATAAAAGTTTTTAATTGATCGAAATTTTCGTTCAATATCAATGATGTAATAATTAAGATGCATATAATAAGTGTAAGCTTGTTAAAAGTGGATTGCTAACAATGACTTAGTTCTTAACCCGTTTCATCGTCAAATACGTAGTATGTATATATGCTCCATTGTTCATTTTTAATGGGGTTCTTTCTAAAAACGAAACAGTAAAGCGATAAATGCAGATGTATTTTCTTATGGAAATACGATGAGAGAGATATTTTCGTCTAATGACGCTATAATTTTTCTCCAATTGCTCAATAAATCATCAATGTCGACAGGAGCATCAAGACAAAATGTTAAGTGGGTAGTAGATATTTTTCCTAGTCGCATACTCGTTATACATACATGTAGATGCAAAATTGGTTGTGAGTCCATGAAAATATAAGAACAATTTCAATTGCCAATCATTAACATTTCCATGAATAAAATAACGATCTTTGAAGTAAACCGAAAACCAGTGGTGTACCGTATGAGGAGCAAAGGGGGCCATAGCCCCGGGCGGCACAAATGTGAAGGCGCCAATATGGTTAATTTTACTATTCCTGTTTGCTAAATAATATAAGTAGTCAATGCCACAAAGTTTAAAAGAATGTCTGAATACAGAACAAGGGCTTACAACAAGCCTAAACTTTCTCAAGAAGGCCAACCTTTTCACCGAATAGATACAGTGTATGTTACCCGGGAATGTGTGAATGTGAACCATGATTGTGCGAAATTGAACTATGCGAATACGAATACGAATGCGAATATGATAGAAAAAGTGAATGAATTATTTTTGACTCAAAATCAAACATCTAGTTTGATATTTCAACAATGAATATCTATGTCACTAATACGCCTCTAAATTAGATTAGAATGAATATTTCTATTTTTGTCTCATAGAAACGAAAACAATTACACAAAAAGGAATTATTAAATAAAACTAAAATTTGGAATGCTTTCTTTAAGAATTTTTTTCGTGTTTACAAAAGAAATCTAGTTGTTATTGAAAGTACAATGTACATAATAGGTTTGTTCCACTTGTACATTTGATGATGTTGAAACACATCCATCGAATGACAAATAGTAAGACACATTAACCAAGAGACAAGAGTGAGTGAAAATCATGAAGCAAGGGCTTCACCCTAATTTAAAACTGGTTTTTCGGTGTTTAAACACCCTCAAAACAGTGCCCGGGCGAACTATAGTCATAAAAATGTACGTTCATAGCTTTGCTTTCGCCTTGTGCGGCCAAACGGCTGAGGGGTGGGCGTTTCTTCACTCACTCTTGTCTCTTGGTCAGTGTGCCTTGCTCTTTGTCTTACGTGGACGTGTTTTGCTCTAACGTCTGGAACAAACCTAATATATACATATAAATTATACACATAAGTTTTCTTTGGACAATAATTTAGTTTATGATAACAATACAAAATACGTGCTATAAAATTTTTTCTAAAAACAATTATTAAAAAAAACTTTCATCTTTTAGTCAATGTAAATTTACATAGTTACAGTGATTATTCAAATATATTTTTTTTTTGTGTTTTTTAAGTCGCTTTAACATCTAAGGCCATATCACGACTGTCTAAACACAGAAAAATTTCTGTTGGTCAATTTTTAATTTTGGGTCTAGGATCTTAAAATGTTACAATTAATAAATTTAGTACTTTTCTTATGTAATTCTTTAATTTTGATTTGATTTTCACATGAATTCAATTAATGATTTAATAACATTTAACGTTTTGTAAAACCGTAAAAAATTATTTCAAATTTTATGTAGTGTATCTATATATACCAATAAATAATTGTTCCTTTTAAATTTATTTGAAGCTTTAAAGACTTTTTTATAACTAAAGTCTTTTAAGTATCTTATTGCAAAATAATTTTCGCGATATTTATATTTTCAGCTCGATAGCGATATTTTTTGTGTATTAATTTTTTTGGGTTAACAATTAATTTTAGCTTGTTAAAATTAATTGAAAAGTTCAAAGAACAAAATTGATTTTCTTTAGAAGAATTCAACAAGAAAAACATAACCAATTGATTGGGATTCAAAGAAATTTTTAACTTCTAAAATATGAAAATATTTACACGTATCATATAACATACCATTACTAATTAATAATTAGAAGACATGATAAAAAAACATAGCGTTTTCTGAATTTTTACGGTCGTGTCTGAATTCAAACAAATATGACATAATGTGAAAGCGAAAATCCTGAAATTTTATAATGATGACTGTATAGATATTTGTACCGTACTACCGCAGCTTGAGGTTGTCTATACAGCGACAACTGTGGGTGTCTACTTTGTTGTTAGGATGCTAAGCTTGGAACTCGAAAAAAAATCACGTTGGTAGCATCTGAAGGCATTCTTGATTTGGTATTATTGACGAATTCTGCCGGATATTCACAAAATTCTGCATAATTTCACCCAACTTGACAATTTGTCTTCATATTACATATATTTGGGCCACAAAGCTTTTAGTTGAAATCGGGACAGGATTATTATGCTATGAGTTCTCCCCATTTAGTTCTATGGTTTTTTGAGTTTTCTAAATTTTTTTCAAAAACGGCGATTTTCTTTAAGCTTTCTATAGTTCTTAGACTCATCAATGCCTAGAATTTTTATTTGAAACTTTTTCCCGGGAAAATACAAAAAAAGAAGTATTTGGGGTTAAGGGTGGGAGCTCGTATAACATATCTTTAATCTATATATTTATAGAGACTTCATACATATAATTTTTTTTAAATAGATATTTATATATATTATTCTATAAATAATTTTTTAACCAACCGTGGGTTTTATTTATGTTCTCTTAACCGACAGCAAGTTTCATGTAAAGAAAGTTCTGTGACGCGTAGCAGCAGATATTTTGCATTTGCAAAAATGACTTTGGACTGACGATGAGTTATTTACAAAATTTCGAATTTTAAAAGCTTTAAAACTGGATTTGAATTTCGTGACACACGGATACAAAATTTGTGAAGCTTTTCAAAGATTTTAAATGGTTCATTCTAGGAAGTATAATAGTATAATAGTTTATCCTCTTTTATTCTAGGAAGGCGCATTTATATTTGATTGAGCTAGTTTAGTATATGAAATAAATAGAGTTTGTTTGTAAATTTTAACTTTTTCAAAATGACTTGGCGACTCGGAGTGCTGTCATATTACACAATTTAATTTATAATAATAAGTTAAATCATAATTTATAATCTGTTAAGAGTTAAAGGTTTACGATCCCTGGCAATCGATTATAAATACAATGTGTACAAAAACGGTAAAATCTTCATTTTAGTTAGGTAATACGATGGTTTTGTAATTGAAACAATAGGTTAAATTAATTGTCTACAGTTTAGTGTAAACAAATCTTGAAAAAAAGTAAAACTAAAATATTTAATGATAAATTCTTCATAAAATGAGGTAACTCAAAGCTTATATTTTTTGATAATTAAAACATTGATTTTAATAATATTGAACCAACAACGTTATAGACTTAAGGGTAAATATATTTTTTTAATAATTCACTGAAGATTAGTTACCATTATGACCAAAAAAATAAATGTATGAATGTATTTGTGATAATAGTCTATCACTGATTCGTTGTTGAAAGAACTTATTACTGTAAATGCTTTTAAATCTTTGAGTAGCCCGGAAAATTGGCAGACTCACAAACTGTAATTTACTTAATGGCACTTATTTTATTAACAGAGTGTAAACAACAATAAACTGATTATATTATTTTTAAATTTAATATAGCTTATGGGACAATCTCTTTCTTTGATTTTCATTACAAAATACTTTCTTCTACTATTAAATCAAAATATAGTCTAATAACAAAATGTATTTAGTAATAGGGCTTCCGAAAAATTGAGTACTGACATTTAATGAAAGAGCATAGTTCAAAGGTTCCGTTTGAAAAAGGCGTTCTAAAATAAACCTATTTGTCACAAAAAGAAAAGAAAATTTTCATTCGAATACCTACATTATTTTCTAAATGTAAAAATATATAAGAGATATATGATAAGTTAGAAATGTACAACTGACAACATCAAAGTGCACTAATAATGTTTCTGAGGCTATTATTTTCATAACCAAATAGTATCCCGGTAATAGTATCTACTGGTCTATACACCAGTAGATATTCACATAGATAATATAATATATATGTACGTTCTTTGTGCGAGAAATAGAGAATTGTAAGATTTTTCTGCTCTTTCGATACAATATTCTTTTATAAGCAACGTTGATCTGCGAGAACATGAGAAACCCGACTTGTACTTATTTGTTCAGCTTCTCACTTAAACTTTTGCTGATAGGTATATATGGTATAAATAGAATATTTTTACAATACATAGGTAGTTTAATTTATAAATACCTATGTATTTTGAATCGTATTATTTAAAATATACATGTTTTAATTCAAATTCCTACATCCATTATGCTTTTCTGTTAAGAATTCTCAATATAGGTAATTCTCAATATGTAGGATTTAATGCAAATGCATTGCAATAAAAATGTTAACAATATAAGAAAAAAGTTATAAGGTCTTTGATCAAAGTTTATGGAACGCCAAAAACCTATTTTAATTATAATTGAATTTATAAAAATAAATAAAAAGGTCTGCTTTTTGAGTTTTGAAATAGTGTGGGCATTGTGCTAGACGTACATTTTTTCTATAAATTTCAATGAATCTAAAAACGAGAAAAAATGCCACGCTTTAGTTATTTAATTATAATATTATGTGGTAATAAATAATTTCAAATGTTTTAAGGGGGTAGCAACTAGAGAAAGTTTCTTCAAAAATTGGAAGCATTTTAGAGATTGCTGAAAAATACATTTACATTCAGCTTCAGAAATTTTACAAAAATCGGGAATCGAAGCCAAGAAATAATTCAGTATTGTATTCATTTAATGAACGCTTGTAATCATTAGAAAAAAAATTTTAGCCGACACGTTTTATGGTTGCCTAGAAAAATATATTTTTGATAAAAGTGCATTTTTTCAGAGAAGGGAAAAATCTAAACTCTTTCTGTTTCGAGTCGGTATCGATACCTGATGTTTTGTTTCGGTCAGCTGATACCTTAAATGAAACCGATAACCGATTTTTTTGATATATAAGGTAAAGTACCCAGTACTTGAACACTGGCAAAAATGGACCCAGTACTTGAACAGATTTTTAAACTTGTTCTAAAACAAAATCCAAAGATTCATTATATGTAATATGTGTATGTAATGATTATTTATTGGTTCAGTTATTGATTTTAGCGATATTTTTTCTTTATAAATTGAAATAATAATATTTTTGTCACATTGAAAGTTGACACATAAAGAATAGCCGATAGTGGCTCCTTTTTTCATGAAAAAGGTACTCAACCGTAAACTGATCAATCAGTAAAAAAAACTGTTTATTATTATTGTAAGTAAAAAAATTAGTGCCACCAAATGAAATAATCCTTCCTAAACATCCTAGAATTTTTGCAAAGCTAAAAAATATAATTTTTATATTTAATTTTTTTCGTCTAACTATACCTCCCAATGTTTAAGGCGGTACCCAAAACTTGAACAAGATATTCACGTATTAGGTATGTATATGTATTTCTAATGCAAGCTGTAGATGAACAGCGTGACAGATATTCTAATGCAATAATAAAAAATTCCATTTAATTGTTTTCTTTTTAAAAAAAGTATAAAAATATACATATGTATATAGTGATTATATTATTAAAAACTGCAGTAATTCCAAAAAAGTTTCAGTGCAAACTTATTTATTTGACCGAAATAAAATATTATTGAATTCAAACCAATAAAAGTTGATACCAAAGTTAGGATAAACATTGTGACTAATATTTACTTGTTATTCAACAATATAATCCGATAAAATTAATAAAATTATGGTAAAGTTCTAGTTTAGACACCCCGAGATTTACATTGTTGGTGTACATTATTAATACCGCAAAGTTTTACAGAAAACCAAATATCTTACTTGTGTAAAACTTTGAGATGTCACTATTATTATATATTTTTATATAAAACATAATATAATATAACATTTACATTAAATAAAATTGAAAATTCCAATGTAGGTAGAGGTACATAAAAAATGTAAGGTAATGTCTAAATCTTGGGGTGTCTATAACGGAATTTTACCCATAACCCAAATAACAGTTTGTATTTTTATTTTTTTATGGGTAAAATTAATCAATGTGTTGATAATAATTGTTTACAACAATGAAAAACTAATTTTTCGAATGTATTTCATACTTGTTCAAGTACTACTCCCGGGCCGTTCAACTACTGCGGCGAGTCAAAATTGATTGTTCAACTACTGGTGCATTTGATGTATATTTTCAAAACCTTGTAAAAATATGATAATTTCATAATTTATTACTTTCTGTTTGGTTTTATCTTAAAAAATATCTATATTTTCATAAACAACTTTTCTTTGACCAATTTATTCGTATTTTGTTTGTTTAAATTAGGGGTAAATAGGTTTTGTTTTGAAACCCGTTCAACTACTGGGTACTTTACCTTATCAGGTTTTCGATATTTCAGATATTGTTGAAAAGTCACAGTTTGCATTTTTAAAAAAGCTAATTTTGATACAAGTTTGTTTTTTTTTTAATTCGCTTTTAACATCTTAGAAGAATTTTTAAATTTTTTTTCATGGTTTTTCGGAATTGACGGTCGCTTATGATCAAAGTAGTTGATACAACCTTAAATAAACCAAAAGAAAAAAAAACTGATAACACTGATAAAACTGATTTTTAGTCTATAAATTCTCTTAAATCCAAAGGTGTTACAATACCATAGAATTATTATCATTCCAAAAGTAAATAGTAACATACGTTTCATCTGAGTTATCCAATTATCAGAAAAATATTGCGGCCTTTTAAGAGTCACATACCAAAGAGCAATTCAAATAAATATTGGTTGAGAAAACGCATACACATAAAAGAGTAGACATCGGACGGCCGGTAAGGTGTATATTTTTGAAAAATCTAATTTTACATCTATTAAAACATAACAATTTTCAGAGGAGATTAAATTTTTTTCCAACCGATAACATTGTTATTATGAAAATAATGAATCAAAAAAATTATGCAAAACTTATTAAACTAAGATATTGAAAAGTTTGCAAAGTTTTCCAATTAGATGTAAACGATTTCAATGGGTGGGTTTACAAATCATTGGTTTTTTTCATATCATATCGTAGTTTTGTAGTTTATAAGTCCTAATTTAAAGCATAGTTGATTTTATAAATGGCAACAAAAAACTCTTAGAAAACCGAATAAAATTTTTTTTTTTTTTGTTAAATATCATATATTTTTATAACAAGCTAAAGAGTTTTCCAATAAATAGTTAATAATATTTTCTGAATACGCCTCACAAAGAATTTGAACTCTCAAAGGATATAATCCGAATATTTCATCTTTGCCCAATGAAGATCATTAATAAACATGACCATATTTGACGTATATAAGAAAAGTTGTCTTATTGCTCTATAAATTTTCCATCTTCTTTTTCTTTGAAAGATAATTTAAATATCATAATTAAATGACAAACAAATCAAACGTGTGATATTTAAGAAAAATTGAATTTCAACGTAGATAAAAATTATAATATTTAATGAATTTAGGCGCCGATGATATCGGAAAAATAATAACATTAGTGAATCATAAAAGTAATCAAAATTTCCAATTATTTATTTTTAGTTGGTCGTCAACGATATCGTGTATAGTATGTAATTTAGTTACCATCGGCAGTCGGCTAAGTTGAATGAAACACGTTCACTGATTGAATTTCCCGCCTTAAATTAACTTCTTCCAGCACCCGCTCTGATAGAATTTTCTCCACATACTATCTCCACTCTCTGTGTTTTCATCTGTATGTTTTATTCATTTTCCTATTTTTTTTTTTTGTTCGGTGCCTTTAAGCTTTTTACGTATTGTTGCTTCGCATTGTCGGAGGTTGTTTTGAATCGGAAGTTTGCTCGACACGTACAATGTGTCGCACGTCTTTCATGGCACGTTAAATATTCATTAATATTAATTAAATATTAAACTATTAAAGAAAAAGATTAAGTTTTTTTAGGAATTATACTATAATAGTATGTAATTGGGGAACATTGAATGATTCTTCAGAGTTCAAATATCTGGATATTGATGGTACCGATATCCAATATCCATAATCTTACACAATATAATTTTTTTCCTTCAATGGCTTTTTTAATGACAATTAATTACATTTAGTCTGCAACAAAAAAAAAACAAAAAGCTGCAATAAAGCCAATACGTATTCCTTTCTTCTTTAGTTTCTTAGTCGTACAACATCTTTTAAATACTTATAATTGCGATTTGCGATTTACATTTTACCGAAATTGAAATATAAATTGGAATTAAAAATTTAGAGCAAGTATGAGCTTTAGGAATTCATCATTTTTCCAATTTTCTTGGTAAAATCATAATAATACAAAAAAACCTACTACGGAATCATAAAATATTCTATCTTTTGAGGAAAAATTTAAGGCACACAATGTTAAAAAATTGAAATGCTTTTTGCATATCAAAAGATGGGCCATTTAATGCATCTTGAGGTTTCGAATTTATTTGAATGAATTGACGAAACTTTAATATTTTGAATGATGACAAGTAAATCTTTCTGTTCAACAACAAACTTTATTTGTGTAATTATTGAACGTTTCAAGCTAATAATCATTTGTATCTCTACGTATACAATATGTACATACCTAAATAGCAGTGAAAATAACTTTTTTCGCGCATTCTTTCCATTTTTTATTGAAAACATTTTTTATTCTTTTATTTTACATGGAAAGCTCGTGTTTGATTATTGATGGTAGATTTTTGTTCGTTTTTATATTCAATAAATATATAATGAATCAATGCTGACATACATACATAAACACAAATAGCATGAGTTTTCAGCATTAAGTAAATACTTTCGGAGCTCGATTTGATTTTATAGTAATTTTTTAATTTTTTTTTTTTTGATATATTATTTATTTTTCAATCTAGCGATTAACAATATTAAATTGTATCTCAAATTATATTTTTAACAATATTTACTTATTTACTTTTATAACCTTTGGCACTTAACACTCACATTAATAAATTTAATATATATTATTTAAATAACACGAATAAAATTAATGTAAATAAATAACAACAATAAACCACTCTCTAATAATAGTAACAATATAAAAATAATTAATAAATATAAAACAATATAATAACAATAAAAATAAAAAACTTAACTGCAAAAGCCGAGGTGGAATTTACCGTCAGAACAACGTGAGGAACCGGGTCGAGAAAAAATTTAAACTAGAGATGCAACGAATAGTGATTTAGCCGAATACCGAATATTCGGTAGGTACTGAATATTTGGCCGTTTCTTTTATGAGTAAATTGTATCACGAGACGCATTATTTTTTATTAAAAAAAATATATATAAAGGCAACCAAAATTGATTTTTACTTACTAATTATACGTCTAGATCAGACACTAGATCTATATAGGTAAGTAGTGGTTTCTAAACTCAAAGCAGGTTTCTACTCGAGAAAACGTTACTCAATTATACCGAAAAAGTTGTTTTGATTCATCATAATTAATTCTCCCTAATATATTTTCAATTTTAACTTGTAATTTCGTTATATATAATTTCGAATTAAACATTTATTTTCTTATGATTAAGTATTCGGTATTCGGCCGAATAGTACAATGTAGTATTCGTTCGAATACCAAATATTAAAAAATGCAGCCGAATATCCGTTGCATCTCTAATTTAAACTAACGTAAAGTGGAAAGGTTCAACAACGGTACATATGAACCTAAACAAGATCGACAAACTCCTTGGAATATGGAAAAACACCCAAACTAGAAGTGACTAAGTACTTCTCACCAGACTGGCTGTGGGACACAAGAGAGCCACTCACTATAAATATATCACTATATATGTATATCCACTGATAGAGAACCATCAAGCTGTTGCGGTGAAACCTTTACAGCCCAGCGCATTTTTTTCAATGCCACAGTTTAGTATATGGATAAATACACTTCACCTTGCACAATACTTCGGTAGTAGCTCTGGATTTAGCAAACTACTGAAGTTTTTAAAGTTGACGGGACTATACCGGAACATACTTTATTAGAAAAGCCAACCAGTGAAATATGTTGATAAATTATCGCATATATGTATGTTATAAGTCGCAATGTGACCATAGATGTTGGAGCGACTATAAAAAAAAATCTGCATAAATAACTTCACGAATTGAAATATTTTTTTTTTTCGCATTCTTGGCCCAAACTAACCTCACCCGACCAGCCAATCGAAAAACAACTCATTTTCGGACTAAATTTTTTCCATGTGGCTAAAATTTGGCTGAAATTTCTACGCAATATTTCTAAGATAAAAATTTCCCTGATTTATAGGTACTGTTAATAACAAATTTCGTTTTTCTATTCTATTAATTTATTTTTTTGAAATATATTACCTACAATTTTAGACTTTGATTAAATAAATAATCAATAGTTCAAATTTGCGTCAAAGATGAAATAAAATATTTTCGGTTTTCGTTTGATACGAGTGTTTAAAAATATAGCTGAAATATAACAAGCCGTAAATATGATATAAATTAATATACGTGTAAATAGCCAGTGTGGTTAAATTGTATATTGAATAATAGAATTTACAATCGTTTTATGCAAATACAGATTTCAACTAGTTATATTCAGTTAGACATAATATCATATATTCAGATATCAAGTTTAACTTCATTAAAATTTTCGCATGAAGAGCGAAGCATTGAAAATGTTGAACATTTTAAAAGCGTTCTATTGAAGATTCAAAATTAATGCAGCTGGATTGATAAAATGTGAATATTAATTTTGATTCAAAAAGACAAAGCCTTATGCAATATCAAATAAAAGATTACAAAATTTTATTTGGCCATTTTTTAAACAACGGAAAATATTTTTGAAACAAAAATACTCATAATATTTTGTTCGTTTTGAATCTCACAAATAAAAAATATTGTAAGAAATTAAAACATTAAATATTGCGATTTATCTTCATTGCTTGGTGAGTGACTACATAGCATACCTACTATGAATTGTTAGAGTCATCATCGTCATCATTATCACAATTAAGGCAGAGATGGTGGAAAAAAGTAATTGTAATAAGAACGAAGCCTTTCAATTAAGTGATTCTTTCTGGTTACTCGGAAAATATTTCTAAGAAATCAAAACTACAATCAAAACGATAAACGTAAAAAACGAGAAAATTCCTAGACGAGGCTTAAAAGTATGCTCAAACCTTGACCCAGACTCTTACCTAATATGTTAAGAATCATGGCATTAAGAAACTAGTAGATGTATGTAATTTTTATGCGTGAACCCTTCAGATTGAATTAGCCGGTCAGTTTGCTTTCTACTTTGTTGGTATTAATGGATATTCTTCACCAATTCTCTCTCCGGTTCTCCCAAAACTATTCTAAAAATTGAAATGATTCGAGAGATTTCAGTTGACACGTGTGAACGAAAACAGATTTAAGTCGCTTTCAAGTTTTGTCGTTCAACTAGACTTGTTCAACTAAAGTTGAAACGTGTGAACGCGGCATTACCTACCGACAAAAGATATAAAAAGTTAACACATAAAACTACATTTTTATGTTAAAAAAAAAATACACAAGAGGCAAATTTAAATTGTTAAAAATATTGTGATACATATACATAATTGTGAACAATTATAATTCACAGTAGGGAGCATTTTTTTAAAGTTGCGGTTAATATAATTTTCTGCTGTTATAGTTATCACAGTCTGTCATGACCATTGTTCTCGTGTCAATGAAGAAAAACGAAATCACTACACATTAAATATGAAAATGTTTAAGGGAAAGATTATGAGAAAATTTTTTTTTTAATTATTAATGTTGACATTTTTACTTTTATTTTTCCTCTGTTCATGAATATTTAATAAATACAACGGTTTTTTATATTTACGGTTATATATAATAATCCAAGGTGGTTAAAATTAATTTAAGCCAAGTGAATTAAAAATAATAATTAAAATAAAACAATGCCATTTTTGGTTTTATTAAAACCAAAAATATAAATGTAAAAATTATCTTTTACCTTAAAATCAACAGGTGTCATCTAAAATCTTTCAAAAGAAGATCGTATAAGTACTTATTTGTTCTCAATCATTTTTCATATTATACTGAAAAAGAATATCAGGTATAACAAAGAAATAAAACTCAAAGTAGATTATTCCAGTGAATGGATGGAATATAAAAATAGTTTGGCCATCAATATTACAGGGAAACTAGAGAAAACTTTCCTGGTTTGTCCTTAAGGATGCTCTAGTGTAAGATAACACTAATAGAACAATACAATTTAATAAGGAGAAAAGGCAAAAGCGAAGACAGTTTATCTACAACAAAAGTACGTTAATGAGAATATGAATTGTATTTTTTGATTTAATAGAATTTTTATATCTTTATAAATTCAACAAAGCAAAAGACAGGTTGGAAAGAGATATTTTTACGTATAAAAAGTATAAATTCAAACTACGTAGAGCACGATTACTACGAATCCTCAGTTATTGAAATAGAATTTTTTTAGACGTATAAGAAATAAGAAGTTGCATATAAGAAAGCAAAAAATTGCCAGATTATCGAGTGACACATAAGTTGGAAGGTTTTGTATCTAATGTGAAAACTGAAGTATCATTATTACCATTAACGCTTATGATTTAATTATACTAATTCCATCAGTGTTGCCCTTATTACTGCCAGTATTACTGATCGTGTATGGTCTCTTTTAGGTACATAAAACACTAAATTTATTGATTGCTTAGCTATGATGAAAAAGTACATTTTAATTTTCGTGGAGATAAAAACTTCAAACTTAAAATAATTCTAAAGTTATAAAGAATAAATATGCATGTACCTACAATATTTCTTTTCCTCATCAATCAACTATTGTTTTTATATAAAACCCCAAAAAATTAATTTTTGGTATATTAATTGTACCTGAAGGAAGTTTCTACGCATCCTTATAAATTAATGCACGTATCATTTTATATTTAAATATTTAGAAATGTTTTGTTAAAATATCAAAAGTAAATGAAACATTTAAAGGAATTAATAGTTTGTTTTAGAGCTCCAACAGATTTTAACTAAAAATTTCAATTAGGGGATGTTGTATGATTTTTCGAAACAAAAGTATTTTTTTATGTTTATTCATTAGAATTGCGTTCCTATTCTATAATTAAATGGCCATAGCACAATGAATATTTGACCAGTGTCTGTTATACATTATGTGGATAATTAAAACGTTTGTAGTATGTACTGTAGGTGTGCTTTTTGTTTAGCATACCTACCATATAATAAAATACTATAATAATAAAGGCATCATAATATATGGACCCATAAAAACTTATTTTGGTATACAAAAATAACATAAGGCAATGAAGAAAAAAGTCATACTTTACTCGAGGCCTCTATCAAATCGTTTAAGTAATAAGTAGGATTATAAATATAAGTTTGCATTTGTTATTTTACCGAAAAAATTTGTAAGAACAGAAAGGGATACCACTAACACAAAAGTCTATAAAAGCAGTAGATGAGCATTTATGCATTTTGTATTTAATGTCTCTTAACTTTACCTCTTATTTTTTAACAGCTATTTTTAACTCGCACTCCGATAACGAACGTATAGTATTCATAATTTTTTACAACTTTAAAGTTATAAGAGACCACAGTACATACATACATGACATGAAATTCTAATGTATCTTTTTATAAACAAAAATATATACATTTTAAAGAGCTATAGGTATACGGTTTAACCGAAAATATGAATTCAAACCTAGTGTTAGTTAATTTGGTATCACCCTTATAGTATTCTAAAAATCTGCTTTTTATTATATGGTAGGTATAAGGGGAAATTAATGAAACGGTATGCTGAGCATGGTTTGCATTTACAGTAAGGCTACTTAAGAGAATAATATAATGTATTAATACAGGTTTTGCTTGTCAGTTGGAATTGATTTATACCATCTTACTCTTTTTTCTTTGAAGTTTCTTGTGCAGTGTTTTTTACGAAAAGTCGCTTGTTAAACTTCTCGGTGAAGCAACCAAAAGTTGGTATCCCATGCCCTATCCCCATCACGTTGATATCCCAACGGTCTTCATAACGTTTTTCCATTAATTGATGGTCTTGTTAAAAACCTTCACTTTGCTCAAGGGGTGCTCACTTTGACTTTGACGTCACTGGGATGATCGGGTATGATCTTTCTGACAGAAACCATTAGCAGCCATTATTTGTCGTTGTTTCTTGTTGTTCTTATCGTTCTTTTTGCGCCTCATAGTTTGAAATATATTTATTTATTTGTCAACATAACAAATATTAATTTGATTTTTCTTTATTATTTTACTTTAATTGAATAATGAATATTTCTTCTAGAATCTATACCTTACTTAGCTATATATTTTGAATTCCCGCGTTTGCCAATCATCTCAGTGACGTAATTTTCAGAGATCAAAGAAACGCCGCCTAGCCAAATGAGCATACCCTATGTATCTAACAACCTTGCACTTTGCTCACCACTAGAATTTCCGAAACTGTCAGGGTGCAATTTCATGCATCGCTCGATATCCAGCAATGTTGGACACGTGGTACGATTTCGACCAATGTTTTGCCAGGATTTTGAAATTTAAACTCCTGTCCTAGCGCCGCTACAGTCAAATCGTTGAAGCTTGATATCGCTCAGCATCGCTCAGATGGCACCCATCTTTTTATCAGTTTCAAAATCCTGGCAGCTCATTGGTCGTAATCGTACCACGTGACCCAAATCGTTGGAAATCGAGCGATGCATGAAATTGCACCTTCAAGGAAGTAATTAAAGTGACTTTCAAAGTGAACTTTCCGATGTATTTTTAAACTTTTATTATACTATCTACAACAGCAGCAAATTCTTATTCCTTTTTATTTCCGAAGAACTTTTAAACAACGCGCAGTACCGATTTAAAATCATTCAAAGTTACCGTCATACATCAATTTTTAGGTCCGACAAAAAAGACACCTACTTTTAGTTTAGCTTCTGAAAGGCCTGAAAAATTTTGGCAGAGATATTTTAAACATGGTCCACATCTAAGCAAAGCCTTTAGAAACTGTTTCATGAAATCTAATTTTATATGTAAAGGAGCTAGGAGCACGTTTTTTATCTACGAGTAGAAAGCCTATGAAAAGAACCCTATTTAATTTTAACTATAAAATATGAACAAATGGTGAGTAATAACTTTTTAAGTATAATATTTGGATTCAGCACCATAAAAAAACGTAAGATTAAGATATTTTCATTAAAAAAGTTTTTCATTATTGGCCTTTGTTGTTAAACTTAATTTTTAATCATATACCTACGCAATCAATACTTAATCATACTTTTGGTTCAGGAGTAATTATATTTAGTTCCAATAAGCTTTATACCTATTAAATAAAAGTTAAAAACAGTCATAGTATACCATTCAAAGCACTTCCTATTTAATTTTTACCATTCAATTATTTTATTATATACCTACATATATAGATAGATAAAAAATATTTATGTTGGAGAGGGTGGGTGGTTGACTTGATATCCTCATTTTGTTACATGGAAAATGGAGTGAATTTAAAAGAAACAGTTTATTCTACTGCCTCCGTCAACAAGTACTACCTACATATTTTCGACTATCGAGAAACTGATAATCAAATTTTAAGGGTATCGACAACCTCGACGTGAAGACTAAAAAAACACTACACACATCTAAAAATAGTCCAAATGCATTCTCATATATTCCGATTGAGTCGTACAAAATAGTAAAACAGAGAATTGAATTGAAAAAGGAGCAAGTAATAGCATCATCTGCATTCATCGTCTCGTTGTCACCACTTCTAGACTTTAGAATCTATCAATTATTTCTACTTCACTAACCTAATTTTAAATTGTTAAAAAAATACGTCCACAGTTACTTCACACGATGCTATGAAGCTTTTAATTTAAAAAAAAAACGAGCTCAGCGTTTTCAAGTCAATAAATAAAAATAATAGAAAATAAAGTGTGCCACCGAGTCGTTTTGATATGTCGAGACAATAATAGATATTTTCGCTGTGCAGTAGCAGCGGGTTTCATATTTATTCTTCTATCAACGTGTGAATTGATCATTCTTTTATTAAACGATATCGTTGCACTTTTCATGCCATTTGTTCAAATATAACCAACTATTATTTCAGCTCAATGCGTGTTTTGTAAACAGCGTAGGTATTTTATTAACATTGTTATTATTATGTTCGGTGCAAATTCTATAATAATGCATAAACAGTATGATTATGCAAAAAGGGCATGTCACGTATTCAGGAAGAGAACTGCACTTAAAAACGAGATGGGGAAGACACGGGAGAGTGCAACTGTTGATTTTGTGTTACAAATGGTATTGTAATGATTGTGCTCTGCCACTTCCACCTACATCACCTTATTAACGTGATCTATACGTACACATTTATAATTTGATATGGGTGTAAAGAAAATGGTGGAGAAGCCCCTTTAACTGCACCTCATTTGATGTCTTCTACCTATGTTCCAATTCTTACAAGCATACCATGCGGATATATTCATGTACTGAATATACATCTATACACATCGCTATCGTTTTCTTCTCAATATTATTATATGGAACGAGCACTAAGTGCTATTTGCAACATTAAATAAAAGCTTGTGAGCCATGAAGTTAAATAAGGTGGAAATAAGTTTATTATTTTCGTTATTGGTGGGTGTACATGTGAATACTGTGTATTATGCGTAAAACACACGTTTATATTGACACATTTGTGTTGTCGTTCTTAAAATTTAAATAAATGCGTGTTAATATAAAATTGATAAACTTGGTTTGAGTTTTTTAAAGGCATTTTGCATGCATAATTGGCTTTGACATTAATTTTATTTATTCATTTAATGGAAATGGCTGACGCTGAAAATTTTATTGGCGTCAAGGTGTTTATGAAATGAACGTTGAAATCATTTTCCTCGCATTATATTGTATGTTGTGAAATTAAACGAACTCTGTAATTATGGTTTATGGATTATAAAATACTTTGAAATAAATTCAGATATGTTTGAAGTTAAACTTCTTTAGAAGCATATTTTTATTATGTTTTTGGAAACTGTAAGATAAACACGCCAATTAATTACTCCTGCAGTCTAATAGTACAGTTTATAAAGAAAAAAAACGAACCAATCTCTGGAAAAATAATAATAAGCTAGAAATTCTTAAATATCTGTGTTTTGAGTTTTTATAAGTTAGTTTAAGTTGTATCACCACCTCGAACTTTTTCTTTAGATTTTGATGTTTTACCATAAGTCAACTATAAAATTACTAGATATGACATTTTTTAATAGTTCTCCAATGAAATAATTCGGGGTCAAAATTTTTTCTTTCGCCGTAAATGGAGAAATTCTTCATTTTGATTTCTTGCCAAATTTTCTTTAGATATCTCATAAACTTTGTATCAAATTTGTACAAAATTACAAATTAAAAGCTTTAGAATTATATGGAAACTTTTGTTTTTTTTCCAGAGAGTTATTGGGTAAAATGTGACAAAAAAAAACACTAATGCTATAATAATAATATAATAACAACTATTACAGTTTAAATTTCAGTTCAACAAGTAATTTGGTTTCACAGTTTCATTTTAACCTTGAGTTGACTTCAATCCGTCGTTTAAATTAAACAACAGAATTTTTCCGTTTAAACTACAGCTCAACGTTTGTTAACTTCATTTTTATACCAAACTAACCTAATTGATCATCGTTCATTTGGTAAAGTTACATAGAAACCATAAAAACTATAAAAACTACATGCAGTGCTTTCACATTTATCCATAACATTATCATATAATGACTTTTAATTGAACTGAAGTTTAAACAAGTCAATCGTAAAAAATACTTTTTACAACATCTTAAGCCTTTTAAGCTTCACATCTGTGCATCATCGACTGACTTCGATCGCGAAGTCAGTCGGCGCGACTGACATCTGTCTGTGACAAACAAAATTTTGAAATTTGTGGCGACGACATACATTGCACCTTACACATAGCGATCAGTAAGTGTAGAAAAGGCTTAAGAATTATACTGTTAAACTGAATGATTTAAACTTCAAATTTGAACTCCAGTTCAGTTTCAGCTGAACTAAAATTTAAACGGTCAATGTGAAACTGGGCATAAATTAAATAATAATTATGTATAACCGCAAATAATTGCGGTCGAGCCGTCGCTTCAGTAAATTATTTGGCTCTAAGGGAAGGATAAAGGATTATTACTTATTTTTTATTTATTTTTTTTCACTTTTTAACAATGAATCGACTTATATTAGTATGGTTTTAATTTAATTTTTGATACGAGGGCACTTCAGCATGGTTGTTTTCAAAAAAACAGTACGAAAAAGATGACGGATGCTAACGCATGTGCATAAAAATGTATTGGGATGAAAAGGCCTATTGCCTTACGTACACGTTACTCGAATCACCATATGCTAAACGCCCAACGGTGCTATCTCGGTAACACGTTACTGAAATAACCTATTACTGGATCACGTTATCACTTGGTAACTGCTACACAGTAACATGTTTTCGAAATACAATAGCTGTTTATCCCATCACTAGAAGGATGCGAGCTGTGATGATAGGTTAAGTTTTATTCAGTATAGTGTGGGTGTATCGAGATATTCAAACCCAAAGCTGACCAAAGTCAAAATATAGTAAATACATTAACTTCTTTAATTCCCATTAAAAACAGTTTGGAGCATTTTAAAAGTTCTAGAAAATAACGTTTTCTACAAACTTGGACTTAAATAACTTTTTGTATAATTGACCCTTTGAAACCTTAAACGTATGATGTCAAAAGTATTTACTCTTATCGGTATACTTATTTTAGTAAAAATATTGTCGCTTTTAAATAATCCTAATGCTTGAGCTTTGTTCTTATCTACCTATACGAGTACTTATGAAAATAACCGTTATTGCAAGAATCATTACCGAAACAATATTAAAAATTGTATTGTAGTATCTACCTATATATGTATGTATGTATATGCATTAGATAGGTAATGGTTAAGGAACGTAAGTAAGAATTAACCATAATAATAAATAATTGTTCTTAAAACCAGCATATAAAATAAACTTCTTATAAAAACGTAAATTTTCATGAAATTATTTCATTTCCATACCTCATTTTTCAAACAGCTCAAAGAAGATATTGTTTGAAAAATGCCAAGAAGCTTAAATAATATATGAGTCCTGTCTTAAATACTTTTAGTTTTATTATATTATGGTTGAAATTTACTGAATAAAATTTCCGTATTTGTAACTTTATATGAGTTGTACTTGAATTGTATTTGAAAATAGAAATGCATTAACGTCTGCATAAATATTTGTTAATTAATTGATTTAAGCTCTCCAGCATTGAAATAATCTAATAGAACGTGCATCCTTCATTTAATTTGATATTTCAATAGGGATATTTGTAATTAGATTGAAAACATCAGACCTTTAGAGTTTCATGGGAATTCTAATAATATCTACATTTTAATCCAATATTGAATTTTTAGTGTCCTAAGGTAATTGTAAAAAGGTTTTAAGATTTGAATTAAAAGATAAAATTTTAATTTATCCAAATCTGTTTTAATGCTTTGATTGGCTGTGAGTAATACTTAATAGTGCTTTTAAAAAGTATTATTAGAAAAAGATCAGTCCTATATATACAGTTTAAGAAGGATCTTCATAGAAATTTTTCAAATTTTATTAGTATATTGTTTAGTTTTTCACTTATACTTACTATAAGTTGTAACTTTATTTTCTTAATGAGAAAAGAGTAAACTTACTTAAGTACATATAATTACATACTCTATATAAATCCTTTTCCTCGAAAAATATTGAAGGTAAAAATACTAAACTATATTATCTTACTGTAAACTGGAACGTACAGTAGAGTACTATTTAGTTTTAATATTTTTAAATAAAAATTCTTTGTACGTGCCCAACTACGAAAGTTTTTATTTCATCCACTAATCATTTCAAATAAAGTACTGTACCTAAACATAACTGTGCACTTTTGTGAATTGAAATGTTTGTTAAGTGTCTATTCAATTATCCCTTCCCGGCTCTGAGGGTGGCAAGTAAAAGAAATCATACTGCACTTTTATTTTATTAGCTCCACAATGTTAATTTTTAAAGTAATCTTACAAAACTATTATCAAAAAAGAGTTGACTAAAAATTTAAAAAAAATCTAGGATAATCAAAACTAGTGTAAATTTAGAATAGAGCAAGGCACCAGGACTTATAAGTAATCTTTCAGAAAACCAGATTTACATTCATGATCAACTTGTTAACAACTTCCACACATTGACCTATTATTGTTAATTACAATTTATCGATTAAACAATTTCTACACTTCCCCTTGTTGTTCTAATTGTATTCCTAAGCCCTTCCGTCAGTAGGTAAATGGATTATTAATTCAAATCATATTTGCGGTTTAAAATTTCAGATAACTTTAAACATTCATTATTTAAAAGAGTACATATAGAAAAAATGGAATGTTAGAAGGTACGGTTGAAATATTTATTTTATTATATCTCTAATATTTTAATTTTAAAAATGACATTGGGGCAATCATTTTGCGGGATAAAAGTATTCTTATTTGAATAATTTAAGTTTGGTGTCATCAAGAAAACAAACAATAAAAATACTTTGCAATAATCTTAAAATAAACTTAATATAAACTAAAGAAACTCCGGGAAAGATGTTTTGTTTAAAATTTTAAAATTTTCGAAAGTGTTATGGTTCAGTGTTCATTTGTATAGGGACTATTGAAGTAAGTGTACACTAAGAGTAAAAAACAAGATCCATTCAAAAGTTATTTTCTTTGACTCTTGGTTGTAGTTGAAAAATTCTTACAAATGTCACCGCCAAAGTTCTATTTTAGGTAGATAGAAGTAGAACCAACTTTGCTTTAGAAAATGTCAATCCAAGGCCTCATTGCCTGAGAAGGTGTTGAACGAAGTTTGTTGGTTTAGTGTAAGCAACATCAAAAAACATTTTTGGACACACGTTTTGAGATACAGTTAGGTATCATTTTAAGCAATAATGAAAGAAAAAAATTCAAATCAAACTTAACCGAGGAAGAAAAATCCGACATTTCCAAATACCTAAGTATCAAAATATAAAAGAAAAATGTTTTCTTATTAAATAGTCAATTCAGTTACAGCTTATAGGTATAGGTACTTGTGTATTCAGAATATTTATTTATTTATTTATTACCAGGATATTAAACACATATATAAAAAATAATAAAATGTATAAGTATGTCTCTATAGAGGTGTGCAACACCTGCACATAGTCCTGGCACATAGCTATCCTACTGAATCACTTCTTTTAAGTCACTCTAAATGTATGACTTAAGTCTTTAAGTCATTCATACCTCCTCATTTAAAATATTGGCAAAAAGATGACTCTTTAACTGTTCAAACCATTGTATGCACATTTTTAGGCGATTATAGAAAAATTTAGAAAAAAAAATTATTGTGTGGTTTTATGAAGCCATGATGCAAGTGAAACTTTTTTTCGGATTGTAGGCATTTAAGTAGGTAACTAAAAATTTTTGGAAAATTATTCGATTGAGGGTATGAAAATAAACAATATAATTGTTTTTCTAGGTTTTGCATCTATCTAACTCCATTTGCTACGCCTTCGGCATATTTTTCTATTACTTGTAACTAATTTTGAATTTTCATTATTGATATTAATACTCGAATGTTATTTTCATTATTGAATTTGTTGATTATTATTAAATCGATCATCTGCCTGTAGTTATCTATTGTAAAGTTACTTCAAGAATACCTATCATGTTCAATCATTCTTAAATAAAGTTTGTTGTAGCGAAGAAATAGTTTCTGGACAACAAGGCTACACACTAACACAAACATCATACTAAACCATCTATCGCTTCGACATTGTACATAAACATATGGACCAACAGAAAGTTCTGATAATTTTAATAAATTCACTATAAAAACTAAATCAATTCACCAGGAGCCTATTTCCTGTCTCTATAAGCACGAACTCTGTCGGCAGTCTTTCCCTTAAGGCGTAAAATTAATTCACCGTCGGATATTTTCGCACTATTCTCACTAGCTCTATCTTTGTCTACCATGATCAAGTGAACAACAATATTTATTTCAATATACGAGCTCTGATCAAAACACACAAATACCAATACAAATATGATTGGCAATTAATGACAACTTTTAATAAACTAAAACGTTGCGTTGTGATGCAGAGGAAAATAGCCATTCAGCAATATAAGTCGCGCAACAACCCTGATAAAACGACATACTACATAGCTAACAAGCTTGCCGAGCTCTGCCGAACACTTGCCGATTCCCTACCGAGAATGTAACACACATTTAGCGGCATGCTAAAGACATGCCAAAAAATTTGAGACGATGTATAGAAAGTTTCACTTTAAAAACAAGCATAATATTTACATAGCTATTGACTGCTCGTACATTTAAAATTTACGTTTTTATTCAGAGACTCACTGAGAGTATAGTTTTTTTTTTATTATTATTTTTTATACATTTTTCCGATTCGGATGAAAGCTACGTTGAGAGTTGAACTTTAGTTATAACGTACATTCTATAATATTATAATGACAGCTTTAACCAGCTACTGCTTATAAGATACATAATAATGATATTTCTATGACAGTTTTTGTCATTATTAAATTGTCTTATTTTATTGAAAAGTTTTGTAGATTTGGTAAAAGCAAATGATGATTGTATTGTAAATTTTTATTGTATTTTATGAGAAATTAAATCTTTAAAATATGATTATTTATTGTTTTTCTTGAAAAATAACGTAATACTTGATTTGAAGTTTAGCATGCAAATAATAACGTCCATCGATGATAACGGTTATTGGTTCGTATTAGAAATGCAACTGTTAAATAAAAACAAATGGAGTCGCAATGAAGAAATTTCCCGTAACGCGTATAAATCGAAATGAGTCTATGTATACTTATACGTAGGTACAATGTGAAAGAACTGTTTTTGTTGAGATGAGCGCTTGCAATATTGATCAGAATTGTGAAGAGCAGAAGAGAACACGCGCTCCATAAGCACAAAATACATAATAAACATGGATTAAAACTTTACAGACTAAAGAGCTTGGAAACACGTTATATAGTTATTTACACAATTTTATTGAAGTAGAAAAAATTATTAGATATTACGCAAACAAATTGTCACGTTTGCAAATTGTTCTTTTCTTATTAAGAGTCCGCTAGCTTCTCCACTGCGCTTAGTCACTTTGCACACTAAAAATAAGTAATTTAATAATTTCGTTAAGTACATAAACAGTTGTTTGTTTCTTTTTTTTTAAATTGAATGAATGAAACATGTAACAGGTAAGAACATTTATATAAAATATTTTTTATTACATGAGTTTTCTTCAAAAAACATTTTTTCATTAACGCTAAGAAAAAAGAAACGCACGAAAGCAAAAAAAAAAAATTATTTTACCTTTTACCTTAAAAATGATTTATTTTACGCTCTTATTTCCAAATAAAAGTATTTTGAATTTTATTTTCATTTAGTAATTACGAGTATTGGTTTGATGACTAACAATAATCATTACAGAACACTTCCATTGTATACAAACACTAAAAGAATCATAAAACGGAAAAGTCTGTTTCATTTTCATTACGTAATGATTTTCTTGGATGTTAAGTAGAAAAAATTTCTTACATTTCACCAATAAAAATTCAACTTGATATTACTGAAGTCTTCTTAATTCTAAACGGTTTTGAAAATAAAAAAGACGTTTATTAAAAATAGGTAAATCTTATGAAAAATAGTTTTAATACATTTTTGAAATAAAACATAATTAAATTATAAGACAATACGCGTTAAATTTTATACCCTACCATATTATCAATTGATGATATTCAACGGTTTTCAATGAATATTTTTCATGATTGGTTTTTTCATTGATGTTACATAAAGTAAACGATAATATAATATGAAGAATAAATTTAACTTTTTTTTCAAGTGAAATATGTGCTTATAAAATTTATTTACTAATTGAAACTTTGAAGCTTTGCCCCAACAGTGGATTCCTTTCTAGATATACCTAATTAAAGTTTATTTATATACTTATGAAGTTAAAATGACAACCCTTCACATCAATGACATAAGATGAATATGTGAATTATAGATAATTAATTATGATTAATATTAACTATCATTAATTATGATAAGCAGTTAAAAAGGCACCTAGTTATTTTCTACGAATACCTATATTTTAAAAAATAACATACTACATTTAAATTACCTATCTAATGTCCATGTATTGTATTTTTGAACTATGACCTAGGAAATTTTTGTTTTTTTGTTTTATTTAAGGTCGCATCAACTACTATGGCAATTAGCGACCGTCGAATCCGAAAACCCAGAAAAAAATCTTGGGTTTTCATTGGGATTCGAACCCAGGACCACTAACGTATAAGGCAACTATCTAGTCCACCACGCCACTAAGTGACCTAACTAAATTTTATTTTGTTGTTAAAACAATTACACCTTTGGGCAAGTTTTTAGTTTATTTGGATTATCAAAAAGATAGAAAAGAGTTTCCAATATTAATATTGTAGTAATCAACACTTTTCCGACAAAAATCACCAAGGTCCTCGCTTTCTTTGAAGCCATTTAACTTGCAAAAATCTCTTTTGATTGCTGCTTACTCTTAAATATGTGTTTTATATAAATGACTTATGTTTCATCGATGATAGCGTAACACCGCAATAATTCTACCGAATTGCCCCTAAACAATTCAAAGTCCTGTTTTCAAGTGGTTTCATGAATGCACTTGCTATCCGAAGTGAGCAAACGCAGTATTCATGGCTCTGAGAGCTTTTCTAGTTCTCAGTTATCGTAGTTCAGAACATTATTGTGGGTTTGTTCATACAAGAGGCTTTTTATGCCCACGTTACACTAAATTGCTTCGAACAATTTTAAAATACCGATAAAACCAAATTAATGAACTTATTTAACCGCGACTCACATCAGTTTAACGAAAAATTGTCAATTGATAAGTAAACATCATATAGTGTCGCCATATATGTGTTCAACTAAAAGGTTTAAAATTAGTACCTACTTAACATTTGTATGTATCTCGTAGTTATAATTCAATAATGTTCCAAGTAGAAAAGATTTTTTGGATTTGTTTTTAAAAATCAAACTTATGAGTTCTTAAAATCTTAACTGAATTTTCAGTACAATGATTTATTTTCTCACAGTTTAAGATCATTATAGAATATTTTATTGCAAATAAACTTGTACAGTGCTAATTCCCGAGAGATGGCTTCAATCTTGTGTACTAAACAGAAAATAACTGTATACAGCTACATAGATTGAATTCGTCTGCCTTAGCAGAATATACATTCTCTTGTGACTTCTTTAATTTGCATTTAATATAAATCTGTTCCTACCAACATTGACGGAATCATTTTCGTAAATTTATCTTATCTGAAAATTCCAAGTATAAATTAAGTGTTGAATTTTTCTATGATTAATTTACGTGGTAATAATAAAAAACTATTTTAACTGTTAGCAAATCTTTAAATCTATAACAGAAAAAACATTTCAGAGTTACTAGAAATCAATTTTTATCATTAGAAATTTTTTATGTAAAAGATGATGAGCTTTTATTTTAACGTCTATGGAATATATTTAAATTTAGTAATATCGCTTAATGCTTAGTAGAAACTTTAATTTTTATTTTTTTTTTTCTTAGAAAGCAAGTGATAAAAGATTAAATCTAATTTAATAATTTATCAAAAAAATTATTTTTATTTCTTTAAAAATGTTTTCACTTATTAACTAAACATTAATTTTTGTACCTAACGGTATTAAAAAGTGACCTTTTTTATTAAAAAAGAGAATAATGAGAAAATAAATCGTTTCAAAAGCCTTTTTTTTCTTTCGGGGATATGACAAAAGCTGCTTACATGCTTCTTTCTCGAAACGAATTTCCCGTTATCAACTTCCTTCCACGAAACGATTTTTTCGTACCTTTTTCATATAATTTTTTTTCAATTAACGGCGTACAAAAACTGAAACAAGAAAATATTTTTGTGATACCTACTTAATATCAATTCGTTGAACTGTGATAAAAACGCTAGTTGACTTATGAAAATTTACTTATATATATATATACTCCGTGTTTAAGATTTCAAATGAATTATTTATATAAGATGTGCAACAATGTGAATAAGTTTTCTCGATAAAAGTTTAAGATGTCGAGCTCTTATGTATATCTGTATATATGTTTTAATTTATATCCTCGTTTTATTAAATGTTAAAATTTCCAGTTGCTTTCATCAAAACTTGAACCTTGAAATAGTTTCATTGATGGACTTACACGTTGTTCATATACGTACGTGTGAGAAGAAAAAGGAAAATGTATGAAATAAGCGAAAAGTTAACGCCGGTGGGTGCGAGTTGGAAATGTGAAGGGGAGAACATTTTGCACATTACTAAATGGCAATAAAATATTATGATAGAATGCTTCTCACTTCTCTCTGTTGCAGTCAATTTTACATTAAAATATTCTTATTATTCGCATTTCCAACTATTGTTTAACCGTTTATTATTTGAAACGTGGCATGGATATTAGATCGTTAAATTATTTATTTCTAAGTCAAGCATTATTTTCCTATAAACAACTTGATTAGTTGAGAAATATTAATTATTTTTTCAAACCTAACCTATAGCTTAATCGAATATTAATGAAAATAGAAGAAAAATATGGAAACATAAATAAGTTTTTTATCATTTAAATTATGTAAAGCTTAGGAGAATTGTTACCAGTGTTAGAAAACCACATCTATGTTGAAGTTTCCAACTTGAGCATAACAATTGCTTGAAAAAGACACAATAGATCGTAAATGAGAACGCTTAAAAACTTTTAAATTGTGAGCTTAATAATTATGAACAGAAGTTTTTTACTTTCGGTAAAGACAAAATATTTTTATGAATGATGAAAAAAGAGGAAATAAAAAGTAAGCGAAGCAATTTTAATATCATATTTTTTCTAGTGATAATAGAAAGTAAAATTGTTGGGTATAATAAATAACTTAATTTTTTGTTAATTAATGTCAGTAACTACCAGTGGCGTAGCGTGGATTTATGCCACCCGGGGCGAACGATAAATTTGCTTCCTCTTATTTTCGCAGTTAAACAAAATTTATAAATAACCTCAAATTCTCCGCGATCTTTCAAATAGATAACCAAAATAAAATAAAATAAAATAAAAATCCAAAAATAAAACTCTTTTCTAAAAAGAAAATTTCATTTTTCGTATTTTACCAACGCTCGCTTGTTGTTATACGATATTACTTAGAACTGTTGTAATCTTAATACTTTATCTACTTTATCTACTTTAACTACTTTATCTAATAAAGAAAAAAATAATTAGGTAAATTGTTTTTGTGTAATTAGTCAGCAACTGTATCCTGTACTCCCATTGCCAAAAATGATCCTGCTCCTGATTTGTATTGGGTTTCAAAAGATACTAAATACTTTACTCAAGTTTTGAGCTCACTTTAAGCCTCATCTACGGATTTTTCTCATTTTTAACTAATAACCATTACCTGTTTGGGCGACAGAATTGATAAAATTAACCACTTTTAGCTGCCCCTATATTTGTATCGCCCGGGGCTAAGAGGTATTGCCCCCCGCATCCTACGGCATTGGTAACTACCAAGTATATTTTACATCTTTATTACTTTATTTTTGTTATATTTTCACAGCAAACTTCATTATTTTACTTTTCCAAATAACACTTTAAACTAATAATTGAATCAGTGATCTTGCAGAAGCTACATGAGCCACTTTTTTTCAAATTTTGTAGGCAAAACAAAAGGGTTGTATTATTTTTTATGCCTATAGATAGTTCATCATTTCAACCTTTATAGCTTCCGACTTGAGTCCTAGGTTAAGTTTTCTCTTGGAATTTTAGACAATTATCTCGTTTAGGAAAATCTTTTGTAATAAATTTTGTTTTTTTTACAACTACCAATTTATACATTTATCTTCCTCAGGAACATACCATATTCTTAAAACTTGTATAAAATTTCGCTTATTTTATGAAAATTTAGGGTCAAATAAGAAAAAATCTAAAAAATTGCACCTCATATTAAAAAAAAATGACCATGGTTTTCTAACAAATTAACTACCAACTATTCTTGCATTTTCATAAACTTGTCCCGTTTTCTACAAATATTTTTAACTTACAAATTCCTGTAACTTTGTTCTCAGTTAGATATAACAGATGTTCAAAAATGTTATTTCCATAATGAATTATTATATATTTTATAAATATATAGCTACCAATGTTACATACATATACAGAAATAGTATACAAATAGAAATACATATACGGAGATTGATGAAAACTTGTTCAAGCGTAATAAATTTTCGTTAAGTTTGAATCCCATTGGAACTATGTATTTTAATGGGATAAAAACTAAAAGGTTGTTTTGTCATTAAGCCATTCAACAACCCAACTGTTATTCAGTTAGCCTGTTAGGTTTTCTGATCACAGAAACACTTATAATTAGATTCTATTCTTCACAACGACGTAGCCAGGATTCTATTAAGGGAGAGGCAGGCGTAAAAAGTGAAGGATATATACCTAAGGTAAATGCTGCACGAGCAAAGGAACAGGTTATATTAAAAATGAAAAACTGATACCTATATAGTATATCAGTGACTAACTTTAGTTTATAAAAAGTAGCACATAAAGAAGAAGAATTCCTGCTAATCAGCTGTAATTTCTACAGGGAGGCAGATGCCCTACCCTGCCCATTCCTTGCTTCGATCTTGATTCTTCAAATTAAAAGTAGAAAGCCGATTTGCTACGTTAAGATCTTAGAAACTTTCATATTAAAAACCAAAAACTGTTCAGCTGCCTTAGTGTATAGAACCAATAGCTATTTTACTATATTGTCTATTCAAACTATGCATTTCTTAGAATAACAAGCACGATATAATCTATGTAATAATCACACCTATCCGTTATTTCATCACTAATGTCAATGACAGACTGACAAGCTAATAAGCTTACATTTTCAGCTCTTGTATATTTTATTTAGATTTAGATACTATTTATTTTCTGAAGTGAAAACTATCTTGCGTGTTAATTAAAGATTTGAAATCCATTTTTAAGCCAACTTTTGTTAAAATTGTAAAACTAATTTAGCTAAACCTACAAGCTTTTCCAATTACAATAGTTATACTTTTTTCTGTTAGATATGTTAAGATTTTTAAAAATACTTTACTCTTACATATTCTGGCGAATGAATAAAAAATTGTATAGGTAGGTACTAGTCGTACAAAATTACAAACATTATGTGCTTCTAAAGTTTGATGTTTCAAATAAACTGTTCAAAGCGTCAATTATTATCTGGGAAAATTGATTTCGAAGAATTGTAGAATACAGAAGAATATAATGATCCCTTTTTGATACACGCACCTATAAAATTAGATATTATAAGAAGTTGAACGATCGTATTCAAGTACTCAAGCAGTTTTTAACTAATTATAATATGGTTTGATTACACCATTTTCAGTATTTGATTATTTAATTTTGCAAGAAAAAATTAAGAATAATAAAACAGACATTCAATTTTTGTCTTGTTTGAGGAAAATATTCTTATGCTGCTATTTCAAGTTTCAACTGAGTTAAAAAGAAAACGTGGAAGTATTCTAAAAAAGTTTAACAAAATCATTTAATTACTTTTCTTGTTGTTTTAAAGATTTCACTTTAAGTAATGCCGCCTTAAAAATTTCGGATTTTTAATATTACCGATCATGGCTCAAGTAATTACTGTGAGGCGAGGGAACGAAAAAAAAAATAAGAATGTAACTCTTAATAAGAATGTGTACTCATAATATTTAGTTCTAATTTTTGTTTTAGAAATTTGTAAGTGCGGAAATATGAGGTTTTTTAAAAAATTAAGACAATATCACTTAATTTACATGGACTGACAAAACCGCGCTAGACATTTGCGTGCCATTAAAAAATTACTAAAGCAAAATTGCTACGACAAACAAACAATGACCCACTCAGCGGAGTAGCGGTTGAATCTGTTAGATGACCGCTTAATGCGTCCGTGGTATTTGGTTCGATTCCTGTTGAATTTTAGATATATGTTTCTGGATTTGTAAATAATAAAAATGTTTTGTATTTAGACAGTCTTCATATGACTTTAAATGTAAAAACAACTTTAAAAGCTAAAAACAGTACAATGATAGCTAGAAATAAGTGAATCAAATATTTTGTTACTAGGACAGTCTTCAAACGTCTTATCAAACATGAAATATTATTTAAAACATATTTAATCAAGGTTAACTAATAAGCCAGTTTTAGGTAACACAATACGCAAATAGTCCTCAAGATTATATAGGCTACATTCGGTTAGCTCAAAATGTATTTCTACATTCATCAGTGTAGAGTTGCTAATATTTATCCTAAAAAACGTTTGTCTAATTTCTTGACTACTTAGAAATAATATAATTTTTCATTTTTTTCTCTTTGGTGTTTTAAGTCGCTTTAATCACGACTGTCTTACACACATAAAATTTCTGTAGGTCATAAATCTTAGGTCGTAAGTCTTATATCTAGGATTCAACGGGGATCGAACCCAGGACCACTGACGCATAGACCGTAGTAGAGCAACTACTCTAAACACTGCGCCATTAAGTGGACCCAAACTTTTAAACCCTTAAAATAAAATATTATAATCATTTTGGGTTATAAATGTTATACGAGTGTACTATACAAAGCTATATATTTAGATTTTACGTAAAACTTGTAAATCGAATAAATAGAGCTTCAGATATCATGCGAAACGTTTGAAAGAAAAGTTTAGAGGAAAAAAATTTTAGCGTTTTGAGGTAGGTAATTCCGAACAATCGACTCCCACATGACGGGTTTCATTGTTGACGTTATTGCATTAAGATTTAGGTATAGCTGTAATTTTGTAAATTGTTATCGATATAGTTTCTTTTTTTTAAAGTCATTTGTTCTTACCAAATTGTAAATTAAAATTTATGCAACAATTAGACAAAATTCCCACTTTGTAAATAAACATCGAAAGAAAAGAATTTAATTAAAAAGCCTCATTGCACAATATATTAAGTTTATTTTCATACTTAAAAATATAAATAAGTACGTTTTAAAGGGAAACAAATATGTATTTTATCTAAAATATAATATATTAACAAAACTCTTATTGAAATTATAAAAGGAATGAATTTCAACATTTGTTATGTACCTACCTATGCAAATTTTGTTTGATTAAATAATTCCATTGAAATATTTTAAGAACATTTATTATATTTTTAATAAATAGTAGGTACCTATTAACACTTTATTTCTCTAAATCTTCTTTATATGTAAAACAGCACTGCCAGGCATGCTAGAGGCTAAACTACTATAAATAAATTTAAACATAAAATTTGAAAGCTTAATACCTGAAAGGAACATGACCTCCACTAACGATAAGAAAGAGTTTTTCAAGTCTTCTTCTAGGACCTAGGTGAATTAAAATGAGATTTGAAGATATTACCTTACTTTGAGTCCTACTTCTAAGACCTAAATTATCAATTTCCTCAAAATCTAGTTTTGTAATTTTGTATCTCTTATCTATCTATCTATCTATCTATCTATCTATATATATATATATAAATCAATTGCTGTTCGTTAGTCTTGCTATAGCTATAGCTTTCTTTGCTGTTGCATCGGCCAGTTCATTTCCATCTATACCCTTATGTCCGGGTATCCAAACAAACTCCATAACAAGCCCTTTCGCCTGCAATATGCGTAACTTGGCTTGTATGGCTCTAATAATTGTAATTCTGCTATTGGGGTTTGCTATAGCTGTTAGGCATGCCAAGGAGTCCGTAAACGTAACTGCTTGGTTCGAAGTCACCAGTTCCTCACTCATCATCTCTAAGCTTTTGAGAATAGCTCTTGCTTCGCACGTAAAAATAGATGATCTATCCGGCAATCTTTCTTGGTAAGTTACATTGTTAGAAACCACCGCAAAACCTGCCCTGTCATCCTGTACTGAGCCATCCGTAAAGTATTGTATATATTGGGAATACTTATCAGCTATTTCCCAATACAAATTTCGGAAAACCACTGAAGGAGTATTTTCCACTGAATATTGGGTTAAAGTGACTTTATTAATATTTTGTTAACGAGAATTGAATTGAAATTAACATTTAATTGCGTTGATGGTAATTTCTTTGGTACATTGAAAATGATTAATTTAATCAATTTGGTGTTATGAAAGTGAGATGTGAATTCCAACAATCAAAAAGCATGTGTTGAACTTTCTGCAGACCGATTGTTAAGATTAATCTAATATCATTCTTAACAAAAAATATCCAAGTTCCGAAATTACACCCGTAAAAATAAATAACCAAGGCATACAGTTCAACGTAAATAATCCCAATTATGAGGAGTATGGTTTAGAGAGTTGAAGCCCTTACGAGTTCGATTCATAGAGATGCATAGAGGAGAAAATACACAGAGTTACAAAAGGATGAATTGGAACAAAAAAAAAAAAATAAGCTTATATATCCAAATTATAGGCCATAGGGAGTTTAAAGCCGTTTAAAGTATGTCAAACGTAAATTAGTAATTTATAATTTATTGAAAGAATACTGAACTGCAAATAGTGAGATTTCTAGGCAGGTAAAAATACGAAGATATCTATCACTCTAGAAAATTTACGATTCCTGAGGAATAACTTTCTATGTCAACATAGCTAAACTTACTTTTATATATTTTGCTATGATTGTTTTTATTAATCACTTAGTTTAATTCAGCTATGTCCAGCGAAGCAGGCGGGTATCAGCTAGTATAAAATAAGAGTAATTTATTCGTTGACAAAACTGGACAAGAGAATCATCCATCCAACCGCCTTCAGATTATGAATTTTAAACCATTAAAAATCACCAATATCCCGAACATCAATTGATATTTATACCCATTGATCAAGAGATAGACCTGGGTGCCAAACATCTTAAGATAATTAATAAGACCATAATTGAATTACCATCTGACTACATGCTTGCGGTGACCCAAAAAGCTATAAAATAGAGATTTCTAAGGGAATGGCAGAAGGAAAAAAATAACAAGCTTGGACTAACCAAAAACGCTTGAACTATATGTAAGACCCCGCTAAGAACAAAAATAGCCTAAAAAGTAAAAATCTGCCGATTGAGAATAGGACATTGCAAGTTCTCACACGATCACATATTAAAATATCTGGTGCGAGGCGTCACACTACTTTCTTTTACATTTATGAAAATACTCGCTGTTAGTTAAAACAAATATAAGCACTTTGTAACAATACATATAAACAGTACTATATGCATACAACCTATAGGGCAGGGCTGGCAAAAGCGTCGCCCGCGGTCGACTGGTCGACCGCGTAGCTATCGAAAGTAGCCCGCAAGCACTATGGAAAATTGCATATAAAAATCAGTTTTTTACTTATTGAATTTTCAATTTTATAAACATACTTAAAATAAGTTTCGATTCATATGACAAAAAATTCCAATAAGAAACATAATATTAGTAGTTAAGTAGTAGCAGTAAATAAGATTATATTAAGATATGTTTACGTTCTAGTATAGTATTATAAGTTTTTTTTTAATTCGTTTTGTATTTAAATGGAATAAATAGAATAACTACAGGTAACAATTGAAAATAGTTTTTCTGGTAGACCGCCAGATTTAATTTAGTTAAAAGTCGCCCGAGTTATGGGACACATAACAATACCATCCACCTCCAACTAGGATAACTCCAAATATTCCTTTTTCCTAATCATCAACATACCAAAATCAGTTCATCTTTAAAATTCCCTAATTTCACTTTAATAATTAAAAGATAGCAATCATACTTTCTAAACCTTCAGCTTTCACTTCCAAAATCCTAAATTCCCTAATTAGTTTATAAGACTATGTATATAAATAAGAGTAACACCAAAAATAAATTAGACTTATTGCAGTTACACAGACATATCGTACTGTGTAACTTGGTTGTTAATAAAGGCATAGTATTAATTGTTTGTTGTTTAATAACCAACAACCTTAACCAAATACCTATATTCCACAATATAAGTATTTAACTCCCGCAAGACTTGAAAGTTTTGCCACCTCTGCTATAGGGCTATATGTATATACACGAATTCCTAAACTTCATCCCAGAACCGCCCTTATTCGAATTTTCCCAGGAAAAAGTTTCAAATAAAAGTTGTAGCCACTAATGAGTCTAAGAACTATAGAAAGTTTCAAGAAAATCGTTGGAGCCGTTTTCGAAAAAAATTGAAAAAGCTCAAAAACGCCAAGAATAAAGTAGAGCTTTTGGTTAACCAATTTCAACCAAAAGCTTCGCGGCACAACTAGGTATAATATGAAGGCCAGACTATAGGTTTGGTGAAATTCGGATGAAGCTTTCGATACGATATGGCTGTCACACACAGACACACACACAGCCATGTTTCTAAAAACCACTTTTTTGGACTCAGGGGACCTCAAAACATGTATTTCCGGTGAAAGCTCGAATTCGAAAATTCGACCCGATTACAATACTTCCTTTACTATCTATATAGTAGTAAAAGAAAGTAAAAAACAAAATGTATCTCTGCTTTTATAGTTTCTCAACTCGTTTGTTTTAAGGTTAAGAAGTTATTCCAAGCCCCAATTTAAGTGAATTAAATCTTCATAATTCATTTTTTTATGTTTAGTTTTTGTTATGTATCTAATGGTTCTATTTTTGTTAAGCTGCAGTTTCTCTCTTCATCGACAGAGGTTTATTTTACAAAGCCTGTTTTATTTGTGTGTTATTTTACAAAAACTGTTTATTATTTGTTATTGTTAATGTTAATGATAACGATAACTATTTTGTTAAATTTTTCATTAACGAGGCACGGATAGCCACTATAAGCATTATTAAAAATCATAATGTGTTGTTTATTTTTACAAAAACGTTGTTTTATTGTGTCTTTTACAAAAATTTAAAAATAGAATTTTATAAAAAGTGTATGTAATTGTTAAAATTATAATAAATCGATAAACAACAATTATATTTTCATTTTTAGAAGGAAAAAAATAGTTCATGGACGCAAATTTATTTGTGAAGCTTTTTGTATAAGTTGTTACTCATTACAGTCTGGATGAAGTGATCGTAGTGGAGGTGTGATGTGACACACATCATCAATGTTGATTAGGCCGGCGTCGCGACGTAGCCCTCGGACGCCTGGCGCCTCCTCTGTTTCCTCTGTCGTTTCTTGTCGCAACAGATGAAACGCGCGGCCCGTGACACGATAACCGCGCATTAAAACGCTTCTAACACTGATTTTCTTTTGTTCCTAACGTAAATCCAGTGTCGCACATCATCCCCTTGCTCCTTTTTAGCTCTTACTCGGTCACACTTTTTATTTATCTACGACTATAGTCCTATTTTCCTTTAAATTCATCTCAATTTGTTAAGTGGCTATTCTTTGTTATACGTTATCTACAATATACATATGTACTACAATATACACATACAAGTGGACACATACTACATACGACTTTATCTCATTAACATTGGCATATGTTCACCGCGAAACATATCAATCTGATTCAATTTCAAATGAAATTTCGAACGGAAACAGCATTATTTCTTCTCTCCCACATCACTGACAATGAGATTGTAAAAATAGAAAACGAAATTGAATATGAACACTCATGCAGAATACAAAAATACAAAGATTTTGTTCACGAGAGAATAAGAAGTTGATTTAACTTAAAGATAAAACCTACCGTTACCTATAAAATAATAATTGTAATATCTTATGAATCATTTTCTATTTTTCTTTAAAAAAATACATAATATCATAAATGATGCGCATCTGCGTCTCTTTTCTATGTTTTTATGCAGTGTTGACGTTTCATATTTCTTCTTAACGTATTATTTTATGCGATAAAAAATGCATGTTCCATGTGAAATTGGGAAGATATCCTTTTTTATGAGCACATAAATTTAAGTGAACAGTAACTAGAAACTAATGGTTCGCACTCCGCATCTAATTTTCTTGACCAAAGTTTCCCTCGAGTATTAAATGATTTCAGTAGAAGTTTGAAGTATGAAGTGTTAAAAACCTTTAATTAAACTGACCGATTTAAATCAAAATGCATTGTAGTAGCAACATAGAAATATGATTTTCTTATGTATATTTTACATGTTAATAATAATTAAATTAGTTTTTTTTTTAAGTAAAATAATTAAAGTATTTTTATCTTATTGTTGCATACTGGTTATTTGACTCAGTAAAACAAAAACATAAGAGAAATAACTTCAACATTATTAAAGTACTTTCACCAAATTTAATAATTCGATATAACCGAAGCCAAAAGCACTTAAATAGCGAAAGATGACCAATGAACGTAGGGCGGTTAACGAATGGGTTTCTTTTCCGCCTAATCTACCGGATAGTATCGAAAACAATGATGGTATTTCAACAAAGTTTATATATAAATGGATTATACCCACATAAGTTATATAAGAAAAGAAGCTCAAAAGTTTTTGGTAATAAGCATACAAAATCGAACTTTGAATTTGAAATTGACTATCACCAGTGTCAAGAAGCCAGCACATTTCTATTATGTAGGTCAAGGTTTCTCAAAGTGTGGTGCTAAAACCCCTTGTGATTTACCAGTTGATCGTCGAGGGTTTGTGTTGTTAGCCGCGAATATAAGATTCCACCGTGAAATTTCTACACTCATAATTTAGTTAATCAAAATTCAATGTTTACATATATTTATGAATGGGAGAATACATTTTTACCAGGGTGCCAATAAAAAAGTGCCCACAAGTACTTTTAATGAAATAATAAAAATTGATTTTTAGAAACGAATTTCATTCTTGTTGTAGCGTAATAAAATATAATCCAAGTGATAGTAATGTGTGCAAAGAATTAGGAAATTACTGGTAGCGGTCGCTGAAGTGCCCGCACCACGTCGCAGCCTGGTATAATTTTGGAAGACTTTTACGTTCATTATGTAGATTCATAATTCATGTATCAAATTAAAGCTCTTTTTTCTGTGCATGATGATATAAGGCTGCGTATAAAAAAAATGCCCGCAAACTGAGGCAGTCAGCTGTTAAAGATGCTAGAAATTAAAGATAAAGTGAGAAAAGTTAACGCGTAACGTCGCTAGTAAGAGTAGGGTGGCGAATAATAGCTGTTTGAATTTTTAAACCCGTCGTGTGCCTCGATCTAATGAAATTCGTTTCTAAAAATCAATTTTCATTATTTAAATTAAAAGTACTTGCGGGTACTTTTTGATTGGCACTCTGGTAAAAATGTATTCTCCCATTCAAATGTACATATGTAAAATTAGATTTTGATTAACTACATTATGCGTGTAGTAATTTCGCTGTGGGATCTTAGGCTATTAGTTTGGTTGTTAAAAAACTTGAGCGATAACGCAGATAGGTAGTTCTATTTTTTCTTGTATTTAAAAATGTGTTTGAAGAATTTTAAAGAAGCTTATCTATGGAATGAACAAGCAAATAAAAGCTTTTCTTTTTAGGTCTACGACCGATAATTTTGAAGATTGAATTCAAAACTCATTTAAAGTTACAATCAAATACATAGTTTTCATTGTCTAGTTGTAAACTAGTTGTTAACCAAAAAACACATCCATGAAGAATTTTCAAAGATTTTAAATTAAATCATGGATTTTGTTTTAATCATTAATCATCATCAACATGTATTTAAATGTGGAAAGACATTTTTCATTTGGCCATAAGTATATATATAATACCGAAAAATACTATAAGTTTATCTTATCTTGAAGTAGAGTTAAAATTGCAGGTTTTCATAAAACTGACTAAAAGAAAACCTAATTTAGCGACCAAAATATATTAAATCTATATTTCATATTACTTTACAACATACGACATAAGCGGTTCAAAATTAAAATGAACAAATCGTAAGCCAAACATTTTTTCTTACTGTCTTAAGTCAGCTTTACATATTTGAATGCCATATTATAACAAAGTAATACTAACACTAAACAGAGTAAGACTCCGCTAAGTAAAAAACCTAAAAACATTGGGAAACATCTCCGACAAAGGGCTTAAGGGGAGTAAGAATATTGATATTTTGAAAGGACAATACCTTCAAAGATTGGGAATAACGATAACGTTAAGCTTTAATAAATGGAAAGCAGATTATCAGATCTTAATATACACATATAAAACGATAATTAGAATTAAATTGGACTACGGCGCAACAGTGAATATTGATGCGATTAAAAATACACAAAACAAAACAAAAACAGTGTTTATAGTTAAACTAGTTTGTAAGCAAATTTTATAAAAAGTTATTACTTACTACTTGTTATATACTGAACCACATGCTTTTTATAGTAAAAAAAATCATTATTCTATAAGGAATTATAGATACATTTCTTTAGAAAAAGGCTAGAGTTGTCTAAGGATACTTTTTAAAAATAAGTAAACTTTTTATGTTCGAAGGCACTTTAATTAAACTATTTGACCATCACTTAAAATAATAAACAAGGTGTAATATAAACCTGGTCCTTTTTTACGCGATTTAATTTTACGCAAATTTACTTTTACACAACTTGGAACAACAGAATTTTAATAATTTTAACTAATTGTAAGTGACAAAATATTAAAATAAAATATTTGAAAAAATATCAATAATACTAGCTGACCCGCGCAACTCCGTCTGCGTCAGATAAGAGTGAGAGAGGGTTAAAAGTGGGGAACCTATGGCACAATTCTAAAGGAGTTGAAACTTTCTTTGTTTGATCCACAAATCACTTAAGAACCATTGAAGAGATAAAATTTGGTACCTATAATGCTAATTTAAAACCACGCGGACGAAACCAAGAAAAACATTGTATGTCTGTAACGTTAAAAGTATAACATGACTCATGAGCTATCTTAGGTACATCACACTATGATCAGTAAGAGTGGAACTATAGTAGAAAATGTCACGGGAACGGGAATAATAAAGGAACGCTGCATAACACTACTGGGGTGTTTTATTGATAAAATTTACGTATGTAAACTTAAAATATAATGAAGAAAAAAGAATATATGAAACTTAAACAAAGAGTAACGTAAAAAAATTGAAATGTTATTTGATTATTGCAACGCCTGTAACCGTTGTAACAAATAAAATATTTTAAACTTGTACTTCTGTAACTGATATAATATATTTTGAGGAGCTGAATGCCTGAATGTCTAATGATCTATGAATCAGCTCAGTACTGACTACTGAAAAAAAGTTAGAAGTACACAAATATTGAGAAGGAAAAGCCCAAGCGCTCACTTAGAAGGCCTAACATATTTTAAAGAGTAGGGAGTTTTGAAAAGAAAAGTTGAAAATTTAATTGTTGATTTTTTAAATGTAATTTAACACGCTAAATTCTAAATATGTATTCGAAAATTAACAATGAAAGAAATTTCAACGTTTCAAAAATTTTCATTATTTTTCGGATGTTAAATAAAAAATCATATCTTCAAATAAAAATTGTAATTTTTATTTTAATCCTAAAGAGAAAATGTGTTAAAACGCTATTTCACGAACTTTAAAGATCTATTTCACGACCTTGTTTTTAACACACTGTTCCCGCAGGAGACAATTATCATGCTATCCTTTGAGCATCGTGCATTATTCTGGCATAAAAAATAATCTATATTATTATCTGATCCCTCAACTATCATATTGCAAAAAATCATGTCTATCTTTTACTCTGTGAAAAACAAAAACATATCTATCCTACGGGAGAAGAACATTTTTCCTGGATAAAAAAGAGATCAAGCTTTCCTGAGGAAAATTCGTTAAAACTCTTATTCATAAACTTTTAGAAAACTCTTTTGAAACACTTAGTTCCTGAAAGATTCTATTTTTAGCCTATCCTACGGGAACCGTACAATATTCTAACATAAAAAGTAACCCATATCATTCACTGTCCCTTAAACCACCATATTGCAAGAAATTATGGTAATCTTTTGTTCTGTGAAAAACAAAAACGTATTTATCCTACGGGAACATACATTTTTCCTGGATAAAAATTGGACTGTATGAAAAGAAAAATTATGATTTTGCCTTGAGGACCTTATGAGTTATTACTTAACTCTTAGCTAATAAATGAGTTATTAAAACTGTTTAGCTTCAGCATGATTTTTCTTCGAATCAGTTTTTCTCTATTTTCCCAATAATATGATAAATTTTTCCGAAATAAAACGTGTTCTAGATAATGATTCGCATATTTATCATACTTAAATATCACCAAAATCCATTTTCAACTAAAAATAGAGTTTATGCATAATTTTTTTCTCCAACCCGTTTTTCAATTTCCCGGGTAAATGAGACATTTTCCCTTAATAAAAAGAATTCTATTTAATGACTCAGATTGTCATTTATTATCACAACAAATTTTATTAAAAGTCATATTTATTTGGGTAAGAATTAATAATATATTTCTAAAAACAATTTCGCAAATAATGAATTATTTTTGAAACAACTTTAACAACCATTAAAAAGGTTATAGCGGGCTAACCGTAAAAGATAGACATATGCCGTCGCGGACTTTTTTTTAGAACTTTTTAAGAGGAACAATTTTGCTGCACATGATTTTTGTGTAACTTTAACCGTTTTCACAGGGCAGTCCACGAACGCTCTCAAAAGGAAAAAATTTTCCTGATTTTTGCAACATTTTCCATCGATGCTCTGCTCCTATTAGTCGTAGCGTGATGTTATATAGCCTAAAGCCTCCCCCGATAATTAGGCTATCCAACATTAAAAGAATTTTTCAATTCGAATCAGTAGTTCCTGAGATTAGCCCGTTCAACCAATCAAACAAACAAACAAACAAACAAACTCTTCAATTTTATATATTAGTATAGATATTATATAAAGGCTTATGACATTTTTTTTTTATTTGGTTACCTATACAAAAAAATATTTTTTTATTCAATTGTAGTTATATCATAAAAATTGATAGACTGTCGCCTCTTAAACCTCCTACTATTTAACTAAAAAATGTTCTCTACGCCGTTTTCAAATAACGAAATTCAATTGTATTTGATTCTAATGGAAACCTTTGAATGTAGAAAACAAGCTTAAAGCTTCTTCAATCATCCTACGTATCCAATAAGCATACGTACGATATGTATCTGTATAAAACTGCATATTGATATGAACGGCCTAAGCCCTTGAGCCGAACCACGCCACATTATTTACGTTCGTTGCGCGGAATAAATTTTCTGATATAAAAATATTTTAGCATTTGAAATATAATGATTGAAAGATCCAACAATAACTACGCTCGTTTCAAATTCACTCAACATGAGAAAAATTAGAGACGTAAGTAATCCCCGAAACGTCCAATTATTTCAATTTCTCATTGAACAATTTATTTTCCATACTTATAAATTTCTTTTGCTTTCTATAATGTTTTATGATCACTTTATATGTCAGTTTATATTTAAATATGTTTGGCTTGATGGATTTTTTTAAAGCTAGATTATTACTTTGAACTCTTTAAGCCATGAATTATCATTGCCTTATTATCGTTATTAATATAAATGTGCACAGTTTGATAAAAATTACTTATAATGTCATTGTATTGATTAGAAGTCGATGCATTGAAACTTTTCGATTCAAAAATGTCGGTTTCAAATTTAAAACCGACCTAGTTTCTCAATAAAAATTGTCGAGGAAACATATTCCAAGTTCAATATTTGAATAGCACTGAAGTTGAATATTTTCTAACGTTTACTTTAAAAAAAAAAAAATTTAAAATTTCCTTACAAACCTAGTGTTTCTTTAAATATGTATGCACACAGGTAAAAATTGAATTTAGAAATGAAAAATATAAAAAACAGATACCAACAGTGCAATTGTTGGTAAAAAGGAAATATCTCTATTTATATTTAAATGATTCAATTTCTATACAATGGTTTGTGTTAAAGGGATTCGCTACGTTGAGTTGAAACCACTCAAAACTGGTCATCAATTGTGGAAAAGTCGGTTTGAACCAACGTACTATATAATATTTGATATGAAGTTCATAGATTCAACGATTTATAAACCTATCTATAGTCTACATTCATACAAAATTATAAAGCTGTGGTTGTACATGTATGTACAACGTAGAGATTAATAAAATATTTTTTTTTAGAACTTGATAAAGCTTAATCTTTTATTAAAATTAAAAAAAAAATTATTGCAATAGATTTAAAATTCAATTCAAGAATTAACTACACAATTTAAAAATAAATAAAACTGAAGAAAATTGTAATACGTAATACAGTATCTAATAATTAAAATTATAAAGTTTTAATAACAAATTATGAATAGAAGTTTAAAAGTTCCTTTGGCAATATTCCATTCATTTGAATGTAGATATAATTAACTCGAAAAGTTTTGATTTTTAAAATATTGTGTTGCAATAAGATAGTTATGCTTTTCAGAGACTGTTGTCTGTATCATAATCGTTTTTTTTATGTTTCCTCTCATTTTATTCATTAATCCTTTAACATAAAGCAAACAAAAATAGCATTAGAAACTGACAAAAGAAAAATTAATAATGTTTGGTGATATGGGATATTTATCAAGCTTCGTAGATTGGTTATTGACATTCAGAATAAGATTTCGAAATTACGCCTTTTGACTAGAATTTTTGAACCCACAAGATACGCTCTTCAAAGTTTGCTTCGCTAATATAGTTACATTTTATATCGCTAAGCTTTTATCCACTATTTTTAAAGTGCTTCTTTTAACTCACTTCCTGTGTTTAATCGCTAATCTATTACCCACTTTTTGAACCCTTCCTGTTATATAATTTTTCTCAAAATTTGTACACGAGCTTAATTTTGATGAAGAATGATGAATATAATGTTTTGGAAACTATAGCATATCTAGATTTCATTCAATTAACTAATTTCAATTTATTTAAAGAAAACAATAAATATTCAAATTTTTAAAAACCGTTAAGCTTTGTTTACTTAAAATGTAATGTTAAATTAAAACATTTTTCTACTTTTTGTATTTGAAAAGAAGCACTTTTTAAAAGATAACTTGTTTATAACCTTAACCACTGTGCACTTTTCCTAATTTAGTTTAGTTGTTATATTTGATAATACCCTTTATTTTGCTTACATGTATTGGCATTGTTTAGGACAGCTCTATTCTCAACCGCTGGTCCGGCGGACCACCAGTGGTCCGCGGAGAAATTTTACTGGTCCGCGGACAATTTTTTCCTATAAATGATAATAAAAATTTGACAATTTTTGACAAATTTTTTCGAAAATGGCTCCAACGATTTTTTTAAACTTTCTATAGTTCTTAGACTCATTAGTGGCTACAACTTTTATTTGAAACTTTTTCCTGGGAAAATTCGAATAAGGACGGTTCTGGGGTGAAGGTTCGAAATTCGTATACCTATACCTATGTACATATAAGCTGTATAGTGTATACATATTACTTTCTTTTACTACTTAATAGTAAAGGAAGTATTGTAATCGGGTCGAATTTTCGAATTCGAGCTTTCAACGAAAATACATGTTTTGAGGTCCCCTGAGTCCAAGAAAGTGGTTTTTAGAAACATGTCTGTGTGTGACAGCCATATCGTATCGAAAGCTTTATCCGAATTTCACCAAACTTGGAATCTAGCCTCCATATTATACCTAGTTGTGCCGCGAAGCTTTTGGTTGAAATCGGTTAACCGAAAGCTCTACGTTACTCTTGGCGTTTTTGAGCTTTTTCAATTTTTTTCGAAAACGGCTCCAACGATTTTCTCTAAACTTTCTATAGTTCTTAGACTCATTAGTGGCTACAACTTTTATTTGAAACTTTTTCCTGGGAAAATTCGAAAAGGGCGGTTCTGGGATGAAGTTTAGGAATTCGTGTATCCGTATGCATCTATGTTGTATGCATATAGTACTGTTTATATGTATTGTTACAAAGTGCTTAATGCTTATATTTGTTTTAACTAACAGCGAGTATTTTCATAAATGTAAAAGAAAGTAGTGTGACGCCTCGCACCAGATATTTTTTGTAAATTTTACTGGTCCGTAGGCCAAAGAAGGTTGAAGAAAATACTGATCTAAGATAAAAGTCATCATATTCTTAGTGATAGAGTACCTACCTATACCCCTTTTTAGAACTTCAGATCAATTCTGTTTGCACATTAGGTAAGTAAAAAATTTTTCCAATAAATTGTTAACAAACAACTCTACTAAATAAATAATTTAGTTGGTTCGCATAAAATTGCCGATTTTTAATGGAAGATAAAAGTTAATTTTTGTTTATTTGACATCATTTTGACCTTCTTCCGAAATACCCTTAAGTGTACCAAAAGACTATTTTAAAGAAAACTTAAAATTTAAATCATTTTCTTCGTTCGTAAAATCAATTTCTTTAAGACATATTTAACGCTTTCTTTCTATTGTTATTTTAATAACACTCAACATAACAAGTTGGCATTGCTGTACCTAATGCTTAGATAAAGACCGTTTTCCAATCACAAGGCATTATGTTGTTTTGTGCCTCATGCTGTCGCATAATTTTGATGTTTAATTGGAATATATTAATAATTACAGTAAACTGCATAGAGTGCATTCGTCTCACTTCAGGTTTTGAAGAAAATTCCTAGGTTTAGCCAGGTTCAGCAACCTTGACACTTTTGAGTAATCACAGTGTTCACTAACTGTATATATATATATATATGAATTGAAATATTTCTTAAGTTTTTTATATCAAGTTTTAAGATGAGCTATAAAAATAATTTATTTTTAATAGAATCGTTCTATCCAGATGATAATGAAATGACAATGAGAGATGATAAATACGCTTCAATAATGCCAACTGAAAGCCAATGAAAAGTTATACTTTTAGTTATTATTTTTATGTTAACTTCTTGGTACCACTGGCGCATTACATTCGTAATCAACGCTATTTCGAATGCTCTTAGATACTATATGCGTTGCTGTAGTTGGAACACTGAATGCTAAAGTAAAATGCTACATTTATGTTATAATGCGGTAATTGAAAAACTGCTATAATTATTAATTATAAATATTTTACCAGCAAAAAAAAATCAACATTGAAGAAATAATAAACTAATTGGCTTCAGAGGCTATGAATGAACGAATGAAATAACTGTGTAAAACAAACTGTATTGTTTAATTGCGTTTGATTTGCACAAAGAAAGAAATTATGTAAATGCTTTAGTAAAATAAAGTAATTTTAAATTAAGATAAATTTGTCTCGAAAAATGAAAATAAAACAAAGCGTAACATTTTGTGTATTATTATATGTGCGTATGCCATTTCTATAGTATACCTACATAAAACATAATCTTTCATACTTTGAACAAATATTAATTTTACGATTATTATTCCAAAATAATTCTCTTAATTATTCATTGTGTTCAAAAGATAAATGGAGGTTAAATATTGTCATTATATACCACCCATACTTGTGTACGTAATACATGGAGAAGATGTTAAATAGCTATTTGTTTGCACATTTGACAATATGTGTTTATCGAGGAGTTAGATTTTGCGTTGAACTATGGATTTAATAAATTATATTATGAGGTATTGTAATCAATATTCTTCCCCAATTTATTATAAAGCACTATTAATTTAGACAATGACCTAATATATATAACTATTGTTTAATGTCTCGCCGTTATATATCAGTGCAGTCACTGATTATTTTATTGTACTTGATTGTAATAACTAATAACTGTAGGTATTATAACATACGAACTTTTCATTCGTTCATATAGTTATCCAATTTTTTTTAAATAATATGCAAAACTAAAATTAACTTTTAATTACCGATAAAGTGGGACTTTAATTAAATCTGATAAAACATTTATAAGAGAGAATCCGTTAATATGATTTTCATTTAGCTTTTTTCAACTATTTGACATGAAAATTGAATGTATGAAAATATTAAATACTTATATATATATATAGAAAACCAAATGTTTGAGTTAAGAAAATAATTTCTGATATATTAACTCTTATTTACTGTAGACTTTAAAAAGGATTAATCAAATATAAAAATATATCGGGCTCTAAAGAGAAACCAAAAGCAGAAAGAAAATTGAAATGAAACTTATTAGTGTAGTATTTAATTTACTTTGCACGGGAGATTTTCAAGAATAAATGTGTAAATGAAATAAAAATAAAACGTTCATGCAAGTCCTGTATATATACTTAGGTATATTTATGTAATTGAATATTTCCATGTTTTCATTTTATCGCGACACGATGTAAAACCAAGTATAAATCTAGAGTTCTTTGTGGATAATTCAGTGCTTTTCTGGATCTACGGTTGAAATGGCCTCGCGGGCAAAATAAGTAATTACACACCTGAACACGTTCCAGAAGGGCGATCGTTTAATTACAACTAACCTGCGTTTATGTTTGATGCAGATATAGAAACATTTTTTTTAAATTAAAAATTTATATTATTATTATAAGACCACGCGTAAAATTAGAGAGATAAATATGAAGTTCTAGACTCGAAGGAATTTTGGAATCAATTCAAAATAAACAATAAACAATCTCATAATTGTACTAGAAAAGTAAAAAAAAAAATCAGCTATATAAGACAAGCATGATTTAATCATATACGTAATGATTATTTAATTTAGAGTCATTTAAAAAAAAAAAAATAAATTGTCAAGGGGCTTTTTAAATGTTTAATGCTATTTAGTTGATAAACTATAAACAAATATTAAATAAGCTGTATACAGGTGATTTCAAAGGTAGCCACTACATCAGAGATAGCGAATCTATGGCACGTGTGTTGAAATTTTGCTGGAAAGCACAAAGAAATGATTTTTTTATTAGTAACGATAATAACGATAACCAATTTTATATATTTTTTAAAGAACTTCGCACCAAAAAATGAATTACTATTCAAAAATTCACACTTAAGCAATTATAGAAATTTATTATCGGTATACCTACCGATTATGAATCTCACAACAAAAACGCGACGAAAAAATCGTAATGGACAAATAACTGTCAATAAGATCATTTACTTCGATAAAAAGTCACTATATCAATGACGGTCAATTTACAATTTACACAATGGTTGCTCATTTCTATCATGAAAAAACTTTAATAGAACAAACCGTTAACCGTAACAACAAGCAAAACTTAAACACACTGAAATATTAAGATGTTTTCACAATCTTTCAATATATGACAAAATATTATTTTCCAATTTTTATTTCTTATTCTTTCATTAACATTTAATAACATTTTGAAAGGTGTCTAAGGCTACGTTCTATAACGCGGCTACAACTATTTTGCTCATTGTGGTGGTTTTTGTCCATTCCTTCCTGAAGCGTTTTAGCGATTTTCATCACTTTGATCTAGGTATCTCTTAAAAAGGACTTACGTGAACGTTAGCGAAAGTAATGAAGTCATTGATCGCGTTTCACTCAACTTGACAATTGGGGTTGCCATAAATAAACGGGTGAAAGAATGTTTCTAAACTGGTTTTTTAATGTTGTTAGCAGGGCCGTAACTAGGCAGGGGCAATAGGGGCACTTGCCCAGGGCCCAGGGCCCAGGAGGGCCCCGGAAAGGCCCAAGAAGACCCCGATAAAAATTATCTCAATTATTTTCATTCGTGTTTTAATGAATATTCCAAATCACATATATAAGTAACACCACTGGTGGCTCAGATAGACGGGGCCCAAAAAGGCCAGAATATGCTATTAGAATTTTTATTTAAAATAAACATATTTATTTAATTCTTAATACTTAATATTTTATTGCACGCACTTGACGCAATATTCATTTTATTGCTTACAGGCCTTATCTTTAAAAAAAAGTGTGTGCAGTTTTAAATAGCAGCCAATAAATAAAAAGCTGACAGGGCCAGTGAAGCCAGATCGTGGGATTTCTTTACCCCCACTTAGTAGCACAAACGCCGACAAATTGAGGAGAATAATGCCTCTTCCATATGACACACTATATGCAATATTTGTACCTTGTGCCGCACATAATCTTAATTTAGCTGGTGTTCACGCAGTATCCATAACGTCAGGAATGGTTACCTTTTATGGCACTATCCAAAGATTATTAAACTTCTTTTCTTCTTCGACGACGCGTTGGGAAAATCTTATGAAATTTTTAAAATTATCCATGAAAGGGTTTTCAGATACCTACTAGAAGGTCGTCAAAGGCGAATGCTATAAAATCATTTTGCAACTTCCAGAAGTAAAAAAAGAACTTAAAAGATAGAATATTAAAGATGATTTGTCAAACTCTAAGGCAGTGTCAAATGCAAAAAGTTTACTATTTCAAATTAATTATAAATTTATATGTATTCTTCATGTTTGGAATAAAATATTACAATGCGTTGACCGTGCAAATAAAGCTTTACAACACAAAAATCTATCAATAGACCTTGCAACAAAATTAATTAATGGTCTGCGTTGCTCTTTACAAGGACTACGGGAAGTAGGATTTAAACAAATAATTTCGGATGCACAAAAAGTCGCTTTGGTAATGAATATTGAAGCTGAATTTTCTAATCAACGAATTAAGCGAATTAAAGAAGAAAGTGTTACTAATCTCAACCAAGAAAATTTGTTTGCAATGCAAATGTACAATATTTTTGACATTTTACTTAGTGAAGCAGACTGGCGTTATAGACAAATGAAAACTATATTTGAGGATTTTTCTTTTCTTTTTGGCTCGTCATTAGAATCAATGAACGTTGTTGAATTACAAAAGGCGGTGGCAGATTTATCCAGAAAATATGATAAAGATTTGAATAGTCACGAATTAAGCTGTGAGATTGAAAGTTTTAAATTTCAAGTATGAGGGCTGGTGGAAAATTTGAAAGAAGCCACTTCTCTAAATTTATTACAGACTATATACATGATTTCGAATTAGTCGAATCGTCCAAAACATCGTTGTTGCTTTAAGAATATTTCTAACCCTACCAGTCACCACCGCTTCTTGCGAGAGAATTTTTAGTAAACTGAAGTTAATTAAAAACTATTTAAGATCATCGCTCTCACAACAGCGTTTGTCGAACCTGTCTATTATATCAATTGAATCTAACATAGTGCAAAAAATAGATTTTAATAATATAATTGATGAGTTTGCGGAGAAAAAAGCAAGAAGAATGCAATTTAAATAGATTTTTAGTTCGTTTTTCTTCATAAATATAAAATAAAAAAAAATTACAAAAATTATGGACAGGACCAATTTAAAGATTCCTTATTTTGTGTTTATTTATTAAGTGATATACCTACTAAACTTTAAAAATGGGAAAGAACAGGAACTATAACCATGGTAAGTTTTTTCTCAATTTTTTTTTATTGAGGGGGCCCAATTTGAAGGTCTTGCCTAGGGCCCACAAAATCCCCGTTACGGCCCTGGTTGTTAGCACTTAGTGGAACGTAGCCTAAATATTTAATTTTATGGTTTACATAATCCGTTTGTCATCGCTCTTTTGTCGTGGTGATTATATCGAAGCTTATTGTTTATTGCGTTTTTGTTTGGTAACGCTACATTTGTACTATTGACTCATTAGCTATTTCGTTAAAATGATGATGAGTTTGTGGCACGGACAGTTACCATGCACTTCACAGGAAATCATGGGTTTTCAGCTGGAACCAATGAATGAAATAGTCCTATACACATTTTGATGCAAGAGACAAAGCTTCTGTTGAAAATCGCTTTTCTCTCTTCATGCATCAAAATGCATATATAGCACTACTTCATTCATTGGTTCTAGTTAGAAACCCGTTATTTTCCTCTGACATTAAAGCATAAAAATTGCAAAATGAAATAATTAATACATAAAGGCAAGTTTCATAACCGTGCTGTTAGGAGTAACATAAAAACATAGTCAACATTAAATCATTTCCAATATTTTTTCTCTTATTTCTAGCATTATAGTAAAAATGTTAACTATATTTCATTTAAAATTTATAACGATTAAGACAATCTATGTATTATAAACTTAAAAAGACATAGGTAATCTCGAAAGATATTTGAAATTCAAATCTGCCCGTGTACTATATAAAATGTCTAACTATATTCACTCCGATTAAATTTTATAGCACTATAAATTATCTTGACCTAGGATACTTCTTATAAAATAAAATTGTGAAACAACTTGTAAAGTATACAAAAGTAGCTCTTAAAGTTAAGCCCGTAACGAAGGCGTAAAAAGTATCTTTTGTCTTGTATTTTAATTAATCATTTTTATAATATGAGTCAAGTTCAATAGAAAAATTTTGCGACAAAGTTTTTGTTTTGTCTCGATTGTGTTTTCATGCCTTAATTCTATGTTAAACTAGTGGTTACCCATGACTTCTTTCACATAAAATTTTACAAAATAAGTAATAGCAGTTTAGGCTTAAGAAAATAAACTTTTGTCTATGAAAAGAAAATTATCTTTCCCTAAGCAGCAAAATAAACATTTATAAAAACTTTAAGTATAACGATTACAACAATGTCTTATATTATATCAATGATCCTAGGGTCGCATCTCAATGAAAGCCCAATTTTTTTTTTGAGTTTTTGAATTTGCCAGATTAGCCATGGTAGTTTATAGATCTTAAATAAATATAAAAATAAAATAAAATATGGCGAACTTAATTATGTTTTTAACTCTTCAATGAAAGAATTTAGAAAATATAAAAGCAGAGGTTTGTTATATTTGTAAATGGATTTAAAACTGCAAAATTATAATTTTATAAAGTGGATAATTTAAGAGTAGCATTCCAAACATCCAAACCTTTCAACCCTCTATGTGAGCTTATTAACTGTGAAATTTCGAAAAATCCTTCCTTAGTGGAAGTCACAGAACTTTTAAGAATTATACTTTCAAACAGGTTCTATCTACTTTGGTTTAATTTTTGTTTTACTCATTCACAAAACTATTTTATATATTATAGAGAATACTTGTAAGGAAAATCTGAAAGTACAAAGGAATGAAAATAGTTATTTTTTGGTGTAGTTTGCAACGTGTGCAACGCGTGCAATGCGCTCGGAACCTGGTGATGTGGCGACGACATGTGACAACGAAGGGACGCCTCGACGTCGTGGAGCGGAACATCATCTGGTTGCGTGCTGGAGTCATGAGGAAAATGTGGCCTCTTCGACAAGACGTTCGCGACCGACCCGCAGAGCTGCAGCCACCGCTCGACGACTTTCCTCAATTTCCACGCCGGATTTAGATCTTACCGACTCGTCAACTAGTCTCAGTGACGACGCAGGACGCTTAACCCGTGGGGGTTTGTTTTTATTAAAATATTTCACATCGACTTCGTGTTAACATAGTTTTCCTTTCGTTTTAGGGAGAGGTACATCTTGTAGTAGTAACAGTGGCTGTGCCAAACGACGTAAGACAGCGTTAAATGCTCGAGATCGTAATTTACGACGCCTCGAAAGCAATGAACGTGAACGAATGCGAATGCATAGTCTGAACGATGCTTTTCAAGTAAGTTGTCTCAATTCAAATATTACACACCTAATCGATAATGTTTACATTATAGTGAAAATATATTTTTTTAAAGTAATTATTATTTACTTCGTTTTTTAAACGATTAAACTCTTCTCGTTAAAAATTACGGAACTACCACAACTTTAAGCGTACAATCTTTTCCAATTTCCAAAGTTGAAAAGCTTAGGTAATAGGTATGCCTATAAGTATAATAAGTTTTACTTGAAGAGAAAAAAAAAAGAAAATGATAATTTAATTCAAAATTTTTATGCCTGAGTCAAACTCGACGTCCACGACGCTGACGGACAGTACGCTCACGACGAGTCAAAGTAGAATGTGTTTCAACGTTTGACTCGTTTGGCGTTGTCAAATGTGTATGTCATTTTAAAAATGTGTATTACACAAATTTATAACTGAAAAAATTTGATAATTTAAAATAGATTTTGAAGAAAAATTATTTGAATTGGTGAAATATAATAAACTTTAATAATATAAAACTTCAAGAGGATTTAAAAATATAAGGCAAATATAAAATAAAAAGCACAAAAGTGAAAGAATATTGCGGAAATTTTAAATAAAACTGTTTAGTTAATATAATTTTTAAATTATACTCTATAATCTATATATTAATACGTGAAAAATTTTGTGGTACCTTTTTACCGAATATTACACGAACGGAGGAGTATGAAATTTGGCACAATTGAAGTTTGTATGGGGAAGTTGCGTATTTAAATAATATTTCTTTATAATAATGCTTCAAAATACCTTAAATTAATGAAAAAAGACGTCACACACACTACCATACGTTTGACACACATACACATAGTACATAGATATTTTAATCTTATTGTCAGACTTCAAAACTTTAAAGTGTCACTACGAAATGTCATTATTTAAATAAAATATTGTTAGACGAATTTAAATTTTGAAATTATAATTATTGAAATTGGAGGAAACAAATTTAACCGATTATTTAATATTAAGTTTTAAAATTTTCACAGAATATTCAGGAATAGTTTTACAAAGATATGGTCGAATTTCGACCACTGGACGACCACTAGTTATTATTAATTTATAAAAATTTCAAAATTCCAGAAGTCAGCGACGTTTTGAGATTGCCTACCCAGCAAATTTTTAAAGCGTTCTAAGCGTTTTTGACTGTGATGCGAAAGCGTCGTGAGCGTCGTGGGCGTTAACGTCGAGATTGCCTAAGGAGTTAACTTTATTGTAGTTTATCAAAGTTTTTTTTTTAAATTTAATATTTTACACATTTAATTTATTCCACAAATTAATATTAGTTTTGTTTTACAATTTTTCACCACAATTAATTTACATTTAGCCTTTTCATAACACAAAAATATAATATAAAGCTCCAAACAGTCATATAAGCACCTATTGGCGCTGTGGTTAGAGCAATTGCTCTCTCCGCTTCATGCTTCAAGTGGTTCTGGGTTCGATCCCCGTTGAATCCTAGACTTAAGTAAAAATTGACCAACAGAAATTATCTGTGCTTTCACAGTCGTGATATGACCTTAGATGTTAAAGCGACTTAAAACAACTACAAAAAGTCTATAGATATATCTAAATATTATTAACGAATAACTATAAAATTTTCTACTTTTAAAAAAGACAAAATAATGTTCTCGAATGTAAATAATAATAAATAACTCTAACAACCAACAATTAATAAATAACATAAATAAATATGTATAATGTATAATTATATTCAGTGATTTAATCACACGAGAGAGAATTTGACCTTTCTCGTCACCTTGCTGTACCCGAACCCCACTTTTGGGGTACAATCTCCAAAATTCACTCGAATTAAAAACAACAAAATATAAAAAATATCAAACGCATTTAAACGAAAGAAATGTGACTGAAAATGGAATTTTCTAGACCACATTATAATAATCACCTTCACTGTGTTAACTATGCTAAGGGCTTATTGATGTTAGTTCATCTGCTATTTACACAATATAATTAAAAAAGCATGGAACGATTAAAAACCATAGATTTTACTCTCTATTATTAGATGTAGGATTTCTTGGAAATTAAGTATATTCGATGTATTTGCATTAATTATAAACACTTGACCTGCTTGTAATGGAAATTCATTCATCTATGTTTTGCTGTAGTGTTTCTCCCTCCAAAGCATGCGATCTTAATTATTTTACTTATTGGAATAAGAGCTTCATTGAAACTATACTCAAAATGCTTGAATACTTGAATAAATTAGTCAATAATTCAAATGAAACGGCGACGTTTTAAGTAATAAATTTTCATAAATGATATTTAGAGAAGATTACAATTAGTATTACAAAGTAAATGTAAGTAAATGTAAAGTAAATATAAATACTTAAATGCTATTTTTTCTTCGTTTTAAAAAAGTTTCAATCATATTTTATTATTTTATGTAAATTCTAATCAAATAGGATTCAAACGAGGTCAATTTTGAAATAAAATAAGTAATAGAAGCCAAAAACTTTTTAAATATTTTTGTAAAAAGTTAATGGGTAAACTAGGACAATATTACATACAATGTTTTATTTCTTGAATGCTTTTATTTAATAGACACTTTATGAATTAATTCAATTTTTGAAAAATTTAACTTTTATGATTATCTAGTGTTCAATCTTTTTAAAGATGAAGATTGGTTTTAAACAAATTTTCAATTGTTTTCCATGTACCTAAAGCACGAAATGTGTCAAAAACTTAGCACGTATATTAAGGATCTAATAAGTGCAAAAATCAACTCGAAACAAACAAACATTTTTTCTTCAATTTTTATTGTTTTTATTTGCATTTTTCCGGTATACGGGAGGCTATTAGGCTTTTAAAGAAAGCCAAGCCTGCACCTGTCTAGGAACTGCCATTTCTATCTCGCCAGGCGTGATGTCCGTCTTTCCGGGATGCTGCAGTCTTCTTTTGAAAGCTGCCACACATGAGCACAGTATATATGCTCCGCCGTTTCTGTCGCTTTCCAGAAGAGACGACATATGTTGGTTTCAGCCTTACCGATCTTGTGAAGATGGTAATTTAAGGTACAATGGCCCGTATAGAGACTTGCTAGGAGCTTTACCCTTTTGCCGAGTGACAATATCTTATGAGTTCTCTTCTTGGAGTACTTTATGAATTTCTTAGCTTGTCTTTGCCCCGGAGTATTTCTCCAATACGGTCTTGGTTTACCCTTTAGCTGTTTTATCCTCGAATCTAATATCACCAGAGTTATGATGGCCAAACTTGTTAATTTTTCATTAATTACCACTTCAACGAAAAGTTCATTGAACGCAACGATAAGAGAACTGTATGTATGTTCTTACTTAATGATGCATGTCTATTCTTAGCTTAGTTTTGGGCGTTTTTAAACGATACCTGCTCGAGACTATAAAATATATAAAATATATAGACTAATATATAGACTATATAAAATATAAAATCACAAGTTCATCTAGTACACAAACTTACCCGTCCAGAAATAGTTACAGATTATCTGGAATGTTATTTTTCTGTTCATGTACGAAAATGTACGGTTTGTCTGCTAAATGAAACAAACCTTGAGATTGCGAGATTTTGTGCTGCGTTTTATCTTTCTTTTAACACATTCCCGTCGGGTGGTTTATTTGCCCATCTTACTTGTGTAGCGGGGCCAAATTCACCAAATGATGTAAAAAAAATTGTTTAAAAAAAAACGTTGAACCTTTTTAACCAATCGTTTTATTTCAAAATAATTTGAAGTCAGGTGTTAGAATATATTGCTCTACAACCAGTATTTTTTTTTAACTTTACAGTGTTTCTAACGAACACGGAAAAATGTAGAGAAATACTGAAGTTTTGAAAGAAATAAAAAGGAACATATTTCTCGGAATTTCAAAAACATGTTTGCAATGCATTTAATGGCATTCCACAAAATTTATCCAAAAGGGTAACCCTTTCATATTCTACGCGTGTACATATTAGTATTTTAAAACTAAGCTAAGCTAAAAACAAAACAGGAACACTTACATATTTGTTCAATAGAAAGTTTAATCCTATAAAAATCTATTTTTTTTAAAATTGTACGGAAATATTTTTTTTATATATAGTATAAATATGTTATATATGTATAAAATATTTATATATTATATAATTTTTACGTATAAATAATAATGTTAAATAATCTTCAAGGCAGAAGACGCATATATGCGTCTCCCGCGTCTACGTAAAGGTCTCTGCAGACGCACCCATGCGTTCCCCGACGTGAATGTGTTAATGACAAAGGATAATGTGACGAATGTAAATATGACTATCGGCACGTTTTTTCTTAAAAAAAATGATGAATGTGTTTCTCTAAAAGATATAGCTATAAATATATAATTCAGTGGCTCGTTATTAAAATTATTTAAGGCCCTTTTGGAAGATTTTGGTGAATATTGAATCCCCCTTCAACTCTACACCAACTGTCTCAAGAAAAATTTTCGATTCAACCTTATATGTTAGAAATAGAATATGAAAAATAGGCTAACTCCATTTTACATAAATCGATATACTATAGTATTTAAAATCGAAATATATCAAAAAACCTCAAAATGGGCCTACGTAGTTTTACTAAGGAACCACAAAATTAATACTTAATTATTAGTCGTAATACTTAATTAACCCTTAGAGTGCCAACGAGCGCCGCGCCATCGCGCTCGTGTATGAACTACTCTAAAGTGCCACGAGCGCGATAGCGCTCGCAAAAAGTGTTGTTGTTTAGCACGCTTTAGGAGAGGTATTTTTTATCTTTCTAAGTGTTATATATAGTTCAAATTATAATGTTATTAGTAATTACAATATAAAAAAGATTTTTTTTGTATTTTATTACTATTGTACAAGATTTAATAAATTACATCAAAAAGAAAGATTTCGTTGGCATTTTTAAGCATATACGAGTAAAAATCAATGGCACTAAAACGGTTAATATTAAGTTGAAGCAAAATTACACTCTTTTTTAATGGAAGGATTATACATGTTTAAATAATTATTTGTTATTGCTGTCTGCGTCCTCATGAGAGACTTATTCAGTCAATTTTAACACTTTTTTGAGGTAACGAACTAATTGTAACGTAAATTGGTTAAAGTTAAAGCCTTCGGCAACATTTGAGTTGCCATGTTTCCGTTCTCATCCACGGTTTTCAAAACTTGAACCGCCCTCTAAACTTATAGTAAAAACAGTCACGACAATCATTCGCTGTGTTTATGTGTGACAGCGACATCGCATCGAACGCTTTATCTGAAATTCATCAAATTTGGAAAAATACCTTCATATTTCATTTAAGTATACCACGAAGCTTTTTGGTTTAAATCAGCCAGTAGAGGGTCCCACTTAATTTTATGGGTATTTCGGGTTTTTTAATTTAATTCGGAAACGACTCCAACGATTTTATTTAAACTTAGGTACCTACTATGGTTATTAGACGCATTAAAGTCTTCAGATTTTATTTAAAACTTTTTTCTGGCAAAATTCAAATAAAGTGCTCTGGGGAAGAGAGTGGGAGTTAGTATAAAATAAAATTATGTTATGCTTACCCCTTCGTGGGTTCTATTTATAATTTTTTAGCTAATCCTGGCTTTTATATATGATTTCTTAACCAACTGTGGGTTTCATGTAAAAAAATTCTGTGACGCTTACTAACAGATATTTGTCTGAAAACCAAAGCTAATGAAAAGCCAATGTTCTCTGACGAAAAACGCATTCATAAAAACTATAGACGGATAGTTATGCAGTATGCACCAACTCAATATATTAATATATTCAATCGATGTGTTTTCTCACATTATTGTAGGTCGGATTTATTTATGTAATATTATTATTATTATTACTTTTATTTATGTACTTACTATTACTACTTTCTATCTATGTACTTACAAAAAAAAAAATTCTTTTCTTTCAGTCTTTACGTGAAGTAATTCCTCATGTAAAGAAAGAACGGCGATTGAGCAAAATCGAGACGTTAACTCTGGCTAAAAACTATATAATGGCTCTAACGGATGTGATTTGCGATATGCGAGGCGACGCTGTTCAAGTTGCTCAAACACCAATGGCACTCGACACGGCAGCTTTGCCTGCGACCAACTACGACGATATTCAAGACAATAGCTTTTACCACGACACGAACATCATTGCAAGCACGTTGACGCCAAATTGTCAACCGACTGTTGCACATCATCGATCATCAGAGGAGCTGTAGAACAATTAATCTTTTCCACTCATTAACACAAGTCAAACCTATAATCCATTAGAAAAAAAATCTTTTGACAATCCACATATTGTATAGATATTAGAAAAAAAAAACAGCGGCCAACAATTTGTTTTAATAAAATAAAATAAAAATGTGGAATGTAACGAAATAAAATGCAAACACGCACTATCGAAAAAAAATTACGTTATGCACAACGAACTGAGAATATAATTATAAAGTAAAGCAAATTAAAAAAGTTAAGAATATGAAATTGAAAAAATGTCTGTATTAACTGCAAAAAAGACTAATAATATGTTAATGATCTCGTTATTTTAATTTTTGGTAAAACTATAATTATAATCATCTATCAAAATAATATTTAAGAAAATATTATACTTAATGTTAGTTTATAAGAAATATAATATACCTACCTTATGTTATAGCAGCTTTTTCTCAAAAGTTATATAAAATTTTAACTAAATATTTGTCTATACATCGTATGTACAAACCTATAGGAACAGGTAGGTGTGTAACATATTAAAAATTTATAATTTACGACCAAAATTTACAATGCTTTCCTAGTCACGATTTGTTTCAAATTGTCATACAATATATGTATTTAAATATATTAAAAAAAGTTTGCTGACAAATTTGATGGATGGTTTTAATACTAAAAAAAATTTTACACACAAATCTTTCCCCCAAACGGACTCAGGGAAAGAACCTTGCGAGCTTTTACTGTACTGAACGATTATTAAGCAAAATATTTACTCAAATTCAAATATTTGCTGTTATATAGAATGCTATTGTTAGACACAGATTTACTTTTGCTATTACTATACAATATTGAATTTTCGATGCTGTTCGTACAAAAATAATCTATTTATAAATGGATGTTAAATATTGAAAATAACATAGTGAAAAAAAATGTATGTACTTCTCTCGATCATTCCTTTTTTATTATTTTTATTATAGTCGATTCAGAGCTATTGGGATCCAGGGATCTAGGGTTCTGGTTTTGCATTCATTGGCTTTAAGACCAAAAAATGTCTCAATATATAATTTTAATACATATTGATCTTGGTAAGACCTCAGAGATTAATTAAGCATACCCACGCCACTGATATAATAATACATGATTGTAGGACGTAGAGCACTGTCCAACTGTATCTATTTATTGAATTAATTCTTTAGTAATAACATAAAACAGAAAATACCCATCCAACAAAAATTAATCTGAAAAATCTTTAAAATATTTCAGTTCTTAGATTCGAATGCACAATAATAATTTAATAGCTCGGAAATGTTTATTAAATGCAGTATTTATTAAGAGATAAGACCATATAGCATCTATCAGTGCTAGCACTAATAATTGTTAATAGCTTTAAGAAATTAACATAGGTACAGTAATATTGGGGATTTAGATTATGTGAACTAGTCTTACTGATCATATAAACTAATAAAACAGACATTTTAAAGATGTCGATAAATTCCATAAAAATAAAAAAGGGCACAACTTTTTTGCACCTAAATTATAATTAGATTGGCCTCTGTTAGGTTTATATGTTTCTCGTAATGTATTGTATATATTCCAGGACATTGGTCCTTTTAGAACCAAGGCACAGATTTATTTATGCATATTTTATTTTAAATTCCGTCCTCTTTTTAAAATAAATTGCACTTATTTTCTCAGTGACTAAACATTTCATTATGAGTTTTAAAAAAAGTTATTTTCTAATGTTATGAAGTTAGGTTTTAATTTTCCCATTAAATATTAGTAGGAAAATTTTTATTGTAAGAAAAAATGTCGGAATCAACATTTAACGGGGTACTATGTAAAATAATTCGATTATGACAAGGTTTTGTTTTAAGGTCTTTAAGCTCCTCATGTCAAATAAACCTACGAGGAGAGCCCAAAGTGTCATGTGACTCAACATTTCTGATTGTATACTTACGCATTACGCATCTATATACAACACATATTCTGTACACATACAGCTTTTTTTGTCGTTTTATCTTTAAGGATTTGTGAAGAGTTTTTGAGGGTCCGTCATAGTAAAATGGTTGAGAACCACTGATATAATGTTTACGATTCATACTTGTATAACATTTTGATATACTGGGTGTACCATAACCATAAATTCTTTGTTTACTACTGTAAAAATCGAATTTATAAATTAGCATATATAAATTTTAAAAAATAAAAAAAAAACAACTTTAAAGAAGCTTGAGAAAAATCGGGTAGGGGGTAGATAGAGAAGTTAAGGGGGTCATCCTATGTGATGGGCTCAAAAAAAATTTTTTTTGTTAATAAATTACTTTCTTAACATCTCTGTAATACGGTAGTAGTGTGATTTTTGAAAATTCGAAGTCGTTTTAAAGATACAGCAGGTAGAAAAAAGAGCTGCTTGGAGCGCTGAATTGGCAGTTGAAACTTTAAACGCGTTTTTCTCAAAACCGTGTTTTACAAACTTTCCTCCATTGTATCTCAAAAACGGCTTTACCTTAACCGAATGACTTGAAATTTATAGAGTACACTCAACACATGTAAACGTATAGAATGAACTATTAACAATCGAAAATTTCCAAAATTTTCGATTTTTTTAGCAAAAAATAAAAAAAAACCGCAAATTTCGCAACTTTTATTTCAAATGTCTACCAAAAGTCCAATTTTTTGTATATTCATTTGATAATAGTTCATTCCGTGCATTTAGGCTTACAAATTAAAACGCCGTTGTTTTTTTTTTTTTTTTGTTTCAAATAAGCCAATCAGCCGGAATCGTGGAGGAAGTGCGAGCTCATTTTTTCGAGGTGGGGGTGTTCAGAACGCTGTAACTCATGTTCTACACAATATTTGTAGCTTAAAATTTATATTTATACTGTCGTAATATATGTTAATAAATGATAATAAGCTTAAAGCTCTATCTATTTACTGGTCGTAGAAAAAAAATCCTTAAAAAACCCTAAAAACAGGCCGTCACATGGGATGACCCCCTTAACTTAAATACATAACACTTTAGTTAGGAACGAATTATTTCCAAAGCTTTTCTATGGAACCATGTTATCGATTGAGCTTGTAAAATAAAATGTTATTGACCTAAGCTCATCGTAAGAAATAAAGTAAATTAGTTACAATTAACAAAGCGTAGTTATATTTTCTCATTTCTTTCAAGAAAATTTATAAATTAAAATTAACTACCAACAAAACTATTGTGTTCGTAGTTTAAATATCTTTATTGTACATGTTTTTTTTTCTTTACCTTGTAGATATAGCTACAATTTAAAAAAAATAAACGCATGGAACAATTAATATGGACGTAACTAGAAGAAATGTTAAATAATCATTAGAATAATTAATTTTAAATCATAAAATATACTAATTTAATAATTTTAAGAATGAAATGAAATGCCAAAGTTTCACATTTAAGAAATCCGCGGGATTTTCATTTAAATGTTAGGATATAATATTTATTTTTATGATATGACATGTTGTTGATGGTAACAAATGTTTTAGCAAAGAGTTTATGTACCTTTACTCCATATATTTCATATATTTATATATATATGGTTATTAAAAAGAAACTATTTATAAATCATAATTAAATATTTATATATGTAATATACAATATATATATAATTAAATCAAATATTTTCATAAACATATATATTACTTACAAATATTATAATATTTATTATATTAATGTAATATAGTACATAAATATATTTCCAAATGTACTTATTGTTAGTCAATATTTTAATACGCAATCATTTGAACAACAATCATGTTGTGAGTAAAAATTGAAAATAATTTTATTTATAAATTATGCTTCCTATTTATACGTGAAAAGACATACATATAAAATATGAAGCAACGAAAACCGTTGAAAAATGATCTCAATTGTAAGAAAAGGATTATTTCGATTATCTTAAGACGTACTTACGTATGTATATCATATTCATTATACATGTAAAACATTATGTATTACGTGTATTACATGCATAATATTAAGTAATGTTTTAGAAATATGAAGCAAACATGTACGCGTACGATGAGTTTATTAAGAAATTAAAAAATAACAGTTAACTAGATGAAAAGTTTAAGTCTGAGAAAATGTTTTCTTTTTGATATACTTAGTATAATTTAAACCTACTCCTATTATCCTATGAACGCAAATATTTTTTTTAATGCCTCCTACTGGTACTTAAGTAAAAATTTGTATAAGGATGCTGGTTAAATTTCAAGACATGAAGATCATGAAATGTGTAATATATAATTATTTGTTTTAAATGATTTTAGTGTCGATTATGGATATGAAATTTAAAGTTCTTTCAATGTTTGTTTGTCTAAAAAAACTCAGCATCCCTATCGCCATTTGAAGCAACTATCTTTCATATATTGCAAATTACCAAAACTATTTAAATCTTAAAAACCACATTCTCTCCAAGGATCTTCGTACGATTTTGCTAAAATTTAATAAAATAAAACTTACGTGGAAAAATATAATATAGTTGCAGTACAATGAAAAATAAATTTTCAAATTCTTGACTCGTCCATAATCTTTATACGGAACAAACAGCCAAATAAATAATTATTATATACCTACACCCTTTTAATTATTTCTGACGTTCTTGCTTCTAAGATGGCACTGTTTTTTTTTTTATTTTATTTAAGGTCGTATTAACTACTATGGGAGCAATACATCTTTTCGTCTAGTTTATTTGCTATTTTTTAATTAAACTGTGCTTTTTTGGGTTGTAATTTCTTCAAAGTTATTATAATAAGGTAATATATCTAAGAGTCAAATCTTTGATCGAAGTTGTTGAAAACTGAAAGAAACAACATGTCTTGTTTAGGTAAATTAATAAAATAATTATATAATTGTACCTACTGATAAAAATGAAATATTTACTAAATCAAATTATACTGGCCAAAATTGAAAATCAATATCTTGAATTATTTTGGTTTCAATTAACATGATTCAATGGTCTTAATTTATAAAATGTCTATAGGGGTTTTGATACACACTAAAATATACAAATTAATATTAAAAATGTGATCACTATGATTCACATAAGCGACAAGTTGGTGTAACTTCAACTAAAGGCTCTTTTAATACTTAAGTAGTCATATGTGGTCATTAGGGTCGAACTAAATTTTTCTGAACTAATAATTCCGACAACTAATGATTCCTTTATTAGTCATCCAAATTGATTAGTATCTACCTTATTGATAGTCAGTGTATTTCGGGTTGATAAGACCCAAGGTGACATTTTCCTACGATTCCAGAACTTCAAAACAAATGGTTAATTAAGGTTAACGATCAATTATAGTCATAAGAAAAAGAGGTTGTTTTTAAATGGTGTGGATATTATTGTATAAGATATAAATGAAATTTTAAGCTCTCTGGATGTTTTTCTATCTGGAAAGCCCAGCGTTTCTATCAACATGCAGCTAAAGTGCAGTAAAATAGGGTTAATATAATCGTATTTGCTCTAAGAGTGTAAAAATACCCAAATCAGTCAAAATGTTAATCTAATAGACATAAATATTACTGTCAAATTTTATCAAAAAACTCAAAAATCTACTTTTTAAGCTGTTCCTTTTCTGAAGAAAAGGATTTTCCTCAAAAATCTGAAAGTTTCACATTGATAACTTATTTTGTAAACCAATATTTAAAAAATATTTTATATGTGAGCTGCACTTATTGTTAGAGGAAAATAAAAGTTTTTATGGTTTTACCAAGGTTACGGTAGAAATTAGTTGCGAAAACTAAATAGAGGTTGGAATTTTTTCTTGCTTTTTAACTTATTTCACTTAGCTAAGTAACAATTGAGACTCACAAACAAAAGTATACAGATGCCAAGCAAATGTTTAAAAAACTTTATGCAGGTTAGTCCTAAACATTTGAAATAACGTGATAACAGAAAAATAAATATTTTAAAAATATTTCGTCTTACCTACTTATAAAATAATACTATAAAGTGAAAAGTAGTCTTGATCTTAGTGAAAGTAGTCTTCTCTTTAACCCCTAAAGGATCAAATAGAGTTAAATGAGTTAAAATAATGGAATTCAGTGACGAAGCGGTGGAGGGTGCGATAGCGGCAAAGGAGGCCATGCCCTCGGTTGGTACAAATGTGAGAGTGGCAAAAAGTGAGTTTACTATCTTTTCTCATCCTGTTTGCTAAATCAAGTGATGGCAATTAGCTAAAAATGAGAAAACCCCCTTTAGAGAACTTTGTTGAGAACTAAATACGGTAATTGCTAAAATTTGAGAAAGGTTGCAATAGTTATTGTATTTGAACAAGTGGTAGATTCTAAAATCTAGAGGAATATAATACCTATATAATATTTTAAAAGAGTTTGTGTCGACAAAAACACTAAATAACATTTTAATTTTTGAAAGGATTTTTATTTTGGGTGTTTATTTGAGACTTGACTTAAAATTGAGTCAAATTCAAGTCACATATTTTATATGACTAATCTACTCAGCATTGATTTTGCAAGTTATTTCATTTACAAGTATCAAGCATAGTTCATTTAAAAATGTCTAACTATTTGACTTATCTAATGAATTCATAGACAATATAAGTATTCCAGATTATTTCCAAATTTTGTTTACTTGCGGAAATAGAGAGTGGCAAATTTACCTTTGGCCCAGGTGACATGAAACCACGCTGGGCCACTAATACTCGTAGAATCCAATAATAAGTCTCATGTATACAATTTTTTCACTGACCCAGTTCTTGCTCATCCATGTTCAACTGTAATATCGTTTTACCGAAAATTGTATTGTTTTATTTTTTACAATTGAACCTGCGAAATAATGTTTAAGCTGTATTCATTATTTTTGAAATTTTTACATTGTATCCTTTCTTAAAATTCCTATCAGCAAATATTAGAAAAATTAAAATAGCATTTTTTTGGCAGATAATTAATTTTTCTAGAAATATTATGAGTAAAATTTACCCGATTATATTCAGTTTACAAGATATTCAGAAAAATAAACAGTTTCAAGTGGTAAAACTTTCAAATTTTTTGTTAATCTTTAAAATAACTGCTAAACATTTTAGCCAAATTATTTAAAAATTTGGCTTTTGGGCAACAAATTGTTACAACTGATCAACTATATTAAATACATTCCACTAAATTATTAAACTATTTCATGTATGTTTTTACAACTTGAAAAAGAATTAATTAATTAAAAATGTGCCAAGTTAAAATAACATATCGCTCAATTCTTACCTAATATTTATAACTGTCTAAATTTTATGATAAATTATCTAAAACTAATATTTACTATAAATATCAAATATATATTTATTTTGAAATTATTTAAATAAAAAATATTCTGGCCTATACAAGCGAAACTTTAACAGAGTACAAGGTTCTAAAAAAATTAGTAGTGAACATTTAAATTGATTCTCAATATTTTATAATAACAATACTTGCTACATTCGTTTTTGGAAGATATAAAACTAAAGGCACTAATCATAAATGAGTTTTTATAAACACTGTATTTGAAGAAATTATTGTGTCAATTTACATATTTTCTTTTCCTCAAAAAGTTTAAGCTTTACCAATTAAAATATTTGCAGGAGTTGAAAATGTGATGAATTATGAAATGTGATTTTAAATTTAATTATTTCAATCAGTATTAACAACAAAGTCCTAAATAACGACAACTTTATGTTGTTGTAATTTTTTTCAATTTTTAGTTATTAAAATCAGCGCAAAGCGTCAGCACAAATTAATATTTTTAAGTGGAATAATAATATAATATTAATTCATTTACAAATATTGTGCTTACATTGTATTACATTAATGTCTTGTAAATAAATGATATAAATAATAAATTAATATCTAGCTAATAAGTGAAAATGCAAAAGGATAGCATTTTAATATTAAAAAAAAATCCAAAAATGAGAATTGATACTAAATATATTAGTTTCAATAATATATAAATATTTTAATTAGATAAAATAAAAACATTATACATATGTTATAATTACATATATAATGATGGAACGTCCGAACTAAAATTATATCTATGTATAAATTTAATCTCTGCTTAGCAAAATGCATTGAAAGTTGTTTAAACAGAGTATCGCTTATAACATTTGTTACGATATACATATATGTATTATCAAATTATATAAGAGTATTTTAAAAAATACCCCATGTAAATTAAATCGCTAATGTACAAAATTAAATAGATATGCTTGTTGTGTTGACAATATATTGTTCTTTGTTTAAATTTTGAGCTATATTAGTATACATATATTTAGTATACAATACCTATAGTATTAGGCTTAATAAAAAAATTATTATATTATAAAAGATGAGGCTTATGAGATATTTTAAAAGTATGTATTTTACAATTTATTTAGCAATGTGTTAGGTTAAGTTTTATTGTGTTTACAATTTATTTTTAACTTTGCAAGTTGCTTTATAGTTTAAAATATAAATGTTAAGAGTACAGAGCCCATTGGTGATATCTAGTTCAATCATAGTTCATGGTAAAAATGTTAATATAATATTTTATGAATATAAATGTGGATGTCATATTTCATTTAAATATGAATAAATAAAAAAAAAGAAATAACGTATATTTGATTGTTTTTATTTTTATTTTCCTAACAAATGATAAACTATGTAGAGGAAAGTGGGTTATTTGAAAACACCTAACTTAAAAAAAATTATCTCAGTTAATAAAATAAAATAACAAATATAATAAACTTTTGTTACAACATAAACATTAGGTTCTTATTTAATATCTACGTTAAAAAAGTTTACGTTTCAAAACTTTTTAAAATAAACATAATAATAACAAAAATAAGAAATATAAAAAATATTACCATTCCTATTTATCCGATAGTGTGTAGGGTAATTGAAATTAATCCACGGGGGGAATAGAAACTCAATTGGGTATAATGTTACATAAAATATAACTTTTAATGATTGTTGACCATATTCCCCACAAATCACAGACGTAATCATTAGACGCTCGTGCACTGCTCGTGGGCCTACTTGTTACAGTTGTTACACATGATCCAATCTTCTTTAGAAGGTGATTTATATTTTTTTGTGCAGAATATACAGTACTACTCCTCGTCGTCATTTTCCTGGAAAAGCCTTTTTAAATTTACTCTAACAACCGCTGTATTGTTAATTGATGGTGGCTTCGAATTTAATATTTCACTTTTCCGTTATAATTGAATTCGTTCTTTTTTATTTTTCCTTTCCGTTTGTCTATTTTGTTTTTCTACTAATTGATGTTTTACAGGTGTGTTGGATAAAATTTGAGCTGTTTTTTTCTTTTTCTTCGTTGTAAAGTTCTTATTTTAGGAATGATGGGTACATTGACTATGTCAGAAAGGAGCACAGGAGTTAACGGAGGAACAGAAGTATTAATGGTTAAATCGGATCGATGTTCATGAACAATAGTGGTAATGTGACTATGATGATTAAGTGGTGTGGTGTGGTAGCTTGCTGGTCCACAATAGTAATTGGATCTTGACTGATTTCACTGTCATTGTTGAATTTATTAAAAGGCATATTTCCGAAGCATTCGTTAAACTTGTCCGTATCGATGAAATGAATTTAAGCCACGCTAAAACCATTGATAGCTTTGTTTATGTTGACTGTACTGTTATACGCATTTGCAAACAGCTCGGCCACTTTGTATCGGGTGATCCGTTTACCAGGATCGTTAACAATGTAAAGCTCACACTCTCGATTGTAGGCCATTTTCAGTGCACTGAAAAAAGTTAAGTTCAGTGGTTGAATTTTATGAGATACATGAGGCGGTAAAGAAGCAACATGTAGATTGTGTTCTTGAAAAAGCTTGTATGCCCCCAAGCTAATGTGACTTTCGTGATTATCTATAATAGTATTATCAAGACTGGTTCTTCCTTGGCAGGTTTTACAAAAGAAATGAAGTGTTTTCCACGAATGTAGCCTCATTTATCCAACCAGAATCATAGACCGTGTCAATCATATTGTTATTAGCGCCATTAAGTAACAGCTCACACGACACACATACACCTTCTTTTGAAGATAAACATTGAAGGAACATATATCTCACTAGCACTAGCCGCACAAACAATGGTAGCTTTCAGCACTTGTCGCTTTCGCTACTTGCTTCAAACCTTTTGGAGCCAAAATTTTCAAATTTCTCTGAACAGTATTTATACCGGTTTCATCGATGTTGAATATACGATGACTAAGAAAATTGTATTTGCGTTGGAAGGCTTCTAGTTGGTCGAAAAATAGTTTAACTTCGGTGGCATTAAACGCTTGCATTCGGTTAAGTGCCGTTGCTTCTGGAGCTCGTAGACTGATGCACGTTGAAGATCTGCAATTGTATACCGCGGTGTAGTTTTGTTTCGTAATTTCTCGGCATCTAAAAAATTTTTTATCCAGGAACTAATGGTCAGCAAACATCTTCATTTAAATACTTACGCACGTTTAATAAATAATTAAAATTCAACTGTTTCAAATTACCCGGTGTTCTAAAATATCCAGCCTTTTTTGTGTTTGTTGTTTTTTAAACAGGAACCAAATAAGAAATTAACGTGGTTTTTTTGTATTATAATATTACTTAACTTCTGCCTCAAAGAACGCACGTCGAATTTTTCATCCTGAAAAAGCATTTTCCTGCAGGATAGCTGAAAAAAGAAAAATATCTTTATTCTTATACAAGTAAGGAATCAACGTGAGCGTATTGGTACAAAAGGGCATTAATTCAAAAAATATATAGTTGCTGAAGGATAGTAATTAACAAAAAATAGGTAAGTTTATTTATTATTTTTACTTATATTAACGCTTACTTATATAACGTGATTGACTGACAGACACGCTAGAGATTAAATTACTGAGAGTAAAAACATGGAAAATATTATTTTTGAGATTTGATCGGAATCTCCACTAAGGAAGGATTTTTCAAAATAACACCCCCCATTAGCTGAAAGATGAAGGGGAGGCTTAAGATTCTGTATTTTTTTAAATCCTTAATTATTAACAACTAGCTAATACTCGCTCGCTTTGAGAAGCACAAACCACCAAGAATCGGGACAAGCGACGTGAGAAGTGAAGCACAAACGAGCAGAATTGAAAGCAAATTGTTAAACGACAAAAGTTTGACTGAGCCAATTTGCTTTCAATTCTGCTCGTTTGTGCTTCACTTTTCGCGTTGCTTACCCCACTACGGTCTAAAAGATTGAAAATTGTCGTTCAACTAAAGTTGACTTGTGTGAAATACGTATTCAATACGTTAATCTGAGGTATCTTTAACAAAAATTCATTCAAATTAGTTCCGTTAAGTGATTGTTAATTATTTTAAAATTTAGTAAGTATATTATTTAAATACGTTTATTTCTAATTAATACCTTCGACAATGAAAAATAAAGAAATTAAAATATGTGTAGAACATTTCATTATTAATTTTATCAGGTTTTAATTGAAATTCATAATATTTATTTTCCAGTAAAGTTTATCAATTTTTTAATTTAAACTTTGTAGAGATTTCTTTCGTTACTGTGTAAAATTGGCCTTCTTAAGGAAAATGCGTAAAAATTCTATTTCACGAACTTATTTCAAATTTATAAGAAAAAGATGGCAATTAAATAGACACTACGTACAATATCCAGTCACTCTGCCAACGCTTATTAAATCTGTGATATCTTCTAAGATATTCATTTTTATGATATGATGTAAAGGGCAATTTTGATCTACATGTAATGCACAACGTATCCAATGTTTTTAATTGGATAAGGAATAATACTGTATTGTTTAAAATAGCTTGGTAAATAACCAATTCTTTTTTTGTAATATGTAAAAGATAAAAGTGGTTCCTGTGGGTTATCTTTGGTAGATAGACATATACCGTCGCGGACTTTTTTATCAATCTTTATAAGATACACAACTTCGCCGCATATATGCTTGATCTATCTCGTAAGGTTTAGCCAGCATTTGCAATGTAATTACATAAACATATGTTGATTACAACCTCACATTATAAATCTTTGAATTTCCCGACTTTTCTCTACTATAATATGCATGTATTATACCTGCAACCCTTTCTCTTGAATCACTATATCAATTGCTGAAAACTGCATTAAAATCTATTGTGTAGTTTAGAAGATCTAAGGGAACAGACAGCGGGAGCGACTTTGTTTTATATTATGTAAAAAAGATTCGATATTCCTCTAGGTATTGAAATTATGAATCTACGTAGAAATGTAAAGAACTTCTGCTTTTGATGTATTTTAATTCGTTTATTTAAGGGTCAAAAATAATTATGCTAAGTCTATATTAATTATTACTAGAGGTCGCCCAGTGGTAGAAATTCGACCATAATTCGTTACAATTTTTACATATCTAAGGGTACACTTCACTTGTAACTGCCTCAAAAACTTTAGTTACTAAGTTCCTACAGCAGATAATGAATTGCATTTGCGAATGTTTGGAAAATAATTTCTTGACTAATTTTTTCTTCAAGGTTCATTTAAAGAAAGTGTATCATATAATGATTGAAAATATTTATTTTAAGTTAAGGAAGGAAATAGGTGTAGAGGTTTAAAACTATTTATTTTTTTTCTTCCATAAATCTTTTACAAAATTATTTCAGAATATTCTCTAAAAATTTCAAAACTAAATATCAATTCGTTCATATCAAACATGTTTTGAGGTCCCCTGGTACAAAAAAGTCGTTTTTAGAAACATGTCTGTGTGTGACAGCCATATCGTATCGAACGCTTTTCCGCATTTCACCAAGCTTGGAAATTTTTCTTCATAATATATCTTGTTTTGCCGTGAAGCTTTTAGTTGAAATCGGTTAACCGAAAGCTCCACTTTATTCTCGGAGTTTTTGAGCTTTTTCAAATTTTTTCGAAAACGGCTGCAAAGATTTTCTTTAAGCTTATGATAGTTTTTAGACTTATTAATAGCTAAAACTTTTATTTGAAACTTTTTCTTGGGAAAATTTGATTAAGGACGGTTCTGGGGTGAAGGTTGGGAATTCATAAATACATATACATATATATATATGTTGTATACTTGTATGCATATAGTTCTGCTATGTATAGTTATAAGGTGCTTATATATTTCTTTTAACCAACAGCGAGTTTCATAAATGAAAGTAAAAGAAAGTACTTTGACGCCACGCAGCAGATATTTTTCTTTTTATAATGTTGTATGTCAATTCAAATTACAGTATTCTGAAATATTTTTTAGACAAACAAAAAAAAAATATGACTATGAAACATCAGAAGTAATTTCAAGTGAGTTTTCTACGTTCAAAAGTAAAACAAAAGTACCTTTATGTTACGATTTTTTCATTTAAAAGCCAAAGATAAAAAAATGGAAATAGGCTGCATAAGTCCTGTTTAAAACTTTGAATTAAGCTAAGCTTTTTTTTCAAATAGTACCTACCTACCTAAATTAATTTTTTGTGTAATTTATTTGAATGATTTTGCCAAAAGAATATAGTATGAATTATTCATACGTTATATAATAATCAAGAAACACCTGATAAAGACCAAATAAAATGGTTGAAACGTTGTGTATTTGAAGTTATACGTATCTTTTAAATATATTTTTAATAATATTACTCAATAATCAAATAATCGGTTAAATTTGTTTCCTTCAATTTCAATAATTACAATTTTAAAATTTAAATTCCTCTTACAATATTTTGTTTAAATAATGACATTTGGAATATGGTTGAAGTCTGTGGTCAAACTGAACAACTGAGATTTAAAAATTTACACATTTGTGTGTCTGTGTGTGTCAAACGCGTGGTAGTGTGTGTGACATCTTTTTTCATTAATTTAAGGTATTTTGAAGCATTATTATAAAAAAATATTATCTCAAAACGCAACTTCCTCATATAAACTTCAATTGTGCCAAATTTCATACTCATCCGTTCGTATAATATTCGGTAAAAGGGGTTTAAAATTTTTGCCTCACATATTAATATATAGATGTTTTAATGATTTAATGTATAGATAGCCAATTTTTATGGTTAACGTATTTTATAATAAGTGTAATATTTATAATAAAATTCTCTGAATTTGACAATCATTTACAGGGATTTTTGTGATTTCCCTCTTATAAGCAAAAGTTTTTTTTTTCTTAGTTTGGACTTGTAACCTTTTTTTGAACTATATTTACTTATTTTGTTAAGTTTTACGTGAACGAAGTCACAGGTAGCAGCTAGTAAAAATATAAATAAATAAAGAACGCTCAATAAACTACTCGGCCGGGTGCCTGGATGGTTAAACTCGATCCTGTAAACGATATTAATGGATAAGAACAAACGGGAAAAATTATGAATATCGTCCTACGTCATCAATTTCCCAGCCCACGATAATAAAAATTGACGATGAGTCAAAAGAGAATCGAAGGGAATAAACTTCCAGACGAATTATGAATGTGCTGTCTGCTGATCACAGTTCAGAATCCATTCCAAATATCTTATCCGCATGTGCTCCGCATGTATGACGTTCGTAAACCTACGCCACCGTTCGAGTACGACGTCATTCCATTTTAGTTTCACCAACACACACCAACATCTACAAACATTACCAGTAGGTGTGAGTAGGTGCTAGTACATACTGATACGGATGTTTCAAAAATAAGTAAAAAGTGTCACGATGGCTGACAGAAATGAGAAAATTCTAATAAAACTGTTAAATAAATCCGGAAATAATGTGTGTGCTGATTGTAATAGTAAAAGTAAGTAACAATTTTACATGTATTTCAAAGTATTTATTTCACATTTTCAATATATAACAAATAGTTTTCATTCATGTCAAACTCCCTTGGGGAGTATGTATACACATCGTTAGGGGCGTTTTCATTATTTATCCATTTATCAATCTGGCTCTTAAATCAATTTTTCATTACTTACAACATCTCCAAAATGTATTTACGACATACATTTTTCTCATGATGATTCAATGTGAAAATTATGTTTGTCAAAATAAACCATTTTTATGATAGAAAAGAGGTTAGATGCCAAATTAAAATGCTTCTTCTGATGCTTCTAGCTCAAACACTTTTTCCAAACTTCTCATATATAAAATAAAGCAGTTTTAAATTATTATCACGAGAAATCATTTCATTTCTATCATTTAAGAGAAATGAATCATTACATTTGTCATATTGTTGACAACATTTCGTCATGTTTGTCACATTTCTCCGACAACAGAATTGCGCAACTCTTTGCAATAACAAAATATTACATAATTTAAAGTTGTTCAGTTTGTATGCATCTTACATTTCTATTTATAATAATTATATTGATATATTTTAGATCCGGAATGGGCTTCGTACAATATAGGAATATTTGTGTGCACACGCTGTGCTGGCGTTCATCGAGGAATGGGTGCTCACATAAGCAAAGTGAAACATTTGAAGCTGGATCGATGGGAAGATTCACAAATAGAGCGAATGAAGGAAGTAGGAAATATCGCAGCAAAATTAAAATATGAACAGCGAGTTCCTCCGTGTTATCGACGACCAAGTGAAGACGATCCACAGTTAGTTATAAATATGTCTTTGCATGCTGATATATCCTTTAAACGTTGTATCAATTTCGAGTTTTTTTCAATTTTACTTAACGCTACAAGTATAGCAAGTGAAAGTTACCATTAAACTGATCATACGCATGTTGATTTGGATATATACACGTTTTTAAACAATCATAAAAAACTATTAAGATTTAAGATTTTTTCAAAAATATAGATAATCCTCATTCTAATTAGCGTGTTAAGTGGAACTATAGAAAAGTTGGGGTGAACGTGGTGGCATAATTTTTTGGTCGTTGTATTACTGCTACTTCCCTATAAAGCTGTGGTTTTTAAGGAAAGCGGTGCCGCTATATGACGGCCAACAAATAGCGGTGGATGACGTCACCGAGATAGCCTTCTCTTAGCATTGCGGGGAGTTGTTAGCTTAGACAACTGACTATTAAGGCAATCTACTAAAGCAATGTACCTATTTAGTCATGGGAGAGACCATGGGGCGGACACTTTTATGGCACATGCGGTTCTCCTGAATTTTAGTATGGTCGGTTGAACAGAGATGGCGGGGCAATGTCCAAAATGCATCTTTGCATTACGGACTTGCGCTGTGACGATATAAATAGCGCGACCCTAGCGCCTCTATAAACGAGCGACCTATACTAGACCCCAAGCTAACCTTACTTAACATGTTTTCTTCTAATCACCGTTTGTGTCAATTTGTGTAATAAATTAGTTTTTTATGGATAATTAATGGCTGAAAAAATACGGGTTGCAATGAAAATAACATCCAAAGAAAGCCGCAAGACGTTTAAAATTTGTCGGAATCATTTTTCTGGCAAACAGTTCATGGATAACTCGGGTAAACGAAATGGATGACACAAACTTCTTTGAAGTTAAGTTAAAATTATTTTGTTTAATTTAATTATTATTCTAAGATGGTTGAATAATTTCTAATCCCAGATTTCGTGGCAACCAAGAATACGCATGGAATGCAGACGTCATTTTCATCACCAAACTCCAAATAACAACTACTGCAATATTCGAGAAAAGTTATAATTTATTTAATAATTATATTTTGTTATAGTAATTGTTATTTTGTTTGTGAGAATTTCTTATGTAGTATATTTTTTTTTCTAAATACAACATTTTAAAAATAATTACTGAGTTTATTATTTTTACTTTAAATATATAAATTAATAAACAAAACAAATATTTAAAACTACGCGCGCCTAGTTAAAAGAAACAACACTAGCGCCTCTATGAACACGCGACCATACTAAAACCCCAGTAATTATTTTTAAAATGTTGTATTTAGAAAAAAAAAATTACATAAGAAATTCTCACAAACAAACTTACAATTACCATAACAAAATATAATTGTTAAATAAATTATTACTTTTCTCGAATATTGCAGTAGTTGTTATTTGGAGTTTGGTGATGAAAATGACGTCTGCATTCCATGCGTATTATTGGTTGCCACGAAATCTGGGATTAGAAATTATTCAACCATCTTAGAATAATAATTAAATTAAACAAAATAATTTTAACTTAACTTTAAAGAAGTTTGTCTGTCATCCATTTCGTTTACCCGAGTTATTCATGAATTGTTTGCCAGAAAAATGATCCCGATAAATTTTAAACGTCTTGCGGCTTTCTTTGGATGTTATTTTCATTGCAACCCATAGTTTTTCAGCCATTAATTATCCATAAAAAACTAATTTATTAGACAAATTAACACAGATGGTGATTAGAAGAAAACATGTTAAGTAAGGTTAGCTTGGGGTCTAGTATAGGTCGGTCGTTTATAGAGGCGCTAGGGTCGCGCTATTTATATCATCACAGCGCAAGTCCGTAATACAAAGATGCATTTTGGACATTGCCCCGCCATCTCTGTTCAACCGACCATACTAAAATTCAGGAGAACCGCACGTGTCATAAAAGTGTCCGCCCCATGTATTTAGTCCTCAACTGCGGTGTAGAATGGATGATGTAGGCATAGCACTGGTAGTATATTTGGAAGATGGGGAATCATCGAAAGAGAAAAAAAAAATTATAAAATTTATTTTTGGTATAGACTAGAGTGCTTTTCAAATTTCCTGCTTTTTAATATATTATGTAAAGCTTCATGATTTTTTACGAAATCGATTTCATCGTTCATCTCATCCTTTTCATCAGTCCAAATTATGATAAAACAAAACTTTCACACAAACACAGATGTAGGGTTTGGTCAGAGGTCGGGATTTCGGGGATTTTTCCCGGTGATATTTCGCGTCAATTGGAGCCCCGCACTTTCATATTTCTATCAATTATTACATAATACTTACATAGCCGACCCTGCACAGATGACGGTCACCGCTACCGTAAAAAACCGTTGGATACTTATTTATCACCGTCATGTCAAATAGCGGTACCGCTTGTTGACGTTCCAACGTACTTCAATGTTGTCTAGAAAACCAACCCTTTTGATTTGCTCAAACCACGTTTCAATGACGTCATCCGTCGCTATTTGTTGGCCGTCATATAGCGGCAACCCTTTCTATAGAAACCATAGCTTAACTAAATGTTGTGGTCGTAATGTTTAATAGTCATGTAAGACATTTCTGTGCCAAAAAGAAATTGACTAAATATTAATGGAAGATGAAATATCGCCAATTGGCGTTGTTAGGTGTGAAATCGATCATGGAGCTCATGGCACATCAAATTAAAGCTTATAAAATAAAGAAATAGGTAAAAAGAGTATGATTATCAACTAATTAAATTCATACAAAGTGGTTGTGAGGTTAAAATTAGAGATGCAACGAATATTTGGCTAATATTCGACTTCGGCCTATTCGGTAGCATTTTTTAATATTCGGTATTCGGCCGAATACTGAATGCTAAATCATAACAAAATAAATGTTTAATTCGAAATGATATACAATTAAAATTGAAAATCAATGGAGTAGAATTAATTATGATGAATCAAAACAAGTTTTTCTGCATTTGAGTAAAGTTTCCTCGAGTAGGAACCTACTTTGGATTTAGAAACCACTACTTATATGTCTAGTGTCCGATCTAGGCGAATACTTTCTAAATAAATCAATTTCGGTTGCCGTTAATTTTTTTTTTTAATGAAATTTTATACATCGTCTCAAATTTTTTGGCCTGTCTTTAGCATGTCGCTAAATGTAACACATTATCGCCAGGGAATCGGCAAGTGTTCGGCAGAGCTCGTATACACATTGTTAGCTATATACCATGTTGTTTTCCCAGGCCTGTTGCGCGAATTATTACTGAATCTAATGAGCTATTTTCCTCTCCATGAATACGTTTTAGTACCTATATTATAAGTTGTCATTAATTGTCAATCATATTTGTATTGGTATTTGTGTTTTCATTAGTGTATTGATATAAATGTTGTTGTTCACTTGATCGTGATAGACAAAGATACAGCTAGTGAGAATAATGCGAAAATATCCGACGGTGATGTAACAATAGATAACAACAGGCAGATGATCGATTTAACAATAATCAACAAATTCAACAATGAAAATAACATTCGAGTATTAACATCTAAATGGAACTATCGAAAAATCTCGAAAAGATCTATCGAACTATTGAAACATCAATAATGGAAATTCAAAAATAGTTGCAACGGTGCGCGTCACGTCAGACAGTGAATTCGTGCCACATCCCTTTCTTTCTATTCTATTTTCATACCCTAAATCCAATAATTTTCAATTACTTTAGTGCCTAAAATCCGAAAAAAAGTTTCACGAGCATCGTGGTTTCGTAAAACCACACAATAATTTTTTTAATAAAAAATAATGCGTTTTGTGATACGATTTACTCAGAAACGAAACGGCCGAATATTCGGTATTCGGCTAAATCACTATTCGTTGCATCTCTAGTTATAATATGGCATGAAAAATATTAAAAGGTCCTCTGAAAGAAGAGAACTAAAATTGATGTCATTCAAACTCACATCATAAGAAATCATGGGTTTCCAACTAGGATCAATGAATAAACTAATGCTACACATATTTTGAAGCTGGAAAAGAAAAAGGTTTTGTTATAAATCGTCTTTCTCTTTTTATGTATCAAAATGTGTATAGCACTATTTCATTCATTGGTCTCATGATTTCCTATGAATTATATGGTACTTGGTCTCTACACTAAATGGCTATTTTCAGTTAATGCCATTAACAGCGCTATGGCAACTATAGGCCAGCTATTTTAGAACTAATTTCCTGATCTCTAAATCTCAACCAATCTCAACATTAATAACCCTAGGTGCGCTTTTGAGTCAGTCTCATAAAGCAAATATCAGTTTAAGCAATCAAAGTTTGAAGATCCACTTTAAATACGCTAATTAGAATAAAACCTATTCATCTTTTGAACAACTTTTTTATACTAATACAATGCTATTATTGTGATGCCTTTAAATTAATCGTTCAATCTCAAATATTTTCTTTATTTTATATATTTGAGTAATATAATACAGCTGTTTCTGTTGTATAGAGTTTTAGTTGAACAATGGATAAAAGCCAAATATCAAAGGGAAGAGTTTTGTCATCCCGAACGACAAAGTTATATTAACGGTCATATGGAAGGCTTTTTAATGAAACGGGGGAAAGAAGATAGCCGCTTTCACCCTCGTAAATTTATCTTGAACGAAACAGAAGATACTTTAAAATATCACGTGAAAGAACGCAAAGATCCAAAAGCAGTGCTACGTATATCAGAACTAAACGTAGCGTTTGCACCGAAAAAAATTGGAAATTTAAACTCGTTACAAATTACGTTTATCAAAGATGGCTCGACGAGACACATATACGTATATCACGACGATCCAGAAGTAATCACAAATTGGTATATGGCAATTCGTTGTGCCAAATTACATTGGTTGCAAGTGGCGTTTCCCAGTGCAAGTGAAAGTGAGCTCGTCGGTCACTTAACCAAAGATTTTGCTAAAGAAGGCTGGTTATGGAAGACTGGGCCGAGGAACAGTGATGGTTATAAAAAGCGATGGTTCACGTTAGATAATAGAAAGTTAATGTATCACGACGAACCGTTAGATGCACATCCCAAAGGCGAAATATTTCTTGGTCACTATTCAGAAAGTTACAGTATACGAAAAGGAGTTCCGCTTGGTGCGAAACAGCAAGGGTTTTCATTCACGTTGAAAACCCCGGAACGATCGTTTAATCTATCAGCCACCACTGAAGCGGACCGAGACCATTGGATTCAAGTAATTGAACAAGTACTTGAGAAACCCCTCACACCCCAAGATAGTTCAAGTAAGTTACTGCATTATAATAGAAAAAAACGAACTTATTCTGATTTGTGCTGCTTTATGTGTGGTTGTTAACTATGAGCTTTCATCTACATAATAATGACTAAAACAAATAATCAAACATTTAGTTAATGTAATTATAAGACGATCTCAAATTAATTTATCGAGTAATAAAACTGTATAAATAATTTTAAATTTTTAAGTCGTAAATTTTATCTCCATCGTATTTAAAACTATAACGAAAAAGAATGTTAAAATGTGCTGGTCTATTTTCGACATACCCTTGGAGATTATTAAATCAATAATTTTAATTTTAGCGTAGTTTTTAAATTTGTTAAAATATTGTAAATCGTAGATCTTTTTTTAGTTTAATTATAATACATTTTAATGAATGTAAAAAAATACAAGGACTGTATATTAAAAAGACTGTTATAAAACCAAATTACCACCAAAATTAGATTAATTTTAGTTGACTTTTTACTTGGTAAAATTTTTTTCGATTTTAAATATAAACTTTTACATTAGGTTACACAGATCAACATGGTTTTGAACCAGGGATTATTTTATGTAATTGTGTTTGATATATCGTTTAAAAAATAAAGATTTGATCAGAATTTGCTTTTGTATTCACCAGAAAAGCGAGTGTTGTTTCATTCAGCTGTTAAAAATGAAATAATTTTTTTAAAATTTTTATTTTCAATAGAGCGGGAATCTAACTGCTACGCCGCTAAGTGATTTTATTTTTCATAAAGTTCTTTTTTTTTTCAAGTTCTTACATAGAAACTTTGGTTGATTTGTTCATAATAACTTTGTTCGCGGGTGGATCTGAACTAATACAGGGACTCTTCGCGGGTTAGTAATGTCTGAGTTTTTAGTAACAGTTCGATGTTCGCGGCTTGCATTAAATTTGTTCGTTATCGATTTAGAATTGATTTTATCAGTTCTCTGGTTTTTGTTTGGATGAAAAATCTTTTAGTTATGCGCAGATTAAGTCCAGTTTTAATATCAACGGTGGCTAAGTTTATGTAGGAGGAGTATGCTGGCCCACCATTTGCGATCCTGCCAATTTGAATTAACGTAAGAACGTGTGTTTGAATGTTATATATTTAATTATGAAAAATGTATTGTAAACTAGTTTTATGAGTTTCTACTTTTCAAAGCTCGTGGAACAATAAATAGATTTGCACGCTCGTTAAAATTCAACGGTTTGTAAATAGTCGTATTAAATTAGTCAAAGGTGTTTGGCATTTAAGGTTTTAAGGGAGTTTATTTTATTTCAGGGTTAAAAATTGATTTTTCTTATTATAAGTCTTTCTTGGTCATTTTTTGATCTTTGGTGTTTCTGGAAGTTCCGAGCAGTGGAAGTGTGCTAAATAAATTTTTAAAGTTACGTTTCAAGAAATTTCAAGCGTTTTTTGCGACACCTCCCTCTTTCGAGGGGCCATGAATTTCATTAACAAAAATTGTAAATAAATGCGTAGAGCTTCTGAAAGTATTAAGAAACTGATAAAACTAGTTTACAATACATTTTTTTCATTAACAAATAGACCAACATACGCGAAAAAAGAAGTTTCGAATAGCATGCTATATATAACACACGTCCTTACTGCAATTCAAGTTGACATAAGTTCATTGAAAAAACTCCTAAACCCATAACTGAAAATGAGACCCGCGAACAAATCTTTTCCTATGTTTCAAACCGAATTACAACTTGGTTTTATTGTAGAAATTTAGGAAATTATAACACTAACCAAATGAATTGAATTATTACCATTCTTCCTCATTATTTTTTCATATTTTTAAAGTTATTATTTCTAAAAGAAGCAGCAAGTAATATATCTTAAGGTATATTGCTATATCAACGTTACAAAAGTAAATTCAAAAGAAAACGTATTTTCTCTTAATTAATTTTATTTATTGCAACATAATGGAAATAGTAAAATAAACCCTGGAACAATTATTTTCGTTTTTTAACGATGTTACTTATTTTTTCTTTAATTCAAATTAATTTAGTCAAAATCGTATACTTATGGAAACTTATGGTGAGGAAACAAAAAAGGATATTTTTGACAAGCTATATGTATTGTAAATAAATAAAAAAACACAACAACAATAACAATTTCATTTTTGAAAAAGTGATTTAATGGCGTTGCAAAAGGTTTATTTTAGTTTTATTTCTTTTTGCTTTTTTGTTAGTAAGCATTTACGTTTAATGCATGAAAGCTTACTTTGTTATTTGGGCTGTTCAATATGAGTTGTTCTCAATATTTTTAGCTTATTATGAGCCAGATAAATTTCACTAATTTAAAGATACTAATCCAAAATGAAATAGTTTTTGTTGCTCTCGTTAAGATATAATCAACTTTAAATAATGTAAATATTTTTTCAAAAGGTAATTTTTATTATAACAAAACCTTCTAATAGTGAAAACACATACAACACGTTAAGTGCGTCAAAGGTCACGCGTGCGTTGTTAATAAATTCATTATGGTTTGTAATGACTAAATTTTTCTTATATGAGCCGGTCAGTGTACACATCGATTAACTCCGTAATGCAAAAAGTTGAGTAAATTGATAAAATAAACTTCTAAAATACATTGTCTCTTATGGAAAATGTAAAAAGCAAATTTGCATTTAGAGCTGTTATTACTTATTATTAGAATTTTTTTCAAATGTATAAAGTTAGGAGTGAACCAAGTGTTTTGACATAAAAATTTGTAAAAGTTGAAAAAGTGGAGTTAATCGATGTGTGCACTAAGCGGCTCATATAAGAATCGTTAAATGAGTTACTTTGAGTTTATTTTAATATTCAATGACCCCGTTTTTTTGACTCGTATGATTTATTTTTTACTTTTTTTGTAATCTGAAAGGTTTTTTCCTTTAAAATATGTTGGACATGTTTATTGATAGATTTTGTTGCACAGATTTATTGCAACTTTTGCTCCATTCTTTTTTTTAAATTTTGAGTAAATACAACTCTGTAGTAAAGTGGTTATTAAGCGATGTTTATTTATTATAAATATTAGAGTTCGAATCAAATGTTAATTAGGGTCTAGATTTTTATTCTACACGCCAGTAGTCCTTGGGCCGAATCTCAGTGGCCAGTCCAAATTTTTTCTTAAGTTTTAGGATTCGCCGATCGTTAATTACCAAAGCAGTTAAAGCGACTATAAATAGCAAAAATAATCGAACTACATACTCAAACGTTAAAAAAGAGTGTAATGACATATATTAACTTTACTACAATAAATATTGTCAGTTGACATAAGCGGTTATTAAATTCGTTGGATTTGACCTGAAGTGGATTTTAATTGAAACTAGACATTTGAAGTTCTAATTTTTTGTGGAGTTCGAACAAAATCAAATTCAGACAAAGTTGACATTTTTATCTTGGAATATTTTTTGAAACCAGTTAGTACATTAAAAACAGATAGAATTTATCGTATGGTTCTTTTGTTAGTAATGTACTAGTTAAAGTATTATAATCTACGCTTAGATTCGGTTTCCAGTATAATCTCAGAATATTTTTCTTGGGCTTTCCGATTTGTTGATCGCTAATGACTTGAGTAGTTAAAGCGACCTTAAGTAAAACGAAAAAATTGCTTATATCTAAAATTAGAATGTACATACGCTTGTGTAAAATTCAGCCTTCAGTTTTCTAAATGGATTTACTAACTGCTTTTGATAGAAGTTACCAAATTTTTAATCCATCTACAGTGGTACTTCGGTATACTTGAAACTTATTTTTCTCATAAGAAATAAAGGAAGATGATTAATCTATCCCCATGAAAACAATCATATGGTTATGAAATATTCTCTGTTTACTCAAGCTTTGTTGTTTGATCTCTGCATTACAGGTACTGAGTTTTCTATGTTTCTTAAAGGCTCTCGAGGTTTTAGAGTGATAGGCCAGTAGATGCTTCAGTTTAAAATCTCTACTTGCGTTGCCACAGAACAAGAAAAATTATCCTATCCTGCGTTGATTTTTACACTGACAACGCCATCTTTTCTTACGTAATGTAGTTCGTTTAAGGCATTTTTTTCCAAAACAGACCTATTTCATCACTGTTAAAAACTTTTTGGGAAACAAACCCTCAGTTTCTACAAATCCTTCAAACTCTTCAACAATAGTATTTTGTATCATTCTAACTCATATACGTTCTAGCACGCACGTAGGTCGTATTCCAAGTGAAGGTTTTATACTAGGTTCTTTCAAAGAACAGACAAACCGTACATGAACGGCAGAAGATATGCATAGTGTAAAAATATCGTTCCAGATGATCTGTGACTGTTTCTGTACAGGTCTTGTTATTTTTTGTACTTACCAGACGAACTTATGGTCTTATATTGTACGAATCTGAAACAGTAATATCAGTACTTGGTCTCCAGCAATTATCCTTGAGATAGTGATTGTTTTTAAACATTTCATTGTACGCGCCAGGATGAGTCTATCAGTTGAATTTGCTTTTGAACTAAATTTGGACTAGCTCGTATCTAAACCACACACCATACAGCCATATGCTTTATATATTCTGATTTTTAAACACCAATGCGTCCCAGATATTTCAGTTACGGAAAATTGCTCAAAACTAAGCTAAGCTAAACTAAACTAAGTAGGTATACACACAAAGTAGATACATACAGTTTTTTTTTTATCGCCGCGTTAACATATCAAAAATATCATCGAAAACGAACCGTAAGCAAAATGTTTCGCGTCCAAACAGGATTGTTGAACGTATTTCAAAGCGGACGTATACCGAAGTACCACTGTGTTACCGTTCTTGATTTAGAATTCCAATTAAAATTTAATTTAATAAAACCCACTTAATGACAGTTTAAATTCAATGATTTTATGCTTTGTATAAACCTTTTATTTTCCTACTTATGCATAAGTCTAAGGATAATATACTTGATCAATGCAGTACAACGTGACTAAACGCGTCATAAAATACTTCGTTGTTTACGCGAACTGATAGCGTTGGTCTATGTAACGTAATGAACGGTGAAGCGATTACCGCACACGGCACGTTGATGCGTCTTATGTGTTTGTATCGTAAGAAATATTCGAATGTTTTGTACATAAATAAAAATATTTGACGATTACAAGTTTGTAGGAGTTTATGACAAAACGTGAAGATTTTAAGCAATTTAATAGGCTCAATTTTTTTATACTAAGCGGTAAATTCTTTCACTAGCCAACTTTTAGGTAAAAGAATTAATGTAAATAAAATTTTATTTAAAGAGGTATCCATAAAATACGTCCGTAGTATGAATCTGTTGTCCTACTTACGCTATATCTTATTTTTCCAAATATCTTCCTATAAGTATATAATATACTGTTATACCCTTTACTGTTATTATACAGTATATAATATACTGTTATTACCCTTCATAGAGTTTTATGGATAATGTTTAATTATCTCGTATACTATTCCATTGTTACATGCTGATCATACACACTGATTTTGAAGTTCCATTGAGAGTTGAATTGTAATTTGTTCTAGTACAAGGGTGGGCAACCTTTTGTATAACAGAGGCCAGAATAAGATGTACGTCTCGTTCGTGGATCGTAATAATTAATTTGTGTTACTTAATCAATGGTGTTACGACTTTCTATGTTCTAGGATTAATATTCAATTATAATCAATACAAATGCTATTATTTGCTTTTAATTTAAACAAGATTAATCGAACATGGAAATAAAACTTTACATTTATCCGTTTTCTTTTAATGAATCCTAATCTATTAAAATGATTTATTTATTATTTCTTTTAAGTATCATGCGAGCTGCAGGTTGCCCACCGTCGCTCTACAACAAGGGTTCTTAAACTTGTGTAGTAAGCGTGTTATGTCACTCTTCAACCTTGATTTTTTCTTATATAATACAAATATTTTTTTAGCTAGAAATGTTTAAAAACTGGATTTTTGTCAGCGACCAAATTAATTGTAATGGAAAAAAATACGAAATGCTTTTTAAATAAAATTTTTAATCAATTAACAGGTCAAACCTCGATTAAATCTCAATTAAATAAAAATTGATTTTTGGTTTTAAAATAAATTTATTATAAGTAAATAATAAATATAATTTATCCTTATATTATAAATTGATCTCTTATTTTAGTTAAATATATATAATAACATTTCTTTGGTGAGCTACTACGTTACATATCACATATTTATTTATAAATAAATCTAAAATGTAGGATATAAACCTGAAAATTTAAATAAGTTGTATTTTGTTCCCAATTTTATTAGGGCTAATTAAGACTGATCAATGTATTAAATACTTTATTTCAAATCGCTTTTCAATTGCATGGCTTTGTATATTGATCTTGCATTGCGTTTTCATCACAATCATGGCATTTCAATGATAAATTTCAACATACGCTAACGTTCATCACCGTCACGAGCAACATATAATGTTATTTAATATACTGAAACTGTATGTGTTTAAATGTTTTATGTAATATGTTGATATATCATTTTTGTATTGAACTCATAAATAATCTAGACGTAAGGATTTACGGGTGCTAATTTATGGGATACGTTCATTCTGTATACTTTACTTATATACATTTAATTGTAAAAATAATATTAAAATTACCTTATTTTACTTTTAAAACTAGGATACATTAACAAAATGGATTCATTTCATCCTCATTATAAATAGAATGTTTATTGTTAGCTTTATCATTTTAGAGAAGAATTGTTTGTCTTGATTTTAATATTGAAATAAAATGATTTATAGTGGCATTTTAATTATGAGTTATTTTTATTGCTGTATATTTGTTTTGTAGGCTACGTTAAATTGAAAGGCAAATCAAAGTTTTTCCCTGACAAACTAATCATTAATGATGAGGTATGCTAATTCTCTTTCTATTCTTGATTGATTTTCGTCCAATTGTTGCTCAGGCGGTTCTTTCCTGCATTGGTTTGTAAAAAAATACTAACTTCACAATTACTATTATAACTAACACGTGAACATATTTTAATGAATGGGTCAGTACATTTATCTACTCAAACTTTGTGGATGAAAAATTTCCTGTTTATATATTTTAAAGATTGCTTCAATTCATTTGTTCATTAGCAATCGCCAAAGTCGAAACCTAAGATAAATATCATGGGTTTTATTGGGTTTTGTGATATAACGATAATTTAGTCACTACGCCGTTAAGTGGACCTTCTTCAACGCTACTTCATTCATTGGTTCCATGATTTCCTATGAAGTGCATAGTATATGTATGTGAGTATCAATTAGAGATGCAACGAATAGTGATTTAGCCGAATACCGAATATTCGGCCACACTCTCGGCCGAATATTCCGCCGTTTCATTTCTGAGTAAATCATAACACGAGACGCATTATTTTTTATTAAAAAGAAAAATTTAACGGCCACCGAAATTGATTTTTATTTATAAAGTATTCGCCTAAATCGGACACTAGACATATAAGTAGTGGTTCTAAATTCAAAGTAGGTTCCTACTCGAGGAACCTTTACTCAAATGCAGAAAAACTTGTTTTGATTCATCATAATTAATTCTACTTTATTGATCTTCAATTTTAATTTTTAATTTAAATGTATATAATTTCGAATTAAACATTTATTTTGTTATGATTTAGTATTCGGTATTCGGCCGAATACCGCATATTAAAAAATGCAGCCGAATACCGAATAGTAGCCGAATATTCGTTGCATCTCTATAGGTGCATTTTAAGGCCCGACTTTAATAAAGAACTTTAGGATTAATCAAAAAAAAAATTCTTAGAGACTATCCATAAGCCAGTAACATATTTTTGAGGGGAGAGGTATATGCTTTTTTGTTAGGTTATTTTGCATATTTAGGTGAAGGACAACTTCGAGTATTGAGTAAATATCTACATGATCTTACGTGGTAGTAGCGAGGGTAGGGATAAGGGTGGGTGATTGGATTAAACAAATTTTAAAAACCCATTATGTGGTTTATGGATAGCTCCTCATAGTTAATAATTATTGATAAAAATTTTTTTTACTTATGATCCTTCCGATGAAATTTTGAATCCACATAGTATGAGCGCTTTGAGATGAAAGACCCTAAATTTTACTATTCATGATATGGCCTCGTTTCAAAAATAGCAACACTTGCATTTTGAATAAAATAACTTATTTTTGATTCGAGGCTTTTTTTCTTTACAGTTAGGATTATTGTTTAATCAATTAATTAACTTCCAGTTGCAGCCCGTCTTGTGAGAAAGCGGACTTCAGCCAATTCAATGAACATATTTTCTGCGAGGTAGAAGTGTCGTTTTACAATTCAGCTTATTGTATTGAGTGCTAATTCGCAATTCACATATCGAGGTAGGGACTGTATATTATGCTCAAAACGACCCATATATTCAATAAAAACAATTGTAGATGTATTACTTAAGTGTAATGCAAATGTAGTTAATTTGAATAATGTACCATACGATTGACAAAAAATTAATATTCCAAAGCATGGTAATGGTAATACGCCACTATTCAGTACTGATACTGTTTGGATTATATATTGTAAAATGTAAATTCATACCGATGAATTTAGTTTTAAATAAAGGGACCATTACGAAAAAAATGGTTGATCGATAAAACATTTTTTGTTTGCCAAAATTTATTGTATCTATTTTATGAATAGATGCCGATTTTAAAATTTATTTAGTGATTATTATATCCATATAATAATACTTTCGTTTAATGATTTATTATTTTAATAAAAAAATATTAAATGATTCCAATGTAAATATGTATATATTTAAATCGTATACATCATGTTTTTTTTTAATCACTAAGAACTTTCTGATTTTATATTGATATTATGTTCGATAAAGAAACCAAATAATTCAAATGTAGTTATTTAGTATAAATAATCATATAAACATACACTTAATTTTTAAAATAATATAATGAAAATGTGTTTTCATTGAACTACGAAGAAATCGGGACCATTGATCGATATTTAAAAAAAAATATCAATGTGTTGAAAACTTTAACTCTTGATGTGACATTGCTTTCGGGAACCGGCATGTATTGAAAAGTGGCGTTATCCGAAAAGAGATCATTGAATTTAACGAAGTTATTTTTTATTAAACAATAAAAATAATGTTCATTGAAGAATGTATGTTAAATTGATATTTGCTCAGTATTGTAATGTAACTATGACGGAATTAATAATCCTATTATATCAAGTGTGCAATACTTGTTTTATAATTTAGATGAATTGTGTTTGTACGCATCATGAAGAAGGTTAAAGACTACGGAGTGTTCGGGTTATCAGAAAAAACTGAGTTGGACCATTAGATGTATGAGAAAAAAACATTTGAGCCAAATGAACCCAGTACCAATAATACTATGATCTTTTCAAAAATTAATAAAGGTTTAGAGAGCACTCTTTGCTGAAGATTTAGAGTTAAAAGGTTTTAAAATACCTCTTAATTTTAATTCGTTACTCAAGAAAATAAATCGAAAAGTTAAATTTAATACTTGCCTATAGAGGGTATTTCTATTGTCAGTCACTCCAATAAAAATATATTGATTTAACATTATGAAATAGACCATACATAAGTATGTATGTTTCTTATGGAAGAATAATTCATAATTTGATCAAATTTAGGCAACAAATAACTAGTTTCAGAATAGTTGACGTGGTGCTGTTAGTCTAAATTCTAGAATGTTCTGAGTGTTGCAATGACCACATCACTAACTTATACCACACTACCGTTCTAACAGCGTCGATTGATGGCATTTTAACTCCTATCAGCTATCTGCTCATTTTTTAATCCCGAGTAAAACGTACCATGGAGAGTACCTTTTCTAAAGATACCATGGAGAACAGCAGCGTCAATTGATTTAATATCTTTTATATGAATAAAGCATTAATATTAACATTGGTTATATTGATATTAATGTTTATTTAATTTATATTTTGAAACTGAATAGCTACAAAATTTGTATTCGGCTTTTATGCGTGTATTTTTACAATTCACCTGTTGTCATTTTTAATTATTTATTGAAGGAATTAAAATTAACATGTACGTTTACACATACAATTTTTAAACCATTCAAACGACTAATCTAGTCTAAACTAGAGACCTAGTTTATGCTATTTCATCTTCACAGGTGAAGCTGGTATTAATGCTGCTTTTCTTATCATGACCTAAACTCAGCCTCTATAGCTTTCATATCTTAATTATATATAAAGTTAAAGGCTAAATCTCCATTTTAAAATTCAGTCGAATGGGAATAAGTGAGAAAACTGGATAACTGGAACATAATATTATATTTCATACTAGCTGTATAAATAAGTTTGTGCCGTTTTTTTATCTAAAATTAGAAATTTATTACTATAGAACGGTACGTTGTTTTATTCAAAATATTGTCCATTACTAGCCACTACTTTTTCTATCTTTCTGGCAGCATTCGGATACCACTTCGGAAGAACTTTTTATCTTTTGAGACTATGCCAATTATTATCATCTTAATAAGATGTGGAACGCTGCTTAGAGAAGCCATGTGTCGTCGATTAAAACAAGTGATAATCAGCAGGGGATATGCTCAGCGAATACAACTTTAATCCTTTGAGTTCTCGCCTATCCAATTTCGACTGTATAATGGATTCATTAATATATATATATATTTTTTTACTTCCTACTATATACAAATTTTATTGTGTAAACATATAATTAAAGTTAAAAATATATCTTTTAACTTTTGTTTTTTTAATCTTGACTATCTGTGACCTCAATCACGTAAAATAAAAAGAAATAAGCACCATTCTGTTGTTAAAAATAAAATAGACTATAAAAATAATAGTTAAGCTTAAAACGAAAGTTGACGACTTAAAAGATCGAGTTTATCATCGAAATGAATCAATGAAAAAGTAAAGGAAGGTATTAACACAAATGTAGAAGAATGTTAAACCACTATTAATTATTGGTTCTCTATTTATGCGTGTTAAATTATATGATGTGTCTTTTGAGTTATTAAACGATACAACTGGCTGTAAAGCGAAGCAACTATTTTCGTATTCTTTTCAAATTTTTCTCGAAACCATCTTTATCAAAGTTGTAGGAAGTATAATACGGAACATTTTTGTATATACATTTGGGTCTCTGATACATACACAATAAATTATACCATCACTAAGATTTCCGTATCGATCTATAACGAACAAAAAAACTACAATAAGTAGACCTGTGGTCACTTGTAATGGCACCGCCGATTCCCTTTTCCCTCTATCGACATGAACAAAGCGAACAAACAGAGGTTTATTTTATTAACATTTAACGTAGAACTGTGCTTCTTTTTTTTTGACAAATTTTATGGAAACGAAGTTACGGGTAGCCATTAGTACTTACAATTAATATAAATGATATCTTTGAATCGCGAGTATTTATATTTGTGCATATTTTGTCGTTTGGTCAAACATTATATAGCTATCGAAAAAGATATGCAATTTAATTCATCATCTTTGATCTAATTATTTAAATAAGTGAAACAAATAGTGCAACTATAAGGCAATCAGTTTGTAGTATGTTTGTTAATAGTTAATACAACAAGTTAATTGAGCCTTTTCTACGTTTTCCGTCAATGCAGTGTATTTTTTATAAATAATTTATTTGCTAGTCATTTTTTAACAGCGCGGTCAGCGGTCATCAATGATTCGGGAGACTCGGGATTCAAAATGGCAAAAATTGATGAAATGAGAATTGAAATTCAAAATGTAAAAAAACATTTTATTGATATTTTAACAATTTAAGCAAAAAGTAATCTTGTCCGGTAAATTTTTTTTTCTCTTTGTCATATTTGCAACTTCTTTTGCGTTAGCAGAAAAACAGGTTATATCCCATTCCCACCTGAATGCAACATTACGCCACTTCTGTTCTTCTCATGCGTTCTTATTAAGCAAGAATTTCTACTTATTCCATTACGTGCATCAAGCATCCATTCTGCCTAGCAGGAGCAGTCCCTGTATTAAGCTCCTAGTGCGAATTGTACTAGTTTGGGCGCTATTTATCCCATACAGGTGTCACCTTGTGTGGGCCTTAAAGCCAAAAATGACATGAATCGCACTTTCTTCTCCATCCCCACATAGTCTGCATTTTGGGTCCTGTTGATGCCTCAATAGTTTGCAGATACTTTATCAGTCCACAGTGTCTGATTAGCAATCCCGTCACAGTCCTGAGTTGGCTACTTTCCAGTCGTAATACCTTCGAAGTGAGCGAGAGAAAAATTCTCCCCATCATTCAATGATTGATGAATTATTTTTGTTGATTTTCCAAGAATTTAAGCAAAAAGAAATCTTGTCCAGTAAAAAAAACATTTTCCTTGAAATAATTTTTCTTTTTCATATTTGCAACTTAGTTTAGGATCTTATCATGTAAAAAAGCTAGAAAAGTTTTTCTCTCATACACTAAATGTACTGGTCTACGAAATTTTTGAGCTGTTTACGTTTGAAAGATGTTATCTTTTACAGCTTAAATCTTGATTAAAAATAAGTCAATAATCAATATTGAATTGTTATTTCCGATAACCCAACATTTTAATTAAATAACATCAAATGTATACCTTTAGAACACTTATAACCATTAATCGTTATGTTTGTTGTTAAAGATATAAAACATATACGCTAGTAAAGTAGCTTTGACAAGCGATCTTTGCACCATCTCGTGTTTAATTTGTTTAAATAGTGGGTCATCCAACCTCATAAAAAACGCGATTATCATTTAAACAAATAACTAGCGGTTTTATTTATCTATTATACAGATGACCTAGAATTTATAGTCAAATATGGGATGGTGCGCTACTTTACTAGTATATAAGCTGCTATGCTTTTACAGTGAAATTTCGATATTTTTCACTAGTAAACACAGTAAAATCAATAAGTTTATGATTGATTTTGACGCCAAAACTAAAAACTATCTGAAATTAAATATGAAAAGAAAGCTATTGTTATCATATCGAATTAAAATATGATCTAAAACAATTATAACGAAAAAAAATACACATTAGTAAGCTTACAAACAAGGTATTGTTATTAGTAATTCATTTATAAAATATGTAATTTACCTTAAATTAAATATATACCTTTATAAATATTCTAATCGATCGTTTTGTTAACGAACGATAAAAAAAGTATTTGGCTTACCTACGTAGCTGAATGAAATGAAAATGTAAATCTTTTCAATAACTGAGATTTTAAATGACTATTTTTATTGCATTAAGTTTTATTTGTAATAAGCATAATTATTAGTGTAATTAAAATGAAATGTTGAAATCAATATTAAATATAGGTACATACTTTGTTATTATATTTGTATATTTTTCTGAAATTGAAATACTTATATGAAATTTTATCGCACATTCATTGCTCCAATAGGTAGTAAGTTAATGCTCTCTGTTTTAAGAAAGAAAGAAATATTTATTTTATTTATTTGTAATTGATTTCAAATGATAATCGTTTTATTTTCAATGATTGTAATATATGAAAATTTTACGTTATTGTTGTTCAGAATAATGTACAGTGTGATTATTGAGGGTCATATTTCAGTTGGCGTATGATTTGAGTACGATTTTATGTGAAAATTTTATTTTTATTATCCACAAAAATATCAATTTTGGCTCAAAGAAGGCTCGGAAGCACAATTTTTCATAAATAACACGCCAACTAAAATGTGGCACATAGTGATTTTAAATAGTCTCCTAAATTATGTATCTGTACCTACTACTACCCAGTGATACTATCCTACTGCTTTTCCTAACTTTTACCAGGAAGTTAGCATTTGCGGTGAATATTTTCTAACATTTTTTTCAATATTAATTTTTCCATTGAAATATATTTTGGCCAAGTAGCACACTAGCTGATGAATGTTAAACTATCAGAAAAAAAAACAAGCAGTTAAAAATCGAAAGAGTAGTAGAGAATCACCGATAATTATAAAAAACCGAAAGTAATTTTTTCTGATTAACTAATGATGGTGAAGTTCTGATTAAGTGGGGGTTCGTACAAACCATAGCATTCACATCACAAAGGGTTCACGCGAACCCCTGCGAATCTCCAGGAAAGCATCCTTGCTAATACCGTAATTTTGATACTTTGAAGAAAAGGCAAAACTGGGATTTTAAAAAGAACTTTAATCTGTGCCGACAGTGTAGATATATCAAAAGATTTCATATATGTATATGAACAATTAAAAACAATGTAAATTTCTTTTATTGATTTCAATTTTTTCAAAATAGCAATAAGAACTTCATGTCGTCAAATATTGCCTGAATTTTTTTTTCGATACAAAAAAGTTCAATCAAGTATTATTCTTTTCTTTATTTTATCAATTAATTAACATTATTTTTAATTACAATCATTACAAAGATATTTTAAATTTAGTAAAACGAATATTATAAGCTTATAATTTTTATAGTTATAAATAACACATTATATTATGTAATATAAATAAAACCAAAGATTTTTATTAAATATTTTTTATTGACAGTAATTTCCTCACATAGTTTTATTAACTTCATATACAATAGCGAATACTAAATTAGTATATCACTAATAGAATGAATCAAGTCATAAATTATATTATTGTAGTTACAGTATACTAGAGAATATAACTATGTGATAAAAACGATTTATTAATATTATTTTTTTTTAAATTACCGTCTCAATATTTATCATTTTTTATGTATCAAAATCATGTAAAAGTAATAATTTGTAATAATAACGTATGGCTAAAATAATAATAATTATAATGATACATCCAAATTGATGAGTTATTTACCCTTTTTATTAATATAATTGAGTGTAAAAGTGTGAAAGATTAAATATAGGGTGGTCCATTGGGAACGTCAGATTTAAATTTGCGTTTTTTTTTTTTGTATCTAAGTTAGCAACTCCAATTTTTGGTAGATATCACCAGTTGTTATTGGGGTTTTTAAAAATGAATTGCTATACTAAATAAGAACGTCATGTTGTTATGTAACCACACAAGAAATTTGGTGAAAGGTGTGGGTGGACAGTTCGAAAAGTTCTTGGACTTTTTGGCATTAATATTTCCATAAATATGTCTAAGGATGTCGCTAGGATTCTATTAAGAGGGCGGCAGGCGTAGAAAAACTAAGAATATACCTAAGGTAAATGCTGCACGAGCAATAGAACAAATTACGTTAAAAATTAAAAACAAATATAAATCAGTGACTAATTTTATTTTACAAAAAAGTAGTTCATAAAATAGTAAGTATTACCTACTTTACGGTTTGTGAGCATTCCTACTAATCAGTTGCACCTTCTAGAGGGAAGCAGCTGCATAACCCTGCCCGTTCCTCGCTACGCCCTTGAATGAATTCACCATACGAAAATTAATTAAAAAATTTTAGGAAACTTATTTGCTTGTAGACAAAAAAAATTCTACCGCGTCCTCGTCCTGTGCGATCAGCCAACAACATTGCAAATTTCAATAAAAGTATCAATGAGAATTATTCAGAAACATCAACATGTCGTCGATCTCAACAATTGAATATTAGCAGAAGCAGCTTACTACGAATTTTCTCCAAAGACCTTCACCCTTACAATAATTCAATTTTCATATGTTCTCAAGCCACTAGACCATTTGTAACAGAGGCAATTTGTTGATTGGGCGATGGAAAGACAAAAAGTGAACGATTTTGTTAAAAACATCATTTTAAGCGATAAAGTTTATTTCCAGTTGGATGGTTTTGTAGTTAAGCAAAAATGTCGCATTCGGGACAATGAAAATCCTCGTGTTATTCATGAAAAAATGATGCACCCATAAAAGTCACGGCTTGATGCAGATTTTGGGCTGAAAGTATAATCGGACCATACTTTTTTGAGAATGAGTCTTGTTAAGCTGTAGCTGTAAATTGAATACGATACTGTGGCATGATATATAATTTTTTGTGGAATCAATTGGACGACATGGAGCTCGAAAAAATGTGATTTCGATGTGATGGTGCCATATGCCATGCAGCAGGGGTGGGCATTAAATCGGTCGCGATTGACCGGTGGACCAAAAAATATACAGATGAGAAAATAATTACAATTTATAAAGTTTATAAATTATCGATGACAATTCTGAGAGGACCCCATTAATTACAAGGAAAAAAATCAAACAATAGTAGAATAAATTGGATTTGTGAATACTTTTAAAAGCAAGTTTAAGCTAATATTTTCCCAGTTGATGAATAACTAACTAAAAAAGTTCAAAAATATTTCTGCTGAGTTGTTTAAAAACGGAGGTACATTAAACAAAGAAAAATATTACGAAGAAATAATAAAACTTCTTTCTGAATTTGAGAGACGTTTTGTATAATTTACTAAACTAGAACCACATTCATGTGTTACCCATTTGGCAATGTTGATGTGAAAGAAATAACTTAAATAATATATTCTCTTTATCTCTTGAGGGGAATGAAGCTCTTTTTCAAAATGACATAATTTTAAAAGCACGTAGTGCAGAACGTAAGAATATCTTTTGAAGTCTAATAGCTAAAGTTAAGTATCCTATTTTAAAAAAGTGGTATTTCATCTAATATCTATCTTTGGCTCTACCTATTTGTGTGAATCTGCATTTTCAACGATGAATATATTATAATTAAGACAAAATGTCGTTCCCGTCTCACAGACGACAACTTAGAAGCCAGTGTAAGACTAGCAGTTATAGTAACTATACACCGAGGTATTGAAGATAAAATGTATAAAATGATTATGATTTTCTTTGATCATATTCATTATGTAGTCATAATATAAAGAATTTAACGGTTCACGTCAAAAGATAAGTTCAAAAGGTAAAAAAACACACAAAAGTTCATCCATTTGGTGAGTCAATTAGAGAAAAAAGTGATGGATGCAAATCTTGAGTAACTATATCTAAAGATGCTCGTAACCAACACAAGTGTAGCGGAAGCCAGTGGAGGTTTAAGACTTAAGAGTTATGATCCCTTTGAAATCGAAAATTTACATATTACTCATACAACTACACATCAGAGGCGTGCGGTCCATACATGCTGTAGATGCGGCGCATGCCTTTGGATTGTAAGACGATTTTAAAAATTGAATATTTTTTATGATTTATTCATTTTATTTTTAATTTACGTAATTGCATTTGTAAAACAATTCTAGAAATGATATATTTTTATCATTTATACATTTTTAATTTACGGAATAATGAAAGGTATTACTCATAAAATTGGCATAGTTTACCAAATCAAATGAACGACAAAAGCCGAATGAATGCGTTGGCGACAGTAGCATGCGATTGTTTGCTTCGAATTGTTTGCGCATGCGCACTAGTACGGTCGAATACTATCTCTCTTGGCATTTAACGTAGCTGATTAACGATCTGCAGATGCGTTTGCCGTTTTGAATCTGAACACACGTGCACACAGTGAATTTAATTGTTACTGATACTTTTCGTGAGTTATTTTGAATTATTGACCCAAAGGCCATACAAATGTTCTGTTCTTTAGGATAAGAACTATTTTCGTGGTTTTTAAATACATTATATAATGCGGTTGTTGATAATTTTTGTAAGAAGGAGCGTCGAATAAGGCTAATTTGAAAAAAAAATTTAACACCACGTTAATCAAATAAAAAAATAAATTTAAAAAATGTGGTTCTTATACCCCCCCCCTCATTTCTGACCGGATGCCCTGTTTCAAAAGTCACCGCACGCCACTGCTACACATGTGTAAAGCGATTGAAATTGTTGATGACTATTGCATCTACTTATTATTCTATTTGTCCAATGAATTTATAGAGGCAACCATGTCGTACAGTCAAGTAACCTTTGTTGACAAAGTCTTTCAAAGATTTTGAGGGGATTCTGAAGTCAAGTTGATAGTCATATTGAAAGAATGGAATAAATGATAGGATACTCTTTATTGAATATTTATATATTTATGTTTTAATAATTGATTTAGGCCAGTAACCAGTGTTAGTATGTCCAGACAGGTGTTTTGGTTGTGTTACAAATACAATGTGCCGGTTAGGTAGCGGCTGTGATAAGAAAAGAAAAAGCTAGCTAGAAGACTGGGTGCGGTTAGGTCAGTTTACAGTTTTGTAAACTGTACAGTTTTTTATCTCACTGTTCCTCTTACGTTGCTGTTAGAGATGCTAATGCATTTGTCGGTGTGGTAAAACTGTAGATTTCGTAATAAAAAGGACTTAGACTGCAACTGTATGGACTTGTTATACATGTTCCTTCATTTCGGTTAATCAGATTGTTTTGATAAATCGGATTAAATCCAATTAAACTGGAATACATATATTTAATCAATTTAGATTTTTAACAAAGTTTTAGCGAAGTTATTACAATTTTATTATTGTATATTTCATATTTCTGATTAACTATAGAAAATCTTGAATACGATGTTAATGAAACAAATATTTTCTTTTGAAGATAAGACATTAAACATCGAATTTACGAATTTTCAAACCTTTTTAGTCAAACGGAGTACCTAGAATTCATTTACGTGAATATATACTTACTTGATTTTTAACACGCGATAACGATTTAAGCAAACAAATTAAAACTGTGAAGGATTTGTTTAGTTAATGATACATTTTCACATATATGTACCTATATTTTATTCACATGATGTATTAAAAACGGTAAAATATAAATCAAGATCCACGGTTGTTACAATTTGTTTCAGTTCAGTTTTTGTTACATTTGCGTGAAGATAAAAGATAATTATTTAATTACAATGTCTTTTACTCCTCCGATGCCTAGCAATGAATATCTATTGGATATATTTCAATCGTAAGTGTTTTATTTTCGTTTCAATTTGTTTTACAACAAATTATTTTAGAGTTGACAAGGATCAAAGTGGAGATATTTCTGCAGAAGAATTACAGGAAGCATTATCTAATGGATCATGGACGCCTTTTAATCCAGAAACTATTCGTTTAATGATTGGTTGGTACCTATGTTTGTAAATAATAAGCTTCTATTTGGGATAAATGTGGCTTGGTTACTTTTATTCCATGAGGAGCGATTATATTATACTCATCAATTAATTTTAATAGCTTGATTTTTAACTCGTTTCTTCATAAAAGCTTGAAAACCAATAAAAATTAAATCACTTAAATTAAAATCAATTGTTATACTAGAAACCTTCATTGGTTTCAATAAATTTCTTTCAGAGAGTTAAACAGAAAAAGCTAATGGTAATTCCACAGGAACTGTGCATTTTTTAAGATAAACTATTTTTGTACAAAAAAAATCACACTACTAAGAGTGCAATTTTATAATTACGGAAATGCAAACCAATAAACCAACTAAAGTGCTTACAATTAAGGATTCAATACTTTACTTGATTTTCAAGCTACCTAGCCTAAATTTGGATGGAAAGCCCGTGTTAAATATTAATATTTAAATGTAAAAGCTCAGACTTCGCAAATTATTCCATTTACTAGTCAAGATATCAAGCATACAACCCATTTTTAAAAATATTATGTCCAACTACTTAGCGTGATGGAACCCTATTTACAACTATCCTATAGAAGCCGTTAATTGCCTTAAGTGATAAATATATTGGAATAACTCTTTTGTTTCCTTAATATTATACCCTAGTAGTTTCCCGTGAAATATTCACGACGCATTGGACAAAAAAAAAATACGATTCACGAACCTCTAGTTCATTTTTTATTGAGCAACTAATTCCCTATCGACTCTAGATAGCCAAGACTGTTCTTAAAGTTAGCTTGCACCCCTTTGCAAGTGTTTTTATCCTTTAGAAAAGCGTTATAAGCAGAATTTTATTTTTTTTTAATTTTGCGAACCTCTAGTTCGTTTTTATCGAAAAACTAATTAGTTTACACATTCTTAAGCTTGTACAAGTCGGATAGCTTACTAGAACTTACTCGTTTAAAAGCCATTCGGTACCATTAATTGGCGTAAACAATACTCCTTAGTTCTAGGGTATTAAATGTTCATAGGCGGGATATAGACTAAAGCTGTCTTAAACTTATTTTTTCTCAGTTTTTCAGAACCTTGCATGATTTTTGGAAGCAATTTATTAGCAACTATTTAGCAAAAAAATGTTTACGCATTTTTCTCAAAAATTTATTGCACTTTAGTGCATGTTTTGCATGACAAGGCTAGCTTTACGGTTTAGCTAGCATTGTTACAAAAATTTTGTAAACTCCATGAGCAACAAAATTTAAACTACAGCAACTAATTAGCACAAAAATAGCACTAAATCGTTAGCATAGTTTCATTTGATTGGGCTGGGTTGCCAAGGCTAGCTTAATGTACGTCAAGTTCTTGATTTCGTTTTGGAGGCTAGGAGCTCTTTGACCCCAGATGCTTCCATACTGCAGGAATATTCACTTTTCCAAGATAACAATTAGCCAAAATTCCACTCGCACGCGTAAGAAATTCCTATGCAAAAAATTACCCCAATCCGTAGATACGTTATTGAGTACGTTTTGTTTATTTTCAAAGAGTGTTATTTTCAAATGAAATATAATATGCACTTGGATATTCATTTTAATTTTCAGGAAATACTCGTAATACATAAAAAATTTAACACATTGTATCACTTACTTCTTAAAAATGTTTTTTCATGTTTAATTGAAAACCAATGATTAGAACATTTCTTTGTTGAAAATTTTAGGAATGTTCGATACTCAAAATAAAGGAACCGTGAATTTTGAAAATTTTGGAGCCTTATGGAAATACGTAGCTGAATGGCAAGTTTGCTTTCGTTCTTTCGATCGTGATAATTCCGGTAACATTGACAAGAGTGAATTAAAAAATGCTTTGACGGCATTTGGATACAAATTCTCTGATGATCTTCTTGACACGTTAGCGGTTAAATTTGATCGAGCTGGAAACGAAACCATTTTATTTGATGATTTTATTCAGTGCTGTGTTATGTTATATGTAAGTAAACAAACCTATTAATTTGTTTTGCTTAAATTATTACATGTCTATTCTTGTTAAATTTAGAACTTATCTAACGTTTTTCGTCAATTTGATACTGACCAAGATGGAAATATATCAATTAATATGGAACAGTTCTTAAAAATGGTAATCAACTTAAAAATGTAAAGTCTCATCTTTGTTAACAGTTATATTTGAAGAACTACAACAAAAATAAAAATGATTTAAAAACACTTTTTTTTTAATTTTTACAGTTATTAAAATCTTTGAAAAAATATCAGAAAAAGAAGGATACGTGTATTTAATTTAATTCAATAAAATATTTTCAAGCCTTTTTCAGATGACTCATCGTATATATTACTTTTGAAACGTCCTAGACCTAGACGTAGTTATTCTTACTTCATGGTTAATACTAATAGTTTGTATCACATTTAAGTACAAGTCTACCGTTATAATCAATATATAGAAATTAGAGTGTCAATTATGTCTGATATGTTTAAGTGTATGTAAATAATGTCTACATTCTACATTCAACTATTTTTCTATACTCGTATTTGGAAGTTGCTGCATATCAATTTTCAAAGAGCGTTAAACCACGTGGGTAACGTGGTCTAAATAGATAGTACGTACGTCATATTATGTGGTAATTCAATTAACAAAAAATTATTTGTATACTTTTACATCGTTAAGATTTTCATGCAATTACTAAAACTAATTGTTAGAGATAATATCTAAGTGGTAAATTATATTTCTGATTTAAAAAACATGGGAAATTATAATCATTTATACAATATTTATGTTGTTAAAAAAAACTTTACAAAGTTTCTAAAAATGGTAGTTTATTTTTGGATATCTTTAAAATATTATAATTCCTATTCAAATTATCGAAGGTACCTACTGGTAATTTTAATTATAAAGAATTGTTATTACTGCCCTTTAAATAGAAAAAGTTAAATTTAATGTATGTCTTCAACCTGATGGCAATCTTAATTGCTACCCAATATCGTTAGTTTGTTTATGTTCCAATATTGAAACAATGCAAGATAATTAATTAAAGAGTGATACATTGATATGTACAGTATATTATTGCATTATTTTTTTAAATAGTATATAGTTTTTTAAACTTTTTTGAAGTAGAAGAAATTATGAAAATCTGTGATTTATTTAATAAATAAATCGAAGGCAAAATGATGTGTAAAACATATAGATTATAGGTAAGTACTCTCATTTAAGATAATAACAAATTTTATAGTTGTGTTGTTTGAATTTTATTTAATTAATTATCATGAGAATTACTTATTTACAATAATAATCACCATGGGTAGGTACTGTGGATTACATTTTACAAATTTTTGCTAACACAATTTGGGGCTCCTGTAGCTCCGAGCCTCGTATCATTGATATATGGCGGTAGATTTATAACTTTATGTTACATAAATGATCTTTTTGGGCAAAATAAAATTATTTTTTAAATTAGGTAGCTTATACCAGTTACTTTAATGTAATTTGAGTTGCCTATTATTGATACTTATATCTGGAATATGCTTTCGGGTTTATTAAAGAAATTAATACTTCAAGTCAACTGAAACGCTAACATTACGTAAGCTAAAGTATTATAAATAAATTTTATTTTTCTTTATATACAACATATATAAGGTTTAAGCTCCGCCAGGATTACGTTTAATAAGGAGCATAAACACGTTTCACTTTACAAGGGGTAAGAGGAAGTAAGGAGAACACTGAACTCATTAAGAGTAAATCTATAAGGAATTTATAGTGATATTTTCAAGCGTAGCAATCTTTTTACAATAAATTAGTAGTAAAATAGTTAAAATAAAGCTTATCAAATTTCAAATTGTTTTAATCTATTTAGTGGTTGGTCAGCTTGAACTTTCACATGGTTCAGTGTCTGGAAAAAGTGGAATTTTGATATATTGTGAGTGAAAAAGGAGGATCCTCTCATTGAGAGTGGGACATACTAAATATATATATAGGTAATCAGTAGTTTTTAAGCTCTTATCCTTATTTGAGTTTCAAATCAACTGTAGGTACCTGGTACACCACAAACCACAACAAATAGCGATCATAGCCATAGAAAATGTATTAATTTTTATTAACTTTATCATTTCTTAATGATTTGATGAAAATGCGTTACTTTAGTATACTTATGAAAATTGGCAACGTTGGTTTATTAATTTTTTTGAACAAGGATTAAAATTTCAAAAAATCTTTTCTTGGGGTATCTTTGAATTTTCTCTGAAATTTTTCAATGTTTCCTGGTTTCAGGTGGGAACTCAGTCAGTCACGGATCATGGTTCATATATAAGCATTAAAAAAAAACTAGAATTGGACATGTTGTGCAATTTTAACTTTGAAATGAAACAACTTGCAAAAAGCTTAACTTGATATTAATTTACAAACACTTGACATAAGTTTGGTTTTATTTTAAGCCAAATTTAAGTGGAGAAGCATGAAAATCAATCCAAGTAACTAAAAAATAAAATCAAGAAATGAATCCCTATATTTGTCAGTCTTATGTTTGTGGAATATGAGCTTTTGATATCAAGATTATTCATTTTTCAAACTCAATTAATAATCCACGAGCAAGGTACAGATTTGGTCAATCATTTCCTCCCGGTTGAAAGTTTGTCAAATTATAGCTAATCCAAAATTTAGAAGGAAAAAAGTCAGCTGACAATAATGTGGTGGATAATACGTCTAGTTTCTCAACGTTGTTACCACTTAGTGAAACGTAGTCTATGTATAATATGAAGTCTAGCATTGAACTAAAACAAATCAAAGAACAGGCCAATTTTTGAAATGACATCGACAAAAAAGTTGGAATTATTATAACGTAATATAAACTTTCAAAATCGTATTTTCCGTATTTTTTAACGAATTTCTAAGGGTCAAAACTCAAAATACCCCTCCTGTTTAGTTGGTACTTTCAACGCTTACAACTCTATAAGAAATAATGAATCTTACAGTTTCATGTTTTTAAGTTATCTGGTAATAAGCTTCCGTGACAATCAGTCATCGTACTATTTTATATTCATATAAATTACTATTGTTGGCTATTATAATATTATGGATAATTATTATGAACAAAACGGATACATACATGATATGTAAATGAATGAATTGGTAAATATCGTCTCACCTTAAACTTCAAACCAGGTGTACCAGTCAACTACTATTCGATAGCGTATCCAAGTCGTTACTCACCTGTGAATTATGATAATACGTATCGTTTATGTTTGACGATTGAAAATCTGATTAACTGTAACATAACAATACTGAAAATTGTACTAATTACTTTTGAAGAATCTACCTGCATTAGTACATTTTTCAAAATTTTTCATTTTTGAAGTAATGAATATGAAAGTAAAATTTCTTAGATCATTCGATAATTTTGTAAATGTTTACTTATTAGAAAGTACAAGCATTTTAAGCGTCTTGACTGAAATTTTTGTTGTTACAGTCAATTTATAACTGCTTTTAAATTAAATTTGTAAAAACAAATAATTTCAAAAGATTAAAGTTTGTTTTTACAATGAAACTTACATATTTTTAGAATCTAAAAAAAAGCGAAAAGTATTGTCATTTTAATTATTATGTGTTCGGTATCAATACATACAATGAACATTTTCTTACAATTTTCTTTAACTCGCCTTCTTTTCACTATCAACAAGAAGTCTACACTTGGCTTAATGTTCAAGTAAGTAAATATTTAATGTAAGTATAGGTATAGTGTAGATTATTTTTATAATTAGAATACAAAATTGACAACTGCTAAGCCGAGGTATTTTTATTTGTTTGAAAGAAAATATTTTCAGTTGGTTTTTTTGCTTACATTAAGTGCTTTTGTGTCTTTTTTAACATTTACAAACGTTTATTACAATTTTTTAATTACGATGGTTACAATCGCTTGTTTTCGCCAACTAAACGTTTGTTAAATTTTGAAATCAAGAGAAAATAAAAAATTAAGAACTAAGTTTGGAAAATTTGAAAAAAAAAATAGGTCTTCTACCAGTAAAAAGTAATTATAATGAAACGGAAAGAATTCAACATTTTTTTGTTTTATGCGAATTTCATTTTAAAAGAAAAAAAAATAAATCTCATACAGTTAGAGGCGGCAAACTTTATTTAGTTCCATCTTGGGTAAAATTTAAGTTTCTGTGGATAGGCATTGATTATAAAGTCTGTATTGTCACAAAGTATCATCTTATCGTTTCTTATTGTTTTTCTGAGGAATATTTTTCTTTTATAACAAACTGTAAATCTCCTCTTTAACGAATTTTTAAAATTATATGTGCTTCTAATTCAATAACAAAGAATTCTGACGGATTCTGGTAAGTAAGCGATAACCTAGCTTGCTAATAGGGATTCATTAAGTCAAGAATTGGGACATTTTGTGCAATGAATTAGGCGTATTTTTAAAAAATTGAAATAAAATAACTTGGAAAAATGCTTGACTTGATATGATTTGGCTTGCTTTAAACCACATTTAAGTTAAATAATTAAAAAATCAAGTCACGTAGTGAAAATCTATTAGTTAGAGACAATTCTTTTAATTTTGGAAAACGTGTAAGTTATTTCATACGAGTAATAATTTTGTAGTGTCTAAAAGGAAAAATGTATCCAATAATAAAAGTGTTAAGTTGAAACCACAACTTTATTTCGTATTAACTGAATTTCGTTCTGTTTTCAACTATATAAAACTACATGTGAAACTATCAATGGCCATTTACCAATGACCAATGAGGATATATTTTTTCTACTTGATTATCATTAGTCACATCCAGCATTATCTAGCTTTTATGGACTTGCAGACCTTAATATCATGAAGGTTTTTCCTCTCATTGAAATTTAGTCCAATTATATGTTTTCTTCGCTATGGAATTAAGGTTTTTGCAAATATAAAATACGATATATGATTTCTCGTTTTAATCTCAGAATTCTTTTTGGGTCATTAATGCGGTATGCAGTTTAATGCGTCTTTTACCGGAAGGTTCTAAACTGACTCATCTTATTAGTTTCTCTTTTTTAAATTTTATTCTTTCTATCATTGAATCGTATTTACTTGTAAAAATATTCTCCTATTTCTTAAATACAGTGCTCTGATATTTAAAAATGATTACCAGTGAATATGTACATAAATTCAACGATAACAGAATTAAATTGTGAGTTAAACATTTTCATTTTCAAAGAGATAAGGGATAAAATTAGATCAATAAAATTTCTCTTTTTAAAAATAAATGGATCCGGTTGAATTCCAAGTCTGGAATGCGATAAGATCATCGGGAATTTCTTAGACAAGCTGAAAGTTTCTATTACTTTCTGTGGGTGATTTGTTCAATTATTTTTTTTTAATCTCTAATTATGGAGATAATCCTTCGTTGACCCAATATTTAAAACTAGTGTAAAAAGCACTGAAATTCTTCTGCCGGATCGAGCATTGTTTCCTTATTTATTTGAATATTAATTACATTTTAAATGCAGCGAAGGCGAGCGATAATTTGTTTTGATTATATTTTATGGATGCTTCTCCCTGTATTCAGAAATATAGTTGATGTTGATCTCCTCGATTGAGAAGTGGCCGATGGCCGCCGCGGATTCTCTCTTATTAACATCGGCCGGTTGTATTGAAGTCGTCTGCTACATAACATTCACGTTACAACTGATTTCAAGGTATGGAATTTGACATTGTGTTGTGGTACCTACTTATAAGAATTCTTATAGCATGTACATACACAGCAAACCACAGTCAATCAGTTACTTAGAAGCCTGATCACGGAATAGGAACCAACCTCAAGTTGTATTTTTTGAGAATAGTCATTTTGATAACGACTCAAGAATAATTAATCGTATACCTATATGATTGATAGTGTGATAAAAATTTTTCTCGGATATTTCTTGTTAAATTCATATAATTGTTATTAATATCCGTTGATGTATTTAATGTGATAATGCGTCCCGTGTACATGAATAGAATACGATTTTATTTGGAGTTTGTTATTGTTGTAAAATCTATAAATTGAAAATTGGCCTCAAATTGATTTTGTGTTCATTTGGTGAAGTGCAGTGTCCGTTCGAAGACAATGCCTTCGGGAGGTTGCCTTCAAGCACAGGTAGTTGTCGCACATTTGTTTTTAATTGTTGCAACAATTGGAATTTCTGACGGCGCCAGCCTCTCCGTCTCGATCTTACACAGAGCTGGAAACGCCGTTTCCGTTGGACGAGAAATTTCAATACAGCGAAGAGCAATTACAAATGGCACAAGACCTGTGGACACCAATTTCTTGGAATTCAGCTCCACAACACCCACGTCGACGACAAAAAGGAACAAACCGTTTTCATTTGAAACGCCGGTGAGTAAAAAAAAATCTGGATACAAACGTTTTCGTGGCTAAAAATACACGGTAATTTGTCCGACCGCATTTTGAAGCCCTTTGAAATATTATCGTTCCAGTTCAGTGCAAATTCCTAACCCAAATACATGCAAATGACGTTAAAAACCAGCCTGATTTAACATCGTTTCAACACTTCATAAAAAATATAAAATATATTATAGCGCTAACAATAACGACTTTTAATAGCAATAAACTTTTATTCAGCAAATGTAGTTCAAAGGTTATAAAAACGTTTTCGCACTTGATTTTTTCCTCATAAAAAGAGACAATATTTTTACCGTTAATTTACGGTAATTATTTTTATTGTAGATCCAAATTTTAGCAATGAAAGAAAAATTAGTGACCCAGAAGCACATAAATAATAACTTGATTTGAAAACATTCAAAAAACGAGCAAATTTATAACATACAATTTTTAAAAAATTGATTTATTGATTTACAAAATTCATACAAGTTACGATTTATTATGATTTTAATGCTTCATTAAATAATCATTAATCAAATTGTTAGTATAGAACAGTTATGATTTATTAGTTGATTGAAAATAGTAAATATTGACATTGACGTAAAAATTTTCGCGTAATGTTGAAAGTGAGGTGAATGAAAGAAGTAATTTTCGAAAATGTATACTTTTGGGTTATTTCACAAACAATTTTTTGACCAATATCCTAATTTTTCTTCATTTCATATACTGTTGAAACAATTTTTAATTAACTTTCTAAAACAATTTATCGTTGAAAAAGTCTAAGCAAATTTATTAATTTTAATCAATTTTTTAAAAAAAAGCAGACATAGTTTCAATTTTTTATTATTCAAAGTTTCAAAATTTTATTGCTAAAATTTTTTGTGAAATATAGGTTAGTGAGCTGTCTTAACAAAATTTTATATATACCGACATCAAATAGTATCACTGCCTAATGGAATAAAATATCGTAGATGCAATTAAGGAATAATTAGAAACTATATTAGCGACTTTCGAAATAATTACAAGGTAGACACTAACGTTACTTCCTTCGCAACTTAGAGTTTTCTCAATTTGCTCACATCTGAAAATCTAAATAAGGACAAAAAGATCAAAAGTTGAAAATTATGGATAAACATGAAGAAATTTACAATTTTCCTCTCTACCTTCAATCTGATTGACTTATCACAGTTTCTTTTATACCTTGAAGTACTTCATTTCTATAAAATATTCTCCAACTCGCAATTATTACAGATAATAGGAAGTTAAATTTTAATATCAAACTGCATTATTGAAAAAGAAAGCTGATTTATGAAGAGGCATATTAATTTTTAATGCAAATTCTTTTAATTAATTATAGTTTTATTTTTGACACGATTTATTCATGAGCTATAAATAACCATATAGTGACCTTGAACTTGTAAAAAGAATGAACTGGCATAATTTAATCGGTGATTTGTATTTGCATACCTATAGATTTTATTTAAGTGTAGTAAAATTATTAAAAATTTAAATTTATTCTTATACCTACCCTTTCCTTGGTATTGACAGATCAATACTTTAAAAACTGTTTATATTTTTTAGTACAAAAACTGATGATTTAATTTCAAATAGAATTGAAATGTTGACAGGTTATAAAAAATAAAAAAAATATCTAACAGTTTTAAAAATTTTAAAACTATTTGCCTACTATTAATTTTTAGTAGATAGGTATTTATTGTTCTCAAAAATGCTCAATACTATATATAACATAGATATAAGCAGTCAAGAGTTAAAAATTCAAGGTCAAAATTATTACAACTTACTATTTTTTCAAGTTTTTTTTTGTTAAGAAACGAGTTATCAATTCGTAAGTAAATCAAAGTGAAAAAGAGGCTACAAATTTTGGATTTGGTAACTGTTCATCTTTTGCAAAAAAAAAAAAATATGAATCTTTTTATCCATTAAAACCAAAAAACTACCAAAATTATTAAGAATAATATTTTTAGGTAACCCAAATGTTAGAACTATTGTTACCTCAACGAACTATTGTAAGAAAACGAGTAACAAGTTTTAAGTTTTAAAGATACGTAGTTATATTAAAGACGCGGATATGTGAAACAAGTGCTAAGTATATAATTTTGAATATGAACATTTTCTTCACATGTCTTTGGTTTTTCCCATCTTATGTAAAGTACAATAAAGACTATCAATAATTGACTTTTCCATATAAAATACTTATTGAAAATGTAGTTAGTTAGTTTGATTAGCTATGAAAATAAGGAGCGGTAAACACATTGTTCGTCCTGGATGGCATAAATCCACCCTACGTCACGTATCATAATGTATTCTGTAGTTTTGTGTGACCTTTATTCATTGATGGAAATAGCTTTAATGTTATTTTTGTAGTTATCAACTTTAACTGAGAATTGTATTGTTTTAGACTATAAGACTAAATTTTAAAACGCGGTAATCTTAAATTTTATGCATTTCAATATGTTCTAAAATTTTCAACCTTACAAATTCTATTTTGGTCATTTCTCCGGATCTTTGCCACGCTTAAGACTATTTAAAAGTTAAATTTTCTTATATACACCAACAATAGATACGGGTAGAACTGTGGAGCCACTTAAAAAATTAATACTGAGTTTCGTATATCTTATGCCGAGTTTACACAACGCCAGTTGAAGAGACAATTACCGGGGCCATTTGCGTGAATGTCTGAGGCCTGTCCAGTTAAACGAGAATTTGTTGCCGGATTGCCGCGGTATTTGGGGATGAAAAATGGCGAAGTACTCATAGTCTGTTGTGACCAAAACTGGCCCCAAACGAGAAATCTACTGGCCAACAACGTACACACGGCGTTACTTTTCGTGACAACTGTTTTGATAGAATGGTTGAGGGCGTTAAGGGCGCCCAGTCAATTATCCTAAGTCTACTCCTGGAGACAATCGAATTTCAGGACAACTGGTAGGGCAGTTGTGCATGCCCTTATGAGAATTTTCATCTACTACTAACAATCTTCTTCTTTTTCTTAAGCTCTTTCCTAATCGGGATCGCTGTTCCTTGTCTTTTTCTTCCATCCTCCCCTGTTTTTGGCATCCTCCTCTATGAGCCCCTTTTACCTCACGTCTTCTGTAACACAGTCTTTCCATCTACCCCTCGGTCTTCCTACTGATCTCTTCCCATCCACCTATATTCTGCTCAACATAATCTTTTGCCTCTCTCGCCACATGGCTATACCATTGCAACCTTCTTTCCTACAATAATAATAACTACTAACAATAAGTACCTACTACAAATCTAATTTTAGATGCAACACAGTTTTGATAAAGTTTCCTATAGCGTTTCAATAGAAATTGTTCAATTCATAATCGATTATATCGATCCATTAAGATTCTTGAATTCGAATTCCAAAAAAATTGTAAATTTGATCAAAATTACTTTCATAACAGTTCAAATCTTTAAATCTGAATTTGAAGTTGGAACAAACTTTATATCGTACCCCATTACTAGTATATTATATATTCTTACTTCCACCAGTTCCATAACTGAGTCCCCCCGAAGAGGACCTCTAAATTACCTAAACTAAATGAGCTCAGAAGCTAAGAAAAAAACACATCTTTCGTATCTAACGACCTTTTTAGCAGAGTTGTCCACCACTTAACCACCCTGAAAATTTTTTTGTCTGAGATACTATTTTTGAGACCAAATAATGTCTTTTGCATCCGGCTCCTCGACGTAGATGTTTGAAAACTTTTAACATTATATTAAGTTTAAAAAATTATCAATTTTAGAATATCCTATTTTATAATAATAATTAAATTTATAATGTAATTGCAACAATTTTAACACGCAAAATTCGTATAGATGACTTTTATACACGTTTCTATAGTCTACTAATTTAATATCTATCATAGTACGAGAAATCATTGGACACTACATTTTCATCTACACACATAAAATTTAGGGCAATTAAACTTCAATTCCTAGAAAATCAAACTACAAGTAGTAATTTTCTTTTCTCGATAAAATAAATTAGTGGATATTGAATGATAATCTTGCGGTCGTCTTTCTGAAATCACTGAATAAAAGAAACGTTTCATTAACTCGTTCTTCACGAAAAATTTAAAAATGATATACATTAAAATATGTTTTCTTTTCTTTTCTTTTTTTAATTTTAATTATCTCTTCAATTAATGTATGTTTGTATGTAAGCATTGACATTGATTTTTTTTTCAGTTTTACATCTTTGTGAGATCACAATTAATTATTTAGATTGCAATGAAATAAAATTGTAATTATACGAAAATTACATGTAATTAATGATATACTTATAAATTTATTAGTAATTATAAATTAAGTTATGTCATAATTAACGGTTATATAATTATTTGTTTATTTGAAACGTGCTAGACTAAATTAAATAACTTCGTTTGAGGGCAAACAAATAAGAAGAAATAAATCTTATCGTCTGCATAATAATGTAGATGAGTTACTTTAATTTCTATTCTCGTTTTTCTTAATTTGAATTAAGTGTTTGAGCGTTAGAGATATTTTATAGTTGATTTCCATCATTTTCATCGTCTAACTATATTAATGTCTTTGTCCGATGACATACTTTGATCGAATTAAATATAATGTGTCTAAAAAGAAGCGTTCCACTTTTCATTCCGGCAGTACCTGATTAAATGTGCGTACTAGCTAGTACTTGGAACATATTGCTTCTAACAACTGTCATAACAAATAATGCGACTACTTGAAAAATTAGCTAATTGATTGCAATCAAGTTAATCGGGATAAAACCGTAATAATTCCACGGTTGAATTACAAACTGATGTATCATATGACTCTTGAAGCTCGTTAAGTACCTTAGATTTCAGTTTCATTATGATTTTTATTTTCGTATATTTAACTAGTACTTACTTGTATTTATAGGTGTATGAAATATGAATCATGCTTGTATTAAAATCAAAACAGATTTTCTTATCGTAAGAATCCAATTTAATTTCGTTATAGTGCAATAAAGATCCGGGTATCATTCGGCAAAAATTTAAAGCAAATTGAAAATATCTACTTTCTCTTTAACTTGTATTTTTTATTGGCGTTTAACGTTAAATGTTTTGGTAGCGAGATTTTAAAATTAAATTTATAATTCATTCATTAGGCGTGCAAAAGTTAATTCTAGCCCACATTAACATAATATGCGTCCAAGATATTTGACTCTAAAATTGTTGAACCTACATTTGATAAAAGTACGATAGACAAGTGCAAAGCACTTAAATGAAAACGAAATTTTTCTTAAGTCAATATAATTGTAAAGTGGAAACATAAATGAAAAATCAGCACAGAAAGAAAATTTTTACTTTAATTTGTAAAAACATTTACGAAAATCAATAAAAATAAGCTTGCAAAATTTACAAATTAAATTTTTATATATATTAACTAATTTAAAGTCACGTATATTTTTACTATTTTATAGTGACACTTAAATGAAAAAACAACAAGCATAGAAATGAATTTTATTCAAATTTTAATCAGCGTGACGGTCAAATGTAGTCAGACATTCAAAAGTATTATGTGTCAAAATTAATAGTAGATATTGGTTTAGTTTTTATGTTTATTCGATTGAAATAATTTACGGTCATTTTACTTCAAATTGAGTGATTTTAACTTTGCCGCGATAACAATAACATTGATACTTGAAACTTTGAAAATGTTTGATAATAACTAAAGGATATTTGGAAGATAAATTAAAATTCTAACAATCAAATAAAAATTTAGTAAGACGTTTCTACTTTAAAAGCTATGGTTTATATTTCAAACATAGCGACTAATTGTAAGCCATTTAAGAGTTATTACAAATAAAAAAAATTGTTAACTTAACAATTCTCCTTATGGAGACTGGGTTACTAAATGTGTTTATAAAATTTATGTCAATCACCACGAAAAATCCTAGTATTAAAATTTTCTACTATTAAAATTATCAAAAAAACAACCTTACAATTTTTTACGAACATTTACTATGTTCGGTTACTAGGTATTGTTGAAAAAAAAATAAAACCTGGTTGTTACGCTATAATGATTCAAAAATATTGATTTACTTTGTTGTATGCTACAAATGCTGTTGTTTTCAGTACTTATGTTTCCGATTATATCACCGAAGCATCCTTTAGCTTTGCAAATTTAGAAGAAACTCGTTTGCACTTTAGCAGGACTAGTTTTTTCCAATGTATCAAAAATCACTCATACTTTGATACTGTTAAGGGTACGGTTAATGATTAGTTTTTATCTCACGTAATTTTCATTTAGAGAGAGAGACAGATTTAAGATATACGGCAATGAATAATTTGAAAAAAAAACCTTTGAACAACCAACTCATGGATGAATTTAAAAAAACAAAGGCAAAGAATTTTCAAAGTTATACTATATAAATATGTCCCCATTTAGACGGGTTTAAACAGGTTCATTAGAAAATTATATAAGTAAGTAAGTTATATAAGTAAAATCGTAAATTTATATATTACAGAAACCCGTGTAAATTGAAAATAAACTTAACGAAAATATGTGTGAAATTCAGTAACTTTTGGAACTAAGCTCTTTTATTGGGCTAGAGTCAAACTGTGGAGACCATAACGTAACGAAAAAGCGATTAGACGGCCTTTCCTTTATTTCTCTTGATTCTAATTTTTCACTCATTCTTTTTTTTCTTATGCTCACTGCTTACTAACAGCGATTAGTAAAAATGAAGTGTGTCGAGTGAGGTAGAGTAAATTGATAGAGAGAGAGAGAGAGAGAGAGAGAGAGAGAGAGAGAGAGAGAGAGAGAATGAATCTAGAAACCGAATACAAGACGGTACTAAATTTAAAAGTCGTAAAAATCTCTATTTTATAAATCAAACTTTATAATTTAAATTCAAAAATGAAATTTCTAAAATATATAAATATTTTTAGTACAAAAACTCCAATTTTCATTTCTATAAACAAGATAATTGTAAAAGAAAATTTTTAATTTTCTTTTAAAACTAGAAGCCGTTTAGAGCGTTTATTCTTAAAAGAGTATAGAGCCTATACCTATAGCCTATAGAGTATAGTGTCCCGACCGAACTAGTTTTTTTTTAAGTTTTTATATAGACAATCAGGCGAAAGCCTAAAAAATAAATACACATTTTTTAATATTTATTTTCAATTTGGAGTATACATTTATTTTTAATTTGATAAGTTATCGAGAGGGAATTAAATTTTGACTATTGAAATAACATTATTGTAGCGCAATTTTTTTTTAAATTTTAAAATTATCCATTGTCTAAATGAATGATACGCTTTACAAGTATTGAAATTAAAGGTTCACTACTTGACTTGATTTCAAAACTACTAGAATTGGTTTTCAAGCCACTTTACATAAATTTGACTTGAAATTAAGTCCACCTCGAGTCAATATTAATATTTAAATATCAAGCCAAGTCAAGCAATGACTTCATAAGAGTATAAGTTATTTCTATTAAGTAAAACAAACAAATATCAAGCAAAATTCATTTCAATAAATATTCTAATTACCTACTTGACTTGATGAATTCCTAATCGACATGGATAAAAACCATTTAATTAGTAAACCTGTATATAAATTGCGCCTTGCAAAAGTAAATTTTCTCTTAAACTTAGAATTTTAGCTACTCCGACATACCTACATTGGCCTATCCTTGTTGAATTTTCAAATACAAGCAGATTAAGTCATTATTGCAATAACGACTAATATTTAAATTTGAATAATATAAGAATACGGATACAACTAACAGAAAATATTAAATGCCCTTTCTTGCTTTGATTGTACATGTGTAACGCTAGGATTTTAGACAAAATTGTAAACTTCAAATACCGTTTAGTCACGTTTGATGATTAAAATAGCATTACCTTTGACGCCATAATAATTTCCTCTAAAGTTTAAATTTTGTAGAAATCGATTTCAAATATGAGAGCTTAAGAATATGCCTTAAAATAAATCTATTAATTGATGTGACAATAGATATTAGGTAAACAAAGATAAGTTATTTTTGACGGTATTTTTGTATGTAATAATATTATGAGCCAATGAAATTATTAATAAAATTATAAAAAATTACAAAACAGTTTAAATAGATTTAAAATTGTACAATTCCGTAAATTATAATTTTTTTAATTAATAACAATACATATTCATTAACACATAAATTAGAAACAATATTTGTAAAAGTTTGTTAAGCCTAAAAGGAAAAATTAGTTTGCAATAATGGAAATTTCGTTTATAGGAAGAGTTGATCAGAAAACAAGGTTTCCCAGTAGAAGTTCACGTCGTTCAAACCGAAGATGGATATTTATTGAAACTTCATCGTCTTCCATTTGGTCGTCGAGGCAATAACACGGTTAAAAAACGCGGCTCAGTCCTTCTGCATCACGGCCTAATTGCGTCATCAGATTCGTGGGTTCTTCGATCAGCTGAAGAAGATTTAGGTATACTAACAACACATAACTATTTGAAACATAATTTAATTGTTTTCAACAATTATTACAGCGTACATTCTTGCTGATAGCGGCTATGATGTTTGGCTGGCCAATTGTCGAGGCAATACTCATTCCAAGAAACATATAACACTAAGTCCAAAAGATCCAAAATTTTGGAAATTTGGGTATTGATATAATTTTACAAAAAAAAAATGTTTTTCAAATGTTTAAATATAAATAATATTTAATTTTATCTTCCAGATTTCATGAAATTGGATATTATGATTTACCAGCAACTATCGATTATATTTTAAATACGACTAATGAAAAAGATTTGTATTACATTGGACATTCTATGGGCACTCTTGTTACCTACATTTTGTGTTCAACTCGTCCTGAATACAATAAAAAATTTCGACTGAATATAAGTCTAGCTCCAGTTGCTTTTTTGAGAGCGAAAAATTTACTTCAGTCTCTATTAATAGATAGCATTACGTACTTTAAAGTAAGTATTAAACATATTATTGATAAGGTATTTGTTGATAAGGAATTTAAATTCGATTGTTTTGTAGAACACAGTTGAGTCCCAAGGTATTTATGAGGTTTTCCCATTAACGGCTATGAGCGCAAGACTCGGAAGGGCTTTATGCCAAGATGGTTCGCCAACCCAAAATTTATGCGTGACCGGATTGTTTGTAATTGTAGGGGCTGATTATTTCCAAACAAACGTGGTAAGAGAACCAGTTTTTTGTATATCAAATAACAATAAATTAAGTTAGTTAAAGATGCAACATAATTCGAACGATGTCATTACTTTTACAGTTAATTATTAACTTGAAAAAAGCATACAAAGTATTCCTTTTTAATTTATTACTAATTAAAAGTGGTTTTTTCAATACCACTCACCCGTAATGCATTTTATTATAAATATATTTAAAATACTTTTATGTAAAATATTTGTTACCTCTATTCGAAAAGTGGAGGTCATTGTAACGGGACAATAAAATAATACAATATATTTTTTAAATGATCTCCAAATATCTCTGCTTGTGCCTAGACGATGATGATTGACACAACTTTTTCCATTATAGATTTTAATAAGAATCTAATTGCCTTACAGACTTTACTACCTAAAATATTAGCCCATTTCCCAGCAGGAACTTCAGTTCAAACTTTGGTTCATTTCCAACAAATTATTAAGTCTGGTAATAAGTCGTTAATTACATTTCCAAACACATTGATCATAATTAAGTAATTTTATTGCAGAACAATTGCGGCAATTTGACTTGGGCGCGAGTGAAAATTTAAATAAGTATGGCCAGAAAGAGCCGCCGCTGTATGACTTGAAAAAAGTGACTTGCCCCGTTTCTTTACATTACGGTCAAAACGACATTATTACTACACCAGAAGTAAGTGTTTAATTGAGGAGAAATTGAATGTTCAAAATAATGAAGTGATTGATTTCTAGGAGGTTGAAAAACTTGCACAACAACTGCCTAATTTAGTGGGACTATTTCGAGTGCCGTTTGATTCCTTCAATCACATGGATTTTCTGTGGGCGAAAGATGCGAAAAGTTTACTTTATGATTCATTGACGTCTATGATGGCAAAATATAAATGAAATTCTGGTTTATTTAAATAAACAAAATGATCTCATTATTAAAAAAAATCACAAAAATACTTAAATTTTTGCGATTGTGGCTTGTTGTGGTTGATACCAGTACTATCGTTGGTTAAAAACAAATATTCGTTTCATCATAAAAACAATTTATAACTTAAAATCTAATTAACCAGAAAATTCCTTTGATATGTAATCGGCAATTTAATGTAACCTTAAAAACGGTATCACTACAACACATCACTTAAGTATATTATTGGCATATTAAGTGCAATTATCTCAATTATATAAATTCTAGTCTTTTAAAATAATTGAGATCCTTTTATATTAAAAGTAAACGCGATTGTTTTAATTTATTTAAAATTCAATTACCAATGTAGATAGCTTAAGACGTATATTTGATACTTTCAAATATTATTAATTTTTTTGAATAAATTAAAAATTTGTAAAATATTATTTAAGTAATTTTTATTAAGAAAGTTGTAAGTGAATAAGTCATTAATGCTATTTTTTGCCACGTTTGTAACTGATATTTATGAATGAGTATTGCCAAATATATTTAATGTTACCTTATTAAGAATGGATTTATATACCTATAAACTTTAGTAAGCTACTATTTTGATTTGTAAATTATAAAATGTTTGAAATTATTAAACAATTACTAAACATTTCTTGGGATATATTTTTTTACCATCCATTAAGTTTGAATTCAATTTATCATTGATATTTGAGTAATTAAGCTTCAATTATTTTTATTTGCTACAAAAAATATGCAAAATAGTTTGTCTTAATGTATGGAATATGCCCCTAATTATACAAGTAGGTATACCTATTAAATAAGTACTTCCAAAGAGTTAAAGTATCCAAATAAATTAAAAAACATTTTGTAAAATTTGATTTGTAATTGGAATTTAAATATTTAGTTGGTATTAGTATGAGATGAAATACTTATTGCAGTTCTTTCAAAAGTCTTTTTATTTTTTTTTTATTTTCAGTTTTTCCTGTGGGATAGCTCCTAATCTTTTCTACTAAAATAACTGAATTGTTTTAAATGACATTTAACAAAATCTTATAGAACCTGTAAGACAGCTAATATCTCTTCCTAGAAAAGTAGTTTTAAGGATTTTGATGAACTTACTTAGTATCTAAAGTCTGGAAGTATCTTTCATCTTTTTTTGTCAAAATATTATAGACTAGCTGGTCCCCGCCCGCTTCGCTGAGCGTATCTAAATTATACTTATTGAATAATAGAAACGTTAATCCTATCAACAAAAAAGACAGATAGATATTTCTAGATCTTTGATTCATAGAAAAATTATGAAAATCAGATAAACTACTTTTCCAGGAAGATATTCTATATAGCTATCTCGAAGAGCTATCTTATAAGTTCTATACGTTTTTATGAATGTTATAAAATACCAATACTTGTGTTCCTTAAGTAGCAATACAATTCGAAAATGTTGAATGTATTATATATTTAACTGAGTTTTTCATCAAATTCAAATTTTTCAATAGTAATTTAACACGTTTATTTCTAAACATTATAGACATTCAAAAATTAACAATAAAAGAAGTTTCAAAAATTTTCATTATTAATTTATCGATGTTATCGGATGTTAAATTAAAAATCATATTTTGCTGTAGAAATTGTAATTTTTATTTAAACTTTTTTGGAATGATTGTGTTAAAACGCTATTTCACGAACTTTAAGGAAAGCTTTTTTAAAAACACTATTCCTACAGGATAAGTACAATTGTTATGCTATCTTTTGAGAACCGTGCATTATTCTAACATACGAATTTATAATCTATATTTTTCTCTGACCTTTCAACTACCCTATAGCAAAAAATCATGTCAATCTTTTGCTCTATGACAAACAAAAACATATCTATCCCACGGGAGTAGTACATTTTTCCTGGATAAAAAAGAGATCGGACCTTCTTGAGGATAATGCGCTAGAACTCTATTTCACGTAATTTAACGAAACTTCTATTAAATACATGGTTCCTGTAAGATACTATTGTCTTGTTATCCCACGGGAAGAGTGCAATTATGTCGATATATTATGTCGATTTTTTGCTCTATAAAAAATAAAAACGTATCTAGCCCACGGGCCTGTACATTTTTCCTGGATAAAAGGTACACCAATCTTTCTTGAGGAAAATTCCTTAAAACGCTTATCCATGAACTTTTACAAAACTACTTTTAAATACTCAGTTCTTGAAGGATACCATTCTTATCCTATCCTACGGGAACCGTGCTATATTCTGACATAAAATGTAGCCTATATTTATTCTCTGACTCTCAATTAAACACCTTACTGTAAGAAATTATGGTAATCTTTTGCTCTGTGAAAAATAAAAACATATCTTTCCTACGGGAACCGCACATTTTTCCTGCATAAAAATAAGACTGTAGGATAAGAAAATTATTTTTTGCCTTGAGGACATTATGAGTTATAACTATTAATATACTCTATTATAATCAGCTAAAAACGTTTAGTTTCAGCATGATTTTTCTTTAAACCAGTTTTTCTATTTTCCCGTTATAATGAGAAATTTTTCCGAAATAAAACGTATGGTAGATAATGATTCACAAATTTAGCTATCATCATACTTAAATATCACCAATATTCATTTTCAAATAAAAATGTATAGTTTATGCATAATTTTTGTTCCAACCCGTTTTCAATTTCCCGGATAAATGACACATTTTTCCGTTATAAAAAGTATTCTTTTTTATGACTCAGATTGTCATTTATCATCATACCAAATTTCATTAAAACCCGTATTTATTTGGGTAAGAATTAATAATATGTTTCTAAAAACAATTTTGCAAGTAATGATTTATTTTTGGAACAACTTTAATAACTATTAAAAGGGTTATAGCGGGCTAACCTTCAAAGATAGACATATGTCGCCGCGGACTTTTTTTTAGAACTTTTTAAGAGGAACAATTTTGCTTCACATAATTTTTGCGTAACTTTAACCATTTACGCAAGGCAGGCAACAAACGCTCTCAAAAGGAAAAAATTTTCCTGGTTTTGACAACATTTTTCATTGATGCTCTGCTTCTATTGGTCGTAGAGTGATGTTGTATAGCCTAAAGCCTTTGTCGATAACTAAGCTATCCAACACAAAAAGAATTTTTCAATTCGAACTAGTAGTTCCTGAGATTAGCGCGTTTAACCAAACAATCAAACAAACAAGCAAACTCTTCAATTTTATATGTTAGTATAGATTAATTTTTATATTTTGCTATGAAGGTATGGTGGAATCTATTGATTAATCAATGAAATTTAGATACTCTAAACAAAGCGAGCGGGTATCAACTTTATCAGTCGTTTTCAAATTTTGACCTTAAGTTCAAATCACAATTATTTTTACACCGGCTACGTAAAATGTTTTTATCTTTTTTCCTATATATAATAATTTCTCTGTATTGAATAGTTAACTACAATATAATTTAACATTAACTTAGCCACAGCAACGCGTGCCTGGGTCTCCTAGTTTTAAAATAAAAATAAATTGCACCCCACGCTTTTTTAATAAATAAATTATTTAATTAATAACTAAATTGTTATTTATATCTTATTCAAAATTAAATAGTCATACTTGATTGTTGCAAATTCCATTGCTGTTCACAAACTCATACATAGAAATTATTTTCTACTTTTTAGTTCAGTTTCATATTAAAGCGTGTGTTTTAGTTTTTTAAACTATAATTTATTTTCTTAGTTTTTAGTCTTAAAACGATAAAGTTCAAAAGTTCAGTATCAAGAGCCTCGATTTTTAGTAGGTACTTAAATCTTTTGTTTAACAAAAAACCAAAAATCTTTTATTTTTGTTTAATTAATTTATAATTAAAGTCTTTAAAAATATAATAAACTATTCTGAGCTACACGTTGTCAATAGCTGCAAGTTTAGTGTAGCCTAATTACACGAATACGACACAGACGCACCACTTCCATTGTTTGATTATTTCAAATTTTGATTGTTAGATTTTTATTTAGGTCTTGAAGTTGATGAAATAAATTCAATCCAATTTTTATTCAAGTAACACAAAATATGAAAATCTTATAGTGGTCACATTTTGAACGAAAAAAGGAATGACTTTTACTGTCGTTCTGTGGATTGTACGTACATTTAATCTGCAAACTAATATAGATTTTTTTCTTTTTTTTATTTATCAAGATTGCAATACTACTTTTACTATACAGGGTGCGCCATCTAGACAGGACTTATTGAAATGTTGAATAACTCTGCCATTTTTCAGCCGATTTTGGAAAATGAACAAGATTCATTTAGGGTATACAATGCCATTTATTGACAATTCACTCAGAATACAATATCGATCAAATGACCGCCTCCATTAGACACACAAAAAGCGGCCCTTTTTTGGGCATTTTTCATTGTATTTGACAACATTTCGGGCGTAATAGCAGCAATTTCCGCTTTAATATTAGCTTTTAGTTCTTCAATAGTCTTTGGTTTGCTGGCATACACCTTACTCTTCAAATAGCCCCACAGGAAAAAGTCTGGCGCCGTCAAATCCGGCGAACGAGGAGGCCACTCCAAATCACCCTTTTTTGACACAACGCGTCCCGGGAACTTGCTCTGCAAAAACTTCATAGTAGCAACTGCGGTGTGACAAGGTGCGCCGTCTTGTTGAAAATAGAAGTTTGTTAGATGGTGTTTCCGCATTTCCGGACAAACAAAGTGCGCCAACATCCAACGATAGCGTGCACCGTCGACGGTTTCTCCAACTTTGAAAAAAAATGGTCCAATAATCGTTTTCGAGCACACTCCGGCCTAAACAGTAACTCTTTGGTCGTGCAATGGTGTTTCGTGAATGATGTGTAGGTTTTCTGTTCCCCAAATTCGACAGTTTTGTTTATTGACCCCGCCAGAGAGCGTAAAATGAGCTTCGTCCGTCATCAAAATTCGGTCCCAAAAATCAGGCTCGGCATCGATCTTTCTTGCGATCGTATTCCCATATTCGAGGCGACGCGGCTTGTCCGTTTCCAACAATCTTTGGGTTAGTTGCACTTTGTATGGAAAAAGATGGAGATCATCCTTCAAAATTCTTCTTAAAGTGGTTCCACTCACATTCAGCGCCTGAGAACGACGCCGATACGACACACTTGGATTTTCGGCAACACTCTCTCTCACCGCTTCAACAACTTCATTGGAGCGTCGCGGACGCGGTCGAATGGGTCGCGGGCGAGTAGCTACAGACCCGTGTTCAAAGAAATTTTTCGCCAAAGTACGAATTGTCTTGGCGGAAGGCGCCGTATGTCTCCCATATTTCTTACGATACGCACGCACAGTTTTCACAGTTGAACGATTGTTTTCAATGTACAGCGCTACAATTTCAGCCCGTTTTTTTGGCGTAAACCGATCCATGACTATAATGGCATAGACTGACGTTTCAGAATCTTGTTCATTTTCCAAAATCGGCTGAAAAATGGCGGAGTTATTCAACATTTCAATAGGCCCTGTCTAGATGGCGCACCCTGTATTATATCTAGTAAAAGAAAGCAAAAAGTCGGCACATTGGATAGTACCCAGGACGGCATCAAACCAAAATTCACCACTGTATCTCATAAGTAAACTTGATGAATCTCTAATTAGATCATAAATATGAGACGAAAAAGAATGTTTTAGTTAACAATATTTATAGTCCTTAAGATGTGTTCACATTATTATCTCCGGGGCTTGAATCCCGTTTTTCCTTTTCAAATCTGTAACTTATAGGTATTGAAAATATATTTTTATTTCAACTGATCTTGTCTTGCTGTTTGTTTCATTATTATAGGAAAACATTTTAAATCAACGCTGATAGGAAGAATTATCTTGAACTTATAAATAACCTTTTTGAGTTCAAATAACTTCTATTCGTCATCCACTCAAGATAAAAAATAAAATCAACCCTAGATAATGCCGTTGTTCTTCTAATCTAATTGTAAGTGTTAACTGTTAGGACTTCTAGTGCTTAATAATTTAAATACAAGAATAGTCGGTAAACTAGATAATCAGCAAACGGAAATGTGAAAATGAATTGTTAGTTTTTTGAAACCATGGATAAATCTGTGTAGGTAAGTCTGTTTTTACTTTCTTTTACTACTATATAGTAAAGGAAGTGTAATCGGGTCGAATTTTCGAATTAGAGTTTTCACCGAAAACAGGTACATGTTTTTAATTCCACTGAATCCAAAAAAGTGGTTTTTAGAAACATGGCTATGTGTGTGTCATTGTGTGTGTGTGTGTGTCTGTGAATAACAGCGATATCGTATCGAAAGCTTTATCCGAATTTCACCAAACTTGGAATTTAGCCTGCATATTACATCTAGTTGTGCCGCGAAGATTTTGGTTGAAATCGAATGCTCCATTTTATTCGAGAAGTTTTTGAGCTCTATCATTTTTTTTTTTCGAAAACGGCTCTAGCAATTTTTTTAAACTTGCTACAGTTCTTAGAATCATCAATGCCTACAACTTTTTTTAATTTTTTTCCTGGGAAAATCAAACAAAGACGGTTCTAGAGTTATGTAAGGCTGTATGGATATTACTTTCTTTTCCTAGCTTTTACTAAGGCAGAATTATAATCTGGTCGAATTTTTGTGTGTCTATGCGTCTGTGTGTGAGTGACAGCGGTATCGTATCGAAAGCTTCATCCTAATTTTACCAAACTTGGAATTTTACCTTTATATTACATCTAATTGTGTCGTAAAGCTTTTGATCGAAACCGGCTTAACCGGTTAAGCTCCACTTTATTCTGGGGTTTTGAGCTTTTTCGATATTTTTGAAAACGGCTTAATGATTTTTTTAAAAGTTGCCATAGTTCGTAGACGCATTAATACCTACAATTTTAAATAAAAAGTTTTTTCTGATGGGAAAATTCAAATAAGAGTGATTTGGGGTTAGGGGTAGCAGTTCATATATAATAGAGGCTATAAATAAAGTACTAGGTATACCTACATCAAGTTCTGTTTATAAAAATATTTAAATATTATTTAATTTATAATTTGTTATAACCTGTTAACTAACAGTGAGTTTCATATGAGAAAGTAAAAGAAAGTACTGTGACGCCTCGCAGATATTTTGTATAAAAATGGTTGCCTATGTTTAAATATTTTCTTTAATTACAAGGTATATCTTATACAATGCCTATATAGTGAAGGAAAAAAAATGTTGATGTTAATATTTTTACAATTTCCTAATACGTATTAGTTGATTAGAGTATTAATGATTAGATATTTAAAATCACTCTTTTCGAGTTTATGATTTTTTTTATTACATTGTTTCTCTTTATGTAGGAATTGGACCCGTACAATCCCTATTCTACATTGTTCCAATTATTACAAAATAAAATAAAAATAAGTTAATAATATTTTTTTATTAAATTAAAAATTAAATGGCAATATAATCTAACAAAATTGAAAAGTAGGGGAAGGTCGGGTTTTCGGGTCATCGTATCTTCGACATTGATGAAACAGACATAATTACTGTTTAGAAAAATTCGAAAACTTTGGCTCCAAAAGGCTTGAAGCAAGTAGCAAAAGCGACAAGCGCTAAACGCGGTATCACCACTACCGTTGTTTGTGCGGCAAGTGCGAGCGGGTTTTTTGTTCCTCCAATGTTTATCTTCAAAAGAAAGCGTATGTAGAAGCTGTTGCTTAATGGCGCTAATAACGGTATGATTTGCATGGTTTCTGATTCTGGTTGGATAAATAAGTCTATACTCGTGGATTATCTACAACACTTCATTGCTGTTAAAAAACCTACCGAGGAAGAACCAGTCTTGATAATACGAGATAATCACGAAAGTCACATTAGCTTGGGGACATGTAAGCTTTTTCGAGAACACAATCTACATGTTCTTTCCTTACCACTTTATGTATCTCATAAAATGCAGCCAATAGACTTAACTATGTTCATTTCACTGAAAATTGCCTACAATTGTGAGTGTGAGCTCTATCTATGTGGTTAAAAATCCTGGTAAACGGAGCACTTAATATTAAGTTACCGAGGTAAGGAACAAATGCGTACAACAACACAGCAAACATAAGAAACGTTATCAATGATCTTACAATTAGAGTGGCTAGAATTGAACTCGTTGATACAGACAAGTTTAACGAATGCCCCAAAACATGCTTTTTAATAAATTCAATAATGACAGTGAAATTAGTCAAGATTTAATTAAGTACTTCCGTTTATGACATAGCAGCTGAGAAAAAAAACGTGGATAAACAACACACAGCGATGCAGAGTCATTAGAGTAGCAATACTTCTTTTGTTCATGAAAATCAAACTGATATTGTTGTAACCGTTAATACTTCTATTCCTCCATTAACTCGGGTCTGATGTAAGTAATAACAACTTTGCAACGAAGAAAAAGAAAACATTCTCAAATTTTATCTAGTACACCTGCAATAAATCAATTAGAAGGGAAACAAAAAAGACAAACTTAAAGGAAAAAAAAGCCAATTCAATTACAACAGAAAAGTGCAACATTAAATTCTAAGCCACCAATTAAAGATAAAGCGTTCGTTAGAAATTTGAAAAGGGTGGTCGAGGAAAGTGACGTCGAGGACTGTTACTATATATTTTGTACGGAAAAATATAAATCACCTCCTAAAGATGAGTTTATCATATGTAACAAATATAACAAATGGGCCCACGAGCAATGTACGGGCCAAATGGCTCATTTAGTAATGTTTACGTATGTGATTTCTGTGAAAAAAATGTATTATTTGTATGTACCTATGTATTATTTCAGATGTGTAAAAAGTGTATCTTATTATATGTATCATAACCCAATTTAATATTTTCCCGTAGATTTACGTCAATCAGGTCCCCCCCCCCGGTATCGGGTAAATGAGAATGGAAATATGTATATTTTCTTATGAGCACAGTCAGGTGTTCTCAAAAACTCCACTTTCTCCTTTCAAATAAAATCTGGAATTAATAATGTTATAGGTTTCTACATTTCGGTGAAAATAGATTTGCAACTTTGTTTTCTTTAAAATTATTTTCTTCTTCTTTATTTGTAGGTACATCTTATATATTTTTCATAATGGAATATATACGTAGGTAATACGTATTTTTATATTACAAGATTTGTACTGAATTAATTATTTATATTAATATTTGTATTTATTTACAATTGAAACATTTGCGATATTATGTAAATATTAATAATAATAATATTTCAGATTATAAAATATTGGTTTGGAAGAAATATAGATAAAGTTATTTGTATCAAGTTGTGAGAATAATCAAATACAGTTCAGTTAAATATTGTATTATAACGAATTTATGGTTCTGTCACCATTAAGTATAAAAAATCTTTTTGATATGATAAATTAATATAATCAATTCGCTTATCTATACTTAAGTAGGTATAAAATAACAAAAACCGAACTTGTATGAACATTATTTTCTATACTAGGCGAGGATATAGCGATGTACGGGCAGGGTACCGCAGCTACTCCTTACCCCCTTACAAACCGTAAAGTAGGTATTACTTAGGGGAGACTGGGGCAGAACGGGATAGCTAAGACAAACATCGTCACAGAAAGAAAAATAAACGCTTTATTGAAATTCTTTTACAAAAGAAATACAACGTATAGACTTATCTACTATAATTATACCTTCTAACGTCTAAAATCACATAATTGTTTTGACAAATAGAATTTTAAAAAAAGTTGTCAAATTGCCCGTCTTGCCCCACGGGCAGGGTAAAATGGAAAACGCTGCGGGGCAAAACGAGGACATATTCATATTAAATTTCATATTACATATTATATTCAATCCGTCAGACATTGTTCACAAGTGTGCCCTTCTTCATCTTCTCCAACAACTCCAGCACAAGAATTATGTGCCCATACACGGCATACGTTGCAGATAACCCAACCTTCGATTGACTCTGAGTATAGGTACCCGCAATAGATGCAAGCACAGTCATCATTTTCTTCTTTGGATGAACTACTTTCCGTTTCAGTTTCTTTTTTGTGTCCTTTATTCAAATGCTTTTTTTCGTTTCTTTTCATTTTTCTTACTTTTTTGTTATTTGTTGCAGTCCCATTATGCCCCGACCTTTTTGCCCCATTAGATTTATTTTGTAAAAGTAACCACAGTTCCAACCTACAGAAATTATTCTGCAAAAATCCAATCTAAATTCATTAGTCTTACACTATTACTAAAAGTACGTCTGAAAATTTTACAATAGCACTGATATATCTACCTCTGTGCACATCTTCTTAGAAACCATATATACTTGATAAAAATTCTCCAAAACGCTGTTTTTTCTCGCCACGCAGCCAAAACAAGTAGTGACAAAGACGAGCCGATCAGACTCGTGTGACGTAACCGAACATCGCCCGAATGACATTTTGTCAGGCTCTGTTGTGTTCACCAGTCACGCACAAAAACATTTTTCCCTTCCTGCCCCGAGCTTCGTCTTGCCCCGGTCTCCCCTACTACTTTACGCACTGCTTTTTTTGTAAAATAAAGCTAGTCACTGATTTATATTTTTTTCATTTTTAATGTAAGCTGCCCCATCGCTCGTATAGCATTTACCTTAGGTATATGCTTGATTTTTCTACGTCGGCTTCCCTCTTAACAAAATTCTGGTTACGGTCTTGCTAAAAAGTAATTGACTAACGACGGTACTGCAATAACGATAGTAAACCTTAGGGAGATATTATTATGACTTGAAAACTGGACCTCTTAAACTATTGTATTCACTAATTAAATTAAATTTTGTTAGCACATTCTTTTTTTTGACTAATGATTCAGGAAGATATTGTTCAGTACAAATAAGAAGAAAAATTACATCTTGCTATAGACTCGTTGTACTTATTTTTTTTTTTTTAGATGCGGAACCTTAAATATTTTATATTAAAAACATATACCTATATCGTAACTTGTATTTGTGTGAGAAATCGTTTAAAACTTATGACAAATCGGTTTCTTATCTAACTAAAGATTAAATTTGGCAGCAAGCCGATTGGAATGTTAAGGCATCAATACAGTTTATTAAGAATAAAGGACTTAAAATAACGTCTTAAAATGTCACCGAACGAACAAGTAGTTGCAGAGTAAGTTATTTTTATTTTGTATATTTAGATTAAACAAATATTATTTACTTTTAATAATATTGTTTAGGTATATAATCTAGAAATTAATACAAAATTGAAACATAATAAGTTCAAATCTTATGTAGTATGTAACTTAATCTTATTAACTAATAAGCGTAGTTTTAATGATAACTTTTAATCTAGAATAATTTGTTTTATGTTTGATTCTATATAATACAATTTTTTAAATATGAATTAGTGGTAGGTAATTCTAGCTGTATAGTTGATATTTTTTTAAATAATATAAGCAAAATTGTGTTTTAGTCTTAATTTTATCAATATTTAAAAATAAATCTTTATTCGTACAGTAATAATATTAAAATATAACATTATTTATAGATCAAACACTTAATAGAATTCACTAATCCATTAAAGAATTAAAATCTCGTTAATACACAAGGTACATAATTTGCACCCTTGCGACAAAAGTGACACAAGTTAAAAAAAGTTTTTTTTCAGGAACCGAAAAGTAAGTTGGTATATAAATATATCGGAAAAAAAAGTTTCATACAAGTGTTATAGACATTAACAAGATATAGAATTTTTGTTTTAACTATTTTTCGATTAAATATATCGATTATTTTCAATTAATCGATAGTTTTTTTTTCTAACCTAGGGTATTTATTAATGGAGTTTCAAGAAAAATTGGAAATAAATATAAACCTTAACAAGATCTAAAAAATTCCACCTGAGGGCCAGATGTTGAATTTAAATTAATACTTAATACGGTTTTGTAGACTAATGAAGTAATCTTTAAGGTATTCATTTCTTACTCAAAAATAAGGATTTTTGAGTTGCGTCTCCCTTTTGTCGCAAGGGTATGAATATGTAATTTCTGTAAAAAAAATGGTTGTATGTAAAGTCGGTTTACGGACGATAGTTTTACGTTATAATGTCATAAAGCATACCTTACTGATGAAAAATTGCGTATTTTTATGAAATGAATTATTATCACTGAATTGTCATTATTTTGTATAATACAAAGAAGGGGTTAATTGAAAATTAGCAATTTTTTCAAAATGAAATCAGACTGAAAATTATGAAGGAAATCAATTAAATCCTATTAAATTGTAGAAAAAAATAAAAAACACGTTGTCTCGGATTCAACAATAATATCGTGCTTCTCTATCACTTGTATCGCGTTCTCGCTTGCACGCACAGGCTCAAACGGAACGTGACACTTTTTCATACAGGCTACCCAGTGTTCAGCAGTTTATAGGACGTTATCACGTCAAAAATAGCGTTATTCGTGTAAATTAATGTCAGCATATACTACATACCTATACGATTTGTTTGAAAGAAAGTGAAGATATTTTGAAACTTTAGTTACTTCTTTTATAGATATTTAAAACTTTAAGCCTTATAGTGTTATAAGTATAATAAAATTAATTTTTACTATAACTCTTCAAAACACGTAAAGTAAATATTCTTGAAAATGTTTTATTGTGAAAAACTGCTCGATTATTTCATATTAAAGGCTTTCTTTTAACTATTATAGTAAGAACGGAACAACCAGCTTAGCAGCTTTTCTAATTGGAATTGTATAATTAATACAACAATTTGGGAATTATTTAAAACAAAAAATTCAAATAATGTCATCCAAGCATTTACTGAAAGTAATAACTAATTAATAATTTGTTTACGTGATGTGAACAAATATAAAATTTTTTTAGTTACAATTACTAGTAGGTAGCCTTATTTTAAATTTTATTTCCTGACAATACGACAAAAAATGACAATTAGTCTGCTAAAATTTGTTAAATTTGTAAGAAAAGTGTCACTACCATTTAAGAAGGCATCCAAGTATGTAAAAATGAATTCCTCGATTGGGGACTCGATTATATTGTTATTGACAGACAATAATTAAATCGATTGCAAAAAATATTTTAATATTCAACTAATGTAGGTTAAAGGCAGGATTAATCTACTTGCACTTAAAAAAAAGTATTTGTCACTTATAGGAACTAAGATAATTTCTTAAGCCCTAACAACAAGATTGAAAATAATCTGTGAAGTAAGAAAATAGTTTATAATCGGTCAATATCGCAAATTAGTTATTTTATCATGTTAATATTACAACAAGGAACTTCATAGAAATTTTTATTTGGATTAAAACGTATTGATAATTTTTGTTATAAATATAGAAAATAAATTGAAATATGTTTTAACTATTAGTCACACAGAAAGATGCGTTTATACTTCATTCTAATATTTATCATATTATATTTTCACAGAGCTGCACCACAAGAATATGAAATATCCAATGATGAGCTAAAGCATGTGCTTGAAAATCTCTCTAGCTTTAACTTTGATAAATCTGATATTGGATTGAATCCGGTAAAATCGAAAATATGACAATATTTTTTTTTTACTTATAATTTTTTTTTAGACTGAATATATCCCAACATTTGGGTATCCCGTTGAAGAATATCATCCAACTACAAAAGATGGTTACATACTTACTTTACATCGAATTCCTTTTGGAGTGAAGTCACCAGTGGTACCTGGCATCAAAAAACCTATTGTCTTAATTCAACCTGGTCTATTATGTAGTTCTGCAATATATATAGATATAGGACCAGACAGATCTCTTGGATATCTTTTGGCTGATCGAGGATATGATGTTTGGATGGGAAATTTCCGAGGGACAACATTCTCACGAAACCACACCACACTAGATGCTAGCAAAGATAAAAAGAAATACTGGAGTTTCAGGCACTTAAATTTTTCTATAAAAACATAGAACAAAAAAAAATAAAATATTCGTATGTGTTTTAGTTGGCATGAGTTGGGCATATACGATAATCCAACGATGATTGATTTTATTTTAAAAGAAACAGAGCAAAAGAGACTAAGTTATATTGGCCACTCAGAAGGATCAACTGCGTTTTTTGTAATGACCACCGAAAAACCAGAATATAATGAAAAAATTGATGTAATGATAGGTTTGGCTCCTGCTGCCTTTATGAGTCATTTTAGTCATCCGTATATTCGTCCATTTGCCAAAAAAATTTCAATCGTAGATGTAATTTTTGAAATGTAAAATAAAAATTTAGTTTAATCTATCCATAAATATGTTTTAGGGATTCTTTAAAATGTTTCGTATTTTCGAAATATTACCACACAATAAGCTGCTTAGTGCCATTTATAAAAAGAACTGTTCTCCAGATAGTACCAATTTAGAACTTTGTAAATTTACAGTTAATATTTTAGTCGGATACAATCCAGATCAGTTTGACTTGGTATGTAGGAGAACAATTAAAACTGTTTTTTTTAAACAATTTTCTCCTTAGACTCAAATGGGGTTGATTGCCAGCCATATGCCTGCTGGAACTTCAGCTCGTCAACTCATTCATTTCGGCCAATTAGTAAACACCAAAGGTGATTTTCAGTCATTTTCAAAATCACCCGATATTAATAATTTTAATAACTTACAGAAAAATTTCAAAAATACGATTTTGGAAAAAGTAAAAATAAGAAAATGTACGGCAGTTCAACTCCCCCGGAATATGATCTATCAAAAATAACGGCTCCTGTGTTTTTGGCGTATGGCCCAAATGATACAATGGCTGCTCCAGAAGATGTTATTCACTTAGGCAAAGTTCTTCCCAATGTTATTGACGTGTACCGTGTTAATTACGATCTATTTAATCATGGTGATTTTCTATGGGCCAATGATGTCGTTTCTCTTATTTATGATAAAGTTTTTGAAGTTTTAAATCAATATAATTTCGAGAAAATGGTTACAGCGTTGTGAAGCATAAAAGTATTACGAACGCTGTGATACTTTTTTAATTACATTATTTTATGCACAGTTTTGTTAATATATATGGTTATGAAATAAGAAAATAAACAATTTATTTATGTATATTAGAGCAGTAGCTTAATTTTAATTAGAGTTAGGTAGTAATAATTTTTTTTTTTTTTTGGTGTTTTAAGTCACTTCAACATCTCAGATCATATCACGACTGTCTACTCATAGAACATTTCTGTTGATCATTTTAATCTTAGGTCTTAAATCTTATATCTAGGATTCAACGGGAATCGAACCCAATACCACTGACGCATGTAGCGGAGAAAGCAACTGCTTTAACCCATAGTTCTTCAACCACTGGTCCGCGGCCCGGTACCGGGCCGTAGAGATTTTCGGCCGGTCCCCGAAAATTTTCGGTCGAATCGTGTGAATGACCATTATTGTTCATGAGTATGTAGTGTATATCTTTTTACTTGAGGAATAGCTAACTTATGTTCGAGCCATTATCAACATATATAATTACCAGTTTAAATTATGCGCTGCTATCTATTCGGTTTCTCTGTTTGGTTTTAATAACTGCCATGGCTAAAAAAGTTTTTTCACTCAAATGTGAAGTTTAAAAAATCACTAATAATTTTATAGCTTTATAACTCAGAGTTGGATATTCATCTTTAAGCGATATCCAAAATTGAGGCAATGAATGCATTTAATGCCTGGACACTAGAGTGCTATTTATTTGACGACAACTTGATCAGCTTTTCTTTTTCATAAAGAGTAAGAGTACACGACTTTATATCTTCCAAGAATAGATTATTTATCCAGAGGATCCTTTGCAAGGATCTTCATTTTTGGGAAAATATTTACTAAAATTTTCAGTTAATGCTCTTATGTTGCCTTATTATGTTGAATAGGACTCTCTTCTTGACATCAGTAGCAATTAAAAATTCATCCAAAAGAGGAAATATTACAACATCTTCTTGTAAGCGACTATTCCAAAGACCAAGTTTCGCAGCCGGTCCGTGAAATATGTCTCCAATTTTCCCCAGTCTGCAGATGCAAAAAGGTTGAAGAACACTGCTCTAACCCCTCTAACCTATGCACTAATAAATGGACCAGTAATGATTTTTGTTTAGTTTAAATTTGCTTCAATATGTTAAGCCATTAAAAGCTAGCTACATTCTAATTGTATTAATCGCTCTAAGCGTACCCTTATTTAAGATGCTTTTAAGATGGTCTTAATTTTAATATTACTGCCACTAGCTGCTAAAAATTTAAATTATTTTAGTTAATAATTAAATAATAATTTGATAATTTATTTAACATTGACATGACGCTTTTCACAACTAAATTAAGTAACTTTTACTAACATCTTGTTGTATCATTGTGTTCCACTTTATTTTTTTCCAAGTCCCACATTCTTTTTATTCTCAACTTTTCAAAATTTGTAAAGAGTTGAGTAGTGATAGTTTCATACATGCGATAATAAGGTATTACCTATAGCGATCATTATAGATATTTACGACGGTGAATTGAATTAGAAAAAAGCTTATACTTAGCCGTTCAGCATCAGATTTTTTAATAACTTCCCAGACAATTTTAGTACATTTTATTATGGACAGTATACAATTCCGAAAATGTTCAAAAACAGCACATTTTTCTGAAAATATCGCATTTTGAATAGCTAGGACCCTCAAAAATTGAAAATTGTTTAACAATTAGCAATAATTTTAATATATTATTGTATCTTAAACAAGCCTTAAAAATTTTAAAATAAATGCATATATGTATTTGACTAAGTGGTATTTATTGTTTTAGTATTGTTGTGTTAAATTGACACAAAAACCTATTTTGTTGTAAAAATATGCAAACTTTTAAATAAGAAAGTAATTATTGGGTGAAGCTGTGTAAACTTTTAAAGACAAATATGTCTATCTATGTATAATCCAATAATCGTGCTACGTGTCGTTGTTAAATAAAAGCGGTGTTTATATTATTCAGTATATTTAAAAAAAATACTTATTCAAGTTTATGGTTTTTTATTTTACAATAAATGATTTCATATCAATTATTGACTCATGAGTTGTAGAAATAAATAAGTTCTTCTTTTTTATTATTTTAAGGATGGAAGGTTCAGTTTATATTTGCAACAGTTTTGTATTATAGCAATTAACATTATCCAACTATAAGTTTGTGTTCATATTTCATTTGTTTATATCAAAACTACTGTAGTGAAAGTAAAAAAATCATCATAGTTTTGAAGCGATTTATAAATAAGAATTGTCAGTGAAAAAGTAGATAAGAAACGGGGGGTGCCAAAATACAAAACTAACATTGAAACAACCACCTATTAAACTTGCGAAGTATAAATTTTGTTAACTAAATATGTGTAGTAGATTTTTTCTTTTGATTTTCTTTTGCTTTATTAATTCTATTTTTTCGAATGATTTATCATGGAAATTTAAAAGAAATGCTTTGCGAGAACTGTTTAAATTCAGTGAAACTAAACTTGAATTCAACATGGTACCTACATTTATAATATTTGGTCATTTTGCTTTATTAGCTTTAAAATATGTTTTTAGCTTGAACATATTTCAAGCTTCGGATATCCTGCTGAAGAACATCATGTTGTAACTGATGATGGATACATTTTGACACTATATCGTATTCCTTACGGCTTGAACTCACCTCTTCGACCAACTATTAAAAAGCCCGTAGTCTTATTACAGCCTGGATTATTGATGTCGAGTGGTGTATTTGTTGATTTTGATCCCGATTCTGGGTTGGCTTTTCTGTTGGCTGAAAGGGGATATGATGTTTGGATGGGTAATTATCGAGGAACTACAATGAGTCGAAAACATGTTCACATGGATCCAACAATGAAGGCTTTTTGGGATTTTAGGTGGTGTTGATATAATTTATAAGGATTGTGAAAGTATGGCGATTTTTATTTTTAGTTGGCACGAAATGGGAGTTTTTGATAATCCAGCGATGATTGATTATATCTTAGGTGTTACTAACAAACGAGATTTGAATTATATTGGATTTTCTCAGGGAACAACTACATTTTTTGTCACTTTAGCGGAAAAGCCAGAATTTAATAGTAAAATTAATTTGATGATAGCCTTGGCTCCGGTAGCTTTTTTGGGTAGCTTGAATGATTTAAGCTCATGTTTGCTTCTGGAAAACTATGATTTGTTCAAAAATGTGAGTTTTTTTAATTAATTTTCTAGAAATATATAAAACGTCTCTGATAATTTTAGACTATTTTTGGAGAATTGGAAATTTTTGAAGTTATGCCACGGTCAATATTCACGGATATGATTAAAGAAGACTGTGATCTCGATGACAAAGAAAGTTTTTGTATGATTTTCTTAAAAATGATTAATGGTGTTAATCTTGGCTTATTAAATTTAGTAAGTATTTAACCAAAAATTCTTTACAAGTTATAAAACAATAATTTATTTTCAGAATGTCTCTATGTTTTCTCATTTCCCAGCTGGAGCATCTGTAAAACAAATAGAGCATTATTCTCAACTTTATAAAAATAAAGGTATGCATTTCTTAAAGTTGTATTTGTTCAGTAATAATATTTTTCTCGTTTTTAGGAATATTTGCAAAATTTGATTATGGACATATTGACAATTTGGAGAGATATGAAAGCTTTCAACCACCTGAGTATGATTTGACGAAAATTATTACTCCAGTTTTTATAGCTTATAGTCCATTAGATCCTTATACACAACCACTTGATTTGCAATTATTAGTGGATCGTTTACCAAATGTATTACCTTTGTACCAACTAAAAAATGAATCATTTTCTCATTTAAATTTCTTATATTCAAAAAGTGTAAAAAACTTATTATATGAAAAACTATTTCAAGTACTTGAAACTTATAATTCAGAGCCAGACTTCCAAATAGAAGAAGAAGAAGAAGACGAAGGATTTTTTTGGAATTTGATTTCAACGATATCAAATTGGATAGGATTTTAAATACTTCATTTTAGGAAATGAGTAAGCATAAACTTATCGTTAAAAATGTAACCATATAGGAGGTTTTTATGAAAAAATAATGATGGTGTAATCAGTAATTAAGTGTACTTATAATATAATTTTGAAAAACAAAATGATAATTTAAAAAAAAATAACTGTCTGTGATAAGCATATCCGTCCCAAAATATACAAATCAAGTTAACGCTTTTAAAAAATCTATCATTAAAATTTCAAATTTCACCTTTAAAGATTTATTTATTTAGACGGAAAAATTGAAAATAAAATCTCTTAAATTATTTGATACAAATTGAAATTAATGATTACGGTTTTAAAGTGCAAAGGTGCATAATATTTTTCTAATGCATTTTTATCAGCTAAAAATGATAATAAATCCTGATTATATGTTTTAAGAAAAAAAAATATTTGTTACTGTTTTATATATCTAAAAAGTTATTCTATTAAATCATATTTAATTAGTATTTATGGTTAGTACACTCAGTTCAAATTTAATTTTTTTTCTGATAGAGAATTTCTGTTGGTTCAAAATTTAAATTAATTGTCATATTTTTCAACAATCTTAAAAATAAAACCTAAGCCCAAAAAAGTTTAAAATAGATAATTTCAACATAATTCTCCTTTTTGTATTATAATTATGCGTGTATATCATGTACTTATATTAACTGTATAGCATTTGAAACTTACCTATTTACAATAATATACTACTATCACAATATAGTTATAGTAATATTTGCATTTTTATCAAAAATAAAGTATGATTTCTATTTTTCAAGTTTATCTAATAACCAAGATAAATATACAAATCATTATCACATTTTACGTATAGTTATAATCGATAATTAGTTTTTGAATGTGTAGATATATAATTATTTGGAATATTTATTGCTTAGTTTAAATAATTTTTGTAAGTATAAATGAATCGCTTCAACAAAAATTGACTTAGAACCACCTATTGGCGCAGTGGCTAGAGCAATTGCTCTCTCCGCTTCATGCGTCAAGTGGTTCTGGGTTCGAACCCCGATGAATCCTAGACGTAATATCCTAGACCTAAGTAAAAATTGACCAACAGAAATTAGCTGTGCTTTACAGTCGTGATATGACCTTAGATGTTAAAGCGACTTTAAAAAAAATTGTCTTAATACTTATATACTTAATATATTTTTTAAATATGCTTACAATAAAATTTTCACACATTTTTTAAACATTATTATTATGAATTATATTTTTGTTACCAATATTTAGATTTGCTATCACTTTGATATATTAAAATAATTTTATCCCAAATATTTTAAAACAAAATAATTCAAACTGACTCGACATCTAACTAACTAACATTAATTTAAAAAATAGAAACCATTTTTTAAAACTTTAACCAAATGTGAGGTTCTGTAATTTATGGACTCCATATGCTTGAAATGCTATGAAGAAGTTCCCAGTGTAACGCTTTCCTTTTAATAGTTTCTCAGCTTATTTGGAGTTCTTATCGACTTTGGTCTTTTGCTGATTGAGTGATTTAGAATTGGACTCATTAGCGGATTTGTATGCTCCATTAGCCTATTGTAGTGCGCTTCTTAACTTCACCATATTTATAAATAAGTTCAAAACTTTGTGCAGTATTATTAGTTACGCACCGTAAGTCAAAGCTCTCATATAGCTTCATACTGGTCTTATTTTTGATTTATGTTATAACTAGTAAGACCCGGCATGACCCGGTTCTTGATATTATGAACTGTGGTTAATAAAAAATCTTATGATTATTATTCATTGTTGTGGAAATTGAATTTAACAATGATAATTTGTGTTTTTCGCATGCATGGTATCAGTGTATATATGTACTATTTGAATTCCGTGCCAACTTCACTCTATTGGCTGGCACTGTTACGCAAGAAACCAATAAGCTATCAGCGACAAACTGACACAGATTAAAGCTGCTTATATTGTGGCAACATGTTGTAATTTTATTACCCTGGTGGTTCGAACAACAAATAAGATACCTGTGGTTGGATCGCCAGGGTAAAAAATAAAGATAATAAATAAAAAATATTTTAGAACATAAAAAATTATTATACTGTAAACATCTTACACCATCATCGAAAATAAAATATTTTAATATTATAAAAATATATTGTCAAATATATTTCTAAAATATATAAGATATATAGCTATATATAGCTATATAGCTTATTTTCCAGCGACAGGTTTAATTTTTTGCCCAAAAGACAACTCAGCAGATCAATTGAGTTGAACTTCTGCATAATCAGAGTTCTCTTTTTCATAATGTGTGCTTGCCATGATAGTCTTTTGTCGTGTTAAACCTCAAAAAACTTCCCAAAATTTTCCCTTACATACCCAAATATTTAATCATTTTTAAAATGTTATATATACTTATGTAAAAAATGTAAAAACAATAATTATAAATCCACTCCGCTCCATGCGTTAGTGGTACTGGATTCGATCCCCATTTAATCTAAGGTATAAGAAAAAAGTAACAATTAAACAGTAAACAATAGGAGAAGGTTGGGTTTTTGAAAACACCGGGTAATTTGAAACAATTGAATTTTAGTTATTTCTTCTTTCGCGAAAACATTCATAAGTGTTTAAATGAACATGTTTAATGACCATTAGTTCCTGGATAAAAATATATTGAAATTGACGTCCACATATTGTCACGGTAAGTACCTAAATAATTAAATTTTTTTATTTTGTTACAATTTTTGGCGTATGTAAAAGTCTTTGAAAAAAGAATTTTTTGGAACTTTATCGGGTGATATTTTGTTCATATATTTCAAAAACAATCCATTAAGTAATAAGTTTTATGTAGCTATTTAAGTTCACTGAAGAAAATATTTTGAATATCGATCATTTTATTTGAATTGTCTAATTCGGGTAACTTGAAACGGCTGTGGCGTCCCTGGGGTAAAATCCTACGAGAAAAACTTGTGTATATGTTTGTAAGTAATTTAATTAGTTTCAACTTACGTGCAAAGCGGGATCTGTAAGCCTCGTAGTTCTCTCAAAATCTTAAAAAAAAAAACATTAAAGTTAAAATTGCATTTTCCCAGAAATGTACCTTTACACTTTTTTGTTGCATAGAGTGATTTTTAAGAAGGTATGACCCCGGCTGGGCTCATCCACATTGCCAGTCGGCAAGATCCTGCCCCCGGAGAGCTACTAAAACACCTCTCTTGTAAATGCAAGAAGGGGTGCTGGGTGGTGGCTGCACTTGTCTGAAAGCAGGGCCTAGATGTTCTGCGATGTGTGTTATTTGCTCTGGGGAAATGTGCAAAACTGCAATGAAGAGGACGACGGTGACTAGCCTCAAATAAATCCTGACGGTCCACTAATACTGGAGTACCCACCAAAATGCGATTTTACCTTATATGAATTCTCTAAAATTTTGAGAAAACTACGAGGCTTACAGGTCCCGATTTATATATTATTTATATATATATATATATTTATTTATTATATTTATACTTAATTTAACGCTAATTAAATTGTCTACAAATTATATTCAATAAGTTCTTCTCGTAAGATCAACGGGTTCGACGCAACTTCGATTCAAAGAAGGTCCAAAACTAAAATTTTCAATTTTTGAAAAAACTGGCCTATTTTTAAAGTGCCGTTACTCAGTGACCCAGTAACGTGCAGAGCTCCGGATGGGCTTAATTTGTAATAAATTTTAAGCTCTTAAAATACGTGCAGAATAACTTTCGTAGAAAAATGTATGGATTAGGAGATACCGAGCAGAATCTGAAACAAGTTCAAAATTTTCACGGTTTTTCCTCAATAAAAATTTTTCCACAACTTTTTGGGAGTTGCAAACTTGAGAATATATAGCCCTAATGCGTCCAAACAATATATTAAAAAATCAGAGATACATCATGTTTTGCGAATTTATTGTTGATTTTGACTGGGCTATTATGTAAATTTTAAGATTTATAAAATCAATGATAATAATTAGTTTGATAATTAATTTATTAAATTATTAAATAGTGTGACGAAATAATAATTTAAAATCTAACTAAATTATTTAAATAGACATTTTTTTATTTAATGTGTTAATCTCCTAATAAATATGAGTTGCGATTTTCTTTTGAGTCACAAGTGAATCATTAATGCATTTCAAGTACTTTTGTAATAGTTGGAAGTTAAACAAAGTATTCCTTTTTTAAATTATAGTCAATTGACGAGATCAAGATAAAATAAATTTTAAAATAATGTAACTAAACTATGTAAAAAGTAATTTATTTACACTATGTTATTTTAATAATTTCAATACAATATTGATACATAGTTGAAGTTAAAATGATTATCATATAAGTAAGATAAAGTTCTTTGGTCGACTTATAAAATGCCAACCGGCGTTTTCTCAAACCAATCAATAAAATGCATCCAAACATTCGCATTCTTTGTGGCGTTGTGCTATTTATTGGAGTTTTCCAAGACTCCGAACAAAGATATTTGCCTCCGGATACTGGATTGTCAATAGTGAGTTTTTGTTACTGTTTTATAGTATCTATAATATTAGAATGAATTTAATAGATAATATTTCAAATTTAAATAGCTAAAAAAATTGAGGGACGTATTTCACACTTAATTAAGTTACTATGTTTTTATACTATACATAAAGGTGAATTTTAGTGTCATATTTATAGGGACTATTTCTTAAAAATATTTATTTTTTAATTTAATGGCCTATTTTGTAATTGATATATTAGTTAGGTCAAGTTATTTTAATGTTGATTGCTAAAACATGTTTTAATATAAAATGTTGATAAAGTTAAAGAGCAAGTTTATATTTATTGAGGATATGAAAACTCCAAAGTAAATAAATCATTAGAAAATTGGAACTTAAAATTATTGATATATTTCTTGTGACGTAAAAAGCAAAACCACAAAAATAAGAGGGTCTCATTTTTTGTTCTTATTTTAGTTAATATCATTTATCATCAATTTTTCATAAAATATTTTATATATCTTAAGCTTTCCAGAAAAACAATCAAAATGAAGGCATCAATATGAAAGTATGCACGGTGCTAGTTAAATTTGATTTTTAAATTTTTTAATCAAAGGTGTAAGTAGCAAAATTTTAACTGCCGTAAAAGTTATTAACTTGTTTATTGTTATAAACTTAAAGTTTAGTTAAATGAAAAAATTATATTGCCAATTCATTTATAAATTCCCTAAAACTAGTAGTCTAATACCAACTCTTAGTTGCTGGAAACAAAACATTTTAGATGTAGGTACATTTAATTTAAGCTAATGTGCAAAAATTTAAAAGTCATTATTAAGCTTATCAAATTTTGCACGTATAAAAATATTTTATCAACCTCCAGTGGTATTTGAAGTAAATATGATTAAAATAGTGGCCTTTCTAAGGGCGCGTTCAGACGGATCAACTCAACTCGCCCGACTATTTTCAATCTTGTAGACTGTAGCAGGGTAAGCGACGCGAGAAGTGAAGTACAAGCGAGTTGAAAGGGAAGCAAATTGAGCAGAATTGAAAGAAAACTGATCAAGAAAACTCGTTCAACAAAAGTTTGATTCAGTCAATCTTTTGTTGAACGAGTTTAGTTGATCAGTTTTCTTTCAATTTGCTTCCCTTTCAACTCGCTTGTACTTCACTTCTCGCGTCGCTTACCCTGCTACAGTCTACAAGATTGAAAATAGTCGGGCGAGTTGAGTTGATCCGTCTGAACGCGCCCTAAAATTATAATGTAAGTAAGTATTGCCTAGGCCTAATGGGCTCATGCGCAAATTGCACTTTGTAAAAATTTAAAAATATAACCTTTTTTAAATAAAGTGTAAAAAAGTTATAAACTAGGAAGAGTGAAAGATTGGAAAGTGTTTTACCCTATTTTATTTGTTTCTCAGTAATTGGATCGATTTTAAAAATGTTGTTAAATATCCAATTATATAATTGTAAACAGCCTCAGTTAATTATTGTAAAAAAAAAACAAGGAAGATTGATATGAAACTTAGAATAATTCAAATAACAGGGAAACTAAATGAGAGCAATGGGAAATGAAATAATAAATTTTAGGAAAGTCATCAACAGAAAGATAAGTTAAAACTTACAATCTCTAAATATAAAATAATACTGTGACTAGCCAAACTATTAAAAATAAAAATATAAAACCTGAAAGTGTTATTACTCAAAGAACTGTAATTTCTACTAATGAACAATTTTTCGAATATTCACCCGTTGAACCGAACGTTGAAAATTTTGCGGGTTTTGAGTTTTTTTTTCTTTGATATAAAACTTTTTATACATTTTTTATACTACTACAGTTACCAACTGGGTAGCAGCCAACCCCACTAACCATTAAATAAGAATTATTCCCTTTATTTTTTGCAAGTCAATAACCTTTAAATTTACAAATCATTAAACATTAAAATAAGATTATTTCATATCTACAACGGATGTAAAAATGTAAATGCAAGCTCAAATTTCATAAAGATTGCGAAGTTGACAATTCGCAGATTCTTGACCCTTAATGGAAGTTATATAGAATAAAGATATGTGGAGACAAATAATCCCACTTTTTCCGACCAACGCCCATGGCAATATAAAAGGAAAATTGCCCTGTGCAGTATATTTTGATTGTCCGACGTTATTGGTGCATCATTAGACGCGTTCAACGTAGGGATGTTAAAAAATAATCGATTTTTATTTAAATCGATTATTATTTTTTAATAATCGATTTTTTATAATCGATTTTCATAGTAATATTAATCGATTTTTAAATAATCGATTATATAAATTACGCGTTTAAATCGATTTTCATAAACAGCGCAAACTTAAATGCAAACTAGCTGTAACGGTTTTTTTCATTCTTGTCATTCAAATATAATAGATATTTATTCAAATATTTGATTGTTAAAATTCATTATTAAAAAATTGAAATCGAAAAAAGTTTTTGAGGTAATAAGGTTGTAATTTTGTAAGGATGCTCATCATTTCATTTTTATTATAATAAAACGTTTAACGGTACTGAACTTGTGTATCAATAATCATATTTGCCTTATTCCTTACCTTGAAAGTTTAATGGAAGATTTGCTTTAATTTTTAGTTTTGAATTGGTTATTTTTTTATTCATATCATATTTTTGGGTTTAATCCAAAATAAAAATTTATTTTATTTTTATTTTTAACCTGATAAATTGTTAGTATAAATCTCTTAGGTTTCATCATTATTGGAATATGAAAAGCAAGTAGAATTTTAAATAATAGAAATAATCGATTTTTCCGCATAAATCGATTTTTTTTTATTAAAATTGATTTTTGACAAATCAGTTATTATTGAATAAAGAAAAATCAATTTTTTTTTTTAATCGATTCTTTTCCATTAATCTCACTTCCTTAGTTCAACGGTCCCTGAACCTGAACTCTATTTATTTATTTTCTTAAATTTTACTTGAACAAACTCATGAGAAGTCAATAGTTTCATATATAAGTAATAAAATATACATTAACAATCTGGTCTACTCTGTAAGACGTGGGACTTGTCAAGAGATAGTAATTGTCAAGAGATGACAATACAAATTCGTACCCTATTCTGCAAACTGTCGCTTTACGAAAAATCTCATGTATGCGGCAATTCAATCGTTTCTTTTTGGTATTCTTTTACATAACGCGAATCGGCAATTGTGAAACAAGAAATTCACTGTCGTGAAGTGTAATTTGTCTCATTTGACATGTAACGAAATAGATCCGAATATCTAATTTTGCAATTAATAGTATTAAAAATGTGCATTAAATTATGTAGCCTAAATCGGTAGCTTTTGAAGATTACAAAATGTTTCCAAATGTCACATTTACATACATCCCTAATTATGTTTTTTTTTTTTATTCAAAAGATTAGAAGTAAATTGTGTACAGCAAATTAATTTAATTAGAAGTACCTGTAATCAAAAGGAAGATAACCTGCAGCAAATTAAGCCTATTTTACCTATATACAATTTTGGTTGAAGTACAAGGCAAAATATATTTTAATCAAATCGATAAGATAACGTTTTATTTTTTAAATAGATATTTAATTTATCAACTCAAAAGATAGTACTCCCCGTGCTCCCATTATTTACTTATTGTTATTTTTATTAATTAAGAATGATGTTTAGGCAATTTTTTCTACAATACTGATGAACTGTTCAAATAATTATCTAAATAGGCACATAAATAACACAGAAAACATTTGTTTTATAAAATTTATATAGGACATAGGTAAACCTCAATTACTATTGAGTTCGATTTTTTAACTGAAAGGTTATGCTAAATTTTAAACTGTTGAAAGTTATTTCTATTAAGTTTGCTACTTAATGCTACTTTATAGTTTGTAGGAATAGGTAGTAAATATTTAACAACTAACACTTATTTTGTTATGTAAATTTGATATAACAATTTCATCACGTTTTAGTCAGAAGACGAAAGCATTAATACTGAAATTTATTAAGTAAATCTATTTTACGTATTTAACAACCACAAAAATGAGTCCCTTCCCAATGTTTATAAGCATAGTCGATAGTTTACGAATTTAGATGAAACAACCACATAAACACTTATACTAAAACCACGATGCCAAGTTAGATGGATTGCATATTTGATATTATTTGACTTTGATTAGAACTCCACAAAGACTTTTTGTAGATTTGAACATTCAAAAAAAGGCTCGTAGCGGTAAGGGTTAATATCTACTTTGTACGTACGAGTTTGCTTTCGTATTGCCGTTTAATGATAACAATTGTTTTCTTTATCTAAATTTTCATTAATTCTTACCTTTTATTTATCTTAAACTACCATTGTGTATCTTACTCTTTGATAAAAATATTTAAATAAGAAATTGACGTGATAGATAAAAGACTAACATTTATCTAAATGTCAAAAGTTAGTCTCCAACAAGTAAGTCAACATCTTAAGATGGACTCCCACTACTCGTGTATTTGGCAAGTACGCCAATATTTGCGTATTTGCCAAATACACCAAGTTTTTTACAAGTACAGCGCTCCCACTACTCGTGTATTTGGCAAGCACGCCAATATGTGTGTACATAATACACAATAATTGAAATCCTTTTGACTAGTGTCATTTTACCGACGACCGGTGGGACTTCGCCAATAGCAAAAAATTGTACAAACAATGACCGAGTAAACTATAGTGATTCCTAAACAATGACTACACACGAGAGATTCCTAAGTGTGTCGTGAGATTTTCAAAAAATATTATGGCTTTCCTCAAAGAAAGCACATTCTTTGATAAACTTAAGAACAGTTAAAATTCTTTTTTCATTTTGTTCGTCTTGGCTACGCGAGTTTGAATTATCAGCATTAATTTTAATTAAGTCAAAAAAAAGAGAAATGGTACTGAGAATCGATGATGAAATGCGTACATGATTATCAAATTTTGAACTACGATTCAAACCATTTCATCAGTAAATAACAAATATTTGCTAAATACAAGACCAGTGGAAGTCCACCTTAAGTCTGTTTAACAAAAAAAGGTTAATTCCTCTGTGTTATTTAGAACTTTATCAATTTTTAAGTTTGAGTTTAAGTTTTATACTAAAATGCTCAAAAAGTCTTTAATTTTTATAAAATTACACTCTCTTTCATATTCTTCAAAACACGTTTCGGAATCTCATTTAGTCTTTGTCGGAAGAAAACTTCCTTCCGAGTACATATTCTGCTTTAAGAAATAGATGATAGTCATTGGATACCTATACAATGTCTAAATTGGAATTGAGTCGATATTGAAGTTCCGGTCAAATATTTATAGAATTTAAAAACAAAAAGCAAAAGAACAATTTAGAACTGAAGAAAAGAAACGTTTTCCATTATTTTGTAAAATTTCAGTTAAACTTCATCGTTGCGCTTCATTGTCTGACAATTCTGCTGTTTGGACTTCATTTGTTTTCCACAAATTATTTGTTACAAAAAACGAAGTGAATGATGACGTTCAGTCTTTTAAATGAACACGTTGGTATTGAATTGATAATTATTAAGAAGAATAGTTAATTAATTTAACTTGAAAACGGTATTTATATTTATTTAAAGAGTCAACTTCTTTATGAAAACTTTCTTATATCTATTTCTTCAACTTTATTTTTTATTTTTACTCTTTTTTCTGAAAATATGAGTTATTTTATTCTTCCTCGAGAAAATGGTTTATGGTCAAGTATCTAGTACTTTTTTTATAGTTAGACTCTAATCTAATGATTTCCAACTTAACTTAGCCCTTAACTTGCCAGAACTATAACCACGGATCTGGCATTCAATGTAGGTATTTAATATCCTATCCTCCAACAAATTCTTTCTTTAATGACGAATAATTAGTATCTATAATGAACATAATTTAACCGATGCTGATAAGATTTTATTTTGAATTAGCGGTTACTCGTAACTTAATAAAATTACTCTGTCTAAAATATCACTTAAACCACCATACCTACTGCAAAAAGCAGGCTAACAAATAACGAATAAGAAATCATAAAAAATTCTAAAATGAGGGAATCAAGAACCTACAAGAGCAGAGGGCCTTTACATTTACATGAAAATTGATAATTACAAGAATAGAATTTGAGAAAAGTAGTTTTGGGGTAAAACAACATTTTCGGCTCCTTTTAGAGCGTTAGGAGTAGGATTTCTAAAACCCGTCCTATATGGAAATCCCATTCCACTCAGAAGTAATACTTTTTATAAATAATAAATATAATTAATTGAAAGCCCAGGATTTTTTCTGGGTTTTCGGATTCGACGGTCGCTAATGACCATAGTAGTTAATGCGACCTTATAAATAAATAAAAAATACATAACTTTAAAAAATTATAAAGTTGATGTCTTTCTCTGCAGTGGTTTATTCTTCAGCATGTTTGTCAGTCAGTCTCTGTTTTGTTTATTTTTTTACTAAAAAACTAATTAAGTCTTAGTATTTAAATTGTTTTTAATTCATAACGTAAAAACGCAGGTTTGTGCATTAAGAAACGTTAACTTTACTTAAGTAGGTAGCAGTAGTAATAAATAGACCTAAATATACACTGTACCCTCTCTACTGAAATACCGTATTATATCGCATATAAGACTAAATATCTAAAAAATAAACAAACACTTGTTTTCAACTATATTAATACACTTGAGCCGGGGTTCCCAACCCCGTGCCAGAAGGCACCATGGCGCCCGCGAATTGATTTATGTACACCCGCCACTATTCGACCTCAACAGAACTTTTCATGAACAATAATATAAAAAAAAATTTTTTTGTTTGTTAATTATTTGCTATTGTTGATGTAAATATGTTCAATAATAAATTTAAAATATCCTTTGATAAAATAGATAGTGCCCGCCGCTCTACCAATATTTTAGAATGCGTTCCAGGATGCAAAAAGGTTGGGATTTGGGAATCGCTGCACTAGAATAATGAGTAAAAAAATTTAAAAAAAAATACATTTTGGCAGCAACCTATAAAACTAAAGTTGGTCAATTGGATTTAGATTGGCCTAGGTGATTGTAAGGTTGTCAACATTAATTAACAAAAACCGTAAGAAATGTATTTCTTAAAGAATATAGTAATTCTAAATTTACGTATGTTTGTAGTTAATATTTTTCTTAAAAAAAAATCTAATCTTGCAAATACAGAGAATTTTAAAACATTATTATAAAAGTCACATGCGTCAGACCATCGTCATTTATACAACTAATTCAATAACATGATGATATCAATTAAAATTATTGTAAATAATGATTTGTCAATATTATACTTCCATACACATACTTACATCCATATAACCATCCATTATAACCATATGTATAAAAAAATGTAAATATTACAGAATCATTGAGTCGTACTCTGATCTTAATAGAATTTTAAATTCTCAATTATTAGTCTTTTTACTCGATTTATATGATATAAATATTGTTATAAGACATAATAAGAAAAAGAAAAATTTCAAAAAACTAGAATTACAAAATACTTTGAATGGTAGATATGCATACAGTGTTTACATTTACATATGTATTCGTATAAAGAAATGTAGGTTTCAAATATGGGTCAAAAGACTTATCAAAGTTTTTTTCTTTAAATGTCAAACAAATATCTTCATTCTTATCATAAATACAACTTAAAACAATAACATTACTAGTAACATAAGGAAATATCAACAATAAGTGTGTCCTTTTTATCAATGACAAAGTATTTTTGCAATATCATGAAATATCTATTAAAATACCAAAGTTTCTACTGTTAATTATAACTCTTGCTATCAGCAAGTAGCAAATACAGTATGTTAAAGATTTTTTCAATCGTTAAATACGCATTTAAATATAACAAAAATTTGGTAGCATAGATATATGAATTTTAGCAAGTTTTCATAATATAAAAAAAAAGTTTTATCGTTAATCTTTAAAATAAAATAAAATAATTAAGTGCAAATCTTAATTAATTTCAAATATTGCGTAGTTCGTTTAAGGCCAACAACATTATCTAGTATTAAATTTACAAAGTGTTTTTGTTGTTGTTATTTCCCTCTATACGGATTACGAAGCTTCTAATATATCAATCATTGTTTGGGGATTTTATGCTCATTTTAATTGTATACCTTGTAGACCTTCTGGATAGAGACAATTGTAAGATTCTTAAAAAGTTTAAGACTTTTATTTTATAAATTAATTTTAGTTAATTTTAATTTTAAAAGGTACTAAATATATTTATAGTACCTACTTATACTATGTTCCTATACGAATGTACACTTCTTATGATCATTAAAATAAAACTAATTGTTTCTCATAAACTGTGCTCGAAACTAGTTTCAATTTCGTATTTGTTTTTACTTTCAAAACATAACACAATCGGCTCGTTCCATTAAACAGACATTTTGTACATTTTCATACATTTCGTACATCGTAGCAGTACATTTTCGTACATGAACCGCAAAATGGCGTTCCACATTATGTGTGACGTTTTCTGGGGGGATGACTGATGAGTTTATGTACCAAATGACCTCGTGATTTTATGATGTACGAATCCGAATCCGTAATATACCAGTACTTGGTTTCCAACAAATATCGTTGGAGGTCGTTTAAAAACACCCAAAACTAATCTAAGAGTCGACATGCGCCACTAAGCAAAAACAAAATATTTATTTTATCGCTGCTTTAATGTACAAAAGATGCGTTAAATGGAACGAACCTATATGTATTATACATTCCATACTTACTAAAAGTAATACCTACGACTTATTAAAAAATCCAAATCATATTTATGAGCAACTATAGGTGTACGTATAATATAACTATGTAGGTATATAATAATATAACTTAAATTATAAGCCGACTTTAAAATAAAAAAGACGACCTATGGTATATATCTATTTTTAATGACACATCTTTTTTTTAGGGATATTAAAACCTCGGGAATTTTTTTACATTTAGTAGAATATGTATCTTTCCATTGGCTCCATTTCAAATTGGAGAAAAATTTAAACCGTGTAATTTAAAATTCAAGGATAAAATAGGTAGTTATTAACACCCAACATAATGATTTATTGAAATTTTTTATTCTAAGTTTCCGTTTTTACAATTTATAGTAAAAAAATTTATTCTTTTGGCTATTGTAATATATATGTACATACATACCATTGATTTATGGACCCATGATCATTTATCGCACATAACTTTGCTTTTTATTTATAAATAACTTTTTATATCCTTTGTGAAGTTTTTGATTTTAATTTTATTTTTTTTTAACTTTAGCCCTACACATAGGTACTTACCTACTAAATGTTTTAATAGGAACTTTGCAGTTGCTTATTTTTCCTTTGTAGGTAATTTCTTCTAATTTTCACTTATTCTGCAACAAAAACTTACCATTTTAATGTCTTTACTCATTTACTTATGGTAAAAGTTTTATAAGGTTATGTTGTTAAGGGTGGTTACCTAATGTGTGATTCGTCATTTAAAAATTTTTGAATTTTATTAATTGAAATCTAAATCTGTTTTAAGTATTTTTGTTCAATATGACTCATTATAGAGCGATATAGTGCTCATTTAAACAAAAATAAAATATACCACATAGGCAAATTATTATTATCCACGTTATGACTAATACACGTACACAAAGGTAAAGGCATGGTAAAATTTTAATTAAAAAGTTCTAATAAACTGTATGAACAAAGAACATTTTTTTTTAAATTTTATTTAAGCCGGTTGCACATGGTGTTTTTTTTGCTAAAATTAAGTCCTCGTTTACTGAACTAAAGGTAGAATAGAAATGTGAAAGTTTTTCTCCATCGGAAAAACACAGTAAATAAATGTGCAACAACAGCGTTCAAAATAATATTTGCTCTGTCCTTCAAAAAATGGAAAATACCAAACGTCAATTCGTTCTTCTAAAAAGTTTATTTTTATCGTAAAAAAAAAAAAAAAACAAAAAAAAACTACCAAGCTCGTGTCGAACCATGTACAAAACTACAGAAGAGTTCTGCTGTTTGGAAAAATTTTTTGAACTTAAAGATTAAATCTTTGAAGTTAATTAATTTAATAAGTTTGATTTAACAGTTTTTGATGGTAAAATTTTTAAGTTAAAAAAATAAAATCAATTTAAGAATTTGGCATCTAATCTCTTGACTATGACTAACTCATAAGTTCAAATTTTAAAACCTCTTTTCTTGAATAAACTTTGCTTTAGAGTTTTGCTTTTTAAATTATAAAAGCATGGTTTTTAGTTTCGGAGCTAGTATATCGTTTTATTATACAAATTGTTAGTTAACTTGATTTGAAATAATATCAATTTTATTGCTGATTTTTACAATCACTCATAAAAAAGAAGACTTATAATAGCCTGAAATTTTTTCTAAAGATTTTTGGTTTTAAATTTATTACTGGTAGTTACTTGATGCAGCTATTACATAAGCTTTTAGATAGTTAGTCATTCGTCTTAAAAATAGTAAAAGAAGGCATCTGCAATTGAAGTAACTCGAAAAAAAAATTAGATCGGCTCCCAACCTTATATGAATTTTTGCTTTTCGTATCTAGCGTCCCATATTTTAATTTAGCACCGATTGTCTTGCAAAAGGTTCTTCTTAAAAGGCCGTTGAGGTCTAGAGGAGTAGCATTTATTATCATTTTTTTTTACATCAGGTGTAACATTTTGTTTTGAAAATTAGCATTGTCCGTTAAGAATAACGACAGTTTCTTAATATCCTTATTCGCAACATTTTGGTCGAAAAAAAGTATTTTCATCGTTATTAAAATCAATTGCCGTACTGCTTCGGCTATCAACATGTTCAAACTGCCTTTCGTGTACCTTGATTTTTTAGTTTTAAGTCAGTTGGATTAATTTTTTTGCTATAAACTTGTTCAAACACCTGTTCGTCTTTAGAAGTACTTTGATTTTCTGTGATCGTATCAAACGATTTAAGAAAATGAAATGATTTTGTTTTTTTGCTAAACGTTCCTGTTCCTGTTCCTTTTTCAATTTCTCTTTTTTACTGCACCCTCTTTGCAGCACCACTAGTAAAAATTTTCTCAAAATTTTCGGGCTCCCCTGTGTCGCGACGTCTAGCGATATGGTAGTTGTGCCACTGATTTCCGTGTACGAGCGGCTGAAGGCCGTTCCACTGAACCTGGACATGCTTATGCACGTGCCTTGAGCGGGTGAGTATGTAACTCGAGCGAACTATTCACTTAATAATGATCGGATCTAAACACGTGGTAACCAATTCTACTATAGTTTTTGGCGTGGCATCGTTTAGGTCGACCCAACGGTCAAAACTAGCGTATATTTGCGCATAAAGTAATGGTAGATAGTTCTTTTAGTTTCTTTTACACGCTCTCGTACACGATCAAGACTTGTCAATTGGAGTACTTAAATTTAATGATTATTCCTCAGTTGGATTCAAATCTTGTTTCAATGGTTCTCAATCTTAATTTTGTTCTTGTTAAGATAAACTGAATATACTGGGAAAAAACTTTAAGTTCGAAAATCGATAGTTAAAACCGTGTTTTCGGTTTTCTATATTTGTGGAAACCCCGTGATTTCGGTTTTCCCGTTTTTGTGAAAAATCCTTGATTATCAGTTAACCGTAGTAACAAACCCTAGGTGTAGTAACATGGAGATGCCCACGGAATTGGTATCGTGTAGACTGTAGGTAATAATTTTTGCAAGACTCCCAAAACTATCTCACTAACTTCGTATCGACTATTAGAGTACCAATAAGTCAGCGGTCGGGGAACTGGGGTAAATTACCCCAAATGGAGTTAAAATCAAACTTTTAGTGGTAATAATGGAATTTTTGGCCATGGCTATCTTATAAACATGTTATTATTGCCAAAGACTATTCAAATTGTTCTTGCAATAAAAAATCCCAATTTTGAAGTTATTGTATCAAACATAAAGCAAGATCATTTCTCCAAAATCTAAAGAGAAAAATAAATTTTTTTTGTCTAATACATACATACTTACTATTTTCATATGACAACTTTTTTCCCATGTAAATTAATTCATTAAATAATTTGTTTATTTTAAATTTACATTGATTGCCTCTTTTTAAAAATGAGGGGTAATATCGACGTACGCAAAAATGTTTTGGGGTAATGGTAAGAAAAGTTCCCCGACCACTGCTATAAGTAGTCCATATAGCTTTCACTCCAAAGATAGGGTTATATATTCGGTTAGTATTTAGTCCGGTTATAGAAAAAAATTGTATGAATTATATTTTCAAAATGTTTGCGTTTATCTTCTAAATGAATTTTGGTGTTCTTTGAACAGCACTATGGCTCAAATTATATAATATACAACACCAAAATAAGCCTCCTATAAAAGTATCTTAAATAAAGAATTTAAAAAAAACACTACTGCCTTTATTTTACGTAAACATGTTTTTTTATGTGAAATGTACTAAAATAAACGTTAATTACTGACTTTTATACGTCTGATTATTAAGGTACCTACATCGCCACAATTTAAAAATAAATTAAAACGTTTTTCCAAAATTATCGTTTTTTTTTTTTTGAATATGCAACAGATAGTACAATAAAATCTAAATCATTTACCATTTACTTATAAATTGTTTGTCAATTAAAATAATTTTTAGTCAATTAACACATGAATATAATCTAAAATATGTTTGATTTTATTATTAAAACTTCATTTTCAATGAATACTAAATCATTTAATTACTGAGAAGTAGATCAATTTTTTAATAAGTGGGTTTATGAAAAACACGAGCATATTATTTTCATTAAATAATAAAATACAACATTATACCTACATTAAAAGTATAGTTTTTTTTTTTTACTTTTCTACATACGATACATTGTAGTTAATGAAATATGAAAGAAATTATTGGTTTTATATTCATATTGTTAAATTTCCTTCACAAATACATGGATATAGATAATTAATTGGTTGTGTAAAAATGAAACAATAACCCATTTGTTCATAAAATCAAAGATCAATTACTTAGTATAATTAAGCCTTCAGTGTTGATTGAAAAAATTTAATTTTCCATATTGAATATTTGAATGTTTTTACGTTGAAAACATATAAATATATAATAATTTTAGTAAAGAACGCCGTAGTAAAAACGAGTTTACCCAAGAAAAGAGGGGATATCAATTGTAATGACACACTCAAAGATTTTTCACTATCACTTCGGCGTGTGTTTCCATATAATGTAAATGATTCGCGGATCTGATTATTATTTAGTAAATCGCATGAAATCAATAAAACGCAATTATTGTCTCCAATTTTTATACAATTCGTGAGAAAATTTGAAAAATACGATGTCGGAGGTCGGACTTTCTGTATATAGTTTAACTCAATCGGCGTTCGAATTAATCGGCACGACGCCAATTCGATTAGCGCGACTTGTTTCGGGGAAAAGTTTTAGAGTGTTTTCATCGATAATAAACAGTTGTGACTCATTGTTGGAATCGTATTTACACCCAAATATTAGGCTGTGCGATTCATGTGAAAAATATGGAAAATGCTGTCATGTGGTAAATATTTTTTCTTTGTTTTTAATTATGATTAATAATCGAGATAAGATTATATTTCATAGATTTCATGTTCATAATTGAACTATGATTCAGATTTTTGTGAACTTTGAATTTATCAACTTCTTTTTGTAAGAAATCATGCACAATACATACAGAAGTCAATAGCCTAAAAATTTCATTCGAATTGAATCTTACAGAAGATATTATGATACTTTCACATCAACGTTTTGCTTCACTCAAACCAGAATTCGGTGTTACGAGTTCCGTTACTTTATTTTATAATTATAAGATTCTTGTAATTTCATAATACAGTCAGAATTAATTTTTACAAACCTCTCTCAAAACGAGGCCATTTTTTTATTTTTTAGATGGAAATTTAATGGATAAAAACTATAAATGCCTATAAATTATAAATAAATTGAAGACAAAGATTAGTAAAAACGATAGTAGGTACTCATTTCGGAATGTAAATTTTCATTAAAATTGGAATATTATTTTTTCTGAAGATTAAATGGCAATCAAAGATTAGATTGTATAATTATTATATTGTATATATATATATATATATATATTCCACGGAGATATATTTGATCAAAACATAGGGACTTATACATATGTACATAGATGTATTAAAGGCATTTGGATATTTTTTTTTATAAATGTTGAAATCGTTGTTGTCACACAAAGAAATTAAGGCATAAGATACCTACCTTATCTTAATAAAAATTATTTATATTTTAAATTTTTAATTGGGAAGCCAATTAAATGAACCTTTTCAAAGTAGTTTTAGAGAAACGCCTTTACTTACCTGCAAATGCAGCTCTGTGAAGTTGCACCGCCAAATGGGTAATATATTAAATAGTCGACGTATTAATTGAACAATGAAAACATCTAAAGGTAAGAAAACAAAAAATTTATTGAAACTTTTTCTTAACCATGATGAAGGTAAAACTCTGATACCATAAAAATAAACAATATTTATTATGATTAACTAACCATAAATAATTCGTATAAAAAGTTGGTGATAAATTGGATATCATTTTTAACGATTTCACTAATAAAACTGAATGCATTTTTAGATACTTGAAAATACATCATCAATTTGAGCACATCACTACTTTTCTTTATAAAAGTACTAATTTTTTAGAAAAGAAAAGTTCAATTTTTTGTATTAAACTTTTGTGAGTTATAATATAAAGAGCTTGTCTTTATTCCTTTTTTAATTTTTGGCAGAACTATAATAATAACTAAAGTAATTTGTGAAACGGTTGAAAGTTGCAAATGAATTTTTAAATATATTACGTAACGCATTCCTTATAGCCTAAGATCCCGCCGCGAAATTGCTACACTCATAATGTAAAATTTCAAAGAGACGTAACGCGTTAACTTCTCTCGCTTTATCTTTAATTTCTAGCATCTTTAACAGCTGACTGTCTCAGTTTGAGGCCACTTTTTCATACGCAGCCTTGTATCATCATGCACAAAACCGAGTTTTAATTTGATATATATGAATCATTATTATACAAATTAAGATTAGTCTAAACTACATTATGAGAAAGTATAGCAATTTCGTGAAGGGATCTTAGGCTATTACTTCTGTCATGTAACCCGCGCCGTTAGGCTGTAACATAAGTTTTATAATACGTATAGGTACTTATCTAGAAAAAAAAAGTTGTTGGTTTCCTGCAGATGGGTCAACATTTCATTTTGTTCAAATGTAATATTGAATCAAATTCGAGTTATGGATTTATATGAAAAGTCAAGTCAAGTATTAATTTTGCAACTTATTTCATTTACAAATATTCAGCATAGTTCATTAAAAAAATTTCCAAATCCTTAGTTTGATGAGTTCATAGGCAGGATATTCCAAGTTATTTACAAGTTTTGTTTAACTGTGAAAATAGGGAGAGGCAAATTTACCTTTCGCCCCGGGGACATGAATCCACATATTTTATCCACAAAGCCTAATATTTACCATTTTCATATTTTCATTTAATATTTAAATTTTAGACTTTTTTGTACCGAAATTGTCTCCCAGCTATTGATCCTACGAGCAGAACTTGAAAATATATTCTGTAAGCAATTTAATTAGCTTTAAATTTAGTGCAGAGCAGGGTCTGTAAGCCTCGTAGTTCTCTCAAAATCTTAAAAAAAAAATAAAAGGTAAAATCTCATTTTCCCAGAAATGTATCTAAACACCTTTTTGTTGCATGATGTGATTTTTAAAAATGTATGACCCCGGCTGGACTTATCCGTATTGCCAGTCGGCAAGCTGAGTCGGCCTGCCCCGCAGAGCTCTTGTAAGTGCAAGAAGGAGTACTGAGAGGTGAGAGTACACTTGCCGGAAAGCAGGGCTTAGACGTTCTGCGATGTATGCTACTTGCTCTGGGGAAATGTGCAAAACTGCAATAAAGAGGACGACGGTGACGAACCTCAAAAAACCCTGACGATCCACCAATACTAGAGTACCCACCAAAATGCGATTTTACCTTATATGGGTTTACTAAAATTTTGAGAGAACTACGAGGCTTACAGATCCCGCTCTGCACGTCATTTTAAAGTAATTAAATTGCCTATAAATTATAGCCAACAAGTTCTGCTTGTAGAATCCATGGTTTCGACGCAACTTCGGTCCAAAAAAGGTTTAAAATTAAAATCTTCAATTTTTGAAAAAAACTGACCTAATTTCAAAGTGCCGTACCTCAGTAACCCATTGACGTGCATAGCTCCAGTTACGCTTACTTTATAACAAATTTGATGTTCTTCAAAAACGTATAGAATAGCTTTCGAAGAAAAATGCAAGGATTAGAAGATACCGAGCAGAATCTGAAACAAGGTCAAAAATTTCACGGTTTTTCCTCTATACCTAAAATTTTTTCCACAACTTTTTGAGAGTTGCAAACTTGAGGATATATAGCCCTAATGGGTCCAAACAACATACTAAAAAATTGTTGATTTTGACTGGCCTACAACTAGTTTGTACAAGAACAAAAAGTAAGCAGATTGTTCTATATTCAGAGTATTGTAGGGCGTGCCGGCAGTAATGAAAAGTTTTAACTTACTTCTAACAATTTTGGTCACTATAATCTGTTATAATTCGAAGAATTTTTGGTATGTTCTCAGATATAAGTGAAATAAGCACTTTAATTCTTACACTACATATTGTAACAGACTCGATCTTACAACGACACGCACACAGTTTCTTAAGTCTTTCTTAGAACTTTTAAGAACTTAGAGGTTGAGCTTTTTAAGAAATAGTTATGTCCAATAGTACAATGTAACTTTTAAAGTAGCTTGCTTGGTTAACCAATTTAATGATTGTTTTTTTCAATATATTGACAGTGATTTTATTTTTGCTTTCTCTTTAGTAAATATCCCAGTTCAATACTTACCAAGTCATCCCAGAACTGTATATTATTTTGAAGTATTATACAATCACATAAATACATGTCCTCTTAGACTACACTTTAAAAAACAATTTCAAGTTTGTTTGATTAAACCAATTCAGGAGTCTTCAACCTTATAAACTTTTGAAAACCATTTGAGCTCATAATTTTCCTAATGGTACTTCCTGTTTAAGTAGTAAATACGATCGTTTCTCAAAATTTGTAACAAAATATCTGAATCATGTCTAAATATGGTCTAATATCAAGACGTGTTGCTACAATTTTTCCAACATATACAGGGTAATAATACGGCGTCCGATACGACATGATAAAATTCCCCTCCCTACTTAGAACTACCTTTGAAGTTTATTGAAAAATTATGAAACTTAACAAAATGTAATGAATTAAAAGCGTTTCCAAAACATGTTTCAAGTTTAAAATGGCTTTTGTATTCGTTAGTACGTTTGTGATTACATAAAGATTTTTATATGTGGCACAGACAATTCTTCCCTGTTTTAGGGAACCCAGAGTTTTGGAAAATCCACGCTAAACACTTTCTTCGTCTCATTGTAGACGCTTTACAGAATGAAATGGTCAACTTTTTATTAAACTCTTTGTTTACAACTCTAAAGTTAATTACCTACTTCAAAATCTACATACCAATAATAACATTTGTAATCCATTTACATGTTTCATGAAAATCGCTTCAATCGCTAACAATTAAAATTATTGTCTGAAATATTCTTAACAAATATTTAAAATAAAACTACCTTATATTAAGCGTTACTAATGGTATCATTTAACAAATTACTAATTAACATGAACAGATAAGATTGTGATTACTGAAATAATGAGTTAAGGATTTCATTACAATTTCCAAATTTTAATTTACCTTATTCAAAATTGTCAGTCATGTATACCATTTAACTGTTTTGAATATTATATTTACCATAAAAAATTTTTACTACCTATTGCATACTTTTCCTTGCTTATAATACTCGTGTTTAGAACAGTAGATATACTTTTGTAACAAAATAAAAACGAAAAAAAAATATGAAAACTAACAAAATGAGTAGATATGCAACTAAGACCTTTGATCGCAGTGATAAAAGGAAGAAATATCCTGGGACCCGCAAAACGGAAAAAAAGAAAAGATATGCAGTTTAACAGTTTAATATTTTTTACATGTAACCATGATTTTTTTTAATCTTGCAAGGTTTTATTGAAGTAGAGATAATTAGTGTTAACAAATTAATTTATAAAAAAGTCGATAAATACTCGTATAAAATTATCTAACATAAAATGTGGATTTATTATGGATGTAAAAGCTGATTCCATAAGAAATCAATTAGAGTCAATAAAATTAATTATTTAATCTTTGTTTTTGGTTTTAGAAAGAACTAATTGAAGGACATGGCTATCCTTTCGAAAATCACACAATAACCACATCAGATGGATATATCTTGGATATCCATCGAATTCCATACGGAAAAAACTCTCCTCCGAAACAAAATGAAACTCGACCGGTTGCCTTAGTTTTCGCGGGATTATGGTGTGATTCTTCTTCGTGGATTGTTATGGGACCGGAAAAAGGATTAGGATTCTTATTGGCTGATCAAGGATACGATGTTTGGATGGGAAACGCTAGAGGAACGAGCCCCGCAAGAAAACACACAACCTTAAATCCCGATAAAGGCCCGCAATTTTGGGACTTTAGGTAAATATTTTTTTCTTGAAGTTAATAGATACGTAAGAGATCGTATGACACATATCGGATGATAACCACACTTTAACAAGGTTTTTTTAAATAACTTTTTTGTGACATTGTATAAATTATATAACAAGCGTCAGCATAAACGCATAAATATTATGATCTTGAGTATGGCGGTAACAACCTCGGACAGTAACGTCATAGGAACTAATCTTATCAACCAATTTTTTTTGCAAATAAATTGAAATTAAAAAAAATAAATAGGTATATCGTTTTATAAATTTGCCACATTAACTGATAAAAAAACTGAAAAACAATTTAATTTATGTTTTGCATTATCTACATATATATGAATTAGTCATTGATTTCTTCTTAACGTACATATATAAATCAATTAAAGAATTAACAATTATGGTCAATTCAATATTAAGTAATAACTTCGTGTTTTTTTTAACTTGGTAAAGAAAATGTCCATTGAAAAAGACAATACTAACGTTTTATTTTATTAAATAATGTCTTTTGTTACAAAACTGAAGATGCCATTATGTAACACAATTGCATAAAAGTTTTTCCAGCGAATCAAATTGAATAATTGTGTTAACAAATATGCTCTAAAAGTTTTACGTACCTACCTAATTATTTTATAGCCCATGTAATAAAAAACAATAAAAGATAGCTAAATAAAAATGTTTCTGTAATAATATTGCTAAGTCGTAAATTATATAATATTATAATATATAATATATAAGTCGTAATAATATTATAAGTCGTACTTTTTTAAGACTCCAAAAATTATTGATTTATACAAGTATGAAACAGTTGAAAAGATAAAAGATTAATTAAACAAAAGTATTTAATACAAAAATTATAGAATTATATAAAATTGTAATCCCATAGTAAAATCTGGTCAGTTATGAAGCACCGAATATCATTTCACTGCAAAAATAATTACATTCCAATAATTACATTAAAATTCGCAATTTTTACTCAGGATTTTGATATTGAATGCATTCCTTGTATTACATATCTTATATTTTATCTTTATTTCCCTTATCTGTTATATTAATTTTTTTTTTTTGTATCACCATTGCAAAATCATGCTAAGGACTATCAAATTAAAGTGGTACCTTGAGATACGAATGTCCTAACATGCTTTGAGATACAACATAAAATATTCTACAATTTATACCTCGACATACAACGAAAAATTTGAGATACGAATTTGCGATGTTCTATTTTATTGAGTGGATGAACATAGTTTCTGGGCCTTCAGTGAAAAAATACTTAATCGATAATGGTCTGCCGCTTAAGTGTGTCCTTCTGTTGGATAATGCTCCCGCTCACCCTCCTGGCCTTGAGAATGGCCTTTTTAGATGAATATAAATTTATTATAATTATCTATCTGCCACCCAATACTACGTCTACCCTGCAGTACATGGATTAACAAGTTACCTCCAATTTTAAGAAACTTTTTACGAAGCATCTTTTCAAGCGTTGCTTCGAAGTTACCAAAAATACGTTATAAATAAATAAATAAACATTATTTGTAATCTCGTTTAATTATATACAAATTGTGTAGGATATTATATGTAATTTAACGGTGTTTTGGGTTAGTTTCATATCGGTAGAACGCATTAATATATATTACATTATTTTAAATGGGAAAAATTGCTTTGAGATATGATTTTTTTGCCATCTTGCACAGTAACTAAACCAAAAATAACAATTTGTTCTTAAAATCTTTATGCCAAATACTGTTTTATTGACCGATCGTACCATGTACATATTCGACAACTCAATGCACTTGTTACAAATCGAGATGTTTTTGCTTCCTCCGTAAACAAATTCTAAATTTATATTCTACTAATTATTTTTAGTCATAACTAACAAAAATATTACTTAATTCAAATATAAATACTAACAATATGAGAGTATGTATGTAGGTAATCTAAAATAGAAAATAATTACGAGTAGGTATTATTTATTAAACTTTCTTTGAATTTATTATTAGCATAAAGAATGGATAAAAGATCCATGCACTATATTGTTAATAGGCCTATTAAAAAATTTCAAAAATTAATTTCTTTCTCAGAACTTTTTTTTTGACAAAAACCATATTAGGGCATATATACAAGCCATAAGCAATAAATGCATTTACGAAATGCATTTACTCATGGCTGTTTATTACAAACCTGTCCTTGGATTACCTCATTTTGATGGTGAGCGACAACTAATTTATTAAAGCGACTTTTTTAAATGAAAGATGGATAATAAATGCACTAATCGCATTTTTAAAAAAAGGTGTTATTTTAATGGTTGATGTAAAAAACCACCCTCAAAAAATAAAAAGAATATTTTTCATTATTTATAGATTTACAAAAATTCTGAAAAAAATATATATTATGCGTTTTATCAATATCTATGTACAGTTTTAATTTCATAAAAAAATCTTTAATAGTTTTGGGGCACTTTGCTTATGGCTATTGGGCTAGACCCTTTAAGGAAATACTCAAATGGGCTTATAAGTATCCGCTCTTTCAATTTTCATTTCATAAAGCTCAGTTATTACAACATTTAGCATACACTAAGGTTAACACTTACCTCAAAATTTTAAAAGTTTTTATTGACCAAACTCATCACATGAGTTGAGTATAAACTCAACTTGAAATCATGAAAACTCAAGTGAACGTTAGTTACTTGCCTTATATTATTGGAACTGAGCACTGATTACTTTTATTTTGTAAACTTTTAAATTTTTAGTTCAGATTAGTCAATTTTATTACAAAATATTATAATAATTTAATTCATGATTTCATTATTGTTTCTTATGGTATTAGGGTATACTTCAATATTTTTAAGATGAATCCAGTTGATTGGGATATAGTTAGAAACATCATTAAAATTAAGCAGTTATGTAATAAGAAAAAAAATTTTATTGAAATAAATAATGTTTGTGAACAATTTTGATTAATGCTATTTTTACTTTTTGAAGCTTCATAGTTACACCTATTATTTATTTATAATGAATACTCGTACTGTAACTGTGTTTACTAGTATTGCGCTTGAATCTTGAACATAAGTAATTATTGATTTAAATAAAATTGAACCTCGCTATTACCGTTACCTACATACCAGTGGTATCAAAACAACTTTCTCCCATTAGTATAAACAAATCCTTAAGTTGAGTGAGACCAATAAGAATGTATCCTCCACTCACAATCAGTCTATGAAATTTTCCTAGGTTTCAAGAAATTACTTCGGCCTACCCCTCAATTTATTAGAAGTAAAGATTTCCTTGAAATTAAGGAGTAACCATTACTGCCACCCTGAGTTACATAGCGAACATAAATGACGCCTAGATATTAGAATACAATACCTTTTAGTCCACTGCTTCTAACAATTTTTTTTTCAATTTTGATTTTTAAATTTGGTCAAAGGATGAAAGTTATTAATTTCAAGAAAATTCACAAAAAAAGTGTTTTTACTTCCAATAAGAATATATTATATATGAATTTCCTTTTTGTTGTCTATAATTGTAATCTACATGTAAAAAGTATCTCTAATTGCGAAAGCCTCGAATAAGTGTAATTCTTGTATCCAATATTTGAATGTTTGATGATGAAATTCTCTACAGTCCTGCTTTTTGTAATAAAATATTTTAGGTGTATGAAGAGTAAAAGTTTCTTAAATAGTAGAACTGTGCTTCTTTAATCAAAATTCGTAAACAAAATTATGGATGATCATGATAATAGAAAGTGTGATATCGTATACAACGCGTAAACGTTAATTGAGAACACTCAATATTTTTGCATAAAAGACTTTAGATTCTATTTTAAACTGATTAAGCTAAACAAAATTTTTGGCATAGAAAATATTATTAGTCTATTAATTATTATTAGTGACGTGGCGTTTAGATCTATTTGACCTTAGCTTCATGTGTCCATGGTACTTGATTCGATTTCCGTTGAACCCTAGATATTTCTCGACTTGTAAATTACAGAAATTTTGTATGCGTAGACACTAGACAGCCATAATAATAATACTTTAGATGTAAAAGCAACTTTACCCCCCTCCCTTAATGAAAAAAATCATATTGTTTTGAGAACCATTTGACTTTTCTCTGCAAGTAGCGACCGCAGCATTGTAGCCCTTCTTGGAGTTATCTAGTTACTAAATCCTCAAAAATATGGGGAAACATTACAATATTAGGTTGATTAGGAAAATATTAATATGAATAACCGTAATCAAAAATTATTAAAGCCACACAACACTGAATCAAAATATTTTAATTTTTTTTTAATTATTTCCCTTTTATGTTTCAGTTTCCACGAAATGGGAGTTTATGATCTCCCCAATACAATAGATTACGTTCTCGCTTATACAAAACAGGAAAAACTTACTTATATCGGCCACTCTCAAGGAACTCTAATGTTTTTCATAATGGCTTCAGAATTCCCTGAATATAAGGAAAAATTCAAAGTTGTAATTGCGTTAGCACCTCCGATTTACATATATGGAGCCAAAACGCCTTTACTGACAGCGACAGCTCCATTATCTCGAGAACTACAGGTAAAAAATATCACTGAAATTTTATTCTATTGAATTTCGTAAAAAAATATTTTTTTCTTTAGTTTGGTGCAAAAATTATACGGCTCTACGAACTTTTGCGGCACACAAAATTCATTGAACTTCTCTCAAATCAATTTTGCAGCGATGGAGCAATAACTCAAGGTTTGTGTGCGAAAATTTTTACATTATTCGCTGGACCTAGTCAACAACTTAATCAAGTAATATGCAAAAGTTTATTTTCTTTTAAGTAAATTCTAATTGTAAATTCATATTTTTATAGACCATGATTCCTGTGATAACCACCTTCATGCCAGCAGGAGCCTCGCTAAAACAAATTTGGCATTATTTTCAATTTTATAATACTGGTAGAAACATTAAAACTGATATATTTGTTACTAAAATTAAACTTTTTAATTTTTTTATTTTTGAAGGTTTGTTTGGTCAATATAACTACGGAAAAAGAGAAAATATGAAACGATATGGGCAACCAGAACCTCCTTTGTATAACATAGAAAGCATCGATCTTCCACTTGCTATTTACTATGGTAATAATGACTATATGGCGATTCCTGAGGTAAGAAGAAAAGAAGACTTTTAAACCTAAGGTTTATTCCACATATAATGCAAAACTGAAAATTTTTAATAATCTACTGCTTAAAATTATTGTTTAATATCATAAACAGAATTAATTAAACACATTTAGTACATGTTATTATATAAATATGAAGTTTGAATGAACCGCAGGCCATAGACCTTTTAAAATTGTTGACTTGTGATAACCGATAATAAACTAAAATGATTTTTCTAAATAGATATTTTAATACTTAAGTTTAGATATATGTACTTGGTTGAAGATTGCTGACACTTAATCATGATCTTGCTGAATTAAAAAAAAAAACTTTTACCTGTGCAACAGAAGCTGTATTTAGCAACAAAAATGCAAAGATGTTTCAATTAAAATTAAAAAAAATGTTAATTGTAAAGCTAACAAACTGTTTAGATATTGTACATGTAACAAGCAAAAAGTGAACCATGAGTTTTAATTGCTCAATTTAATAGCTCAATAAACTATTTAACCCAGTCAAAATTAACAAGAAATTAACAAAACATGATGAATCTCGGTTTTTTTAGTATGTTGTTTGGACCCATTAGGGCTATGTATTCTCAAGTTTGCAACTCTAAAAAATTACGGAAAAATTTTTATAGAGAAAAAACCATGAAATTTTTGAACTTGTTTTGAATTCTGCTCGGTATCTCCTAATACATCCATTTTTCTTTGAAAGCTATTCTGTACGTTATTTAAGAGTATTAAATCTGTTACAAACTAAGCTTAACCGTAGCTATGTTTGTTGATGGGTCACTACGTTACGGCATTTTGAAAATAGACCAGTTTTTTAAAAATTGAAAATTTTAGTTTAAGACGTTTTTTGGATCGAAGTTGCGTCTAAACCATTGATCCTACGAGCAAAACTTATTGGATATAATTTGTATTCAATTTAATGAGCTTTAAATTAAGAGTAGAGCGGGGCCTGTAAGCCTCGTAGTTCTCCGAAAATCTTAGAGAACCCATATAAGGTAAAATCGCTTTTTGGTGAGTAGGTACTCCAGTATTGGTAGATCTTCGTGTAGCAAAAAAGTGTTTAGGTGCATTTCTGGAAAAAAGCAATTTAACCTTTTATGGTTTTCTTAAAAGATAATAAACAAAAAAGTCAAAACTAAAATTTTCAATTTTTGAAAAAACTGGTCTATTTTCAAAGTGCCGTAACTTAGTGACCCATTGAGGTTTCCATAAGAGCATTACGGTTGGCTTAATTTGTAACAGATTTAATGCTCTTAAAAAACGTACAGAATAGCTTTCAAAGAAAAATGGATGGATTAGGAGATACCGAGCAGAATCTGAAATAAGTTCAAAAATGTCACGGTTTTTCCGCTATAAAAATATGTCGGTAACTTTTTGAGTTGCAAACTTGAAAATACATAGCCCTAATGGGTCCAAACAACATACTAAAAAATTAGAAATAAATCATGTTTTGCAAATTTAGCTTTATGTCGATTTTGACTTTGCATGTATAGTAGGTAGGAAGATTTAAAAGTGCTGTAAATAATGAAATAAATTATTATTTTAAAAGCTTAAACTAGTTTTTAAAGTTATTTTGGAGTGTCATTGTTTTTAACACAGGACTTTATATGTTACCATTTAAAGGGCACCCTATTGACTATGATAATATCTGTGTAGCGCAGTTTTTACTAATAATATTTTATTTAACATATTTATTAATTTATTGTTTTAATTTTACTTAGTTGTTACTAATTTTACTCTACTCTTTTAACGAAGTTATATTTTAATTTTTAATTTCTTTTAGCACCCTCCTTATCCAATCAATTTTAACAATCTAATAACAAATAAAATGTTTAAACGTTTAACAATACCGAATAAATTTAACAAATTCTTTGACTTTTTGCTTTTTGCAGGAGTTAACACATCTTTGAAAGCAGCTTATTAATTTAATTAAACGATAAAGACGCTAAATTTAGAAACTTAAAATATCGTACAAAATAAAACAATTTTAATATATTCAAAGGAAATGCCACAAGATAGAAAGTTTGATTCTTAATTTGTACAACAATGAGTACAATAACGATGAATGTCATGTTTATTTACTAAGAATTTAACTTTTTTTTAAAGTTTGGCAAAAACACTATTAAGACCTATTAGAACTTTCAGTGATTGACGACAATACATTGCTCACAAACTACAAAAATAAAAGAATTGAATGCATTCAAACTGCAAAATATCTTAGTTTGCAAAAATTTAAAACTACCTATATCTATTAGAATAAATTACACATGCATGATTCAGTCACAAAACAACACCTCAAGAAAGATTCAAATTACGTTTATTATTTCTTTTTAAGAGTGAATAAATATAGCAGAAACGACACGTTTGTGTAAACATTTTAATGATTAACATAGTTGGGCCATTACATATTGTTCTTATTTTGTATAAAAAGAATTAATAATACATTCTGTATAGCCATAGTCGAAATTACCATTGACCAGCACATTACAGTAGGTATATAAGTACCAGAGGCGTGCGGTCCATACATGTTGTAGATGCCGCGCATGCCTTTGGATTGTAAGACGATTTTAAAAATTAAATATTTTTTATGATTTATTCATTTCATTTTTAATTTACGTAATTGCATTTGTAAAATCATTCTAAAAATGATATATTATTATAATTTATACATTTTTTAATTTACGTAATAATGAAAGGTATCACTCGTAAAATTGGCATAGTTTACCAAATCAAATGAACGGCAAAAGCCAAATGAATGCATTGGCGACAGTAGCATGCGATAGTTTGCTTCGAATTGGTCGCGCATGCGCACTACTACGGTCGAATACTATCTCTCTCGGCATTTAACATAGCTGATTAACGGTCTGCAGATGCGTTTGCCGTTTTGAATCTAAATAGTGAATGTAATTGTTACTGATACTTTTCGTGAGTTATTTTGAATTATTGACCCAAAGGCCATACAAATGTTCTGTTCTTTAGGATAAGAACTATTTTCGTGTTTTTTAAATACATTATATGATGCGGTTGCTGATGATTTTTGTAAGAAGGAGCGTCGAATAAGAGTAATTTAAAAAAAAATACTTATAACACCATGTTTATCAAATAAATAAATTAATTTTTAAAATGTGGTTCTTATACCCCCCCCCACTTATAACCGTATGCCCTGTTTCAAAAGTCACCGCACGCCACTGATAAGTACCTAAAGCTATTGTTATCACCATCATCATCATCATCATCATCCAAAAATATACTTTTTTATAGCATCATTTTTTTTAATTGGTAATTTTTTGTACTTATTCTTTAAAAAACGTTTCCTGAAGATATATCTAAGTAAAAAAAACGTATTAAAATATCGTTACTACTTACCTATGTTAGAATTCTATTTTAGAATTCCCATTCTGCTTATAATAGACCAAACTTGTTCTGTTTTAGTACACTTACTTATCTGTTTAAGACTTAACTTATTTTTATTTACTAAAATTTTGAAACGATAAAAAACTAACTGTTTGTATCTCTTGTCATCAATTCATTGTTTTTATATCTTTTGCAGAATGTTGAACAAGCCATAGCACAATTTCCACAAATAATTGATACGAAGAAGGTTGACAACTTCAATCACATTGACTTCATGTGGGGTACAGACGTCGTCACTGAAGTATACACGCGACTTTTTAAAGTCATAGAAATTTACAAATAGCCAACAATTGTTTTAGCATAAATTAATGCCTCATTATTTTTAAGGTGTTCATAAATTATTTCTTTATAACTTATTCGACTAAGCGATTTAGATATTTGGATTGTGATATATTGTAATGTTGAAGTATTTTTAAATAAAGTTATTTTTATTGTATTTGTATTCTTTGTTTAAGAAAATTAACCGTAACCTTTCCGCGTTGAAATAGAAGGATACATTTTGTAAAACTTGAATAAAAATATTTGTTTTAATAATATTTTTTTAGCTTCTTCAATGATATTTTTTATTGGAAAATGCAACAAAGCAAAATAGTTCGAGGGTATTAAATAACGGTTGGTATTTTTTCACATATTTCTTTTATTCAATGTTATTCATTCCTTATCTCAATGGGAGACACATTCATTGATTTGTTAATGAAATTATTTGTTCATACTTTAGTTGCATTACGAAAAAACGCATTTCTTCCACTTATTGCACCTCCACCATTTAACCCTGAAGTAGGCTTAAACGTGGTAAGTTTTTTATTTATACTTTTTATGATTTGTTTAATTTTTTGAAACATTTTAAAAGGTGGATTTAATTACATTTCATGGTTATCCGGTAGAAACACACACAGTAGAAACTGAGGATGGTTATTTATTAGATCTTCATCGGATTCCTTATGGAAAAAATGGGAACAATGAAATATCAAGACCAATCGTTTTTTTAATGATTGGATTATTATGTAGTTCGGCCGAATGGGTTGACACTGGTCCAGAAAATGGACTTGGGTTTCTTTTGGCTGATCGAGGGTATGATGTTTGGATGGGCAATGCTAGAGGTACAACTTATTCTCGAAAGCATGTATCATTAAATCCAGATTTGGATGCAGCATTTTGGCATTATAGGTATTTTATTTTTTATAGATAGTGAATCATTTTTCTTAAAGTTGCTTTCATTTTAGTTGGCATGAAATTGGAGTATACGATCTTCCGGCAATGATCGATTATGTTCTTAACTATACAAACCATGACTATCTGTACTATATTGGTCACTCGCAAGGAACCACCTCTTTTTTTGTTTTGATGTCAGAAAAACCAATTTATAATGAGAAAATTCGTGTTATGGTTGCGTTAGCTCCGGTCAGTTTTATGTCTCACGTTAAAAACCCTTTTTTCCGGTTTATATCGAGATTTCAAAGGAAAACTGAGGTAATTTTTATTATCATTTTTCATATTAATTAGAAAATAATGAATCAATATTAAATGTTTTGAAAACATCAAATCGCAACGTTTCGCTTTTATTTAAAAGGGTTCAAGTGTTTGTGGGGTCAGTTTATGTACCCGGTAAACTAGTGATTTCATATTGTACGAATCTGAAATAGTAATACTATCTAGTAATTGGCCTCAAGCAGATATTGTTCAAAAACGCTCAAAACTAAGCTAAGGGTAGGTGTGCGTCACAAATTAAGAACATAGAACTCTTTTATCGTCGCGTTAGCGTACAAAAAAAGTTTGACTGGATCGAACTTATATGATAGTTTTGTTTCTACAACAATCCAGAATTAGTTCAAAATAAGTTAAATGTATGCATATTGACGGTTCCAATGTTAGTAACTAGAGCAGAGGTTCTACAACTTATTTCGCGTAGTACCTATTTCTTTAAAAATAAAAAATAAAAACTACTAATCGCCCCCTAAAATAGCAATCGGTAACATTTTAAATGCCATGGATCATCAAATTTGAATTTATATCTCGTGGACCACTAATACAATTTTTCAGTTTCAAGTCAATACAAATATTCAACATTTATACTTATGTATTTATGTAATATTTTTTATAAGACGCCACTAAATATATTCAAGGCTACTTTCCCATCCCCCGAGACATTTTAGCACCCTCAAGAATGCGTTATCAGCCACTTAAGGAACTACTGAGATAGATGCATACAAATTAAATCTAAACTAATTTGGAACTACTGTAAAAAATACTCTAATTTAAACTTTTGTTTGTATACATACATTAAACATTAAGAAAAGCTTAAAATTTTGTTCAACAAGATCATTATTAAAAGGCCACTTAATGGTGCAGCGGTTAGATTTGTTAGATCTCCGCTCCATACGTCCGTGGTACTGATTAAATTCCCGTCGAATTCTATCGTTTGTCCTATAATTTAAAACCTGCAGAAATTTTCTGTGTCCAGACAGTTGTAGTATGATCATAGACCACCATGGTATAACCATGTTAAAGCCACTTAAAACACCAAAAAAGACCATAATAAATATTTCATTTTTTTTTAGCTTCTTGCAAATTTGGTTGGAGTAAACGAACTTATTCCTAATAAGGAATTGTTTTATTTCTTGGGACAACAATACTGTCATGAAAAGGCACTTACAAAAATTATATGTTCTAACATTTTATTTCTAATGGAAGGATTTGATTCGGTTCAATTAAATGAGGTAAAGAGAAGTCAGATTAAAATAGTTTTGTACTAACTAACTACTAATTTTCTAATATCTCTTTGAGAAATGGTTTAGATCTCTATTAAATTAGAATATTCTTATAATTTAGACATCTCTTCCTGTTATTTTATCAAATTTTCCGGCCGGAGCATCTGTTAGACAAGTTTTTCATTACTCCCAATGCGTTAATTCAGGTTAGAAAATTTCTTTTGAAATATTTGTAATAGATAATAAAAATTTTTTTGTTTAACACTCTTATTCATTTTAGGCAAGTTTAGGCAATATGATTTTGGAGCTTTTGAAAACTATAAACGTTACGGACAACTGCTTCCTCCTGATTATGATCTGTCGCAAGTTTCAGCTCCCGTTGCTTTGATTTATACTTTGAATGATCTGCTAACAGCTCCAGAAGTAATAATACAATTTTAAAAATTTTTAGTTTCATTTTTAATATATTTTTCTTTTTTAGGATATTTTAATATTAAGTAAAAAATTACCAAACGTAATCAGCTTCACAAAAGTCAACTTTACACAATTCAATCATTTAGATTTTCTTTGGGCTGTTGATGTTGTCAAACTTGCTTATAATAAGGTTTTTGAAATTCTTGAAATATATAACTAATCAAAAAGCTTTTCATCTTTAATTATTTTCTCATTAAAAATCAATTTATTATAATTGAAGTTAAAAAAGTACAGCAACAAGTTTATATTTTAATTGATACAAATAGATGCACACTAACATACATCAATGAAAAAAATTTCACAAAAAAAAATAAAACTATATAAAAATTTTAATCATTTTATAAGATTATAATCAAAATTCGCTGTACATTGGAACAAAACTCATTCGAGTAAAAATCACGATAAATTTAGTATAAAGTTTTAGTTGATAACAGATTTTGATAAAATTATGTAACAGAATAACTGACTATTCAAGTCATTACCTGCAATACTTTTGAATAGAGAAAAATGTCTCTTTTCCACGGAAAATGTGTAGGAATTATGCCGAAACCATAAATATTTGGTTGATAATAATTGTACATTTTAAAGGCAATTACTTTCAAGGCCCGCTTAAAGGCGAATTATGTAATTTTTCTAAATCGCACCAAGCCAATTATCATTTTAAATATAATTTGCATTTTGGCTGGGTTATAAATAATAAAGAAAAACATACGTATATATTATGTATGTATCAGTGATTGATAATTTTTAAAGTTTTCATATTGTTATATAAAATAAATATTAAGTTAACGGAATAAAAAGTAGTTGATGGGATTCATTGTAACCAATTTGCCTAAGTTTCTGACGAGTCATCAAACATCGGATATCGAAAAGTTTTATGAGCTAGGTTCTAAAGTTCACGTGAACAAAGTCATACATAGGGGAAATGGGGGTATTTGAGAGCAGTTAAATTAAAATTATCTTAATTAATAAAACAAAATAACAAGTTTAGTAGGGGAAGTCCGGGAGAGTTGAACCCCCTGTTATTAAAATATGCATAAAATTTAAGTTTTAAGTTTGATGCCGGCCTTGGCCCTATCCGATGTGCCGTCCTTTTTTCTGTGTGAAAACGGTTCCTAAACTTACATATCAAATTATTAAAAATTTAAGTTTCCAATATTATTTTAAGTAGGTATACCTCTCAGTGGATCAAAAGTGTAAACTCTATGAAGCGAAATTGAAAGTATCGAGTAATAAGTGTGTTATGAAGACTTTTCATTAATAGAGTAAAAGAAAAAAATAGAATACGTGATCAGTAGTAGTGTGGGGTAAAAGTTAGTAAACATCTGCTAGGCAATTACAACAAACAAATGAACACGTTTATAAGAATTCCCTTGTGAGTACTAAATATTATATTTACTGTCCTATATATCAGTTTGAAGGTCAGTAGAATTAATATTTATTTTGGTCTAATAATTACGTACCTATTATTTCGGCATTGGGAGTAGAATTACGGTTTATGGTAGAATGATTCAATATCTAACAGTGTAGGTACTATACAAACCTAACTATATCTACGTGTAAAGGAGATTTTCGTTGTATTGTAATTCACGAACGTTAATTCAAAAACAAATTCAAATCAATTGTTAATTTGTTTTCATATTTTTGCGCCTTCAAAATTATGTAGTCTGTAAGTTTTTGTTATTCTTAAAATTATGTCGCCCTAGGCCCGGGTCTCACAGGCCTAGAAGTAAATCCAGCACTATGGATAAGCGACTACAGAAATACTGGATTCAAACAAGTTTTAGTTTAAGCAAAAACTCCTGCAGAAGAAAGAAAGAAACATTTCAATTATGAAGGCGATGATGAACCTATTGTAGACCCGATACACGCATATATAAGAAAATTTAACTATTGCATAGAAGGTCCCGTAAAAATGTCCAATCGGGTCCTCACATGCTTCGTCACTGATAATCTGTAAAACTAAAAGACACTTAAGGCACCAAAGGCACTGTTATGATCTACTTATAATTAACATATAGACTAGTGCTCTTATCATTTGAAAATGATAAATTGTGTAAAATATTATAGTAGGATGAAAGCCATTGGAAAAGGAAGAGAATATAACAAAAATGAAACGAAAAATAAATTACGGTCGATCTGAGGTGGGGAAGTGGAAAAAAAGGGGAGGGGTTAAAAGTAGAAACGGTTTATCTCGATTTTCGACAAAACTACAAGTTCTATGGAAAAAAGTTAAATGGCAAAGTTGTATATAATAAGTAGATCTCCACTTTTTGTGCTAACACTTTTTTCACATAACCTAAAAATTTATGTAAAACATTCCAATAACCAAGTTTTAGTTTTTTATTTTTACCTTTTACAAAAAAAAAAAAAAATTTTCATGAAACTTTGTAAAAATTTACCTTCTAATGTCCCAAACACACAGTCATTTTTTTGATTTAAAATATTAATTTTTTCACCTTATAACGACTTAACATCGAAAAAGCACCCTAATTTTCAATCGAAAATTCTTACGTCAAAACATCTGATTTTTTAAAAAAGTCGGTGAGCTTTTTGTTCGTTAAAACCTCTGTTTTCTGATGAGGCAAAAAATATATACATTACAATGTTAAATGTTCTCAAAAATGCAATACTTAAAGTGTAAATTTTAATGTCATATTTATTAGATAAAAAAAAAAACCATAGTACAGTAGTCGGCAACCTTTTTTGACTGCGGGGCAAAATCAACTAATATGTGAATATTTAATAGACATTTGGGGTCAGTGGTTTATTTTCATTTAAAATAAGTCTTTCAGTGAATAAGATACATTATAATTTATATCAAGAAAATAAATACAGTACGCTTTTAAACAAAAGTTTTTTATATTCTTTTATTTATTTTATGTATTATAATTTGTGAACCGCGGGTCGTAGGTTACCGACTGCTGCCATAGAACTTCCAATACTTCTTAATAAAATATTTTTATAACATTTTTATCAAGTTTATAATGCTTATAATTTTAATTATAATTTCTCATTGATAAGCGGCTTATTTAAGAATGAAAAATGCAATTTTGTGATAAAAAAGTCGTAATTTCCGTGGAAGCTATGGCAAAATTATTTTTAAAAGTGCAAATACAGAAATTCTTGTTTCAACTATTAGTAATTTTATGGACGTTTCAATCATTTGTCGCTCAACGAAACTCAAACAGTTATCCTTTTAATGGATAATGCTATGTTAAAACTACTAACAACTTGTCTATTTTGAAGTTTTCATACAGGAAAAATTTGTCACTTCCTATGGCTATCCATTCGAGTCCCACACTGTTATCACGTCGGATGGATATATTCTAGAGCTGGATCGAATTCATTTCGGGAAAAAATCACCTCTTCACACAAATGAAACCCGACCTGTTGCATTACTTATGCCAGGTTCCTTACTAACGTCTGATTCTTGGCTTATAGCAGGTCCTGCGAATGGATTTGGGTTTCTAATAGCCGACCACGGTTATGATGTTTGGTTAGGAAACAATCGAGGTAGTGCTCTTGGGAGACAACATACCAGCTTAAATCCAAATTTCGGTTCCGAATTTTGGAATTTCAGGTAGCGAAAATTATTTCAATTCCATTTTCTTTACATTGATACCGTTTCACTTATAGGTAATTTTTTACAATAAAAGACATAAAAGAGCTTATAGGTAATATTATGAAAGGAGTTAAAATTTGAGGAAAACTACTCTCTAATGATATTTAATCCTACCATTTGAAAGTTTCTTCTCTCTTAAATCGAAATAGTGACTATTCACTATTTTTGCAGTGCAGAGTATACCACTAAATTCAAATAGTGATATACGTTTCACTACTAAATAGTGAATAGTCACTATTTGATAGTCGAAAGTCACTATTTCGATTTAAGAGAGTTGGGTCACAAATACCTAGGTAATAGTTTATCATGATAATTATCAACTAACAATACGTAAAGTTTAGCAGCTAAAATCATATATTTCAAATATTTTCTCATCATCAATTGAATTCAATTAAAAGCACTGGGTTTATAGACATAAAAAAAATAGAAGCAATTTTCTATCCATAATGAAACGGGTCTTCTTGAGATAAGCCCCGATAAAAAGTTAACCCCCACCACCCAAAAAAAGATTATAAAACGAGGATATGAAACTTGTACTTTTAGTTTTTATTGAAAAGGATGAAATTAGGACATGTCATTAATAATTTGAGGAATCGACTGCTGGAGAAGGACTCGCCCAGCGTGGTTTTTACGGCGAGATATTGGAGCCGGTAGAAAGTGGCGAGGTGTACTTTTTCCATTAGCGGCGGGTAGAGGGTAATTTTTCCCGGATTATTTTTGTTCTCGGGAAACGGGAAATTTAAAGATGAATTTCCCGGGAGTTCCGGGAACTGTAAAAGTTATAGGGAAAAATATATTATAATTATTTTTATTTACTTGTTTAGAAAATAACATTTTAGAAACGAGAGGCAATTAAGGACAATGTCGCTTAAAGATGATATTCTCTTGAAACAAAAATTGGATGACACAGAAAGTTTGTTTCAATCATCCAACCATGGCGATCACAAACACCACTAACAGACAAAGAGCAAGGCAACATTGCCCAATAGACAAGAGTGAGTGAAGAACTGTTTCAAGTTAAAACCGCTCGACCGCATTAGGCCGAAAGTCGACCCATGTCCGCATATTTACGTGACAAGCGCTTATATCGACACTGTTTTGTCAATGTTTAAGCACTGGTTAACCGGTTTGTGACTCAAGCGAACTTGTCACTTTATGTTCTTCACTCATTCTTTTCTCTTGGTCAATGTTGTCTTGCGCTTTGTCTATTGGTCAATATTTGAACATCATCAGAAGAACAATTGGAACAAACCTAGAGAATACATTTTATATACCGAAGCAAGGCGTTTTGGCGCCACTAAACCATTCATGTTTTAAATGGGAAACCGAAAATTGATACAAAAAACCACCCCCGCAAAGTCTTAGGACTACAGTAGAGTGGAGCGACACCCCCCGTGAGTAATCCTCCTGCGTCAATACGTGCCGCGCTAAAATGTCACGTACCGATAGTATACTCCTACATATAATGTGGGATGTATAGCCATTAAAGCATCCAATTTATTTTGCAGATTTGTTGTAATAGTTCAGCATTTATATAATGACATTTTATAATTTTTCCACATAACATACATAAATAATCAATTTTTGTTAAGCGATTCTTTTTATTTATAAAGTGATGAATGTTGATTTGACAAGTGCGTTAATATGTTGATTATGAAATGTTATATTTTTACGACTATTACAGTTAACTAAACCAAGATTTTGGTGTCAACTAGGCCCTTGAGGTTTTCTCCTAGGACGCCATAATTTAGGGGCGGCAAAAATTACCAAACGACAACAAGTTGAAGGCGTAAAATATAAAGATAAATTAAAAAAGATTTGGATTTGTTGTTAATTGAAAGAACATTTTTAGTTAAATATAATTGTCTGACTTATATTTGAAATAATTTAAACTCTATATAGCGAAATTATCTTTATCAAAAAACTCTTAATACGAAGAAATTGGTAAATTTTGTTTGAAACAATATTTCAAGACTTCGGTTAATATAAAAATCACTGAATTTCAAAGACGATACTAATATAGAATCAGTGGCGGGTCGTCCATATGCACTGCGGGACTACAGCCCCCCCCCCACCAAAAATATGTAAAAATACAGTCTATGTTCATATTATTAAATGACAATGATATTGATGGAGTCATAATAATAATGTAATGAAATTGTTAAACATAATAATCAATTCAATTGTTTTGTAAACGAACTACTTACATCTTACTTAGAATACGTTGAAATATGAAGCCTGGAACTTTGATGTTTACAGTTTCAATTCAGCCGGCTTCGTTCAGCTTCGTCTATGTACGCTTAAGTTCGTTTAATCCAATCTATTTATGTAACAAGCGAAACTGGCACTGTGATATCCACAGCACCACAGTACGTTCGTGGCCACGATGAAAGAAGTTCGTCGTAAAATCCTACTGTTTTTAGATAGCTTATTAATTTTTTCGCTACTTTTGACTCTACAAATACCTTTAGGTAATAGTACACTACACTAAAACAAATTGAGGCATTACTTAAAAATAATATGGATCAAGATCGATTAATTCCTTTATCCAGCTAAAAATAGTAGAATTTTGTATACAAATTACACAAAAAATACATAAATTGAATATGCACCTACATTATGTTTTTATTTTTTTTAACACAGCATAGATATGTGTTCATTTGTTAGTTATTAGTGCTCTCTGCGAACTGGAGATCTGGCTCAACAAATGGCGTATCAAAGTCAACGAGGCCAAATTGGTACCTGCCCTCCGGTTTTTCTCTACGACCTACAGATACCGCAGGCAAGGGAGGTCAGGTATCTCGGGATGCACCTGGACAGAAGACTAACCTGGCGGAGACATATCTTTGCCAAGAGAGACCAACTAAAGCAAAGATGTCGAAGACTGCAATGGTTGATAGGCTGGTGATCTCAACTGTCCTTGGACTGCAAACTCCTGTTGTACAAGTCCATTCTGAAGCCAATCTGGACGTATGGCATCCAACTATGGGGAACGGCAAGTGACTCAAACATCAATGTCATCCAACACTTTCAATCGAAAACACTTAGACTCATTACAAGAGCTCCGTGGTTCGTCACCAATCGGGATATACACAAGGATCTAAAGATGGCCTATACCAGGGAGGAAATCACCAGGCATAGCGCGAAATACCAACAAATAACCAAAGACTAAGCGACCACGTCAATTGTCTGGCGGTTAACCTCCTGGACAATAGCAACGAGTCAATGAGATTGAAACGCGTTTCGTTCCTCGAATTGCCATACCGAAAGTAAAAACATCAAGCTTACTATTCTAAGATAGTGAGCAGGCAAGACTTATCGTACAGCGGATTTGCTTATTGTCTAAGGACAGATCGCAAATGGTCACCAAAAGCAAAAAAAAAATGTTACTTATAATTGACTAGCATGCGTTTACTAACTGTTCCTTATTACTGTTTCCAATAGCTTATTTATAAAATTTTTTTTTTACTCCATTTAATAAAAAATCTACCTATATAAAACTATAATGCTATAAATTACCTGTTACCTTTAATTTCGCTTTATTGAGTTTATACTGTAGGTACCTATATGTCAACCAACGAAGATGTATATTTAAAATGATATACTTAGGTACTAAATTTTAAAATAACTTTTATGTTGAAGAAGGGTGGGATGTGGAATAGGGCCTTGTGCGGCATAAAATTTAAATTCGCCACTAAGTATCCTACAAAGAATAACAGAATAAAGAAAAGTCTATTTAACCTTCAACAGTTTTCATTTACTTCACAGATTTTATTTTAAAAGTCAGAGATTTAACGAAAACACTGTAAACAGAGCTAGTAGAAACATGCAATGAGAATTTTTTTTCAATCTTTACAAAAAAAAAAATAAAAATTAAAAAAATGTAAAAAAAAATGGTTTTCTAAGATTTTGCAATTGTTCAGTGAGACTTTTCAAAAGTTGATAGTTTAAAAAAACCTTTTATTAATCCTTCTTTTCACTGATTTGGAGTTGGAATTTCGAAAACACCGTCTAAGTGGAACAAAACTTTTTTCGTGTTACCTATTGAGTATCCAAAAATCAAAATTGTAATTTTTGCCATTTTCCAGTGCTGATGATAATTAACTATTATAGTGAAAAATATATCTATATATATGTAGGTATGTTATAAAATATAATTAATAGATTACGGCACCTCACAAATTCGTAATCGATCTGAGATTTATTAAATCATTTTTATTTAAGTAAACATTTATGTTTAGTTTTATTAGTTTGCAATCTAAAAATATGAATGATAAATGTTAATTTAATTCAATAAGGCATTAGTTTACAGGAGCTCGGCGTTTATGACCTTAGAGCAATTATTGATTACATTCTCAATCAAACAAACCAAAACAAATTAAGTTACATTAGTTTTTCGCAAGGCGGAACAGCACTTTTCATCCTACTGTCGGAACTTCCTGAATACAATTCCAAAATTAAAATTGCAGCGTGTTTATGTCCAGCAGTTTATAGGAAAAATAGAGCATCCTACTGGACTCGAGTAATGCCTTATTACAATAGCTTTATGCGGGTAAAATTCTAAAATATCAATATTTATCAATACTTATATTTTTTTATCTAAATACCCTACTATATTTTAGTATCCACCAAGAAACTTTCAAAGTTTTGAAGTGAAGCGATATTCTAAAGCTTATTACTCGACCATATTACAGTTTTGTAAGAATGATAATAATTATTTTCCACCGTGTAAAAATTTAAGAGGTCAACTTGGTGAACCTACTAAGCGCATACTAAATGTAAGTAAACGCTATTTTAATTTAAAAGTATAAGTATTTACTCAAGCAAAACTCATTTTTAAGTTGCCATCTATTGCAAGAGTTTTTTCGGCTGGATCTTCATCAGGCACAATCTGGCATCATACTCAAAGCCACGCAAAAGGTATTGTTTTTTTTTTTTCACTAATAACATTTTAAATTCAACGTAAGTTTTTAGTTCGTTTTGCAAAATTTGATTTTGGAAAAGAGAAAAACTTAAAAATATATGGCAAAGATACACCTCCACATTATAACTTGAAAAATATTACAGCTCCCATTATTTTATACATAGGAACTGAAGATGATATGATTTCGTATGAGGTAAAATTTTATTTTATTTTAGATATTTAAACTTCTTGTCTGTTTGTTGATAAGTACATGTCGATGTTAATATTATATTGACGGCAGAAAACTTATTTGCTGTAATCCACAAAATATTTTTCGTTGTGCAAATATAAAACTCAGACCAATCGACGCAGACTTTTTTTTTATTTTCATTAAAATGATATAAAAACAATTTTCACTTTTTTGAGGGTTACAGCAAATATGATTTCCGTCGTCAATATATAATAATTTTATTTCATACGTTGATGCCAAACACTGCCACGAAAGACAAAGAGCAAGGCACATTGACCAAGAGACAAGAGTGAGTGAAGAAATTCAACTTACAGCCGCTTGGCCGCATTGGGCCGAGAGTCGAGCTATGTACGTACGTTTTCGTGACAATCGTGTATTTCGACACTGATATGGAGGTGTTTAAACACTGGATAACCGGTTTGTCAACTCGAGGGAACTTGCCGCTTTATGTTCTTTACTCGCTCTTGTCTCGTGGTCAATGTACCTTGCTCCTTGTCTTTCGTCGCAGTGTTTGAACACCATCAGACGGACAAGAGGAACAAACCTAATATCTACACAGCACATTTAACATTCAAACTTCCTAACAGATTGTATGTTAGTTTAGTATAAATCGTTTATAACGACACCGGATATAATGAACAACCGGTTGTAACGTACAAAACTTCGGGCCCCGTGATATGTCTTAGATAAGACGATACATGCGATACATATCGGTTATAGTGAATATCACTTATAACGAACAAAATTTGACGGTCTCCTGAAGTTCATTATAAACGGTTTCTACTGTACATTGTACAAGCAGTTGTAGATTTGTTCCAATCATCCAGCTATGGCAATGCACTGACACGACCAACAGACAAAGAGCAAGACAACATTGACCAAGAGACAATAGAGTGAGTGAAGAACTGTTTCGGCAGGTTCGTTGCGTGCAAACATCCAGCCCCATCCAGCAGTCAGCACAGCCATTATCGTGCAACGGCGTTACGAGCGCTTAAATCGACACTGTTTTGGCGATTCTTATGCACTGCCTTGTCGACCCTCGTCCTCATCCGGCCTAAGCTGAAACCGTTTTTCACTCACTCTTGTCTCTTGGTCAATGTTTCTTGCTCTTTGTCTGTTGGTCAATGTTTAAACATCACCAGAAGGGTGATTGGAACAAACTTTGTATTTCATATTTTAACACTCGCTAAATTACTTACCAAACCTATACCTATAAGGTTCGTTCTATTTAACAGACAAAGCCCACATTTCCATACATAAGCAGCAAAATGACATTCCACATAAGCTGTGACATTTTCTGGACGGGTGAGTTTATAAATCAGATGACCTTGAGGTTTTATGATGCATGAAATTGATCTGGTACGTACCAGTGCTTGGTCTCGAGCAGGTATCGTTTAAAAACGTCCAAAATTAATCTAAAGAACGACATACGTCACAAGCTAATGACATAGATTCAGTTCTTTTATCGCCGCGTAAGTGTTAAATGGAACGAACCTATTGTATTTTCATTGACATAAAATTACCTATAGCATTTCACAAAAACCAAAGTTTCGCAGTACGTATACAAATTTGAAAAAAAAACGTTGATATGTAATCTTATACCATATTTGTCCTTTATCCTTATTATAAATACAAAAATAACTTCGTTAAGACAAAAATTACGAATCATTTAAATAATACTCATGTTTTTCCTTTTTTAGAATATTGTACAATTGGGATCTGAACTTTCGAATACGCGTGGTATATTCAAATTAGAAGGTTTCAACCACATAGAACTCTTATGGGCAGAAGAGGCCACACCTGAATTATATATGCCATTGATTAATTTTATCGAAAAATATATATAGACTATCAAAGACTATATAAAAATAATCGGTTTTCGATGTATTAATTACATTCTCAGTTTATTTACGTATATCCCCTTAAAAAAAGAAAATTGAAGTCAAACGGTGTTATTTTGCATTAGCTACTGCCTATATCTTGAAAACTAGAAAATAAATAGTATACAGATTTGGGTATGCTATTTCAAATTTCATTTTTTGGTGTCAGTAGTTTTTGTGTAAAATGAGTGTGTGCAAAGCCATAGCTTGATATTACGGCGACTGGTGTAGAAAGACAACTTTTTCAATGTTAAAATGGCATCTCTATTGTTTGCCAATTTTATCGTACGGTGCTTTAATTGTGTAGCAACTTAATCATTCCGTGCCTGGTATCGGGCACCGCTAGCACCACCCACGCTAGGGCTGTTACTTTGGCATATACACAAATGGATAGTGAAGGTGAATTTATGAGAATTCCATTTGTAAATGGATCTCGAAAAAGGTACATATTCACAGAACCACCCTAAGGTCTTGTCATTATGATATTTTGATTTTTTACCGTCAACGTTTTAGGTTGGATGAGAAATGATGAGCATGAAAATTAATAATATACCTAAGGGTTTAGATATGACTAAAAAAGCTGTTAAGTTTTGTTAAATATTAAACTTACCAATTTAAAAAAACTTTACCCCCAATGGAGTTTCGATAATCTTTATATTGATGTCTATAATGTTATGTTACTTATTTTTGAGATGAATTAGAGATAATCTTTATACAAACCTCTTAACGCTGTGTTATTAATTAGCTGAAATAGGTAAGTAATAAAGTTATTTTCACATTAAAAGTTCCCGACAGAGTATTAACCCACTATTAAAATTTTATTTTTATTGTAATTATTTAAGTCAAACTCGACATTAATTAGTAAGAAGAAAAATATTAATTAGTCTTAATCACCCTTAAACCGTTACCTCTATATAAAGGTATAAATATTTATTTTATTTTTTTAAACGTACCACGAAAATAAAGTATTAAAATTAGAAGTGAACATCTTGTGTTATAGCGTTTAAAACTAAACTAAAATGTCGTTTATTGGATGGAAATTGCTGCAAATTTTTGTTTGCGGAAGTTTACTTGGAATAAGTTTGGCTCAAATTCCGTATGATATTAATAACAAGGTTATATTTTTGTTATATGATTAATGATTTTATCATAATTAAATAGCTCTTTAAAGAAGTAACATCAGTCATTTTATAGTTATATATTAGTTATATTAATTAATGGCATTTGGATAAATTTTGTTTCTTTATGCAATATTCTAGATCAAAAAAGGAAGAAAATATAGAAATAATTCCTTTCTTCTATAAGACAATGCCAAAAATGTCGTCTTAAGAAAGAAAAAGAACAAAACTTTCATTTTCTATGACTAATGCTCTTCTGGGAAAAGAAAAAAAATATATTATTGCAAAAAAAACTGCTCATAATCAAACTTATCGTTTCAGAAAGGATTTGTTAACGAATATGGTTACCCGTTTGAAACTTATACAGTTCAAACATCAGACGGATATATTTTAGCGTTAGATCGAATTCCATATGGAAAAATTTCGTTACCTGGAAACGGTACTAAACGTCCAATCGCTTTTCTAATGCATGAAACCTGGGGTGACTCAGGATCATGGATTGTTAAGGGACCAAGCCACGGATTGGCGTTTTTGTTGGCTGAAAAAGGTTATGACGTTTGGATGGGGAATAATCGGGGATCGTATCCATCCCGAAGGCATATTACGAAAGTACCAGTAGACGCTTCGTTCTGGGATTTTACGTTAGTATTTTCATAAAGTAAAAATTTAAGTCAAACTAAAAATATTAATGACAAATTTATAAGTACATGATAAGACAATCCAGGTGATCGGATGTTTGCAGTAGACTTTCATTAAAACTATTAATTATAGAAAATATCTGCTGCAAGGCGTCACAGTACTTTCATTTACTTTAATTTATGAAACACTCTGTTGGTTAAAAGAACTATAAGTACTTTATAACTATACATATAAACAGAACTATAGAAGTATTGTATATGCGTGCAGCCTATATACATATGGATCATATACGAACTCCCAACCTTCACCCCGGAACCGCCCTTATTCGAATTTTCCCAGGAAAAAGTTTCAAATAAAAGTTGTAGGCATCAATGAGTCTAAAAACTGTAGAAAGTTTAAAGAAAATCGTTGGAGCCGTTTTTTTCCGTTTTTAGGAGACCTAAAAAAAAGTATTTCCGGTGAAAGCTCGAATTCGAAAATTCGACCCGATTACAAAACTTCCTTTACTATATACTTAGTATTAAAAGCAAGTTATAAGCTAAGAATGGTTCAAATATGATTTCTTTATCTATAAAGAAACGTGTGCGCAAGTGTGATTTTAGTTTTCCTTAGTTTAAAGTTTAGACTCTGAAATTACTTGTTGTTTAATTAAAATTTCACATTTGTCAATAATAAATTTTTTTTGACTTCTTAATGCTTATGAATATGAATTTACATATATTTATATAAACTCCACATTACTTGAGTACTTACATTACGAATTCAATAAGACGTCATTAGTTAAATGTCACTTTAGAGTTCATTTTGACCTCTTAAAAAGGAAGTCTTGAGAATTTCGTAGTTTTATCTTTATATGAGAATTAGGATTTGTTTCATAGAAATTAAATTCTTTAGAATTCTAAAATCAGGACTCCATTAGAACCACATGTTTTATGTTTATAGTTTTCTTTGAACTTAAAATAATACATTTAGGACATAACTTTTTCACAAATCTTTTATGGTACAATCGACCCAGAATGATCACGAAAAAGTACTCAAACTTAAACATAAAATGTGCATGTGGGTCAAAGATGAGCAAATCTTAAAATTAATAAAATCTTATTTTTATGTTAGACTTCAGGAATTAGCCGTTTATGATCTACATTCTATGGTCCAGTTTGCTCTAAACAAAACTGGACAAACCACAATGCTTTACTTCGGGCATTCGCAAGGAGCAACTCTCTTATTCATTCTAGTCTCAGAGATGCCTGTATATAATACCGTTTTTAAAGGTGCAGTAAGCTTGGCACCAACGGTATACTTAAATTACTCTGATTCAATGATCACTAATTTTGCACCCTATTTAGGTATACTTCAGGTAAATCTTTTTGTTTGTGTAGTCTAAAAAAAATAATTTTATTTTCTACATCATTTAACTATTTTTTTTTTTTAGAATTTAGCTAATTCGTTTAAAATTTACGAATATCTTCCATATAGCCCGTTTAATACAAAATTAATGTCTACGTTTTGTGCAAAAGGAAGGTTGACACGTCCACTGTGTAATCGTGTGATAACAGCTATATGGGGACCTACGTATGACGAAAATTTCAACGTATGTCTAGTAAAATATGGGAACGATTATGAAAATATTTATTTCTATCTATTTTTAGTACACATTCATTTCAACAGTTTTTCCAGTTGGGTCTTCAATAAAACTAAAATGGCAACTTTTGCAGTACATGTCAACCGGTATTTGTTCAATATTAAATTTATGATCTACTAAAGTTTTAAGGAAAGCATTTTAGTTTTACTTATTTTCTTATAACTTTTTTCCTGTGCAACATGCTCATAATGCCAAGAGGAAAATATAGTCGGACTAAAACTCTTTTTAAAGTTTACTATCTTAGAAATTACATAATTTTATTTATAAACCATGTGTTTCAGGTCTATTTGCAAAATATGATTATGGAACAAAAGAAAATATAATAAAATATAATTCACTGGTTCCTCCACTTTATAATTTAGGCAACGTAAATGTAAGCTTAGTAACATATTCGGGTGGCAATGATTGTCTTGTGACAAATGAGGTAACTATGTCAAAAACTTTGTTGAAATTCAATTTAATTTAAGTTAACATTCTTATTTTTACCTAAACTTACACATACAACACACATAACATACAGTATAAGTATACAACAAAGTGTTCATATCAAAAGCATCATTAGATCTTGGTAAAATTATTAAAGTAACAGCCATTTTGTTTTTAATTAAAAATACAAAAATAGTACATAAAAATGTTTAATTTATATTTCACTACGTTTTAAGGCTTTAGTTAATCTTTAAAGACTACGGTTAGAGAAATAAAGCATCAAAATATTATTTATTTTAAACTCACTTAGCAATAACTAAACATTATTAATTTTAATTTTTTTAGGATTTGGCAAGATTAGCTTATGAAACAAGAAATGCATTTCTCCAATTAACTGCACCTGACTACAATCATTTGGATTTACTCTGGGCAAGTGATGTTGGAACAAAGTTCTATCCAAGACTAATGGAAGTTGCTAGATTCCTCAACTTCCCGACTAATTAGGCAGCATAATAATAGATAATAACATCAAATAATGTGTTATACCTAATTATTATTCCTAAAATGTTATTTGAATAAGATCACTGTAATGGAATGGGGATAAAATATGTTTTTAATCCGTTTTCTTTTTAAATTGAATAAACAAGGAGGATTATTAAGAGCCAAGCTCATTATAATAATAAAAAACGTCTATGTAGCTGTTTTAGTTCCCAACAACAATAATAATATTTTAACTATCTATACATTAATGCATAGTATACATACTATGTACCTATACATTAAATAAATTTATAACTATCTATATATGTATATCTACACATAGCATAAAACAAAGTCGCTCCCGCACAATCTATTTTAATGCAATTCTATTTCAGCAATTGATAGAGTGATTCAAGAGGAAAGTTTGTATGTTTAATACATGCATATTATAGTAGAGAAAAGTTGAGGAAGTAAAAGTATTGTAATGTGATGTCTTCACAAACATATTTTTGTGCACTTGCATTGCAAACGCTGGCTAAACATTACGAGATAGATTAAATTAATATGCTGCGGAATTGTGTATCTTAAACAGATTGTTAAAAAATTCTGCGGCGGTACATGCAAGGCCGCTTGGATTTTTTTTGCGGGGTTCTTCACACGCTAGTAAAAATGTCTTGTATGCAATTATCGGGTCTACAATAGGTTCATCATCGCCTTCAGAATTGAAATGTTTCTTTCTTTCTTTTGCAGGAGTTTTTGCTTAAACTAAAACTTGTTCGAATTCAGTATTTCTGTAGTCGCTTAGCCATAGTGCTGGATTTACGCCTAGGCCCGTGAGACCCGGACCTAGGGCGACATAATTTTAAGGGAAACAAAAACTTGCAGACTACATAATTTTGAAGGTGCAAAAATATGAGCCTTTTACTTCGAAATTCTGTAGATATTTCCAAATCTTCTGCAGGAGTTTTTGCTTGAATTGATACTTTGAATTACATATTATATTATTAATTTTTATTTTATTATTATAATATATTATATTATATATATTAAGCTTTGCTTGATTTGAAATGATACTTGTTCAAATGCAGTATTTCTGCGTACCTAGTCACTTATCTATTTTAAAAGTTTTTCAAATGAAGAAAGTGCAAAGGCTATATCTACAGATTTACTTTGAAGTTCCTTGCTTATATAATTGACTTGGAACAGTCAATCGTACCAAAAACCATTATTTCTTTAAATTTCTAAAAATACCTTTTTGTTAATTTTGGTAGTGATGTGGGGCCCCCTTAAGGGTAAGGCCCGATTGGGCCTAATCGCTTCAATCGTCTTAAATCCGGGTCTGGGTATATGTCTATCTTCTAAGGATAACCCACAGTAACTGAGGTCCCCCTGTAACCCACAGTATTTCTATCTTCTACATACCTATTACAAAAAAATTACGGGTTATATACGAAGCTAATTTAAACAATACCGTATTATTCCTTCTCCAATTAAATACATTAAAAACAACTAGGTACATTTCAAAATTTCCCTGTACAGCACATCATAAAAATGAATATCTTAAAAGATTTCAGAGATTTAAAAAGCGTTGGCAGAGCGGCTGGTTATCAAGGAGTGCTCACTTTGACTTTGACGTCACTGGGATGATTGGGTGTTTTGGTCGGGTATGATCGGATATGATCTTTCTGACAGAAGCCGTTAGCGGCCATTATCTGTCTTATTGCTAGCTATATATTTTGAATTCCCGCGTCTTTCGATCATACCAGTGACGTCATTTTCAGAGATCAAAGAAACGCCGTTTAAAGCGGCGAGCGGCTTCTGAGTATAATCACGTCACTCCCATTGGCTGGTTGACTGGCTTAGTGCACCCACGGCTAAGATAGTTTAAAGAGTAGGCGCCGCCCTGATCTCACAAAATGGCGACACTCCTCCATCCTTAAGATTTTCCCTTCCTCCTTAGCCTGTGACACTATTATTCATCGACCCGATCAAGAAGACCGCTGCTCTCAAGGTTTGCTGCAGGAGGTGTAACAATCCCTACTAAAGTCACTAAGGACTCCCGAGTTGATGCGACGTTAAATAAATAATAACAATAAAAATAAAAATAAAAGCTTGCTTAAATTTCTTAAAATATCCTTAAGCAAACTAAAACAAAAAACTTATTATAGAAAAAATCCACGAGTAGAGCAGAGATAAATTTAGTAGCTTATCTCTTTACTATATCCAACAGTATCGTGATTGACTTACAGATATGTGGTAACTTAAACCAATTAAGATAAAGACGTAAAATTTGAAAGTGTTTAGTCCTGTGAAAAATAAGTATGGTTTCTACTAAGGAAATGTTTTTTTTTTAATTCCACTTTATACGTGCCTCAAAAAGGAAGGGGGGAGTTGAATGGTTTGTATTTTGGAGTCTTAGTCCTAAATAATTTTGCCATTATAAACCTTTAGGCAAATATTCAGAGACTTCATTTTTGTAACAACTAAATTTATTTATTTAAGGGTCAAAAAAGTTTTAAGAGTTATTTTAATTCCACTATCTTCAACTGAGTTAATCTTTGTTAACCTACTCATTTTATATTTTTAGTTTTTTAATACCCTCCGAAGTTTTCCTGTTGATTACTATAAAAGAATTTTGTAAGTTTTCGTGTATAGATAGGGCTTTATTGTCTTAAGAATGCACTATGCTAACTCATTCAGTTAAATTTTATATGAAAGTCGAAGGTTATTATTTATTAACTATACCCATAAAAAAAACAGAAATGAAGACAAGTAGAACAGCTAACTTTTGCTAACACTCGATTTCACTTTAGCTTAATTCTCTCTTAAAAATATTTTGCCAAATACGTTATTAAAATTAATTTCGGTTGTTAGACGTGAAAACAAAATTAAAACATATTAAAATTTCATTAATAGTTCACTAATTTAATTGCATGGTATTACAAGAGATTGTTTCGGAAGACTAATTAGTCGTTATCAAAAGAAGAAAGAAACAATTAAAAAATGTTTTTTTAAACATTTAAATTTGCCAGATTTAAAATTAACGCTTCACAGTTAAATGAAAATTAAAACTTTCAGTACCAAATAAGTACCTACCAACATGTTTTTTAACAGTGCAAAATTATTAGTGTTATTTGTATGGAGCTTTTTGTTAAGTTTATGCTTAGCTCAGATTCCATTTGATAATACAAATAGAGTAAGTCGTATTTTTGTCATGAAATTCCCAATATAAGAATTGTGTTATTAATTACAGGGAGGATTTATAAAATCTTATGGATTCCCTTATGAAATGTACACAGTTGGAACATCCGATGGATATATTTTACCGATTGATCGAATCCCATATGGAAAAACGTCACTTCCTTCAGTCAATAAGACGCGTCCTGTCGCTTTTTTAATGCACGGAACTTGGTGTGATTCCAGCTCATGGATACTCAAAGGTCCTCAGAAGGGGTTACCTTTTTTGCTAGCTGAAAGAGGTTATGATGTGTGGATGGGAAACAATCGAGGAACATTGGCGGCTAAACCATATGCTAAAATGAGTTCTACAAATTCGAGTTACTGGGACTTCACGTAAGTATAATAACACCTACATAATTGCAAATACTTAATACAATTGATGAAAATTAATTTATTAACAGATTTTTAGTTGAAACATTCTATAAGTTTAATCGTTAGAAAATATTTTCTTTAAAGTTATTTTTTTTAAAACCAAAGAAAACGTTTTTATTAGTTCTCATTTCTTTTCTCGATTACCTTGTTACAAAACTATATCAAAGCATTAAGTGTCAAATTTAGTTTAAAAAATAATTACAGGTTTCCAATCACTCATTAGGTGTATATTAATCTTTCAAATACTCGCAATTAAAGTTATTGCATAAATAAATGTTACACTTAATCTTATTTTCTTAATGACCATGATAAAGAGACAAATTTAAAAAGTAAGAACTGAACTAAACCTTTTGGTGACGTACCTAATTGATACCTAGTTGTAAAAAATAACTATTGATCTTAACAAGCTGTAAAGAGATTATAATAACAAAAATATAAATCCTACGGATTACAATCGTGCGTCCAAATTCTCTAGAAATTATGACATTTTTTTAAAAATATAACGAAAAAATAGTTTAAAAATCTATGTTTCCGTCGGTGAAAACTAAACTTTTAATATAGATAAGCACCTTAATAAATGAGACAATAACTATTTAAAGCATGCTCAACGCTCAAACTTAAGAATTGAACCTAGGTACTTATATTAAAGGCGAAATTTTATGAAATCTACTCATTTTTCTTAAATAATCCTCTATGCAAATAAATAATTAATCCAAATGTAAGAAGAGGAACATAGAAAAACGGCGTTTTCTCTCAGAATATCATCTTACTTCAGTAATTATATATCATCTTACTCAATTTGTCAATTACTCATTTACTCAATCATCTAACTTAATTAGTTTTTAATTAAATAAAGTTGTCAAACACATTTGCAAAAATAACAAACAAGTTTGATTAACCGTTATATTTTTAATGGATTAATAGAGCATTACATTAGCAAAAAGATGTTAAATAGCTTGCAGTCTCAAAGTTTTGTTTCTTATAGTAGGGAAGCCCACGATGCTAAATCGGGATTTACTCGAGCGTTATCGAGACCTATTGGGTTGCGAAGCTTAGATGATAAAAAGAAAAAAATTTCATATAATATATACCTTTTCAGCGGTGGGGGAGCGGTTATAGATTTTCAAAAATGTAAAAAAAAACTGTTACATGGACATACTCGATCGCGTCAGATATTAATAGCATCCATGTCCTACGTATTTTTAAAAATGTACATATGTTAATCTGATTGTTTCCATGATGACCCCCATCATGGTCGTACATAAGAGTTAAAATTTAAGAAAAAAAAATTTAATCGAGCGCGTCAGATTTTCTAAGAGGATGTTAAGTGAACCTAAGACAAACCTCTGACGATTTGAATGTGACGCCAACGCGCTGCCATTATTGGATTGTGCAAAAAAAAATCGCCATTTTGAAATACTCAAGTGCGTCAGATTAAGATATATATGGTTCATCATTATGCCTTAGACATGCTGTCTCATAATCTGACGATTATCAGGAGGGATTCACCTAATCTGAAAACAATTCAAAAAAATTTTTTTGTATGTATGCATACAGCCTATATTTGAATTTTCCCAGGAAAACGTTTCAAATAAAAGTTGTAGCCTCTAATGAGCCTATAAAACTATAGTAAGTTTAAAGAAAATCGTTGAGCCATTTTCAAAAAAATTGAAAAAACTCATAAACTCCTAGAATAAAGTGGAGCTTTCGGTTCACCGATTTCAACCAAAAGCTTCGCGGTACAACTAGTTATAATATGGAAGTCAAATTTCAAGTTTGATGAAATTTGGATAAAGCTTTCGATACGATATGACTGTCACACATGTCTGTATGAGATTGTGTGACAGTCATATAGTATCGAAAGCTTTATCCGAATTTCACCAAACTTTGCATTCAGCCTCCATATTATACCTAGATGTGCCTCGAAGCTTTTGGCTGAATTCGGTAAACTGAAAGCTCTACTACATTCTAGGAGTTTTTGAGCTTTTCAATTTTTTTTGAAAACGGCTTCAACGATTTTCTTTAAACTTACCATGGTTCTTAGACTCATTACTGGCTACAACTTTTATTTGAAACTTTTTCCTGGGAAAATTCGAATATATGCATCACGCAGCTGCACGCATTAAACTTTATCGATGATTTTTTGTTACTTCGACTTTTGGAAATCGTCAGATTATATATTTTTTGTAATCCTTGAATTATTCCCTTCAAAATAGAAAAAAATTAAGCCACGCTCGAGAATGTCGAGATGAGGTTTTTTTACAACTTTGTTCCCCTCCCTCTTCTTTATGTCACTCTCAAATTGTCAGATTAGTGGAATATACACCTTTTAGCATGTAACTAACTATATCTATACCTATCTTAATTTGACGCGCTCGAGAATTTCAGATGATCAATTTCTTTTTACTAATCTGATCCTTTATCCTTGACGGGCGGTCATATATATGGGCCTAATATTTGGTGGAAGCACTTAACTGGGTACAAGGTATCACCTTGTGTATTAATCTGCCGCGCTTTAGTAAATCCCGAAATCCCCGCTTTGGCTCCCCAGCTATTATTCTCCATTCTATTTTCCTATATATAGGAATATTGTTCGAATATTTTTGGATCTTTTTGAAAATTCCTCTAAGACGACTGTATTATAATTAACAAATACTACCCTTTAACATTATTTCTGATTTAAAAATTTTATCTGATGGCATCTTTCCTAAAACTATTACAATTCTTCAGTTCGAACCTTACAATAAATTTAAAATTTCTTACGCCTGAGTTTAATTAAAATTCTCTTCAACACGTTCTTTAACAAGAAAAATATTCAAAGTCAAATTCAAAAAAAGGAGGATAATTTTAAATTTTAATCTACAAGTATTGCTAGCAGCTATGAAACAACTAGTAAATTGTTTTCCTCAAACTATTTTATAATTATTATTATTTTTCTACCAATCAGTTAATATACATCCATAAAAAATTAGCAACGGACTTACTAGTAAATTATCTTATGTATTAACGTTTATTAATTGACCCTTTCCAAACTTTAAATAAGACTTTGCATTCCCATATTTTACCAAACTATCCTTAAATTATCAAAATCAAGTTTGATTTAAAATGTTTTTGGTACATCTTCGCTCGTTTTTGCCAAAGTCATATCTAAGTTAGCAATAACTAGAACCGAAGCTTCTAACTATGTATCAAATCAGTGATGTGTAAATTACTTTTTACCTTCGAATGTAGGTAATAAATTGTTCATTATTCTAGAAATACTATATTTTGATCCGTGTTATATGCAAACTATAGTTATGCAGATAAGAAAAAGCCTCTAATAGCAAACAAAACCTAGCTTTGTGAAGCTAGTTTGGCCAGGAATAATTTTTGTTTGTATTTACATCCACCAAAATTAAACAAAATCAAAACCCAAAACATTATTTTGAATTTTTCATTGTTAAATATACAGGGTATTATAAATTGTTGATAATTTGTAAAATGTCACCTCCAACTGCGAATATTCAAAAAAGAAATACACCAGTAGATTGTCCAACGTTGATCCGCGTTTGTCCAAGAAAAATGTGCGTTTGCCGACCAATTTGTTTATCAACTTTTATTCCAATTTGTTTTAATTTAAAAAAAAAAAAGTTTGTTTTCTTTTGTTGTTAATTCCATGATATGTTACAAAGTGCAGATAATTTACGGAGCTTGAACGTTCAATAACAAATGTTTGTAAAAGAAAAGCCTGTCGATTGTCGGTCCTTTGCCAATGAAAGAATTTCGTTTGTCTATGGCCTATAAAACTTTTTTTTATTAGATAAAAGCACTCAGCTACTGAGGCTATAGAGCTGACGATATAGTTACATCATGTAGTACAGTATTTTATTTTTGGTTATAAAACTTATTAAGGTATTGAAAAATGGCATTTGAGTTTACTTTAAGTCGATTATATTTAATCCGAATCATTTAACATATTATTAGCTTGGACTATGCATATGCAACATGAACAAGCTACTTCATAGCATTTTTTTGATAGTAGCAAATTGTAGCAAACTACGACGTAAAACATATTTGTATAGTCTGTATGCAAATTATCCTCACTTTCTTGATAGTATCTTGTTTATTCAAAAAAGAAAAATTACAATTTTGTTTTTATAAGAATTTGTTGGTGGGTAGAAAAATAAAAATTTTCCTCGAAAAAAGTGGACAAACGATGGGCAATCGACAGGTCCATTTCTTTTTCCAAATTTTTTTGGGGGGGCTTCAAAACTTGCAAATTATATTCACTTTGTATATATCGTGCATTTAACAACAACAAAAACACATTTTTTTATGTTTAAAATATTGGTGGGTGAGCCAACGAAAATGTCTCCTAGACAAATGAAGACAAATGATGGACAATCAACTGCTGTATTTCTTTTTCAAAAATTTGTCGTGAGAGCCTCAACATGCACAAATTATATTCACTTAGTAACATATCGTGCATTTAACAAGACAAAAACAATATTTTTTATTAAAAAAACTTGGTGAGTGGACAAACGCAAATTTTTCCTGGACAAACGAGAACCAGCATTGGATAATCGACAAGTGTATTTCTTTTTCAAATATTTGCAGTTGGAGATTCCATTTCTGTAAATTATAATCAACAATTTATAACATCCTGAATATTTACCAATGAAAAATTGGAAAAAAAAATTGTTTATTTTTTTTAATTTATTTAATTTTGGTGGGTGGGCAAACGAAAAATTGTCCTGGACAATCGATTGGTATATTCTTTTTAAAATTTTTAGGTGCCAGTGTACCAAGTGGCAGTTGGGGCTGCCAACTTCACATTTTTTTAAAATAATATTTATTTCATCAAGGCTGGGAAAAAAATGTTCCAGGGCAAACAAATAAGTTATTGTTTTTTTTAAATTCCCATTAGGCGGTGCCAACTTCACAGAGCTGCAAAGCCTTATTTAATTTGTCCAATTGGATATTATTTCTTTTAATTTGATAAGCCATTAGCATATCATAAAGAAATTATGGGTTAAACGTTCATTAGGAAAAAATTCAGTCTATTATAATCATTAACAAGATTAAACCTTAAGATCCTTTGTTTGTGCCAATAATAATTAAAAATAATACCAATTTAAATACCTAACTACCTTTTTGGATCCAAAGAAAACGTAATAATTGAAAAAAGTTTGTTGTTTTTTAATTCTTTAGTCAAGTATTACACATTTTATTTTAATTATTTACTCAAAAGCTTCAGTTAACTAAGCTGTATTTTTAAATTTAATACCAAAGATTCAGCTAGCAATCGGTCACTGGACACAACAATCACAATTGGACACAGCTCGCTCTACATTACTCATTATTTATTCTACAAAAGCGTTTATAAAGAGACTTAAGAGAGATAAAGAGAATTTCATTAGAGTAAATCGAAAAACCTAATTTGAGGTAGAAAGAATTAAATTGAGGCTTTTCCTCGATCTCACTGTAACGTGAGTCGATATCAATTTTTTTTTTACTCAAAAAAATTGTTGATTTGTCATTTGAAACTTATTGTCAAAACAAAAAGAGTGATTACTTCTTTTATAAAAATCCCTTTACTACACCAATCTTAACTTTTTGCTTGTATAGAATCTAACTCCTAGAGAAAAAAAATAATTTAAAAAAAATTAGTTTTAGTAATTTTGTTAGTTATGTTGATTATTTATTATTGTTTTGTTTCGTTATGTTATAATTATCTTTATTTTTTTTTGCTAACCACGAACTAATTTATTTTTAGTCTACATGAACTAGCGCTTTTTGATCTGCCTGCGATGATTAGTTACATTTTACTCAAGACCAATCAATCAGACCTTACGTACATTGGCCATTCTCAGGGAGCCACAATTTTCTTTATTTTAGCATCAGAAAATCCTTCAGTTTACAAAAACCTAGTTAATACAACGGTTGCAATAGCACCGACAGTTTATATTTCCAAAACGTCTTCAAACGTGAAATTTTTTGCTAATCAAGCACAAAGTTTACGGGTAACATTTCTTCGTAACATATATGCGTTTTGAAATTGTTTAAAATTCATTTTATTCACACAGGGTGTAGCGAAGTTTCTTGGGATTTATGAGTATTTTCCGTACAGTCCAGCCCTTCAAGGACTAGCTTATTCTTTCTGTTCGTCAGGATCACTAGTTATATCAGTTTGTAACTCGTTTGTAACTGGAATTTGGGGACCGAGCTACAATAGCACATTTGATGTACGCTTTTGGTAAGGTTAACTTAAATCATTGATAGTAATGATTAAATTTTCAGTTCCCATTAGTCGCAAGTACTTTTCCATCTGGAGGTGGAATTAAACTTAAATGGCAGTTATTACAATATATGAAAACGGGTATTTGTCAGAAGTGTTTTATTATCAAATCCTTTACTTTATTCTATATTAAATGTTTCAGGCAAATTCGCCAAGTTTGATTACGGAGAAAGGTTGAATAGAAAAAAATACAACTCTCCAACGCCTACGCTTTATAATTTGCAAAATGTTCAAAATAATGTTATTATTGTCTATGGCACAAAAGACTCCATTACAACAAGCCCAGTAAATATTTTTCATTTAATGCTTTTCTGTTCTTCAATACTTTACACTCATTTTCTTTCTTTCAGGATGTTATAAAATTAGTAACTGCAATGCCAAACGCTACAAATCTCATGCAGATAGCGGTTACTAATTATAACCATTTGGATTTGCTGTGGGGTGCTGATGTTCATGTTACTTATCAAAACATAATAAATGCATTAAGTGGTTAATGGTTAATTGGTATTAATATTTTTTTTAGTTTGTTTCTGTGTGTAAAACAAAATACTTAAATTGAAGCATAGATAAGTTAGAGTAAAATTCAACTTAAATAAATAAAAAATTGTAACGTTTTTGAAATCTATTTTCATTGAATTCCTTATAAATGAAATGATAATTTCTCCTTTTGTATAATTTCAGTTATTTCATCAAATTTTTCTAAACTAAATCGTTAAAACGCAAAAGGTAATAACACTGTAAAGTTAGGTAGGTATAACACATGGGCTGAAAAGTCCCAGGCCTAACACATAAATGACGCTAATCTTATTGTCTTCACCGCTTTTTCAGTTAGTACTAACCTTCCAAAAAAATCTGTTAACATTTCATAATATTCTACTCATAAGTTTGTAAGTTATTGTACTAAGAGTGACACTACTTTTGCTATTTTGAAAACAACGGATCAAAAACAATTTCGTGTTTTAATTTTACACTGCTATTGATGGTAAAAAATACCGTTCAAGCGAATCAATGGCTTGAAAAGTGTTATAAGGACTCCGCTCTATTAGAAATAATAATAAAACGTTGGCTTGCTGACTTCAAACGTGGTCGTAGAGACACCGATCATACAGAATGCAGTGGACATCGAAATGAGGCGGTAACTCCAGAAAACATCAAAAAAATCTACAAAATCGTTTTGAATGATCGAAAAGTGAAGTTGCGTGAGTTAGCTGACATCGTAAAGATATCAAAAGAACGTGTAAACTTTATACTGCATGAGGATTTGCCTATGAGAAAGCTCCGTTCAAAGTGGTTGCCGCGTTTGCTCACTTTGACCAAAAACAAGAATTTGTTGATGATTCTGAGGAGTGTTTGGCCATGTTTAATCGTAACAAACCGAAATTTTTACGTCGATATGTGACAATGGATGAAACATGGATCCATCACTTCACTCCGGAATCAAAACGCTCGTCATCTGAGTGGAGTAACTGGTGAACATCGTCCAAAGCGCCCGAAAGCACAACAATCAACTGAAAAAATTATGGCCTCGGTATTTTGGGATGTGCGTGGTGAAATATTCATCGACTATCTTGAGAAGGAAAATACCATTAACAGTGAATATTATATAGCGTTATTAGAGCGTTTAAAGGTCGAAATTGCAAAGAAACGACTGCATGTGTCAAAGAAAAATTTTTGTTTCATCAAGACAACGCACCGTATCACAAGTCAATCAAAACAATGGCAAAACTAAATGCATTGAATTACGAATTGCTCCCTCATTCACTGTATTCGCTAGATTTGGCTCCCAGCAACCTCAAAAAAATGCTCACCGGTAAGAAATTTTGCTCGAATAAAGATGTTATCGCTGAAACTGAGGCCTATTTTGAGGCAAAAGATAAATCGTTCTACAAAAGTGGTATTGAAATGTTAGAGCGGTGCGGTTGCGTGGCTCTTGATGGATATTACGTTGATGAATAAAGCCAATTTCGAACAAAAAAACGCGTTTTCTTTGTTAGGCCCGGGACTTTTCAGCTCATGTGTTAATATATAATGTATAATGTATATATATATATATCTGCAATATTTTTGTGGCCATAGCGACTCGCTTGGCTCGAGCAAGTTCAAAACACAATTTAACGCCAATAGTAATTGCCATATCTTTCGATCCAAAGCTGGTTTTTATTGAATCAAATGATTGTAAGATTATTTTTACTTGTACTTATCGGTATATCTTTCTTAATAAGAGAAACTTTCACCAATCTTACCTATTGTTCCTTCTGATCTTTCTGATCAAGAAGTTGACCTTTAAGAAATGAAACGTTTATGTTTAATACATTATCTACTTTACCATTTTTAGAACTCTACTTAGAACTCTACGGACAATAATTTTACTACTAGATTTTAAGTTATTAATATTTTTTGAATTCTATTTATATCTATTATTTTACTATCGGTCAAGAGCTAGCAAAACTTTTGGTGAGCTGATCTTATGCACCTTTAGCAACCCATTTCGAGTGGCAAGCACTCGAATTCATTTTTAGAATCTAGAAGTATATGTGTGAAATTTGATCCACATTGCGATGATTAAAAATATAGTAACATAAGTATGAGTAACATATCGTTATAAAAAAATTTCTTTTAATTTTCTTAACTTATAGCAAACTCAACCGATTCGAATAAGCAGACACGCGATATCATGGTGTACGCCAACAAAGTTATTTTCTGTAATTTTTCCAGCCATATTAAGATCAGCTCGGCAAAAGTAGTTCTAGCTCTTAGACTATATTACTTATATTATCATTAAAACTGAAAATCAGATTAGAAACTATAATAGAAATGATACTCTCATTGAGTTATCGAGAATTTAGTTTTAATTTTAGATTACTTATCTAATCGAGACTTGATATTGAAAATAAAAAAAAAAAACTTTTTTCTTAATGGACACTGTGAATAACAACCAAAAAATATTGAACATGTTATCTTTGGAATTTTATAATATGCCAATACTGTGAAATTCAATAATAAATATTGCTTTAGCAAGTAAAAAAAAACTTTAAAGGAAATGTTTCTCGAAAACTTTCGGTTTTTCTTCAAACATTATCAATAAAAACTGAAGAGTGAAAGAGGGTTTTCATATTTTTCAAGTATAAGCTTAACCATTTATTATGATCCAATGTATATTCATTGAAAACTAAAATTCCTTAGATACTTAAATACCACTTAGGCACCATACATTTATTTCATAGATTGAAAAGAAAATATGCATAATAATAATTAAAGAATAATTAGTTTATATAACACAGTTAAATTGATTATTGTGTTTTAAGCTAAGAAAATGTTGTTTCATTTATTATTATTGCACAGCTCTACAAACAAAAAGAAATACTTTTTTTGGCCCGAGATATCACTGCAAAATTCTATTATTTTAAGTGCACAGTTTACAAATATATTTATAAAAGTAATGAAAGTGCTCTAGTTTTTATAATTTCAGCGTATTTAACTAATTCATTTTGGAAAAAAAACTAATTACTCGGAGCTTCAGTGACCAGTTTATTTGGATTTGAAAATGGTTAACTTTTTACTTGGTCAACAAAATGGATACACAAAATACCCTTGCTTTAATTGTCTGTAAAACAGTAAAGCAAGGCAACTTCATTAGGAACAAGATATGGCCTTTGAGAAAGTCCTTAACTGTTGGTAGAGCCAACATAGTAGAGAAGCTGTTATTAAACAGAGACAAAATCATACTTCCACCATTAGAAATTTTTTTCAAGTACATTTGCTGAAAATTTCCTAAGCTCAGCATGGAAAAATTAATAGGCGAAATATTTTATGGTCGTCAGATTCGGCAATTGATGAAAGATGTAAATTTTATCAAAGTTAGAACAATTCCGGAAAATGAAGCTTGGAATAATTTTGCATTGATAGTAGAAAATTGTCTAGTTACCTAACTATAAAACACCAATTATAAAGAAATTGTGCAAGAAATGTTGATAAGCTTTAAGAATTTAGGAGCAACCATAAGTATAAAGTTACATTTTCTTCACAGTCACCTGGCTAGATTTCCTGATAATTTGGGAAATTATAGTGAAGAACAGGGAGAGCGATTCTACCAGGATCTAAAAGTAATGGAGGAAAGGTATCAGGGTAGATAGGACCGCCACATAATGGCAGATTACTGCTGGTCTATAAAACGAAATTACCCCCAAAAAATTATAGAAAAAAATCTTATTAAAGATTTTTTTGTCTCTTTACTTTGATGGATATTAATTAATTTAAAAAATAAAATTCACAATATAAATATATCTATCTGTTTTTTTTTTCATATTTTTCGATTTCTGTAGTGTAACATGAAAATAAAAAATTTTTAAAAATAAAGCAAATCTTCCAAAATTATTGATAGTTTCATGAATTGTGAGCATTAATATATCAAAAATCCATCTTTTATCAAGGGTAACAAAACCACCAGTGTTAGCTGTTGTCATTTTATTACTAGTTATATTCAATTGTACATCATTCTAGTTTTAGTTGTTTTTATTGTATCGATTTTATATTTATATATCGGTCGAGAAGTTTCAAAAGCTGTTAAGTATGATTTGATAATATATAATTATTTTTTTTCATGTTTTAATACTTTTTATGACGTAAAAATAATATTAATTTATTTTCGTTAAATTGATCCTAATTTGTTTAAATTTAATGACTTCAATTATCTGTGCTAGATAACAAAAAAAAACCATTTTAATATGCTCCATTACCTTAACTTGAACATTGAAATTACATTTAGTAATAAAAAATCAGTAATATAGTTCTTGAAAAAATCTAGTTTCTACCATAGCTATGTTTTTCAATCGTATTTATCTGTTTTATTTAGTTATTAATCTAACGCTAATTGCAGTTTGCTTTGGATCGGAAATTTCCTTTTCAATTGATAAGAAGGTAATTATTCTCATAAATTTAAGTACGATCTCCGAATAATGAATACGTTTTTAATAGAAAGAATTTGTTGAAAGCTACGGCTATCCTTACGAAATTCATAAAGTTGTTACACCTGATGGATATATTCTTGAAATCGATCGAATCCCGTACGGTAAAAATTCCTCTTTTCAAAGTAATGAGACACGTCCCGTCGTTCTTGTAATGCCAGGACTATGGTGTGATTCCAATATCTATATTTCCGCTGGCCCTGAGAGAGGATTAGCTTTTTTATTAGCCGATCGAGGATATGATGTTTGGTTGGGGAATAATCGAGGAACAACTCCAGCTAGAGCTCATACAACTTTAGATCCTGATAAGGATTCGAAATTTTGGAATTTCAGGTAGTTTTTGTTTACTTATAGTATACTCTAAGTAAAAATAATATTTTACTTTAAAGAACTTTAAAAAAGCTCTAATTTAAATTCCGTTTTTTTTTCGTTGTACGGGTCTCAAGATTTGCCCTCCCTTTATCACCGCGAACAATGAGGTTTATTGTGATATGACCCCCTGTATTAACTAGAGGAGCATCAGGCTTTTAAAAAAAGCCAGCACCGGCCTAGGGGTTGCCATTGCTATCTCGCCAGATGTCATATCCGTCTAATTTTATTACCGTTAATCAATATGAACAAATAAATCCGACCATCATAAAGTAACAAGTTCGCTTGAGTTACAAACTCACCCGTTCAAGGCACATGCAAAAGCTTGACCAGGTTTAGTGGAACAGCATTTCGTCATCCGTACCTACACGAAAATGGTCAGCCTGTTTACAAAAACCTAAATCAAAAATACAGTCGAATTGAGAACCTCCTCTTTTTTTTGAAGTCGGTTAAAAAGTTTTCATTCGGTAGTTTTTGCCTATGTTAAAATTTTTCAAAAAAGTTTCCAACGATTTTTTCCATTAAAATACCTATAAACTCAACGTTGAAATAAAGTAGGTACAAAGTAACAAGCTATATAAGCCTAAGACTGCAGTGCGGGGGGAATGAGCCCTAACCTGGAAACTCTGGAAATATTTCTGCTAACGGGAAAAAAGAACAAGCTGGAAACTTTTTTTTTTAAATAATTTTACAATTTATTACAAATGTATTACAACTTCTCGTGTATATAATAGTTCCGAAATATTACTTAAATATAAGAATTTTCAAAACTCAAATTTTGGAAAATACCCCATGTACTTACTGTGTTTTTAAAGATATTTTGAGCTACTTCAATATTTTTTTTATTTTGATTTATTTATTTATTTATTTATTCTAGGTTATTAGCGACTATAGTCGACTATAGTGATTAGTTATACTATTAGATTTCTGATCTTACAATTAGATTAGATTTATTCTATATGTATATTGTTATTATGTTTAGAGTTTTATTTTTTGTCACTTTTATTGATTTAAAAATTTTATGTCTTTGTAGTTTAGTTTGGAAAGGTCTGTTTTCGATAAGATTGTTGTTTATGTGTCCCATAGATTGGTAGTTTTTAGGAAATTAAATAGTTTTTGTGTTCAATAATTATTACACACAAAATTTTCTAGAGATTGAACTCCAAACATACAATTAATCGTTTTCTAGATTATTCTATAATAATCTTAGTTGTAACTTACCATCTTATAATATTTAACTGATATACCGTATTTATAAGAAGTTACAAAAGTAACTATTTTGAAGACGTGTTTACAGATTTATTATTTCTTTAAATTAATTTAATTTTAAGTATATATGAAAAATATGTTTTTGTTAATACGAGTATAATATATATTATTATTTAGTTCAAGTGAAAATGTAGTTTCATACTACCCAAATTCTTCATTAACTTCATCTTTATTCTACTCTATCTTGAAAACTATTTATATATGAAAATTTTCTAATAACCAAACTGGTAAGAACTTATTAGATTTGACAATTTTTCAAAACTAAGCTTGTAATAATTTGTTTTGTTTTACACTTTTTCAAATTTTAAAAATGTTTTTAAGAATACAATAAACGAAATATTTTCAAAAGTTTAATTTTTAAGAGTTTTAAGCTTAAATCTCTTCGCACGCGCACGGAAAATTTTACTAAACTCATGAGATTTTAAAATTTGAAAGTAAAACATTGAAAAAAATTAAGTTATAAGTTTCATTCCAAAAATTCTATTTTTCATTTTATTTAATTGAACTAATTCCTTGATATTCTTTGTTCCAGCTTTTATGAACTAGCTGTTTACGATCTTAAATCTCAAATAGACTACGTTCTTAATTATACTGCACAAAGCAATCTGACTTATATTGGACATTCACAAGGAGCGACAGTTTTCTTTGTATTACTTTCAGAATTACCTGAATACCATTACAAAATCAAAATTGGTGCTGTAATGGCACCGGCTGTTTATTTTTCTGGAGCTACCACAATACTAACGGGACTAGTTCGATATAGAAACATAATACATGTTTAATATAACCAAAAGTAACATAAAGATATCAATAATTATCTTAATTTTTTTAGTTGCTCGCCACTTTATTCCGGGACACAGAAGTAATGTCGTACTCTCCAAGTCTTAATAACCTGATGAGTTTTATTTGTGGACATGACAACATAAATTATGGGATGTGTTTAAATTTGCTGAGTTTTGTTTCAGGACCAACAAATCATACATACAATGTATTTTTTTAAAAAACTATTTTTATTTTAACAGAATAATTTCTCAAATATTAACTACGAATTTTACAGATAGGATACGTTTTTAAACATTGTCCAGCAGGATCGTCAGTGAAGCAGCTATGGCACTTTTGTCAAATATATCTGAACGGTATTTAAAAATGTATTTAGTCGGCAAAGGACTAATTTGATGAATTTTAAGATCAATTTCGCCAATATGATTATGGTGCCAGTGGAAATATGGAAAAATATGGACAAATCACGGCTCCTACTTTTGAATTAAAAAACGTAATTGCACCTATTATTCTGTATTATGGAAATAATGACGCATTAATGTCTTACCAAGTAAGTTCATGTTAAGATAATTTAATTTTAATAAATTTTAAAAATCACAGCGAAATTAAAAATTAATTTTATCAGGATATTTTCCGACTTGCGTCTAGTATTCGTGAACCACTTGCTGTACATAAGGTCGTTGATTTTGGTCATTATGATTTTATCTGGAGAGAAGATGCTGTTTCTCGAGTTTATGTTCCTTTAATGAATTCCATACAAGAATATGTTTGAGCTATTATGCTTAAGCAGTACATATTTTAATAATTTTAATTATTTAAAGATTTAATTGAGTGGGTAAACGATGTCTTAAAATTGTTTTACGTTATCTTTTTAGCATACACAAGAAATTTGTTGGTAACGAAGTATCCACTTTATAACATAGATAATAAGGGCGAAAAAATGCATTATACTACTTATATAAGTTGTAGATTTTAACAAAAATTATACTTTTGAATATTAAACTGTTGCAAATAAATCATATTTTGGACTGCTATGTAAAGAGTCATTAAATTTTCAAATTTTGATCAGTTATAAGTAATAATTTGATTTACGTGGTTAATTACGTTAATTAGACGCCGGAGCGCTTAGGCAACCATTATAGCACTTCAACCAAACGTACCTGCCTACCAAACTACATTAAAAACTTAACCAAATGGTGGACGGCTATATGTTCAAGACTTGTTGAATCGATCATCGATGCATGGTCGAATGGAAAAATAATAAGGCGTTCATATCCGGCCAAGTGGCAAGATTCATTTATTGAACATTCTGTATTTTACTTTCAAACATATCTGATCCGAGAGCTTTCAGCAGCATCATCCTATAACAACATACATGTCTACAATAATTTTTATTTCTAGTTCTTTCTTCTTTACTACACATTTCATTCTAAATACAATCGTTTCATTCATTTTCTTCTCTTATTTTAATTTAATAAATTAATTTTCCCTTTGGTGCATTTTTCTTTTCTTTAGCCATCAAGTCTTATACACCCCTCACACATACCCTATACAGTCCAGTCATCCTTCCCCAAAAATCGTAAACTATTATAAAAATCGACATATCAACAATCTTACAATTATTTTTCAACACCTTTTAATGATATCAAATATATAGCATTGTCGCACAGCTTCCCGCTTTATCTCTCCCACGGGGAATGTTTCGCAACAGGGAGCAGGAACGAAATTTTTTTCCTCGGATACATCTATGGTTAATAGATTGTATATAGAGGTTGGGCAGAAACATTTTACGGCTACAAAGAAAACAATTTTTGGTATTAAATATCTTTACGATTTTTCGACGATTCGTGGGTGTCAAATTCGTAAATACAAATTACATGGAAAAAAATTTTTTTTTGAAATATTTGCTTTACATTTCAATTTTTTTTTGAAAAATGTAAAAAATAGTTCTTAATCCGGAAAATTCATAAAAAACCATGCATGACAAACACAAATTAATGCTGTAACGTTTTATCAATCATTTATTCAAATATGGGTTTAAGCATGTCGTATTATTGAAGCTTTTGTCTCATATTTAAATTGCCCTTACAAACACAAAACGTTATTATATAATTGCTTGGTTTTTGTTTCCTTTTGTATACTGTTCATCTCTTACGTAATATATATGAACTTTATTTTTTTTTTATTTATCATAGAGGGAAATAATCAATAAATATCGCCAATTAAATAAATGGCCAATTATACAAATCGACATATCAACTGGTGGATTTTTAATTTTTCAAAACCTTTTAGCGATATCAAAATGTATGGATTGCAATTGCGTGGTTTTTGTTGCCATTTGTATATTTTGTTCATCTCTTACGTAATATAGGTATATGAGTTTTATGTTTTTTTTTCGTTTATCATAGGTGGAAATAATCAATAAATATTGCCAATTTAATCAATGACAAATTATACAAATCGACATATCAACTGGTGGGTTATACACTTTTTCAAAACCTTTAAACGATACCAAAATGTATGGGTTGCACTTGCTTGGTTTTTGTTTCCTTTAGTGATATATAAAACCGATAAAACCTATGGAGATAAGACCATTAAAACGATTAAAACATACTTATAAAATTTCATAAAGTTCAAAAATTTAGTAATAGATGGCCAAAATATGCTAAGGGAAACAACAACCAAGCAAGTGCAATCCATAGATTTTGGTATCGTTTAAAGGTTTTGAAAACATGTAAAATCCAACAGTTGATATGTGAATTTGTATTTTTTTTTTATACTTTTTTATTTGTTATTTAGGAATTGAGCACAAAGTGCTCTTAGCCTAAATTATTGCACCTCTAAAAAAATTAAAATATAGTAAAAGTGAATTTGTATAAAATTGGCGATATTTATTGGTTTTTATCGCCTATCATAAATGAAAAAGAAAATTCATAAAATTTATGTATGTAATAAATAAGTCTTGTAAATGATTTGATTTTAAAGGTATAATATTTTCGAAACTGTTTAAAATATTAAAAATTTAAAATTAGCGCAGACTGTGTTAACTGTATTTTTATCAAAAAATGATTGAAGCATTGAAAGTGATTGAAAACATTTTAAAGAATTATTTGCCAATGGTTGATACATATTGTGGTACGGAATGAATGATGCGAAGGCCAATTAAATCAAGTGAAAAATCACGTGGAAAAAATCATTTAACTCATAACTGCACAGATATATCACGTTCATATTAAATTTCCTCGTGTTTTACGTTCGTCGGGATTACAATCTCCACTTAAATGTTATCAAATAGCATAATATGATAGTCCCATAAAATAGATTATTTCATCTCAAGATGAATCCAAAACAAATCCCCTCAATCAAACCACCAAAGAGAAAAACATATAAATTGAAAGTGTGATTCCTGGAAGAATTGGGACCTTTATTAAGGAAGAATTTTTCAAAATTCTACCTCTAAGATGTTCGAAAAAGGAGTTAACAATTTTAAATATTTTGAGTTCCACCCCTAAAATATTTTTTAAAGTACAATTTTGGAATTGAAGACCTACGAAAAACCTAAAATTTTTGTCCTGAGTTTTCGGATTCTACGATCGCTAATGATCAATAGTAGTTTATGCGACCTTAAATAAACAAAAATAAAAAAAACAAAAAAAAAAAAAAAATAGAAAGACCTACAAGATACAAAAGATATACAAATGTTAAAAACCCTTTTTATATGGTTTTTTAGTTTCTTATATTATAAATTTTACCCTTATAAGAAAACATTCTTGATGAGATTCTTTGAAGAAAAAATCTTATTTTTAATACTCAGCTCCTCGAGCAATTCAGCCGTCCAATTTTCGATTCTTTGCAATTTGACCCCAAGATCTTGACCTTCTGACTTCCATGTATATATTTGATTAGTCGCATTACTTCAATTCATTTCTTTAAAAATTTACAATTCTAATCGGACTCAAGTCATGACCAAATAGTTTTAATTTTCCCAGGTCTGATTTTCCCATCAACTTAATTGTATCAAAACTAAATTTGAGATTCGATATTGTATACATAATGAACATTTTCAATCCAGGTTTAAATGCAGTTAAAGATCCTGATGTAAATAAAGGACATAAATAAACAATTTTTTTTTTTAATTATTTTTTGTCAAATATTGGATTTTAATTGTTGTTTTTAACAACGATCAAAATTTAAATTTTAATTAATTAAAATGTAAAAAATTTTGTAAAATTAACATTTCATTGCTGTTTACTTAACGGTTTTTTTAAAGAAAAAAAATTGTCAACTTCATTATTAAAAGCCAATCAAAAGGAAAGAACAAAAACATTTTTTTTTCTTTCATAGTTGGAAAAAGAAATGGGAAAGGAAAAGTTTTGGGCTATAACTTAAAAATGGTGATTTAAAAAAAATTATTTTTAGTATAAAATTAAAGAAAATTTATTTGTAATGAAAAATATTTATGTTAGGTATTTAGTTCTTTATATTTTTTATAATGTTGGAGATAATTATCATCAAAAATTTTAAGGTTAAATTTTGTGGCATTTTTCTTTTAATAAAAATTATAACAAAATAAAAAACCGACTTCAAAATAAATAAAAAATCTTAAACAAAAATGCACTAAAAAGTAAAAAAATAATTGCGTATCCTTGCAATGTCTACAACTTTCAAATTATTAGGATGATATATTGTACAATTATTGTTATTTTTGGAGTTGGTGTCAGTCAAGAAAATACGATTACATTGGTACTTAGCAATAAAACGAGAATACCTTATGAAATTTATTTTTCAAATGAACTTTTATACAATGTACTAGGTAGTACTGTAACAATATCTAGCGACCTTTAACTACAAAACTACAAAATACCAATAACAAACTAAACCTTTTGACAAATTAACATTAATATTTATTTCCTTGGCTGACACCAACTCCAAAAATAACAATAATTGTACAATCTATCATTCTAATAATTTGAAGGTCATTGACACTGCAAGGATACGCAATTATTTCTTTACTTTTTAGTGCATTTTTTGTTTAAGATTTTTTATATATTTTGGAGTCGGTTTTTTATTTTGTTATAATTTTATTTTTTTCTCGAGTTTTAGTAATCTGAAGTTTGATAACTAATTTTATTTCTTTGAGTATAGGTAAACCTACTAAACGCGCTGCTCATATAAAGCAGCGTCGTGAAATGTTAAAAGTTACTACATCATCCCTTTTTACCCTTAAGGATTGCATTTTTTTGCTTTTAAATGTATTGATAGAACTAAATGGAATACTCTTTCTAATAGAAAAAAAACATCAAAATTCGATGATTCAGTTAAATGTCACTATTTCATCCCCTATTTTCATCCTTAGGGGGTGGATTTCTTTCATCAAATTGAAATGTGAACAATTTAAAGGTACGATGCACGTTATAGAAACAAAATTATCAAAATCGGATTAGCTATGAAAAATGTATAGTATTATTTCATTCCTTTTTTAACCCCTTATGAGTGGATTTTTTTTTTAATAAAAAATGGATATGAAATTAATTTACAAATATGTTCTACCAATAAAAAAAAAATAATCAAAAGCAAGCTTTCCAATAAAAAGTTATCTAATATTTCATCCCTTAGTTTTCAACCCCGTAGAAGAGAAAGATTTCCTTCAAATTAAAATGGGACTACACGGAAAGCACCAGCATTCAAATAAAGAAACAATTATCAAAATCGAGCTATCCAATAAGAAGTTAATATTTCATCCCTTAGTTTTCAACCCTTTAGAAGAAAATTTTTTATGTTCTTTTTTCTTTTTTTTGGTGCTTTCGAAACGACTTGATATTCATAAAAGGAAAAAAAAAAACTCTATTTTTCATTTATAACTTGAAAACAATTAGATTTTTGAACTTATTTTCAAATTTTAAATAAATTAAAAAAGTTATTCATGTAAATTCTTCATTTGTAGTACAGTTTTGAAGATATTTTTCATCAAAATTGCATAACTCAAAAAAACTTTAAATAAGTTACCTGTATTCCTCCCCAACGTTTTTTTTTTCAATTTACTTAATTTATATTGACGTAAGTTTTGAGAACGAAAAAAGATGAACTTGATTTTTCGTTAATATCCTGAAAACCGTGAATTATATTGAAAATTGTATTTTAATGCAAATTAAAGAAAATTAAATTTTAAGCAAATACATAATTAATTTTTTAATTTCGTTAAATTTTCTTTAATTTTAAAGATAAAGGCATCAAAAATGGATTTTACTTAATAAATTGTCTTTAAATAAACGTAGGTTTGTCCAAAATTAAGCACAAATCGATCGAAAATCATAGAAACGAAAGAATTTTATTTAAATTTTTCACTTTTGCTCTGCCAAATGACCCATAAAACAAAACAAAAATCTGCCAAAAATCACTTGAAGCTGAACCATAAAAATAATCTTTCAAAGTTCGCGAAACAAATTTGAGCTATCTATTTGTTAAATTTAAAGACAAATTCTTTTATTTGGTTAATTCATTCATTCATTAGCATAACTATGCATATGATAATGTGGACATGTAAGTTATGATATCTATATCTATTTCCTTTTAATAAACCAATAAGCGCCTCATGTCCAAGATATGACAGAGGGGGGTCATATTTTGTAACAAATAGTAGGGGGGTCGCGTTTCTGTAACATAGAGAAATGAGAAGGGGACTTGGCACGAGGAAAATTCTGAGCATCAAAAAATTTTCATTTCTCAGTGAAAGCAAGAGCCGGTCGGTCGCGGCCCCCCTTTTGTCCACCGAGACAAAAACGCGTCGTTCACCAACCGATTTTTCGTCTGTTTTCCTCGAGAGAAAAATGAAAGTTTTTCTCCGTGTCTTGTGTGGTAATAAGCAAAAAGTTACGTGATAGCGTTGAATTATTTCTATTTAAGTAGTTTGTATTTAATATTTGTGTAAAACTTGGTGGGTGCAAGTGTTTATAAATAATTGTTAATATTTTTGTGGCATTGTTATAACCTTTGAGAAAAATGGAGGATCATAAACGAAGTCAAAGGTAAGAATTAAAATGAAAATTGTTAAAAATTGTTGAATGTTATAAGACGTGCAGACAAATCGTTATCAATGCATAGAAGATTTATTTGGCCGAGATATTTCGAGCTCGGACTTTGTACATTTGAGCCATACTTCGATAAAGATGCAGGAATAAAACCCGTTAATTTTTTTAGTTTTATCAAGAAAAACAATTTTCTTTTAATTTCAGTCTAATTAGACAATTTTTTGTTTCAATTTATCAGGGAACAAATCATATAGCCACTACTTGAACCTCGACTTTTTTATTAGGCAATATATTTATTTATAAATTCTTTTCTTTTTTAAATTTATGATAAAAATACACTCAAACTTTGGTTTTGTTAATCTGTTTTATCTTTGATATCAAAAATTCCTGTTTTATTGAAGAAAATTATTTTTATTATATTAGGTCAAAATTGGTAAGGACCTGGCGATTAGTTTTCTTAAGTTTTTCCTTTTGATTTTAATTTTTTATCACAATAATTGTGGAAAAAGCTGTCGCTTATTAAATTTTCTACAAAAAACGGCTTTTTATAATAACTTTAAATCCTTGGTTGTCGAGAAAATAGAAAAACATCAGACAAAATCATAACTAAACTTCAAACTTAAAGTGGTCATCTTTTTTATTTCATAACTTAATAAATACAGAATTTAAAGAAAAACTTTATTAACCAAAATAAAAGTTTATGAAATTTTCTATAAAAATGTGTCCTTTTATTGTGTAACTTTTATAACGCTAGTGTTTGAGGAAATCAAATACATTTCAGACCATTGAATACTTGAACCTAAAAATTAGAAGGGTATATTGTCTTAGTTATTTCATATAATAAATATCAACTTCCAAGAAAAATTTTGTCTACATAACTAAAAGAAAATTTAATTTTATATAAAAAGTTTACCAATACAAACTACTGAAAACTTATTTTTCGAAAAAAACAAAAAAAATAAGCCCTATTGAAAGTTTTATCTCATAATAGTGATCTTATTTGTATCATAAACTCGATAAATATAAATTTTCATGAAAACTTTTAGAACAAAACCTAGATAAATTAAAATTTTTATAAAAATTATGTCTTTTATTAAAACTCTAAAATCACTAGTTTTCGATAAAATTAAAATATATTCATATCAAGTCAAAGTTAAACCTCAAAAAAGATATGTTTATTTTATTTGCGCCATAACTTAATAAATATCAACTTTTAAAATAAAAGTTTCCAACAAAAGTTAAAGAAAATTACATTTTATACAAAAATTTTTCGTTTACAAAAGCTTTAAAACCTCCAGTTTCTGAAAAATTTGGAAAAATTTCAGATCAAGGCTATTTTTAATATCAAAACAGATGCTTATTGTATTGTAGGTTCCGTTTTTACGGGTTCGAGGATTTTGTTTAATGACAACAGATTTATTTTTAATAATTGTTTATCGATTTATCTTACACTATTGTCAGTTATAAACTACACGTTGATAATTATTTAAATACACTTATTCACTAATTATTGGCACTCACTATTGCACTGTCTCACTTTATTACACAATGTTTACAATTTATTTAACACTGTTCACTCCTGTGTGTCACACTGTTTACACTATAACACTGATCACGTGCACTATTTATTTTAGCACTGTTGACGTTCACTATTTATTTCCTGACTGTCGAAGAATTATTTCAATACTGACTCGCCTTATGCTTGTCGGGGGCTTATATAGGATTTTGGAATACGTTTAGAATATTCGGCTCTATTGTCCTTGGACTTTCTATTTTTTCTCGGAATATTTCATTATCGAAACTTTCTATGGTTCCAAGAAAAATAGATTGTTCTAGAAGCTTCACCCCTTCTTAATTCACCGAGTAATCCTTTTCGTCAAATCCTCTCGATAGGTGGTCACCCGCCCACCCCATCTCATAACCACGCCGCTTCCTCATTGGCTGGCTGATGGGGTAGTGCAACTCCCAGACTCTAAAAATGGCGACGTTCCTCCATATTTAGACCGTGACAGTATTTATTTCATAACTTATATAGTGACAACTATAAGTTTTCAACAAAAAGCCTTAAACAATCAAAAGCACATCAAATTATCAACAAAAGTTTTGCTTTCTTTAAATAAAACTATAGGTTACTTAGTTTTTGAGGAAATCAAAAAAAATTCAAATCAAGTTGAAATTTAATCTCTAAACAGAGAGGGGCATCTTGTTTATTTAATAAAATAAAAATATCGATTTTTAATAAAAAAAAAAAACTTTGTAATAAAAATAAAGAGCTTTAATTTTCTTACAAAAAGTACCTATGCCTTTAACAAAAACTCTAAAACTCCTAGTTTTGAAGAAAAAATAATTTGACAAATTAAACTTAACCTCAAAACAAAAACCTTAAATATCAATGGTAAATATCAATTTTTAACAAAAACACTTTAAACAAAAGTTGAAACACATCAAAATTTCTACAAAAAGTTTCTCGTTAAACAAAATTGTAGGCACTTTGGATTTGAGAAAATCAAAAAAAGTTTCAGAGTAACTAAGAGTAAAATTTAACCTGATCTAGAGAAAGTCATCTTATTTATTCTATAAATTAATAACTATCAATTTTCATGGAAACAAAAGTCAAAAAATAATTATTATTATTACCTATTAAGTTATTATTACTACTTATAAAAGTTTTATAGTTTATATTTTTTATATTATTTATTGCTTGTAATTGTTGATATAAGTAATTACCCACACTAGTATTACAACTATTTTATTGTTACTATTAAGATTATTGTCAATATTATTAAACTATTTATTACTGTTATCTATTTATAAAAAATTTATGTTAATTAGCTATCAATACTATCATTATTAATATTGTTATAGTTACTAATACGAATATAGCTAATAATGTTTAAACTAACTATCACTATTATTCACCCACCATTAAAATTGTTATCAACTTTCGCGACTTTATTTTTCGAGAAAATTAAAAAAAATTAAAATTAAATTAAAGTTACTATAGATGAAGAGGTCTTATTACTAGTTTGATAACTTATTATAATAGATATCAATTTTCAACAACAAAGCTTTTTACTAAAGTTAAAGAACGTAAAATTATTTACGAAAATCTAAAACCTCCAATTTGCGAGGAAATATAAAAACTGCAGACTAAGTAAAAATGTAACCTCACAATGTGGAGGTCTCTTATTTATTTCATAACTGAACAAATATTAATATTCAGGAAAAAAGCTCTGTACAAAAATTAAAGTAAATTAAATTTTCTTAAAAATAATCCGTCTTATATACTTTAGCATAAATAGCAATCATTTGCCAGATAACCGCAAAATTAATTTCATAACTGATTTGAAAACCAATTGAAAAACGTCGAAAATTCGCAAGAATTTTTGTATATAATAATATGATATTTAATTAACGAGACTTGCAAAACGTATTGTTTCATTGAAGGTAATTTATTACGGAAAAGGTTTTTCTCAGAGATCATATGGAAAAAATCTCTTTGGATCCATTAAGTAATCGTATTAATTGATCCAACCTTGACAATGTATTTATCTGACATAAGTAAATGTATATTTGAGACATTTAACACGTAATAATAATTGTAACTTGAAATAATAAATAATTAAAATTAAACGTTTGTATGTCTTAGAATAAGTCGAATGAACGATCTAAAGAAACACTAGTAAAAGTGATGGCAAAAACGGTAATTGAAATGATTTTTTCTTTCATTATTGCCTGGCATAGTAAAATCAACTTTCTAAAACGTCCATATTATATCATACTATTTACAGAGTATACTTATATCGTAAATATATGGCCAAAACGATGTAATATCTACTAATAAAAACATATGGTCAATTTTTTGATTGATTTAGAAAGAAATTCATCGATTTTTTGTTGTTCAAATCTTGAAAATTTTATAATAGATCTGAAACAGTCTTCCGGAATTTTATTTCAGTACCAAAATTTTCGCACTTTTGGGTATGTAGATGGAAAGTAGATCTACACAAATGGAAATTGAGGTAATTTGTCGTTAGGTTTTGAGGTTGTTAATTTTAAAATTTCTGACGTTTATCGCCAAAGCTAATATTATATATGTTCTATTATTTATATATATTATTATGTTAATTATGTTGACATAGCAATTTAATGGGCTGAAGTCACGTTAATGGGCCTCAAGAAAAGGCGCATTTCGTCGTAAACTCAACAATGAGACTCTTAATTGTTTAGTAATTAATTTAATTAAGTTTTCAATTGGTTTCCAACTTTAAATGCACTTTTTAATTATTTAATGAGCGATAAAAACTTCAAAAATTTATTGGTTTAAATTGAAGTTTTTTAGTGACAAACTTTATGTTTTTTAACAATATTATAAAAGTTAATATTTACAACATATTATTTAGTTTTTATAACATTTAAGCTAATTAAGCTTAAAAGATGTCGTATTTCGTGGATCCCTACTCTCCCCTTAACATATGACGTAATTTAGGGATGCCTTCTTGAACTACAAAGAAACGTTTCCTGGAAAAAACTATGAAGTTTTGCCCTTTAGAGGAGTTTATCTTTAAAGAGTCGGAAACTAGAATCAATAGGGTTCCTCCCTGTCTGTTTTATCACTTAAGTGTTGAAAAATCCACCTCTGCAGGGCATCATGTACCCGTTTTTTTTAATTTAACTTGAAATTCATTGGTCATATCAACAATGAAGAGAAACGAAATAACGTATCAATTTCGAGTAAAAATCATTCAAAATTTTCAATAATTGAGTCATTCAAATTGAGCCCTAAAGGTAGGTCAATAAACTAGAAATAATTTTTTCGATTTTTTTGTGAAATAGTAGAAACGAACATTATGAATATTTTATTATTGATTCCCATCATAGGGATGTAATTTTTAGGGGTGGTGAAGGGTTGAAAAACTAACTCTGTTAGAAATCTTTAATATTTCGAAAACTGTGAGTGAAAAATTGTTCAATATTAAAGTAAAAGTAGATTAAATTTCCCACCAAATAAGTCCTTTTTATGTTTTCTCTAGGACCAATATTTAACGAGATGTGAAGGAAGAAAATATCAACAATGAATGACACATAAACTACGTTTCGAATTGTTAAATCTAAACTATTGATGATTCACTTATCAGATGAAAAACTTGAAAATAATTTTATGCATAAAACAACAGTAAAACTTTTATTAGAAAATTAAAACAATAAAATCAATGTTTTTTTAATAGTAAAAGTATAAATAATTAATTAACAAAATATTTTACTGCTTAACATAAATAAAAATACAATATTTTATTTTAATCAATCCAATTTAAATACAATAATATACGGGCCAACATAAGTGTGTCACATTAAATTCACTTGTGTTGCGAAATTAGCATCAAATTTAAAACGTGCGAAAAATTAATTCATATTTTAAATCACACCTATGTAATTGAAATTTCCTTACTATTTTTTCTTGCTTGTAAGTTAAAGAAAATCTGGGCTTTTTCGCTAAAAAAGGGAAAATTTTTTAAGAAATCGCTTTGGAATTTTTCTTAGGTGTACAGTACTATAAATTGGACAATTAAAGATATTCAAATGTATAAATAGTCGCATTAGAATTGTATGATAAAAGAGTATGAACTTGGCATGATTTGCGGTTTTTTCTTCCGTATTTTTTCGCGTTGACATACGAATTGTAACAATCGTGCGAACAACGATATTACCATCATACGTTTTTCAAATGAAATTCACTCGTTTTGTAATTCAATGCTTTCGCGGAATCTAGTGTCATGGAGTGCAACAATCGTTGTACAAGATGATATTGAACTTGTAACATGACCTAATTGCATTGTCCCGGTAATTAAATTAACACAAAACTCATAGCCAAATACTTTCGGGGCTTCATAAGCCGCAGTTGACGTAAAAGAAAAAAACGATTTGCAATGATAAGTACTTTTTTATTGACGTATATTAAGCTGCACTGAAAACCAAAGAAATGCTTGGTGTAACTAAAAGAGCATTTTGTCCTCTTTATTTTATCCCAGAACAAGTTTTTCATGAAAATCAATAAATTTAAAAATACCAATGAAAATCTTTAAAAAAAAATTTTTTTGTAAACGACTTTTTAATCGGCTATGTTATAGTTGCAATAGAAGCCACATTTTTTTTTCGGTGAAGATTAAAACGGCATTTAAAAAGGGAAATGATAGCCCGTGCGGAGCCTCACATATATGCGAGCGTGTGAATCTCTCGTGATAAAGCCATCAAGGTCTAGTCGAATTTTTCAAATTTACATCGAAAATTGGGTTGAAAATGAAACACCAACGAGCCAAGTAATTATTTGTGATAATTATAGATATTATTTACCTGACAGCAAAAACATTGATTTGAAATTATATGATTAAATTGCAAAACAACTGTTGCAACTTTCGGTTAATATTAGGTTAGATTTTCATGGTGTTTTCCAGTGAAAATTTATTTTAAACGCAACTCATTTGTAAAATAAGTATTTTTTTAGAATCTTTATGTAGATATTTTTAGTTTTGTGTCCTAATTTCACTTGAAAAACTCTTAAAAAGAGGACTTATCTCAGCAAGCCTCAATACATTGGCTGGTGTTTCTTAATTGTTTTTTATTTCAACAAATAATCATTTTTTAAGGAAAATTTTCGATTAAAAGTTGTAGCAAATTCAGTTTTCTATAAAATATTTACCTAAAGTTACAGTCATTTAGCTTATAGTTTCGGAGATAATCGATGAAAATGGCAGCATAATATCATTCACCTAGTGGAACTGTAAGATTAGTACCTATACAATCTATGATTTTCCATTACTCTGAGACATTCTTCAATCTTCATACTAAGTAATATTTTAAAGAGTATACGAATTGTTTATTTTGTGGAAGCAAATAAGTAAGGTAATCTCTAGAACCACTGAGAAATTCTGTCACCAAATTTGAAAGATACATAATTTTGATGGTGTTTTCTGTGAATTTGTTATAAAACTAACTTATTTTATCAAAGATGTATTTTTTTAGTATTAACTAATCGATTTTTTTAGTTTTTTGTCCTAGTTTTATTTGAAAACTTCTCATACCCGAGACGTTCTTTAGCTAGACTCAAAACAATGGCTGGTGTTCCTTAATTGTTTTTTATCTCAACAAATGTGAATTTTTCAAGAAAACTTTGCAAATAAAAATTGTGGCAAATTTATTTTCAAAAAAAATGTATCGTTAATTGAAGTCGTTTAGTTTTTATTTTCGAAAATAATTAAGGAAAATGATGGTGTAATTGCAATCACTTAATGGAAATATTCTTATAATTTATACACTATCTAATATCTAAGATTTTTCAATATTTTGAGCCACTTTGTATGCATACAACCCTTTAACAACCTAAAAATAATCCTTTTTTATGAAAAGTGAAACCGCCTTGAAAAATTCTTTCACCATTTCAAAAATACATTATGCCAAACTAACTTTGGCTGTTTTATCGTGGAAACACGTATTATCCTGGAAGATTGGTAACCTCTGTTTTTAAAGGTTGAGCGTATTTTTAATAATTTTTGACTTGAATTGAAATTTACTTTCGAATTGAAATTGGAATTTAATTAAATTTCAAACAAAGAAAACTTAGATTTTGAATAATATTTTTAATATTTTGCATTGATGATTCCTGTACAAGTTTATTTGGGAGGAATTTATAAATTAAAGAAACAGAAAATTGCATTATCCCTGTAGATAACTAAAAGAGATAAACATTGACATTGTTTTTTTTTTCCTAGAAAAACGTAAGTATTGTTCTGGAATATCCTGTTTTAAACGGTTGAACAGATTTAAATTTAATTAAAATCGGGATAAATTTGTGAATTAAAGAAAGCATTGACTATGTTTTGTCTCAAGAAATTACGTGGTTCCCATAGGATACCTAAAAAAGTAATAATAAATTTAATTGTTCTTACACAGAAATATGAAATAGTAAAGTGTAAATAGATTGAAGAAAGGTTTATTTTGTTATATTTTGAAACGTTTTATAGTTCCTGATGGATAACTATAAAAAGTAAAATATATAGTTTTCTGGAAAAAGATCTAATTTTTGGGACTCCCATGAAATTACGTAAAATTTGGAATTTCAGCGCACAAAAAATGTAATCAAATCACTTCAACGGCTTAATCTTGCCTGAAAATTTCCAATAAAATGATAATTTATTGAAAATGAAATCGATTTTTTAAATATATATATATAATTTATGATAAAATATTATCTTTATTGTCTTGGTATTAGAACAACGTAAGTTCTCATGAACTCTTGGGAAATGTTTAGAAAATTTAAAGAACTTTTGAAAGTTTAATGCTTTATGTTAACTTAATTCACCTTTTTAAGGCATTCTAAAGGAACCAAGTTGTCTTGTAGTTGGTCGACGAACTTTTAAGGTTTTTTTTTTCTAAATCTATTTAAAGAAATATCTCTAAGTAAGATAACTAAGAGATAACAAGTTGTTTTGAAGTCCATTTAATGCATTATATTATTTTTGTTACACATCAGTCAATCGATTTTTTCCTAAGAATCAAAAATTTAATGTTTAAAATATTTGTGATAAGATTTTATTCAAACAATTTTTTCGTTTTACCAGTAATAACCTCACTCCGATGCAACCCATTCATGTCGATGAACTGTACGAGTCCTTCGATGAAACTGTTAGAATTGAGTACTACAAAATTGGGTCCAATGAAGATGAGGACGATGACGACATCCTAAATGCAAAGACTACAACCAACGGAAGGACGAACCTTGATCGAATGATCCACAAGTCCGTGTCCACGCCGATTTTATCATTTGGAAGACCATCTCAAGAACAAACCGACATTGTTACCACTAAAACAACCAATATTCGATTCATTCAACGAATAACCGGAAATTCGTAAGTTTCTCAATTGTGTTATTTTAAGAAATGTCAGTGGACTTAGATTAGATGCTATTTTAGACCTTATTTGATGTTAAGCCATTTTTTTCTATGTAAAAGGGATGGTTAATATTAAATATAGGAACTCTCATTTCTTTACATATTATGCAGATAAACTCTATAGATATAGCGAAATTAAAAGAACCGAATAATTATTAAATAAAAATTTATAAAAAGCCATTTATAAAAAATGGTCTTATTTTCAAAATGCACTAAAAATAGAAAATAAAAATTATAATTTACGAAAAGAAAAATCCCTTTATTCCAAATTGATACAGTCATTAAAGTTAAAAGTGATACAAGAATCTATAATCGTATGTTAAATTTATCATCTAATTGATCATCATGACTATAAGACCAGAGTGCTCTATTAGTGGTAAATATTAGATAAGTAAATTATTTTGCTCAGTTAATGAAAAATTTCAGATTAATTAATTAATTTGAACACCCTGGTATTATAGTCATGTCTCATGTTGATCAATTTAAGATACGATTAAAGATTCTTGTATCACTTTTAACTTTAATGACTGTATCAATTTGGTGATGATTGTATAACGAGAAGATGTTCAAAAAAGGGGTAATGTACTTTGAACATGCTTATGAAGTGAGTTAAAATAAGACCAGTAAAAACAATATAAATTTACGAATAAGTGCCGGAGATCAGTAAACACGATCTTGGCAATTACAAGAAACAATCAGTAGTATCTATTTGCAGATTAATCAAACTAACTTTTATTCTGTTCTAAATAATGGCGTATTGTTTCGCTATTGAGACTTATTACTACGTTATTTGGTGTTAAATATATGGATAGCAATCCAAAATTACGCAAAATTTAACACTTGTTATGTTATATGTAGTTATTCGTTACGCTTTATAATAGCAGGGCCTCACAAATCTAGGCGTAAATCCATCACTAGGCATCTATCTTTAAAACTTCTGCAGTAAACATATAGATAAACACTTTTAAAAATTACTTATCATTTCATATAGTGTTTACTTAATTTTATGGCTTGAGTTTAAAAATACCGTTTGTATATCTCACGTATTGTTTCACTTTCAAGGTTTGTTTTGGAAAATACCTTGATGAAACTATCACCGCCTATTTCATACACACACACACACTTAAGAGTTGTAATACGATTAGCATATAAATTAGCTGGTTGTACGCAAAAATTAGTCAAATTTATTAACGAAGATCAAATTTATGACTTTCACATTGAAAATAATAATTTTGCGATGAAAACATGTGTTTCAGTCGGTTTCCGAAGTTTTTGTTTGATTCAGGAAATGTTCTGGTAGCTGAAAAAATTAAAATTAAGTTACATAAAAGACTAAAAATCATTTTAAGTGATTTAACAAAAAAAATATAGCATTTCTAAAGCTTAACTTTGTGATTTCAATGTTGAAAATACATAGTAGAAAAATTGGCAGTGGAAGCATAAGTTAAGTTTCAGCAGATTTTGTTTGAATGTTATGGTAACTAAAAAAATCAAAATACTTTTAAGTCAGATATACCCAAGATATGTAATAAAAATATTAATTAGATCAATAAACTTCTTCAAGAGATTTAAATTATTATGAAACAATGTCGATATCCCTTATGCAATCCGCTTCTATGCAATTCTCTATATACCTACTTAATTCCGGTTTTCCCCCAAGAGAATGCTAATTTTTCAAGTAAAAGTTATGGGAAAACTTATTTTAGCCCCTTATTAAATGATTTAAAACTAAAAATTTTAGTCAAAAATATCCATTCCAAAGGTCTCTTCATAATTTATTTTTGACCTCGGGAGTATTTCACATCTGGATAATGTGACCCATTTTCAGACTAAATTTAAATCGCAAAACGTTCATCGAGTTTAATAAGATATTTTAAAGAAAAAAAATCGTGATAATTTAGCGGTTTCGTAGAGTTTTCTTGGTTTGCTGAATCTAAAATATAGAAAAATTCAGTCAAGACAAGCACCTAAGAAACAACATTTGACGTCTGGAAAAACTCATTAACTTTTTAATAAATTTCCAACTTTAAATCTTTATTGAAGTCTACAAGCAAATAATCCGAGGTCAATACTCATCATATTAAAGTTTTCCTAGTTCTCGTGAACTTTTTGACAGGTGCAAAATTCAAAGAATTTTCTATCATAATCGCCATAATCTACTAATATACTATTAAAAAACATTGAGAAATGAATATAATGAAACTGTTAAAGATATTTTAGAATTTAACTGAAAGGTTTTCTTGAAGAAAATTATTAAAATTATGATAAAATCGAAATTTCGCCGTAGCACGGTATGACAATATACTTATAGGTACATACATTTTATACTGTTTAAAAAATTACTTTATTTCACCCAATAATCATAGTACAACTTATATTTCGACGCTCAATGAAAGATTTCATTCTAAAAACTGGAAAATTTACAACCAGAACATCCAGTTCAAAATTGTCTTTGAGCCACCTATTGGCGCAGTGGCTAGAGCGGTAGTTCTCTCCACTTCATGCGTCAAGTGGTTCTGGTTCGATTCCCGTTGAATCCTAGACTTAAGATTCTAGACCTAAGAAATAATTGACCAACAGAAATTCTCTGTGCTTAGACAGTCGTGATATGACCTTAGCTGTTAAAGCGACTTAAAACACCAAAAAAAAAAAAATTGTCTTCGGAACATATTTTTGTTCTCAAAAAAAGCACCTCACATCTGAAGTTAGAAAACTCATTTTCAACTAAATCTTAATATATCTATTAAGTAGAGATGCAACAAATATTCGACTATTCGGTATACGGCCAAATAGTACACAATATTTGGCCGAATAATAAATCATAACAAAATAATTTTAATTCGAAATTATATATATTTAAATTACAAATTAAAATTGAAAATACACTAGGGAAAATTAATTATGATGAATTTTGGTCATAATAATGATAATAATAATAATAAACCCTTATGTGATTAATAGACAAAACAAACTGTGAACATTCAAAGTCGCGAAATGACCATGCTGTTTAAGCGACTTAAAACGAAAAGAAAAAAAAATTACAAATTAAAATTGAAAATATACTAAGGAAAATTAATTATGATGAATCAAAACATTTTTTTTGCATTTGAGTAAAGGTTCGAATAGGAACCTGCTTTGAGTTTAGAAACCCCTACTTATATGGATTTAGTGTCCGATCTACGCGAATACTTGGTAAATAAAAATCAATTTTGGTTTCCGTTAAATTTTTCTTTTTTTTTAATAAAAAATAATGCGTCTCGTGATACGATTTAGGTACTCATAAATGAAACGACCGAATATTCGGCTGAGAGTGTGGTCGAATATTCGGTATTCGTTATTCGGCTAAATCACTATTCGTTGCATCTCTACTATTAGGTAAGATTTAAAAAGAATTTTAAAGAAATAATTTTTAAAAAAATGTTACGAATTTCCAGTAATTGAAACATTTAAATCCAATATCAAACAAGTTATTAAAAAACCTGTTTTGACAATTAGTTTACCACTCATTAAAATGTTTGATCCTAAAAACTGTATTGTCAAAATTTTAAGAAATCCATGTAAAATTGCTATTGATGTCTATTACGAGTTTTAAACCAAACACCTTGAGGTTACTCAGTGCATCTGGCTCGAATTTCCTATTTTTTGGAACCTTTTTAGCAGGTGCTAAACTCAAAGAATTTTTGACCGAAATCTACTTAAATTTCATTAAAAAGCGCTCCTATTTCACCCAGTTATTATCGTTTCACTTATTTTTAGACACTCATTAAAGGAACTTATATACTTCGGAACTTATTTTCAAATCTTTCTCTCGTAAAATCTTTATTGAGGTCTTTAAAGAATTTTAAATAAACAACAATGAAATAATTCATAAGAAAATTGCTTGTACCCAATAATTGAAACATGCAAATCCAAAATTAAGTCTATTGTCGGAAACGTGTTCAAATAAACACATTTAAGCTGAAACAAAGCCGTTGGAACTGTAACTAAAAACAAATATAAACCGATTAAAATATAAAAGTTAATCGTTTTATTATCATTTACTTAAAAATATTAATTTTACTGTGTTAAAAGGATTTCCTCAACCAATGTTTTGTTGGTGACTTCAACTCGAATCAAAATTATGAAAAATGTATAATGAATTATCGTAAATTAAACAATATCACGTTTTTCATTATTTATTGCATTTTAATATATTCATTGCGGCAATGTTATCATTGTAAAAATATAATTTTATATATAATATTAATAAAATAACCCTCCTTAAGGTTATCATAATATTGTAATGATTGTAATATTGGTCGTTGGAATTAATTTAATGAACAAGAAAAAAATGTGTTTTCTTTTTCAATAGTTATTTCAATGTAAAATGTGTCTCCAAATCCTTGAATATTTGAAATAGTTTTTAGAACTCGATTGAAAACCACCTTGACAAAGTCATTGACTCGAATCCAAACTCTGACATATTGGCAATTTTAGTTATAATAATCTAAAATGTATTTTAATAGCGAAGAAATTGAGTTTGTACGCATTGCATTTGTGTTTAAGTCGAATTATCGTGGGATGAATGCATGTATGATAAAATACAGTGATTCTCAACCTTTTTTTTTTATAATGGACCCTCAAAATATCTCAACATTTGAGGGCTGCCCAAAAAAACGTAGCATCGTAAAAATGTATAAGAACATGTCTTGGTCCCCTTCAAAGTATTTCCTTTCCATTGAGTCTGGTCATTTTTAGAATCAGTCTTGGAACGCTTATTTCCCAAACTCAAAAATCTTTGAAAGGAAGAAAATTTAAGACAACTCCCGAGATTAAGGACCTAACTAAAGAAACGTTTCAGGAATGTTAACGTGTTTAGCTTAATCTCGGGAATTGTGTCATGCATTCTTTCTTTCAAAGGTCTTTTTTTTAGTTTATAGGGAGCAAGAAGAATTTAAAGAGTCTTTCCAAAAGTGGAAACACCGTTGGGATAAAAAAATATATCAGGGGATACTTTAAAGTGGATCAAGACATGTAGCTTCGAATTTTATCTTATGGGGTCAGTCTAGAATCTATAGATATTTTTTAATAGTCTTTGTATCTGGACTATGTGGACCAGGGATGCCACTCCTTTTTCTTTATTCGAAGTGCGTTTCCACATTTGGAAACAGTGCTGGAACTCTTCTATATCAGATAATTTAAAGCAGATTTTAAATAGGTAATTGTTCCCTGTGTAAATTTCAAAAGCAAGTATAAAATCAGAAGCACTGGAATCTATCGTTGATCCTATACAAGAACTGCACGGATCTCCAAGAGTTCACGAACCACAAATTGAAAACCACTGTTAAAATGCATCAAGAGCATAGCGGGAAGAGGCAAAGAGCGACGAATCTGTGCCACCAGAGTGAATACATTATAACGAAACGCGCATTTGGAGATTCAAAACACGTGTCCACACGTGGCTTTGTGAAGTAATGAAAGAGAAATTACGCAATAAAGAGACAAAATAATTCTTTGGGCGGGATAATGGTAATAATGTATAAATACATGTGGATTGTAGGGCACGGTGTTGGTCAAAAGTTAACGCACAGTCTGGGAAATCTTTCAGACATACAACATTACATTTCTAAAGATGGTCGTCAACTTTTAACAATATCTGTATTACAGATAATAGCACTTATGTACAAAACGATTCACTCGAGTTCTATTCAATCAGTTTAATTAACACAGAAAAAAATCATTTATATCATTTTACTGGTGTCCTTGATGTGATGAGTTTCGCACCATATATTAAAATATTATTTCTAACTTGACCATTTGTGTATAGATCGATATAGATTTAAGTATTTTATTCTTGAAATGGGTTTATTTGGAAACTTTAATTTGTTTCCCATAAAAGATCTGTGTGAAACAAGCTAAGTTCTTTTTCAAGTTAGATAAGGAATGAAGAACTCTGATCCCGGAATTCAAAAAAATAAATGCGAAACTGTTCTCTTAAGATTGCGCCAAAAAAAAAAATATGAGAAATCAAAAAAAAAAAAAAAATAAGGATTCATGTATTATAGTATTACAGTTTTCTATAGAATCGCTGGTTTTGGAAGTAAAAGCATAAAAAATAAAAATTTTTTTCAAAAATGAAAATAGTTGGTTGTAAAATTAAAGATTTTTTTTACAAAAGATGTCTCAATTCTTTAAGCTCTTAGATATAGGAAAAAATGAAGCATCAAAGATCTTCATATTTAATATTGTTTTGACAAGAAAATACGATAAGGATTTTCACAAGACCAAGGCAAATGTTCGTAAGACTAAAACCTAGATCGAAACTCTATTAATATTATACTATTGTAGAAACTAGTAAGATTAGCTTTAACCTATTGGAGGTCCTGAGCACATTACGATTGTGGAGCCCCTATGATTTTTAATCAAGCTCTATGAGTATTTTGTTATGAAAAACAAAGAAATTATTTTAATGGGATTTTTTTAAACCTGTATTAAGCTTCTTTTTAAGCGTTCCTTAATTCGATTTTTACCTTGAAAGTTTAATGGAAGATTTGCTTTAATTTTTAGTTTTGAATTGGTTATTTTTGTATTCATATCATTTTATTTGATTTTTAATCCGATAAATTGTTAGTATGAATCTCTTAAGTTTCATCATTATTGGAATATGAAAAGCAAGTAGAATTTTAAATAATAGAAAAAATCGATTTTTTCGCATAAATCGATTTTTTTTTATTAAAATCGATTTTTGACAAATCGATTAATATTGAATAAAGAAAAATAGATTTTTATTTAATCGATTTTTTTCATCAATCTCACATCCCTACCAAATAGTACACAATATTCGGCCGAATAAGAAATCATAGCAAAATAATTTTAATTCGAAATTATATATATTTAAATTACAAATTATCGAAAAGTGGTCATAATAATGATAATAATAATAATAAACCCTTATGTGATTAATAGACAAAACAAACTGTGAACATTCAAAGTCGCGAAATGACCATGCTGTTTAAGCGACTTAAAACGAAAAGAAAAAAAAAATTACAAATTAAAATTGAAAATATACTAAGGAAAATTAATTATGATGAATCAAAACATTTTTTTTGCATTTGAGTAAAGGTTCGAATAGGAACCTGCTTTGAGATTTGAAACCCCTACTTATATGGATTTAGTGTCCGATCTACGCGAATACTTGGTAAATAAAAATCAATTTCGGTTTCCGTTAAATTTTTCTTTTTTTTTAATAAAAAATAATGCGTCTCGTGATACGATTTAGGTACTCATAAATGAAACGGCCGAATATTCGGCTGAGAGTGTAATTCGATGGAAATTTTACAAAACGCTTAATTAACCGAACTACCTACTTTATTTATTTCAATTCGTGCATGAACAATTTATCACAAAAATCACTTTTCAAATCGCTAAGTCCCTATTACTTGAATCATTTGTATATTTTATACAATGAATTCCCTAGAATGAATGTGTGTCCTTATAATTTATATCCATAAAACCATGCGTTCTCGAACAGTCCAGAAGGCAGAAACTTAGATTGCCGAACCTTCTAAATACATCCACGGCCGTTGAATTATCGATAATGGAAATTTGAATTCCCATTATTGATACTTGAACTCTTTCGAATGTTTCAATTTTTTCCATTGGTGTTTGTTGTCTCTGTCTTTGTTCGTTACAGTATATAAGTACAGTCAACAGTGGTACCTTGAGATACGAATGTTCTAACATACGAATGTTTTGAGATACAACATGAAATATTCTAAAACGTATACCTCGACATACAACGAAAACTTTGAGATGTGCGATTTTATTGAGGGGATGAACTTAGTTTTTGGGCTCTCAGTGAAAAAAATAGTTAATCGATAATGGTCTACCGCTTAAGTGTGTCTTTCTGTTTGATTATGCTCCCGCTCACCTTCCTGGCCTTGAGGATGACCTTTTAGACCTTTTAAGTTTATTAAAATTGACCACCCAATACAACGTCTACCCTTCAGCCCATGGATCAACAAATTATCTCCAATTTTAAGAAACTTTTTACGAAGCATCTTTTTTTCGACCTTCTAGAAACCTTCCAACGAAAATACAATTTTCCTAGTCGTCCTATCTTCAACATTGATGAAACCAGTATAAATACTGGCTCCAAAAGGTTTGAAGCAAGTGGCAAAAGCGCTAAACGCGATATCAGTGGAATAATATATATTCCTTCAATGTTTATCTTCAAAAGAAAGCTCTTTTGTCTGACATCAGTGGCGAAGCGATAGAGGGAAGGGGGGCATCATGCTCCGGGCGCTACTCACAAAGGGGCGCCAAATGATCCGCAAAACAAAACAGAAATTGCTGGATATTTTTTTTATTATAATTGATTTCTAGAAAATGTAACTTTTTTCCGTGTCTGTTCATATCCGTGACACTTGCAACAGGCAGTGCAGCCAGATCGTGGGATTTTTAAGCGTTGAAAGAGAAAAATTTGAAATGATTAACTTTGATGATATTATTGATAAACTTGCTTCATCAAAAGAAAATTTATATAGGTATAGTAATTAGACTTTTTTGGATTCTTTTGGGGGGAGGGGGGGCGTTAAAAAAGTATTATGCCCCGGGCGCGAGTTAAGCTCGCTACGCCACTGTCGGACATAGCCAATATACTTACCATTCTTAAACAACATTTTTGTAACGAAGAAAACATTTTCTAATTTTATCCTGCATAGGTACCTGTAAAACATCAATTAGAAGAAATACAAAAAAGATAAACCAAAAGGAAAAATAAAGATTACAGCGGTCGTTAGAAATTTGAAAAGCTGACGACGAGGACTGTCCCTGTATATTCTGCACGGAAAAATATGAATCGCCTCCTAAAGAAGATTGGATCATGTGTGAAAAAATGTAACAAGGCCCACGAGGAGTGAACAAGCGATTAATCCACGTCTAATGGTTACGTCTGTGATTTGTGAAAACATAGTTAACAAACATTAAAATTTGTATTATACGTATTACTTTACCCAATTTAGTTTCTATTTCCCCCATGGATTGATATCAATTACCTCACACACTATCGGGGAAATAGGAATGGCAATATTTTTTATATTTTTTTTTTTAGTTATTTTTATGTTAGTTTTAAAACGTTTTGATATCAAATTTTTAAAGTAGATTAGTAATGTTTATGTTAGAATAAAAGTTTAATATATTTGTTAATTTGTTTTATTAACTAAGATAATTTCCAATATAAATCCTTACAATAATAAGGTGTTCCAAATACTACACTTTCCCCTATATCTTGAAAGTAATTCTTTTTTATAAAAAATTTTCTACTTAAGAATTAAAGACCTAAAATGTCCTCTATAAAAATACAGTTTTATTTTTCACATCCCGAAAAACTTAAATAATATTGGATGTTGAGCCATTGAAATATTTTTACAACTACAATATTTTAAAGTACAAAAAATTTCATGGTAAACCATGAAAAATATATACATATACCTATAGTTGGAAACGTAAATAAAACCACAATTTATTTAAATTAAATGAATAGCAAAAACTTGTTTATCTTAAGCCTTTTCATAATGAATATCTTGTTATATCTACAACAAAAAAATGAATGAAAACGACTTGCTTTAGCGTTACACTTTAGAAAATTTTTAAAAATAATTTATCTTTATGCCAAACATCTGTAGTCTATACACACACTCACATCCATTTTCAAATACTGGTTTTTCTTATTTTAAATTGCATCGCTCATAACTGGTTATGTGAAAGAAAACGAGCCTCTGATTCAATTGAAAATCGTTACCTATATATATACGTTTTTTAATATAATCGATGAAAGAAAGATACTTGAAATTCTTTCAAGCAAATATCGTTAACTAAATCATCGATTTATTTATACTTGGAATGCTCCACGTGCGATGCAATTTCGTAAGAATGGCGTTAAGTCAAGGATTTTTTTCTTTAACAGTTTCATTGTTGTAAGTTGTTTATTGATTTAATTTTATATTTTTGTTATAGCAAAATGCGAGTGGCTTTCACGTTGGTCTCGAAATTGGTTTTACCGGCAATGATCAGCGTTTACTACGTACTAACACGGAACCCCAAGATGATGATCGAAATTTTTCGGCGCCGTTTCATGATTCCTGCCTTACTCGCGTTTCTTGTGCTTGCCAATAATATTTCAAGATCTCTGTCATCGGTCCAAGGTAAAACTTGATAATATTTTCTCTAAAAGCATTGACGTACCGTTATTTTGAAAACTTGACAGGAATAGGTCGATCTGAATCGAGATCTTACCACTTATTGATAGTTACCGTAACAATTTCGTTTTCAATCAAAATTAAAAAAAAAAATCTTGAATTTTGAAAAAAATACTTTTGTAAAGTACAATTTGCTATAGCATAGTTTGCCCGTGAAAAAATTGGAATATAAGTTCCTATTGTTTTTTTTCAAAACAATAGTATGAAATAGAAAAGTATCTAAACCAGGTAAATAAATAAATTAGGTAGTACCTAATAGCTACGGTCCAAATGGGACAACTAATCCTCCCTGACTCCCATAGATACTTGGGATGTTTATGGTCACTAAAACCAAAACTTTTCATTGTAAAAAAGATAATAAAACGTCTGAATTAACACCAGATGTACTAAATAGATAATGATAAAAAATGATATGCACGAGCGACAAGCGCTTTAACGTACGTTGACTCGCACTCTTGGCACGTGTTCAACTTTTCTAAATTTAAATCATTTCAATTTTTGCTTTTTTCCCTGATTATTAGAAATTGTCAAACGGACCAAAGCAGAACTAACCGGTGGTGAGCATGTAAAAGGTGAAAAAAGCGTTACATGCGACGTCCTCTGCGAACCGCCTCCTGGAGAAGCGGTCCGCGCCGATGTTATCTTCATCCACGGCCTGCATGGGTCTCTAGTCAAAACATGGCGCCAAGGCGCCTGGAATTCCCGCAAAAAACATATGGACAACGTCGAGGTGATTCGAATCAAAGAAAATAGCAGCTTTTTACAACAACTTCCGCCGACGTTGCGACGCACCGTGTCCCTGCCGGTCAATTGTGGGTGTAACTTTGAAAAGTTCGGCGACGCGTTCAGTGTCAGTGATTTAGAGCCATATCAAAAAAGTGACCATAAACTGTTGAAGAGATCCTTGTCGAAATGTTGGCCGAAAGATTGGCTTCCGCAGGATTGTCCTGGAGTTCGAATCATCGCGTTGAACTACACAACAGATCCGTATCTGTGGCGACCGATCTGGATCAAAAAACGAATCCGGTTCGACTTAGTGAAAAATTTGATCTTTTCATAGTTGTTACTTTATATTATTTTTTTTCAGGACCTCAATGCAAGAACGGGCTGAGGAAATGTTGGAGCATTTACTGGAACTGGGAGTCGGGAAGCAACCGATTATTTGGGTTGCACACTCGAAAGGTGGTCTGTTTGTTAAGCAAATGCTAGTCGAAGGTAAAAATACTTTTACTATAGTTAAAAAGGAGAAATTGAATTGACAATTTCTATTTTAGCATGGGAAAAGCATCAACATAACGTTCAGTATCAGAATTGTTTGCTCAATAATAACATTTCGAATATCTACGACAAAATGGAAAAGTTGTGTCAACGCAGTGCCATTTATTTACAAACGCAAGGAATTATGTTTTATAGTGTGCCACATCGTGGTTCGGCGTTGGCTGACATGAATTTACCATTGTTACGACAATCGATCGAATTGACCGAAATTCAAAAAGGTTTGATTGATTTTTTTTATGACTTAAGCAAGATTTTTACAGCCAAAAAAGAGGAGCAAATGTCTCTTCTCATTGATCTTGATCTTTAACGCGTTCCCGCGACATGTGTAACGTTTTTACGTAATGATGGTTGCAACTCTAGAAATTTCGAAAACATTATATAAATTTGAGTTAGATAACAACTATAATTTAAGCTTATAAAAATTTTAACTTGTAGATTGTCCTGGTGTGTTAGAGCTACACGACAAGTTCATGAAACTGTTTGAAAACGAGCAATTTGACCCGGAAATTTTCAGTTTCTTTGAGACGTCTTTGACGCTGATGTCAGTGTTATATCTAAGAATTGTTGCCATTGAATCAGCAGGTATCCAATCATTTAATTAAAAAATGATCTTAAATTAATAAATTGTGTAATTTCTAGATCCTGGAGTTGGTGAGATTTGCGGTGTACCATTGGATCATCGGGACATTTGCAAGCCGACCAGTCGCGATTGTTTGCTCTACAAAGAATTGGCTGCTTTAATAAATCGTATAACAAACACGGGCTGGAACTGAAATTACTTCTTTAACACCATAAAGATCCTCATATTTTCAACTCCACGACATCAAAGAAATACAAAATTTTTTTGGGTAAATCGACTGATAGTTAATATATTGAAATTTTTCACTTTCCAAAACGTCTCAGGATTTTAAATATAATTTTTAATAAATATAATAGACAAGTTTTAACACAATACCAATTTGTTGAGAGAAAATTTGATTTTTGAGCAATCTGTTGAGTTTATTGATAATTTTTAATTAATTGATATATTGTTTATCAGTTTATTGTTATTTATTTTTATATGTCTTAAAATTTTAAGCAAATGTGATATGACTACGATTGTATGTTAATTAAGGTACAATAAATTTAAGAAAAGTCGAAAAAGTTTGTTTTGTATATTTTATCCCAACTTGTGCAATGAACTCTTACTGTTTAAAATGTTAATATCTTCGTGCTTATTAAAACTGCTTATGGATAGGCAAATTTTATACTCACATGATCAAATGGTTACGAAGGCTTAGAAATAAGAAAACTTATTGTTCAATCAATAGTTAAAGATTCACTACTTCGCTTTTTTTCACACAATTTTCAACCTACGTCTTGACTTAAATTTGGCTTAAAACTATTTTTTTCCGTTTTGCGGGTCCCAGGATATTCATTCCTTTTATCACTGCGACCAAGGAGGTCTATTGTGATGTGACCCTCTGTGTTTACTAAGGGAGCTCCAGGTTTTTAAAGAAAGCCATCGCCTGCCTAGGGACTGCCGTTGCTATCTCGCCAGGCGTCATGTCCGTCTTTCCAAGATGCTGCAGTCTTCTTTTGAAAGCTGCCTCACACAAAATGTGTTCCGCCGTTTCTGCCGCTTTCCAGCAGAGACGACATATTATGTTAGTGTTGGCTTTACCTATCTTGTAAAGATGGTAATTCAGGGTACAGTGGCTCGTATAGAGGCTTGTTAGGTGCCTTACATCCCTTTTGCCGAGTGACAATATGTCATGAGTTCTCTTCTTAGAGTACTTTATGAATTTCTTAGCTTGTTTATGCCCCGGAGTATTCCTCCAGTGTGAGGCCTTGGTTTTGGTCTCCCAAGCCAGAAAAGCGTTTTGGCTTAAAACTAAGTCAAACATTAGATCAAAAATAAACATTTTTAAATGTCAAGTCAAGCATTGAATTTACAAGTTATTTCATTACAAAATTTACATTTTAAGCACAAATCATTGCGACTAATGTCCAATTCCTTAACTTACTAAATCTCTATTAATGGTAGGTACAATATATCTAAAAAGTTCTCAAACTTTCAAAAAAATCTCTAATACTCTTAGAACTTTTGAAAAGTTCTCTTATCAAAAATCCCCTTGAAAATTACACTGTGTCGTAATAAAAACCCTTAGTTTTAGTTAACGACCAAACAACACATAAAGCTAAGCATAGATTACTTGATCAAAATAGCATTCGTGAAATCATGGTTTAAAATCGATTTTTTCTGTCTCTCAAAGTATTGACTCTAAAAATAACTGATGAGAATAGAAATATCTAGATTTAACGCAGAGGCACTCAGTTTTAAGTAGACTGAATTTTAAGAGCTGCGAAATGGGGTAAAAATGAAACTTTTAGGGGTAATAAGAACATTTTGCCATGCCTATTTAATAAACGTATAAACGTAATAGTATGGCCGAAGTCTGTATTCAAATTGAAGAGGAAAAGTTTTCAATTAATTTTTTATTTGTTCCAATATGAAATTGTATTTTGTTTTTCTATTTTATATACGTAGATACTACTTTCATGAAATTTTTTCTATGTAAATTAATTCAATAAATAATGTTTAATTTAAATTTACATTGATTGCCTTCTTTTAAAAATAAGGGGGTAATACCGACATACGCAAAAATAATTTTGAGGTAATGGTAAAAAAAGTTCTCCGACCACTGATATAGAACTAAAGAACTTACTGATTAAATTCTACGTATAGGCAAATTTTCTTACAGATATGTTTGACGCTATCAAAAAACTTTCTTAAAAGCCTTAAAAGTATCGTTTTTATAAGGACTTATTTATCAATCTTATATTAGCTGGAAACATTGCTTGTATTAATTTTTAAGTAATAATAATTTCTATATAAGTTCTTTATATTTTGTATTTTATTATTAAAGTCTATAATATTATTTTCATTATTAATTTTATATCTATCTTCCCCCTCATTCTCCTCCAAGTTTTAGTTGCAAAATGCTTCGATAGATAGTGCGCCCATCGCGACGTTGTGTTTCTAATTTTCCAAATCCTGCAAGAAAAACTCAATCAATAAACGCAAAACTCGTTCAAATCCTGATAACTAATTAAAACCGTTGAGCCAAAACCACTTTGGTATCCCTAACATACGTACATTTCGGTGTACCACAGGCGATTTAACAAATTCGTAAGTAACTTGATAAAAAAAAAAACATAAAAACCCCGGTACCGGTTTAACCTTCACGTTGATTTCCTAGGATTTAAAACCCGGGTGTGAAAAATGGCACGAGGCGGTGGTCGTAGTATGGGACGTGGTGGACGAATGGGCCGTGGACCGTACAAACCAAAAACTATCTATTTGCCGAGACAACCATTCGACCTAACATTATGTGAGGTTAACTTCCCGAAATGTCGGCCGCAACCGGACGACTCGGCGTTCACTCAAGCTCTGCTGAAGCGAAACTCCGATCTAACACCGACTGCGGCGGAACAAACCGCAATCTTAAACCTCGTCACCAAAATCCAAACAGTATTCGACAACTTGGTGGTTGCTCCAGGAAATTTCGATGCATGCGTAAGTTCTATTTGCTACAAGATGTCTACAAAACGATGATTTCTCTAATAAGTTATATGTTGCATATTGTTTTAAATTATTTCACATAGTACTTTGAGCAACGCTTTTTTAAAACGTTCTACTTGTAAGAAAAATGCTCGTATCTTAAATCATTTTTTCCCATTGTAATAAATGCGTAGCCCCCAGAAACATTTTCCTTGATGTCTAATTTAATTTTTTAATTTCAGCAATTGGAGCAAGTGCGTCAAGTTGGTTCATTTAAGAAAGGTACTATGATGACTGGGCACAACATCGCCGATATTGTGGTCATCTTAAAAACTCTACCGACCAAAGAAGCGGTCGAAGCATTGGGTAATAAAATCCAGGAGGACCTCAAAGCGTTGATCAAAAGCGAGCCGAGTGCCAAATCAGAACAACTAATCCATACCGTCACTGATCGTGGTATTGAAATCCGTAACAGCCAGGCTTGCGTCCAAGTAATGATCACCACGGTACCAGCGAACTTACGCAAGCTCGACCCAGAGTTACACCTTGATCAGAAGGTCATGCAGGGTCATTTAGCTGCAATCCGCCATAGTTGTTGGTTCGAGGAAAACGCACATCACTCTTCCATCAAAGTATTGATTCGCCTTCTGCGAGATTTAAGAAACCGTTTCGACGGCTTCGCCCCAATGACACCCTGGATGCTTGATTTGCTCGCCCATAACGCGATCATGAACAATCCTAGTCGACAAGCGCTGCCCATAAACCAAGCTTTTCGACGAGTTTTCCAACTTCTTTCATCGGGACTGTTTCTGCCCGGCTCCGCTGGAATTCTTGACCCCTGCGAACCTGGAAATCTTCGAGTTCATACTTGTATGACCTTAGAACAACAAGACGTGTGCTGTTTAACTGCCCAAACTTTGTTGCGTATCCTAAGCCATGGAGGGTATAAACACATTCTAGGTCTAGAAGGTAATTATTTAATCGCCAAGGAAATGTCTGTATGGGACGGTGTTGTCGTCTCCCCGCTAGACAAAGCCTATGAAAAACCTCCTGAAAAGAAAGAAGGTGAAGAGGACGCCGATGAAGAAATGGAATCTGATCAAATCGACGAAAGCATGGAAACCACCGAGTAGACCGTTTTATTTACCGTTTCATTGAAATTTGTAAATTTCCAAATGAAAATTAAATCATTTTTGTACGATACAAATTATGCGTAGTATAAAATATTGTACTGTGCATGTCTTGTACCGTACAATGTACGGTTTTGTTTTCACCGAGAACCATTTTATTAACCTATTTATAAATACTTAAATAAATTGTATTGACATCTAATTTTCTTTTTTACTATTAATGACATGAAATAAAAACTAGTTTTTAAGTAAATGCATTCGTTTGATTAAATTTACATGCATGGGTTGTGTTGTGGAGACATATTGATATGAGTGCAGGTGATTCGCGATGCATGTCCTGAAGGAATCGGGACTCGAAATAGTTTTCCTTGTGGCATACAAACGCAAACTTTGAAATGTGGCGTTGATTTACTGGGGAAATGGAGTCCGGACGCGATTGGGATACTTTTGATGTCGATGGAAACTCCGTCGGTGCCGCTTAAAATCAACGAGCCATTGATTGATTTCAGATAAATGTCTTGGTCAGCTGACCAGACAATTTCTCGGCTTTCCATGTTGGTGCCCTCGTTGCCTCGAAGATGTGCACTAGCTCCGGCTCGTAGATGTAACGTATCGTCGACAGGACTTGTAATTTTATTGGTACTAACCAATTTAACATTGATTTGATTAACGCTTTCGGAATTACGAAGCGTAGGGCTTTCCGTCGAGAAAATTTTATTTCCCGTCTTCGAGTCTTTCACTTCAAACTTGCTGATTCCACGGAAAGCGGTGCCGTTTTTATCCATGAAAACCTTGTTTTCGGGTCGTCGATTTTTACTGGCCAAATTGAAAATGATAGCTCCGTCGTTTCCATCAACATGCACCGGTGTGTCGGAGAAGCCTTGGAGCTTCCCATCGCGTTTATACAATCGATCCAAATCGGTGTTTCCAAAAAATTTCACCACTGACGCTTCAGGAACAAGTTCCAAGCTTTCCATTCCTTGACCAAGACGGAGCACCCCGAGAATCGTAAAAGTCAGGATCAAATTTCCCACGGCCAGAATGAACAAGAGACAGACGATCGTCCAGAAAGCGAACGTTTTTCGACCACGCAACCCCGTAGCGGGCACATCGTCATTAGGAAAGTTTTGGTTGTTATTGTTCAGAGTTTTACGCTTTAACAAAGCTTTGTCGCTTTTTGAAAGACTGTCCAAGTTGCAATCGGAATGCGTTTCCGACAACGGTGGCGATACGGCCCGGTTACTTATTGTTGTCATCACAAGGCCACAACAAGTCCAAAAACACCTAATTTCTACCTTGACTAGAACAAAACTAGGTCGTGGTCTTAATAACAATTAAGATGGCAGCGAGCTTTAAAGCTCTCGAGCGACAAGCTCAGTGCACAGCTCGATAAGGAAGATATCCGTAATTTGAAAGTTGCATCTTAGTAAAAATTAATACAATTAATACGTATTAAAATGTAACAAGTCTGAAATTTGTGCTAATTTTAGACATGCTTTGGTTCTATATTTAGAAAATTGAGAACAGAATTCATTTTAATGGAAGACCATTGAAAGATTAAAATTTGATTGTTTATGAAATGTTTTTGTTACTTAGAGATTAGGAAAATCGTGGATTGGGTTTTCTGCAAATTTTATTTTTACATTTTCAATTAATTAAGTGAAACAATTTATTTCAAAAATGCCAGAAACCTCATTTAACATCAAAGCTTGGTTCTATAGTATACGCAATTACGTAAAAATATTACTTTGTTATAGATTTACGCAATTTTATATGTTGTAGCAGCTGCCTGGAAAAGCTTTTCTTTTAGGAGTTTAAAGTTAATTAAAAATATCTTATCACTAATTAGCTATCTTTCCGAGCTCATTAAAAAGACATCATAAAGCTAACACGTATATATCGTGACTTATATAATGGTAATAAATCAATGGTAATATGAAGTTATAATTACAAAAATTGAAAATATATTTAATTAATGTTTGCTGTTGTAAAAAAACAAATATGTGGTAGGAGTTAGGACCATTTATTATTCAAAAATATCTGCTGCGAGGCGTCACATTATTTTCGTTTATTCTCATTTTTGAAACTCGCTGTTGGTTAACAGAAATATAAGCGCTTAATAACTATACCTACATATAAACAGAACTGCATATATGCATACAGCCTGTATGTATATATATACGAATTCCCAACCTTCACCTCAGAACCGTCCTTATTCGTATTTTCTCAGAAAAAAGTTTCAAATAAAAGTTGCGGCCATTAATGAGTCTAAGAACTATTTAGTTTAAAGAAAATCGTTGGAGCCGATTCCGAAAAAATTTGAAAAAGCTCGAAAACTCTTAGCATAAATTGGAGCTTTCCGTTGACCGATTTCAACTAAAAGCTTCGCGGCACAACTAGGTAGGTAAAAAATGAAGGTCAAATTCCAAGTTTGATGTAATTCGGATAAAGCTTTTGATATGATATGGCTGTCACACACAGACATGTTTCTAAAGCCCGACTTTGAAAATTCGACCCGATTACACGTCTTAATCCGTTACTACTTATATTGTAAGTAGTAAAAGAAAGTAATTATGATCGCTACTTATTATGTTTTTCATACTGTCATTCCGACTACAATACTACATTATAGATAATTAAGCTTTGAATCTCGCTAAAATAAATTGAAAATGAAGAGTACAATTTTTCGAGTCTTCGCTTAGTTTTCGAGATATCGAATTTTAAAAGTCGCATCGACAACTTCAGATTTGGTTAAAAAACAACGCAATGGTCACACCTTATTTGGTGCTAATTTCTCTTGAAACATATAAGTTGGGATAGATTTATTTTTATTTTGGGGGCTCTGTCCCCAAAATTTTACCGGGGGCTGCACCTCCGGGCTCTACTTTCAAAATAGTTGCGAGCAGCTGTAAAAACTTCGTAGTTCCAAAAATGGCCGCAGTCAAAAAATTTAACTCTGATAAGAAATAACCACCTGTCCCTAGAAAGTAAGCTAATGATCTATAAAGCTGTCCTAAAACCAGTCTAGATGTATGGAATACAACTTTGGGAACTGCCAGCTCATATATTGAAATAATGCAGAGGTTTCAGTCTAAAACACTGCATCTCATCGTTGATGCCCCTTGGTATATCACGAACTTCGACATCCATAAAAATCTAAACATTCCTTCTGTTAAGGAAGAGGCATCTAAATTCAGTACCAAATACCTTAGGCGCTTAAATGATCATCCGAGCCACCTGGCTATGAACCTAATAGTTAACAGCGAGGAGACTGTAAGACTGAAACGTCTGACATTCCTGGAGCTGCTATTCAGGCAGTAACGTAGAAGGTACCCCAATTGGGGTGCCCTGTCGTTCCGTCCATACGTTCAACAGATTCGTTTATTGTCAAATTATATTTTAAAAACAATAAGAAATAACATTGAAGTCGTGCTACTAGAATCCAATTTTTCTCGAAAACTCGGAAAATAGTATTCTTCATTTTTGTTTTATTTTGGCGAGATCTTTAAAGGATCCGTTGTCAAATTTTGGCGTCCGAGAAATAACAATATCCCCGACTTTTGATTATAATTTTTTTTATTAACAAAATATTATATATTACAAAAAATAACGAAAATATAATAAAATTTAATCTTTTTTATAATTATTGTCAAAGAATCTCGGTTTTGGTGTTGATCATGTTGACAAATTCAGGGCTGTTGGAAGTCGTCGCCGACGTCATCATCTCATCCTTTTCATTTTCGATTTCATGTCGCATTAAAATCTGTGCAAATTCTAATTTGATATTCGCTTGTCGTTCCAAGGAAAATCTTTTCAACGTCTTGGCATAGCCAAGAAATATTAACTCTGTCGCGTCATAGTCCTGCAGTGAACGATTACCGGGATTATTTTTCAGGTGTTCTAAGACTTTGTTACAGATCGCTGATGATGATCCACCAGGTGTTTTTAAGTTTAACGTACTGCGTTTCCGCTTTGTGATTGTGGTTTTTGGTGGGGTTATCTCGAATTTTCCGATTAGTTCAGAGTTGGAAGAGTTCGAGTTAGTTTCACACTCCTCGGAATTTACTTTGGTGTTGGAACCATTGTTGGTGCTGGAACTAGTGAAAGGTAGAAATGGTTTGAATGGTTCCATTTGGCTGGCCCATGGCCAGCGTTTGTACCGATGAGCGTTCGGCGTTGCTAATGTCTTTAAATGTTTCGCATATGAATCTTTGATATTCTTCCATTTCTTCTTAACTATATAAACTGGAAACAGGTCAAAGACTTAAGGATCATACTATACACGATAGGCCTATACGTACATTCTTGGTCTAATTCCGCTCCAATTTCTCTCCATACTTGTTCCTTTTTCACGTTATTCTTGTAGCCGATATGATTAGGATCGTATAGAATAGGATATTTTTTGACGAGTTCGATGAGTTTTTTGTGGGTGCTTAACATTGTTATAATCGTTCTAATGGCGGTCACGAACCACGATCTGTCAACGCTCGGGCGACCGCCTGTCGTTTCGCTTACCGCAATTGGTCGCGTTTCAATCGCGTCGGTCAGCGCCTCGCAATGCGCAAGTTTTGCTCTTATTAACACAAAATATCTTTATTTAAACATTATTTGGAATTAAATTACTTATATAAACCCTTTAAGGTTTAAATTTCGTTTAATAATTATTATAAAACATTCATTTGCCAATTCATCTAACATTTGGTATCAACAGAAGATTTTTAAGTCTCTTTCCTGTAAAATGCGGCGCAAATACGTGCAAAATGCTATACCTACCTGATGGTCACATTTAAAGATAATATCATAATTTTTTATTTAAAAATAAAATATATATACATTTGTAGAAGCTCTAAACGAAAAGAAAGACAATATCGATGCTAATAGGTAATTTGTATTATTAGAGCTTTTTTCAACAGTGACCCCCTCGTAAATGTTAGATCTGTAAAACTCGTAAAGCTATAAGAAATATACAGTAGAATAGACTTAAAACATTTTGCGTAAAAGGGTGATTTCCTCCATTTTCCTCAAAAACCAAAGTTTTATTTGTTCACATCGTTTATATTAACAACAATGCAATATAAAACTAGTTACATACATTAAACAGTCCAAAAAAGATTGTATTTAAATTTTAAAAACATATTATTCGATATTAACAGAAAATTTGTATCATATGTAATACTACTAATAGTTCAAAATTAGTCTTAATTATCTTCTTGACCACAAAAACTAAGTATGTATTTTTCAATTTAAATTCTTTATATGGGCGTCAATGGGTGTTTTCAAAAATATACATAGATTAAACTGTTTGAAAGTATTCACTAATAACTATGTTGAAGTGTCAAATATATGTCAAATTGACTTGGTGAATGGTGGCATGTTTCTGACAAAGTTGTCAAGTGATTTAAATTAATATAATATTTAAAATTTTGAGAAAAAAATGGGCGAGCGCAAAGGTACTAATCATTATTATCCTCCGGACTATGATCCGCGAAAAGGGGGTCTCAATAAATTTTTGGGAACGCATGCCCTGCGGGAACGGGCTCGGAAGCTGGACCAGGGGATCTTGATAATCCGCTTCGAGATGCCCTACAACATTTGGTGCGATGGCTGCGGAAATCACATTGGAATGGGTGTGCGATACAATGCCGAAAAGAAAAAAATCGGCATGTATTACACAACGCCCGTGTATCAATTCCGAATGAAGTGCCACCTCTGTGATAATCATTTTGAGATCAAAACAGATCCTGGAGTAAGTAATTACCAAGAAAACAATTTCATGAGATTAACTTTTTTTTTCTTCTAGAACTTAGATTATGTTATTGTATCGGGGGCTCGACGCCAAGAGAATCGATGGGATCCGACTGAAAACGGCCAAATTGTTCCCGAAGACAAAAACGTTCAAAAGCGAATGTTCGACGATGCCATGTTTAAACTGGAACATGGTGAAGGGGATAAAACAGGAGCTTTAGAAGCGGCGCCAAGGATTAATCGATTGGTTAGTCGCAATCAATCAGTCTGGGAAGATGATTTCTCCGCAAATCAAGCTCTGCGTCAACGATTTCGAGTAAGAAATAAAAAAAGCCTTTTATAAATGAATCTAAAACAATTAAATTTTAGGAAGAACGAAAGGCCAATGCTTTGGTTAACGACGCAGCACCTGACTTTGCAAAAAACATTGGAATCCCTCTCCTTCCAACGAGTAAAGACGATGCTGTGAAAGCTGCGAGTTTAATAGTGCGAAAAAAAATTCAACGACCAAATTCTTTAGTTACCTTAAAAAAGAAAACGTTAGCGTTAAAAACTCGAAAACTGTTAAAATCTTCGATTGCTTCGCCATCGTCGATCGGGGTGAAAATGACGAAAGACTCCCCTGCTAAAGCTAGTGTATCCCTTGTTGCAGCGTATAGTTCGAGTGAATCGGATTCATAAAGTATATTATATAATGTGATAGTAGAAAGTTACAAGCATCAGTTCCAAATTCAGGGATTTGGATCTCACTAGAAGTGAACTTTAAGACATTTGAATTCCTGAATTTGGAATGAAACTTGATAATATAAGGTTGAATTTTAATTAATAATTGTAAACAACGATGACAATTATAGCTTCGTATAAGAACCAATAGTATAGTTTAAATTATTTAAAAAATTCAAAACCTTCAAAACAGCATGGAGCACATAATATCTAAACTAATATATTGTACAGATGCCTGTTTGGAATTTATGTCTAGTCTACCTGGATTTATACTGATCGAATTTTGAGTTTTTTTTTTTCATTTCAATAGAAGTTAAAATCGAATTATTAAAGTTCTTGAATTCGAGTTTCATAGAAAATTCAAAATTTTAAAATAAAATATACCTACATAAGTATTAAGTACATAACATGGGCATACCAAAGCGGAGTATGGAAAGGCAGGGTACCGTCCTTAAGAGCGTAACAATCACCGATTTATTTAACAATTTACAATTCTATTCATAAGGGGCCATCCATAAATTACGTCACACATTAATGGGGAGGAAGGGGGTGACGAAGTGTGACAAGGGTGTGGGAAGGGTCCTAAATTTTGTGACGTCACATTTAAAAATCTATAATAACCTAAGTGTTAAGTAAAGCACGAACTTTGAACTATTAACGAAAAACTCAAACATATTTTGCTACACTATCTGTAGAAACATAAGGTTGAAATTGTTTTCTCGGCCACTCGCTCTACTACACTGAGAAAAAAAATTCTCTTCCGACAACTGAATTTCATTTACGCCAACAAAATGATTTCATAGCCCATTGCCAATCAAATATTTAATATTTAGAAATAATTGTCCGAAGAGAAATTTTCTTGGTGTAGTGTTACGCGCCGATACTATTGCCCTTTGATAAATGCCGCTAAATGTTGCACCGTGCCTAGTGGTGATATTGTTTTTATTTCATTTCATAGTTGACTTTCAAGATGATCAAGTTTGATCTTTTAATAATATAATTAATTTTTTTTCTTTTTTATTTCTTGAAATGTTTGATATGTTAATTTTATTAAAGAATCATTTAAATTGAAATAAAACAAATTTTTGAACTGCTGTTTTAATTCAATAATTATTTTTAAATGTAAAATTGTAAAATAAGGAGGGGTGAGTCTCCTGTGACCAGCTGTGACAAGGACGGGAGAGGGGATCAAAAAATCATGAAATTCGTGTGATGTAATTTATGGATGGCCCCTAAGCAAAGTCGTAATATGAGCGGTGCCCTGGCATCAGGTGCCAACAATAAAGATGCCTTACGATAAAAGTGGCAAGCAATAGAGATCAATATTAATACCACGCTACGGCACTCTTCATAAGTACTGAAGGTTTGCCCCCTCTAAAGCATGCTGGTTACGTTCATGCTTACAAATAGTTGTTAAATTCAAGGATTAGGAGTGGATACTCCAACCTAATTAAGTCAACCATGCTATAGCGATAAATAAAATGATAATTTATTTCAACGTAGAATATAAGCGAAATACATAAAATATTTTATTTGTTTTTATAAAGATCTCTATTTTTATCCGCACCATTGTTCATCTTCAATTTTTATTACCATAGATTCTTCGATTTTATTCTTCAGCCAGGTCAGCGTTTCAAGATCACCGGCGATTTTATATTTGTCGATTCCAATTTTATTGGCTTCCTCCTAAAAGATTATAGTTTAGTCTGTCTATATAGTTAAATACAGAAGTTTTACTCAAGGTTAAATTATAAAATGCAAAAAATTTACCTCCGATAAAGGTAGTATTAAATGTTCCTCTTCAATATAAGGAATTGCAACAATTGAATCCAACGGAGCCTTCCATTCGATGTCCCAATGACCCCATATTTGTTTCTTACGAATTACAAACACGTGACTGAAATCATCAATAATTACATTATTTAATTTTCTAATTGTTAATTTATTAACTGCATACGTTAGGGTAACCAAAACACTTCGTCGTGGAGATTTTTCATTGAAAACATGTGCCCAGTAAAAGTCGCCTCCATCAACGACCTGCTCCAACAAACACTTGCCCAAAGCTCGTTCGTGCGAATAAGGCTCCAAACAAATCGCATCACAAACTCGTGGAAGTCGCACTCGCATTGCGATCATTGTATTTTGTGCGCGTTGAATCGCCTCCAGAATTAACCAAGTACTATCCAAAATATCCCGTGTCATCAAACTAAACAAATTGCGACACGAAGTGCGAATCAGATGCTCGCCATTGGCGAGATTTCCGCACAGTCCAGCGACCAGTAAAATGGTTTCCAACGTATCGCCGTTGACGCGGGACGAGACAAAATTAACGGATGATGGCGGAAAGAATGTGGCGGTATGCGGAGGCTCAGCACCTCGAATATGACCCAACAAACGTTTTGCCGCCTCAGCTAAGCCACTAGCTCCGGTCGAACCCGCTTCTAGAAACGTCCGCTCGTTGACCTGCTCCTGGACATTTAATAAGACGGCCTGACCCAGAACGAGTGCATAGAACTGTTGCATTGTCTTGCACGAATAAAATTTTGTAATCTTATTCATTAACGTCTTCAACGAGCAACAGATGTCTTTAATAACAATCGAGGTACATCTACAATTTTAAAGATAGCAAATTAAAATTACAACTAAGCCATTTACATAGTTTTCGTTTGATACCGTATATTAACTGGTTTTTGTTGGACTCTACTTGTATCCATACAGTTTTTGAATAAGTCGATCACTTCCCAAGCGTTTAACTCGAGTGTAAACGGTGCAAAACATAATTGCAACAAATGCCACATGTCTCGTTCTTTTTGTCCGATCGGATTGTACATGACCCGAAGATCAGTTCGAGCTTTATCAGCTTGAGTCTCGGTAAAACCCCATTCTTCTACCAAATGGGTTGCATTTCGTATAAATTCTTTGTCTAACAATGCACGACAATCGCGTACATTCACACTACATCCATGAATGATTTTATGTTGCGGTGTCCAGAGTTGCATCAAATCAAAGCACGCGACATCATTATCGGGAAAATAGAAGATTGTCGGCCAGGTACCATGAGGCAGTTGATTATCGATTTGAAACTTTTGAATCTGAAGATGGATGAAGTTTTTAGTAAGACCTTGGCGATGCTGAATCCAAAGACCTGGGGAATATGAGCGGCGTAGATCTCCGAAAAATGGTTTTAAGACCAGCATCCGATTCAAGTCGATCTCGAGGAAGTCTTTTAACTTGCATTTTTGATTGTTGGTTTGATACTGATCTTCAATCCACGTAGCCAAATCACTGCTTAACTCCTTCCATTTTCGCGATACATTCACCTCCCATTTGGCTGGACGATCTGTGATACTTACATAAACCAATTCTGAGGTGGCCGAAGTGTTTATCGAAACTCCCAACGCTTTCAGCGATAAATAAAACTCATATTGTGATTTTTCGAAGATTGCGTGTTTCATTAAAACTATTCGATTTTGGGCAAATAAAACAATTCTTTGCGCCCCGTCCATGTAGGAAATCCAAGAAATTGTCACTCGATTTCCTTTGGTGTCTTCAACGACTTGGTCACCATCGTCGTCTTGTTTATAATGCAAATCAAAACCTTTTCCCTTGTTGTTATAAACGTTCCAGATCAAATGTTTATCGGCACTCGGATCGTCCCAAGTATATAACAGGGAATGTTCCGGATTTAAGAGTGCGGTTTGACCCAAACCACGTTGGTTGAACTTGAGGAAGAGGTCCGTGCATCGATTGATCAGTAAAACGGGGGCATCACCGTGGTGGTAGGGGCAAAAGGTGATCGTGAATGGAGAGGTGTCACCTCCGGTGACCGAAACACTGAGTGCTGGAAGAAATCGATCCATTCGTAAAACCGTAAAATGGGCTTTGTTGATGGGAAATCGTTGCGAAATGGCACGACTATCTTCATATTTAACATGCATATGCATCGAATCGGTATCCGGCCAGAAAGGAACGCATTCGTTTGGGGATAAATCAAACCATAGATCAGCGTGTTCGTTCTCTTCCATAAATCTAGAAAAATATATTTTTCTATAGTCCAGTTAGAAAATAGATGAATTTTCCTGGAAAACAGTAGTGAAGACACAAGTAGATAGAATACAATGATACAATTAGATTTTTATTTAAATCAATTATTATTTTCTAATAATCGATTTTCATAGTAATATTAGTATATATATAGTAATATAATCGATTATATAAATTACGCATTTGGCTTAAATTCAAACTAGCTGTAACGGTTTTTTTTTTCATTCTTGTCATTCAAATATAATAGACATTCATTCAAATATTTGATTGTTAAATTTAAAATTCATTATTAAAAGATTGAAATCGAAAATAGTTTTTGAGGCAATAACGTTTTAATTTTGTTAGGATGCTCATCATTTCATTTTTATTATAATAAAACGTTTAATGGTACTGAAATTGTGTATCAATAATCATATTTGCCTTATTCCTTACCTTGAAAGTTTAATGGAAGATTCGCTTTAATTTTTAGTTTTGAATTGGTTATTTTTTTATTCATATCATTTTATTTGATTTTTAATCTGATAAATTGTTAGTATGAATTTCTTAGGTTTCATCATTATTGGAATATGAAAAGCAAGTAGAATTTTAAATAATAGAAAAAATCGATTTTTTCGCATAAATCGATTTTTTTTATTAAAATCGATTTTTGACAAATCGATTAATATTGAATAAAGAAAAATCGACTTTTATTTAATCGATTTTTTTCCATCAATCTCACATCCTTAGACACAAGTGCGGTTTATTGGGAGGTTATTTGCTCAATTACAAATAATTAAATGGGTTTAAAAACCAGAAAATTGCCTTCTTTCGGGCTTCATTAAGTAGTAATAATTGTTTATTGTTTAACTACCTTAAGCGTAAATCGGAATGATTGGCCACATTAAAAAGTGGCACGAGAACAACGAGCGTTGTTAACGGCGTTGCCTTGGCCTGCTCCATCAAAATCAGGATTCGATAGCGTTTTTTGCGAGCCCGATCCCGACACACGATGCGGCCAACACATCCAAGCGAGTCCAGAGAAAACGCCGTCGACCAACTGGCTTGAACGATTCGTAAGCGGACACATCGTCGTCGGATACCTCGTGGCCACGACCACAATGTGGGTATATCATTTCTTATAATACCCGTGACATCAGCACCACATCCCTTAAAAATAAAACATTAAGTTAAACCCTGTTTTACTACAGTCAATATTCTTCTTACTTTTAGTTGTAAATCGAGACCGGTTCGATTCACAATCCAATACGGAGAGTAAATGTAGAGACAACACGCGGCTCCTGGAGGAGTCCAATCAGCTTTGACCATCAAATTTAATTTATCAGAATTCGAATCAAATGTGTTTAAGACTACGATTTTATGTGATAAATCTTTACACAAGGAAATCGAACCGTTCCATGTAACGCCATAATATTCAAACTCTAAAATTATCTGAAAGGATAAGAAAAATTTTAAGTATATTTTTTTCAATTGTCTACCATCGAATCCAAAAGAACTGATTAGGTGTTATAAGATTCTAAGTAGATATCAATAGTTCAAAAGTTGTACTTTGAATTTCTATACTTCGATCCTTATTTTTAACCGACTTCAAAAAAAGGAGGAGGTTCTCAATTCGACTGTATTTTTTTTTTATGTTCTTTACCTCAGCATTTCCGACTGGGTAAAGCGATTTTGATGATTCTTTTTTTATTTGAAAGCTGGTGCTTCCCGAATGGTCCCATTTTAGTTTGAAGGAAATCGTTCACTTCTAAGGGGTTGAAAACTAAGGGATGAAATACTAACTTCTTATTGGATGGCTCGATTTTGAAAATTATTTTTTTATTTGAAAGCCAGTGCTTTTCGTGTGGCTCAATTTTAATTTGAAGGAAATCGTTTACTTCTAAGGGGTTGAAAACTAAGGGATGAAATACTAACTTCTTATTGGATGGCTCGATTTTGAAAATTATTTTTTTATTTGAAAGCCAGTGCTTTTCGTGTGGCTCAATTTTAATTTGAAGGAAATCGTTTACTTCTAAGGGGTTGAAAACTAAGGGATAAAATACTAACTTCTTATTGGATAGCTCGATTTCGATAATTCTTTTTTTATTTGAAAGCTAGTGCTTCTCGTGTGTTTCCATTTTAATTTGAAGGAAATCGTTTACTTCTAAGGGGTTGAAAACTAAGGGATAAAATACTAACTTCTAATTGGATAGCTCGATTTCGATAATTCGTTTTTTATTTGAAAGCTGATGCTTTTCGTGGGGTCCAGTTTTAATTTGAGGGAAATCTTCAACTTCTAAGGGGTTGAAAACTAAAGGATGAAATATTAACTTCTTACTGGATAGCTCGATAATTTTTTTTTATTTGTAGAACACAACCTTAAATTAAACTCCTATCCATTTAAAAAAAAAAATCCACTCATAAGGGGTTAAAAATTAGAGATGAAATAATACTATACTTTTTTCTGGCTAACCCGATTTTGATAATTTTGTTTCTATTACGTACAACGTACCTTTAAATTGTTCACATTTCAATTTGAAGAAAAAAATCCACCCTTTAAGGATGAAAAAAGGTCCTGAAATAGTGACATTTAACCGAATTTTGATAAATTTTTTTCTGTTAAAGAATAATCCACTTAGTTTTGTTATTACATTTAAAAGCAAAAAATTTCAACCCTTAAGGGCAAAAAGGGATGATGTAGTAACTTTTAATATTAAACGGCGCTGCCTATAGGCTAATTATTTTCAAAAAAATAAAATCAGTTATCAAACTTCAGATCACTAAAACGCGAGAAATAAATAAATATTATAAAAAAATGAAAAACCGACTTCAAAATATATAAAAATTCTTAAACAAAAAATGCACTAAAAAGTAACAAAATAATGGCGTATCCTTGCAGTATCTACAACTTACAAATTATTAGGATGATACAATGTACAACTATTATTATTTTTGGAGTTGGTGTCAGTCAATAAAATAAATATTAATAATAATTTGTAAAAATTTTAAAAGGTTTAGGCTATAATATTTATTTATTATGTTCCTTATTATTTTTCTTTTTAAACCAACCCTGTATGAAAGCGAACAAAACGAAACAAACAAAATTAAACCATAAGCAATCAGTTTTTGAGTTTTAGCGAAACTAACTTTATTTTTATATGCATAGAAATGTCCTTGAATATTCCATTTCTTTTAAAATATGTGTTTAACGTCGCGTCGTTTCTGTCCTTATAGCGATAACTTGAAAAACGTCACTAAGTTACATATCCTCCAGAACACCCAGGAGCCTCAATGAGTCAAAAAAATTGTTTATCTTATTTTGCTCAAAAATTGATAGTCTTTACGTAGTATAAAACAAAGTCGCTCCCGCTGTCTGTTCCCTTAGATCTCTTAAACTACAAAACGGAATTTAATGCAGTTTTCAGCAATTGATGAGTGATTCAAGAGGAAGGTTTTTAGGTATAATACATTCATATTATAGTAGAGAAAAGTCGGGAAATTTAAAGATTTGTAATGTGATGTCATAACAAACATATTTTTGTGCACTTAAATTGCAAACGCTGGCTAAACCTTACGGGATAAATCAAATTAATATGCGGCGAAATTGCGAAGCTTAAAAAGATTGATAAAAAAGTCCCCGACGGTATATGTCTAACTCTTAAGGATAACCCACAGGAACCATTTTTAACTTTTACGTATTACAAAAAAATTATTGGTTATTTACCAAGCTATTTTAAACATTATAATATTATTCCTAATCCAATTAAATACACTAGATATGTTGTACATTTCATGTAGATCAAATTACCCTTTACAGTTTAGAGCATATCATAAAAATGAATATCTTTTAGAAAATATCACAGATTTAAAAAGCTTTGGCAGAGCGACTGGATATTATACTTCGTACGTAGTGGCTGTTTTAGTGCTATATTTTTCTTATAAATATAAAAATGTTATGTAGGTCCTTATTTAGGATAAAAACTCGAAAAACTCTACACCAATTAGGTATGTAAAGTACATGTACTCTTAAAAGAGTACGGTTGGTCACCCTAAATAGGATAGCCTACACAGGAACCGTGTATTTTCGGTAAGTTATGTTAAAGTTTGTGAAATAGCATTTTTACGCATTTTCTTCAAGAAGGAGGCCTGACCAATTTTACACAGTAACGAAAGAAATCTCTACAAAGTTAAAATTAAAAAATTGACAAAGTTTAATTGAAAATAAATATTATGAATTTCAATTAACACCCGATAAAATTAATAATGATTTTTTTAAATTTATTTGAATTTCTTTATTGTTCATTTTCGAAGATAATAATTAGAAATAAACGTATTAAAATAATATTATAACTTTTTAAATAATTAGCAATTACTTAACGGAACTAATTGTTTAATGAATTTTTGATAAAGATACTAAAGATCTTAACGTATTGAATACCATTTATCCTAAAAAGAGGCACGGTTCCTGTAGAATAGCTACGAATCTACTAAAATAGCTGAGCGGTTATAAATGACATTTGAAATGAAAAATTTTCAAGTCTAAAGGAACATTTTATATTTAAAATTGTAATGAACCTGTAAGATAGCTAATATCTCTTCCTTGAAAAGTAGTTAGTAGTAGTAGAAAAGGATTTTGATGAATTTACTTTGGATCTGAAGTCTGAATATATTTATTATCTTTTTCTGTTAAAATAGATTAGGTAATTTTTAAATTTTGTTGTTAAGGTAGGGAATCAATTAAATTTAGATACTCTCAGCAAAGCGAGTGGGTATCACCTAGTATATAATAAAACAAAAATGTTAGTGCCCAAACCGAGCTCTTATTTTAAATAATAAGATATCCGAATTCAAAATAATACTAATATTTTCCAACTTTGTTCGAAGGGCTTTTTTTGTAGAGCGTAAAGTTTCCTTTCAATCCCTTCGTTCAGAATTTTGTTACGATGAACTATTCCAAAGTTACGAAGGTAAAAAAATAAAAATCGGGTGTTATTTAAATGAAAAAACGGACTGAGATAAACCTTAATACTGATGTTAAGAGGTCGTTGCAATAAGAAAAACAAAAAGTTTTATTTTTTGAAACACTCTAATAGATATATACATATATCCATAGATATATCCTACCAATCTCGAAGGCGATTGAAGTGAATACATACCTTAGTTTCAACTAGTGGATCGATTTCATACAACGCTTTAAAAGTTGAGGGTTCCAACGAAATTGGTTGAACCGAATTTGGTAGAGTGATTCGTAAATCTCTTGGTAGACAATTATATAAATGTAACGGCGGCAATAAGGTGATAACTCGATAAGGAATCGAAGGAGGAACATTTTTTAATTCGACATCATCTGTTTTAGATTTCACACCGACGAAAAACTCGTAGTCGTTTTTCGTTTTAATGTTACATTTTTCGATGTGCCTCGACCCTATTTCCTCCCACCAAAAACCACTTTCTGATACATTTGAACTAAAGAAAAAAATTAATTTAACTTAAATATTTAATACTATAAAAGGTATTCTAAGAGCATCTTTCTTATTGTTTATTTTTTATAAGTTTTGATATAGATTAATCCTAAAAAGACACGTTTCGCCTAAATGTAGTTTTAGGAATACCTTTGAGAACCTCTTTTTAAGTATTTATCTACCCAAAAAATGATTAAAAATGAGCAACTGAAAAGAGGCACCTAGAATACCTTTCCTGCAAGAAACTTACTCAAGATGAGCCGGTTGTACAAACAACTTGCAATGAAAAGCAATGAACAACGGTACATTGTAAACTTGATGGGGTTGCATCAGAGTAATACGTAACTTCCCTTCGAACGGATTAATTGGGTCACCAGAAATCGTAGTTTTTAACTTTTCCAACACTTGCGGCTCGTAATACAACCCTAAGACGTACGAAGTTTGGTTGTGGATCTAAAAATGTCAATGTATCAATTTTTAACGAATGCATTTCTTAAAATAAGATACCTGTAATGGAGATCGAGTCGTTACAGTTCTTGTAAACCCCTCGACAGAAACATCTAATATTATATAGTAAACAATACCGTGCAAAGCTGGATTCAAACGTAACAATTTTCGGCAAGTACGAATCGGACAGTTAAGTACCAACTCGGCCAAATTAGCGATGCGAATTTTCAACTTGTTCTGGGTGATTTGGGAGTACATTTCCGTAGCGGTACGTTTACGGAATTCCACAGCATTATCGACGTTAATCGAGGAAATATTTAACGAAGTGCTAGGGTTAGTAGGACTTGTTTCCTGGCTACTCTCCGATCCGGAACTTTTCTTTCGCTTTGATAATCCAATTATCAAATCATTAGCGTTGGTTAGTTCAATCGTCGAGTCGTCTCCGATATTGTTAATTAAAATATTTGAATGAGAACGGGTGACTTGCGGAGTATATTCCGTGGTAGTGTGGTGAAGTAGCCTTTTAAGAACTGCGATTGATTGAGGAGTTAGTGTTAGGTTTAAGGTGTCTTTGGAATCGACGATGATGTACGTGGCAAATTCGGGAGATGGAGGAAGTTGTTCAATTTGTTCTTCAACCACTGGAGGAGGGTCTGAAGGTGAGTTATGACTTCCATCCGTATCACTTGAAATTGAATCAGAATCTTCACTTGAATCACTAAAACCATAAAAATACAGTGGTAATTCCCCTGATTTCTATATTATAAAGAATTTGATCTCCTTTTGTTTTATTCAGGATAAGATATATCTAAAATTTTATTCTTAAAACTACGGCACATTTATACCAAATACCAATAATATTCCAGGATAAGTATTTCCTACACAAACTCACGAATCACACTCTCTCTTTCTAATCTATATATATAAAAAAACTTTAGAAATTTTTGTCTATTTGTTTGTTGTGTCTCTTTCACGCAATAACTACTCAACGGATTTTGATGAAACTTTTTTTTGTTATATAGCTATTAGTCCTCGATAGCATAATGGCTATAATTTATACATAATTTAGTATAGAAAAGTCGGAAAATTCAAAAACTAGTAATGTGATGTCATAACAAACATATTTTTGTGTACTTACATTGCAAACGCTGGCTAAACCTTATGAGATAGAGTAAACTAATATGCGGCGAAATTGCGTATATTAAAAAGATTGATAAAAAAGTCCGCGACGGTATATGTCTATCGCCTAAGGATAAACCACAGGAACCATTTTTATCTTTTACAAATGATTATTAGTATCTTCTTCAATATTATATAAAAATTTCATGTTGGTCTTTATTCTGTACCAATTGAGGTCAAATTTTGATACAATATACAATCGGTCTCCAGAATGGTTTTTATTTATATTTCACGTCAGTTATATATAGTGTAACACGTGATTCCCATAGGATAGTATAACAATTGTATCCTACAGGAACCGTGTATTTAAAAGAAGTTTCGTTAAAGTTCGCGAAATAGCATTTTAACGCGTTTTCCTCAAGAAGGTCTGACCAATTTTACACAGTAGCGAAAGAAATTCTCTAAAAAGTTTAAATTAAACACTTGACAAAATTTTACTTAAAAATAAGTAAGAATTTCAATTTAACACCCGATAAAATGAATAATTATTTTTTTTTTATTATTTGAATTTCTTTATTGTTCATTGTTGAAGAAATTAATTAGAAATAAACGTATTAGAATAATAATACAAAGTAATTTAGATCCCAGTTTATGAACGAAATAAAAAAATCAGATTAATACGGATCAAGAAATTTTATTATGTCAACTTATTTTTCATTTCAGCGACGTTTCGCCATGGATCATGGCTTCTTCAGGCATTTTGAAAATTTTTTATGTTGACATAAAAGTCCAATAAATAATAAGCATTACTGTGAAAGGTTAGTCATGTGTTTTAAATGAAAAAACATGACCTATCTTATGAAACTGGCAACAATTATTATTCTTGAATATAACAACAATTAACCAGTTCACTTTAATTTAACAACTTTTAATTTTTCAATATTAAAAAACTTTCTTTAAAAACATAAATAATTATAATAAATAATTAAAAATAATTAAAGACATTGATTAAAATAAGATAATCCCGAGTTACACATACATATGACATATAACATAATACATATAACTCGGAATTATCTTATTTTAATCAATGTTTTTAATTATTTTTAATTATTTATTATAATTATTTATGTTTTTAAAGAAAGTTTTTTAATATTGAAAAATTAAAAGTTGTTAAATTAAAGTGAACTGGTTAATTGTTGTTATATTCAAGAATAATAATTGTTGCCAGTTTCATAAGATAGGTCATGTTTTTTCATTTAAAACACATGACTAACCTTTCACAGTAATGCTTATTATTTATTAGACTTTTATGTCAACATAAAAAATTTTCAAGATGCCTGAAGAAGCCATGATCCATGGCGAAACGTCGCTGAAATGAAAAATAAGTTGACATAATAAAATTTCTTGATCCGTATTAATCTGATTTTTTTTATTTCGTATTAGAATAATTTACTAAATTTTTAAATAACTAAGAATTATTGAACGGGACGAATTTTAATGAAGTTTTGTTAAAGATACCTCAGATCTTAACATATTATTGATTATCATTTATTCAAAAAAAAGGACGGTTCCTGTAGGACAGCTCCTAATCTTTTCTGCTGAAATAGTTGAACTGTTTTAAATGGCATTTGACAAAATCTACTAGAATCTGTAAGATAGCTAATATCGCTTCCTAGAAAAGTAGTTTTAAGGATTTTGATGAACTTACTTAGAATCTAAAGTCTGAAAGTATCTATCATCTTTTTCTGCCAAATTATCATAGATTCATTTTTATAATTTCGCTATGAAGGTAGGGAATCTATTAATCAATCAATTAAAGAGTATAGCCGTTTAACCATAAGCCAGCGGGCCCACGGGTTTTTTTGATCGGACGTTTATTTTGTTCTTATCAAAATATACCTCTAGGTGGGGGTAGTACGTTTACTTGATATTAGACCGCTACCCCTTCTATTATCGGAGTTAGAGGGGTTACAACCATTAACTTAATTATTTTTTTTCTCCGAAACTAATAAAGATAACTCAAAAATTTTTTTCAGAAAAAGGTGTACAATAACAATTTCTATATTAAATACTTTTTTCGTGCTTCAATATAAATATTTTAGTGGTAAAAAAAGTTATTGAAATATTTAAGGGGCTGTTTTTATACCTCCCTCTTAGTTGACACCCACCAAAAAAAATATATTTTATGTATCTATTAAGTAACTACTTACCACAAAAATTTCCGGAAAATCGGTTTGGTGGAACATGAACATACTTTAAAAAAATATAAACCGCACTAATGTTTGGGTAGCGATCATTAATTTTATTAAGACAGACAACAAATTCAAAAAAAATTATAGTTTTTTTTAAATTCTTTTAAAAGTTTTGGTTAATAAGAATGAAATTACACAAAATGTTTAAAAAAATATACATCCTTTCAATTAATTAATCGTTATCACCAGGGCCGTAACGTGGATTTTGTGGGCCCTGGGCAAGACCTTCAAGTTGGGCCCCGCTCAATAAAAAAAAATCACAGCTTAATTCGTGACTATTCAAATCTTTATCATATTTTCTGGATAAATCTGTCGCCACCTTTTGTAATTCAACAACGCTCATTGATTCTAATAACGAGCCAAAAAAAAAAGGAAAATCTTCAAATATAGTTTTCATTTGACTATAACGCCATTCTGTTTCACTAAGTAAAATGTCAAAAATATTGTACATTTGCATTGCAAACAAATTTTCTTGGTTGAGATTAGTAACACTTTCTTCTTTAAATCGCTTAATTCGTTGATTAGAAAATTCAGCTTCAATATTCATTTTCAAAGCGACTTTTTGTGCATCCGAAATTATTTGTTTAAATCCTACTTCCCGTAGTCCTTGTAAAGAGCAACGCAGACCATTAATTAATTTTGTTGCAAGGTCTATTGATAGATGTTTGTGTTGTAAGGCTTTATTTGCACGGTTAACGCATTGTAATATTTTATTCCAAACATGAAGAATACATATAAATTTATAATTAATTTAAAATAGTAATCTTTTTGCATTTGACACTGCCTCAGAGTTTGACAAATCATCTTTAATTCTTTCAAGTTCTTTTTTTACTTCTGGAAGTTGCAAGCACAATAATTTTATTCGCCTTTGACGACCATCTAGTATCTGAAAACCCTTTCAGTGATAATTTTAAAAATTTTATAATTTATTCCCAACGCGTCGTCGCAGAAGAAAAAAAGTTGAATAATCTTTAGATAGTGCCAAAAAAGGTAACCATTCCTGACGTTGTGGATACTGCGTAAACACCAGCTAAATTAAGATTATGTGCGGCACAAGGTACAAATATTGCATATAGTGTGCCATATGGAAGAGGCATTATTCTCCTCAATTTGTCGGCGTTTGTGCTACTAAATGGGGTTAAAGAAATCCCACGATCTGGCTTCACTGGCCCTGTCAGCTTTTTATTTATTGGGTGCTATTTACAACTGCACACACTTTTTTTTTAAAGATAAGGTCTGTAAGCAATAAAACAAATAGTGCGTCAAGTGCGTGCAATAGAATATTAAGTATTAAGAATTAAATAAATATGTTTTTTTTAAATAAAAACTCTAATAGCATATTCTGGTTTTTTTGAGCTCCGTCTATCTGAGCCACCAGTGGTGTTACTTATATATATGATTTGGAATATTCATTAAAATACGAATGAAAATAATTGAGATAATTTTTATCGGGGTCTTCTTGGGCCCCTCCGGGGCCCCCTGGGCCCTGGGCAAGTGCCCCTGCCTAGTTACGGCCCTGGTTATCACTGTCACTTTCAATCGGTGTAACAATAGCAGTTTGATCGAATATATTAGTTAATGGTTGTAACCCCTCTAACTCCGATAATAGAAGGGGTAGCGGCCTAATATCAAGTAAACGTACTACCCCCACCTAGAGGTATATTTTGATAAGAACAAAATAAACGTCCGATCAAAAAAACCCGTGGGCCCGCTGGCTTATGGTTAAACGGCTATACTCAAATTTAGATACTCTCAGCAAAGCGAGCGAGTAGCGGCTTTATCAATCGTTTTCAAATTTTGACCTTAAGTTCAAATCACAATCATTTTTACAGTGGCTACGTATAACGTTTTCATCTTTATTCCTAAATAATAATTTCTCTGTATTGAATAGTTTACCACAATATAATTTAACATTAACTTAGCCACAGCAACGCGTGGTTGGGTCTGCTAGTACTAGTATAAAAGTATAGTTCTTAGAGTACCTGGTGAATAAATATGCAAGACTGGTAGTTAATTTTTCCATGACATCATCGTCCAGATCTGAGTCTTGCTCGCCATGTGTCGGACTGGGTGATATAATCACACGTTCAGGAGGCGGTCGAATAAAGCTCATATTCTCTCCCGAATCTGTATCACTATCTGCCGAAGTATCCGAAATATTAGTGGGCGCCGATGTTGTTGTCGCTCGATTCGAATAATTTTGATTATTAGACACTGTTTGTGCATTTATCGGCAGTGCTGTCGTTCTAAATATGTTCACCTGCACCTGATAGGGCCGTTTCTCGGTAACAATTGGTTCAAGAAACGGTTCCCACATATTATTGCTTGCATTGTAGTAATTCGATTGGACATTAAGTTTTACTGTACAAAATCCTCGTAGTTCTAAATCACAACTAATCTTACTAAGTAACAAAGGCATCCGTTGGAAGTCGTCATCAAGCGTAAACAAAAACGAAATATTTGGCGCTGAAAACAAAACGGTTTCATTGGAAAGATTGAAACCTTGAGGTGGATTTTTCTTGTAAGAAATTTCATCGTCCTGCAACTTTCGTGGTAGCCACATATCTTCGTGGACATCACCATCATAATCGTTCACATCCTCATTTTCCACTCCACTCAACGACAGTTGAATCTCGTTGAAAATCCGGATTATATTATGATAAATTTTGGGAGTTAACAAAGTTTTGATTTCACTCGCTGAAATTACGATTTTTGAATTGTTTTGCGTGATTGTATGCACTATCTTCACATCGAACGGATTAACAATCCATTCTTTGTCGTTCTTCACCTGTAGTTCCAGGTATATGTTTTCAAAGTCAAAGAAACTTTCGAGGGCATACTTAAAGTGCATGTCCACGTTGAGGAAGAGATGACACTGTTCTAAATCGGAACGAATGAACAGTCCGAACTTTTCTAGGTCAACTTTAACATTGATTTGGTTCAACTCGGAGCCGTAAACTTCGCGTTCGTAGCCCTGATTTTCGAGGCCTCCTTCGACGTTCCATTCACCAGGACTGCTTTCCAAAATGAACTGATAAAGATGCGTGATTAGAACTGTCGATAATTTCAATTGGAAATCGTTAAAGGAGATGTTAACATATTTCTTTTGCTGAGCCGATTGGATCAGGTCGAGACTAAAATGAGCATTGGTTGGCTGCCTAAAAAAAGTATGAAACAATAAAAAATAGAATCCTTGGAATGCCTTCCTTGTACCAGGAAGGCGTATACTTACTCGTTGTTTTCAAGACGAGATTCAATAAATTCGATGTCTTTGATGGTGAGATTTAAGTTCCAGGTTGAATCTGAGTAAAACGATGCTCCTATCGTGGTATCTTTACCAATCGCTTGGCACAGGCTACGATTTAAATCACGCACTGGCGAACTGAGAACTTCCTCTGAATCACTAACGAATTCAACGCAAATTCCGTCGATTGTAAAGCGCGAGATGAAAAATTGAATGTTTTCCGAGAGGAAAGCTTGCAATTGATCCATTTCCTGATCGTGCTGCGAATCGATTTCCGGTAAAATCCGAGCTTTGGGAATATATTCACTGCATAGAGCGAGGATTGTTGAGATATCACACTGACCGAGGGTGATTCGAAGAACATCAGTCGAACCGTTTAAGTTCCAAACCGGTTCGGAACCGCTTAAATTATGCTTGATATCCAGTCGTATGGAAAGTGGTTCTAGAATATTTCCTTGGATCTGCAAAGATCCGGCTAAAGTCATCACAGCACGAGACACGCTGCTCCCCTCAATTTTCACCAAAATGTTATCAACGATTCCGTTGGACGTTTGCGTGACAAAATTTTCGACCGCAATATCACCCTTGTGCACGATAATCACATTGGGCGAGTCCAATTTTTGGGGTATCAATAGGGTGGGTCCACCAATTTGGAAGGACAATAACAGTTTTTTGGTGAGGAGAAAGTTTGAGAGGGCGTAGCAGTATTTTTTGAACAGACTATTGATGGGAATCGGTCGCAAAAGGCGCTCCAAACCGCGTGCCCCCAAAGGCACAATGTGAATGCGACCGAGTTGTAAGCGTAAATTTCCATCACATGGTAAACTTTCGGAAAGTGACAACGTTTGTCGAATATGAGACGTGTGACCGACGTATTTCAATTCGATAACGTAGTCGTCTTCCATTGAAATAATCTGAAAAATGGTTAAAATTTCAATCAGCGTCAATATGGTGTACATTCAGTAAAGGTATTCACATACTCTCATTTTTACTAGAAACTGAAGAATTGAAAGAAAATAAACCAAAGTATTCATACCTTTGGAAATAGAGTGATATTCGATAGGTCTTCGACCGTCAATGCGTTCAGGTACAGCTTAAAGTGCATTTTTTCGTTGGCTCGAAACATGCAATCGTATTCGAGCCCCTTAAAGTGAAGCTCGATCAGATCCTTTTGGATGTCAGCGAGTGTAATTCGCGTCGATGTAACCCGTAACGATCGGCTAAATTTAACCGCTCCGGGCGGAATGGGCGGATCAATATTCGTTGGCTTAAATTGTTTCCACAACAAATTCAATCGTCGTAGAGCTTTCGAGCTTCGTACTCGATCACTAATACGACGAAACGTCTTCAAAACTGCTTTACATGCGTCGGAACGCCATCGCACCCGAAAATTCCCCACATCTACGATCAAAGAATTTTCCACAGAGCGAAAATACGACCGAAAATCAGGACAATCAGCGCGAACTTTACGATACAAACACTCAAAAATATCTTGTCCCGGAGCACTTGAAGCGATTTCCAAGTACTGACCCGTTGTACCCGTGTGCACTTGTTCAATGAAAACCAGGTTTTCCACGGATATTTGCAATGCAGGTCCATACGACAAAAACGCACCATCGATGCAAGTTTTACCAAGACGAAGCTGTAAAAATGGTCGATCATTTTTACCTTCGCTACGATTAATCGTCCAACAACTTTCAACAATTACGAAACGAATTAAAGTTATTATTGGATTAGATGGCGATACATTGTCCTCGAAACCCGGAAGATCTACAGTACGGGTCCAGATTTCATCTCCAATATCACTGGTTCCCGATGACGTGCTTCTAAAAAACAAAGTTTAAAAAATGAAGAAAATCTTAATTCTTTTTCAGAACGTACTTTTCCATGGTGGAAAACGATGCATTTACATGGCTCGAGTGCGACACAAACGGCGTTATATTTCGCTTTAAACGAATCACTTCTTGGATTTCCGACTCGGGAATGATCAAGTCACTCTCCCATTCTTGCCACATATTGATGGGTTTCTTATTATAAATTTTCGGTCGTGGCACGTTGCCGATTATCTCCAACAAAGTACTAACTTGATTTAGGGACAGAGAAATTCGTAGATTTAACAGAGTCACATTATACTTTTGCCTGAAAAAAGAATTCCTTAAATTTGTAAGTAAGTAATCTCTTATATAGAGTACATTGGGAGACGTTTATCATCGGGACAGATACTGAAGAGAACGAGAATATCGCCACTGCACCGATGCATAAAGTGTAATATGGAATCGGGACTGTCCAATGCTTCACGCCATGCATCTCCACACTCGGACACCAGAATCTGAGCTTCGTTAAACGAAAACTTCCAGCGGGTGTACAAGCGTTCCTCAAGCTCTGCTAAGCCGGCCTCCAAATCCGGTTCTTGGCTACCTTCCCGATTGATTTGTAACTTTCCTGGAGTTATCACTAAAACACTGCCATCTCTAAAATCAAAGTAAAATGTTTATGATTTTAAGGAGCCCAAAAACAAAGGTGGTATACAATGTGCAAACGTTAATTGAGAACACTCAATATCTATTTATGTGGAACCATTCAATTTTAACTCTGTATTTAATTAGGTCTTATTTATCAATAGTACTTTTTATAAACCTGGGAAATTGCGCATATGGAGTAAATTTTTTTCTTTGTATAGAAATTTACTGTTTTTTTTAAAGATTTATTAATAATTAATAAAACAAATTACTTTTGAATGCATCCAGATTCCGGAATTAGAAATCGTGGATCACACAGCGTAACATCGACTTCAAACCCTGACGAGAGAGTAGTATTAAAAATTTTCCTTATCATCTTTTCACACCAAGCCAGTTGCACGTATTCGATGAACTTGGAAAGTTCCGAAATCAAATACTGAAAGTAACACGCGATTGGATTACAGTGAAGTGTCTTTAAAGCTTTTTATACGAATACTTACTGAGTTGTAAACAAATTCGAGGCTATCCAATCGACATTTGATACTATAATCGTTGTCGAAGGCTTTTTTCTTGACTTCAATGGAGAAAATTGGCACGGCTGTGTCGTAGCCGGGCGATGAAATCGCCGGTGCCAAATGATCACCATGTGTAATCCCCTCGACTAACAACGTGTGTAAGCGTAGCGAAATTGTTGTTTGTTCAGCACAGATTGCCAATTGAGTCACATGCATACAACAAACTTCCGTTTCTTCATTAAATAGACTAAAGGTTCCGTTTCCAATTGCAAGATTCAATTTAATCTCTATGAAACAAAAAAAAGTAAATTATACCAAGGAATATCAGAAAGTTAATTGCCGAAAATTAGACTTTTAAATTGAAAAAAAATCTGGGAAAATAAATTTATCTTTGAAGGGCCAGGAAAATAGTCAAAAGAGTTTCAATTTTTCTGATTGTTGGAACATCTTCTAACTTGCATCAAGAAATACCCCAACACTCAACAGGTATTTGGAATTAGTTTTTCTTATTTAATTCGAAATTCATTGATCGAAAAAAGAACAGTAATCGAACAATTGATTATAGGAAGTACATACTTGCAAGTTGCAGTCAGTTATTTCTATTTACAGAAATTTAATTTACTGTAAAATTGCTTAAATTAACTTTACTTTCTAATATTTTTTACTATAGAATAAACAATTTTCGAAATTTTTAATGAAAGATCATTTTGTAATCCTTAACCACTCCCAAACTCCATACCCAATTGAATGGAAGTTTGTATAATATTCGGAAAAGTCATCTCTACTTTTTAAAAAATAGACTACAAATTTCAACATTTTTCCTTAATGGCTCAACTACAACATTTGTTGAATTGTTGCAAATTTAAATGATGTTTACTTAGAATTGATGAATGCCAAATTATTAACAAAATGTTTTGTAAGTAAAGATTTTTCTATAAATTTTTCCGTGCAATTAATTGATTTCAAGTTTGATAAGAAAAACTAATAGAGGGTGCTCACTGCTCGCTAAGGATGGCTTTCCAACAATTAAAGGATATCGTATCAATCGAGGATCTAGAAACTCTTTTTTTTTCTTGTTCCTGGCTCTAAAGATAAATTTTTGTGAAGGGCAACGCTTTATAAAACTGTCTAATAAAAGGCTACTTTAGTCTAATTTCCTGGAATTAAATAAAGTATTTTTACTGTTATTTGGAGAATCGGTGTTGGCGATAGCCTCCCGAGAACTTAAAGGAGATTCATCGCAGTGAATCTAAAATTTAAAAAAAATATATTTCAATGGTCAATATTGTAAATTTTCTAATAAGATATATTACGTACTGTTCTTGGAACAGTTAACACTGTGTTTCACAAATGAAGACTGGACATCAATAACGGGCTAAGTGCCAAAAACAAAACAAAAATTGACTTATTGTTAGACCCGAAAAAGCAAGCTAAGTACCATTGCCAACAACCAAATACGTTCATTAACTTAATAGACTTAATACATTAATAGTTAATATTAATTATCATGGGTATTAAGCCCGCTTTTTAGGCTGTTGACAAAGGCACATAGCTTGCTTTTTTCGGGTCTATTTTTTTTTTGGCACTTAGCCCGTTATTGATGTCCAGTTTTCAAATATTGTACTATAGATTTTATACAATATGGTTCCTTGGCAGGAAGCTATAGCTATAAACTGTATACTAAGCTATTTTCTTCAGTGGTCATCAGGTAGTCTTGTAATGTATATTTGTAACTTTTGTAGGATGATTAACTCATAATTATTTGTACCTACTAGAGAACCATTGTATTACTATTTAATGACCTATGAAGAAGATTGTTTGGTATCCAATATTTAGAATACCGGTACAGTTTATGTCGCTGAAAATCAGTTCTGTCTACAATATTTGTAAAACTCAGTATTGTACATATTGTTTTTACTACCATGGCTTTAGCTTCTTCTCGAGCCAGAATTATGTTGGTTAGGGTTAGTTTATCTTCACATTTCAACAAGTCTAGCTTTAGTTCGGACTCGTTCGTGGTGAGGGTTTTGATGTATGTGTCGCGGTATTCTTTGTAGGCGATGCGGGTTTTTTTGATGTGATCCCATCGATAGGGGTAGACACGTTGTTGCAACACAGCTCGGAATGCGTATTTCCACCAAAGCGTATAAGCGAGCGGCAGCGGCACGTGCGGTCGTAGTGCGATAAAGTTCCGGGACTTTTGCGCCAGCTGCAAAAGTTCACGAACTTGTCGCATCGAGTTTAGTTGAGATTTCGATGCCAGCATCACAAAATCTCCGAGCGACGCGTCGATCTGAATGTGATTGACGCTTTCGCTTAAGCGTATCGTGATTTTCATTTTAAGCGTTATAGGTTTTACGACTAAAAAAAATAAATATGAGAATTTCAAACAAGTCTTAAAAATATATTAGAAGTTGTTGACAAAGGAATGTGCCATATTCAATGTGCAGGTGTACTTCCCTTTTTATTTCTTCAACAACTTTACACCTGCAATCTTAGTGACTTCGTTACGGAAAAACAACTTTTTTGCCACGACTCAATCAAAATTTTTCTTGTTAAAATTTAAAATATTTAAAAAAAAAATTTTATAATCAACATATTAAAATTTTATGTTAGTTTATGAATCGTTTCACCATTAATAATAAATATAAATAAAAACCTTTGCTTCATTCACTTTGATAACAGGATAACCTGTAGTTACGTATAGGCAATCCAAAATACGTTCCGTCATCAATTTTCAATGAAACAAAAATTTATATCACATTTTGCGATTTATCTCAAAAACGGTTTACTGTATGAAAAATTTGTTAAGAAACAAACTTGTAAAAATGTTGTGCCTTTTAAATTCGTAAACTGCCGAAAATGTCCGTAAAAGCACGGAAATCAATATCTATATTTACAAAATTAAGTAAGCTTTAATCATATAGAACAATTATTTTTAAGATCACAACAATTAATATTAAGCAATCCTTCAATATTCATAATCAAAAAAGAAACGAGTTGTAATATCTAGAAAAAGTTTATTTAATTTAACTTACTAAAGTTTAAAGCTTTGCCGTATATGAAGAAGGTTTGCAGACCACGTGAAAGTTCATTTCGTGCCGTATAAAAGTCGATGTTTAAATGGTTTTCATAGTCCCATTCTGGGTCCCAGTATGTGGAAAATGACTCTAATTTAACAGTTTGAAACGCGTTGGTTGTAGAACAAGCCTGACCATTCAATGGTTTCCATTTTCTAGAAGAAACAAAATTTATTTTTTCTCAAGACTAATGTTTTATTAACGAACTTATCAGTCGTGGTCAAGTATAAACTTTGCAGACAAATGCCGAATGCCGCCCGAGTTTTATTGTCCTCATAACGAATATGAATATCGCTTAGGGAAATCTGTAAGTTGTACATAAGCGTTGCGATAAATTTTCCGAGGAATCCCTCGCCGGCGTCGGCGAGTGCATTTTGTCGGGCGGCTCGAATCAATCGCTTTTCTCGGACGACGTCGCCGTTCTGGGTGCATGGTTCCGCGACTAGCCACACCCCTTGAATCGAGACTACAATGGGTCTTGAACGTAAAAACGACCATGGTACCGTTATTAGAACCGATTCAATTTTCCCATATTTAACGGCAATTGGTAAATCTAACTCATACTAAAATACCATAATATATAGGTGTTAATTTGCCGCAATGCTGATAATATCACATCAATATATATCTTACCAAAGCCTCTGGTTTCAATGTTAAATCCGTGAGACGAATATCTCCGGAGAAAACGCCTACGTTTAAGTTATCGGCATCGAAATCCAGCACATATTTGCCGAGATAGTGATGCAAAAACCGAGCCAGTGCACTTTCAAGCATCGTGCTAGAAAATTTTTTTGCATTAACATTTAACAATAATATACATTATAATAACTTCGTATTATATGATAACAGATTAATTTAACTATCATCGTAGTTAAAGGTTATTTTGTAATATAGTATGAACGTTATTTAAAATATTTAATTCTATATTATTGATTTATTTTGTTGAAATTAACTTGAAATTTAAATGTACTATAATGGGTGACGACGTCGGCGCCAGAGGGCTCTAAGGTCGGAATGTCTAGGGACGTTTGCCACTGTAAAGATGTTATATTGGTCATAGTGCTCGAGGCGAAATTTTGACACATGTCAAAATGAGATGAAATTAACAATTTGATTAAATAATTTTTTTTATTTTGATGAAAATTTTTAAATGCTGTGATAAATGTTAAGTAAAACGGTGTTTATTAAAGTGGAGGTATAATGTCGAGTCGAAATCCAACGACGTTGATGAGCATCTCGAATGACGAGTCGTTTGATTTTTTGTTTAAAATTGTCTTGATCGGGGATTGTGGCACGGGGAAAACGTGTGTGGTGCAGCGATTCAAATCGGGAACGTTTGTCGAAAGACATGGCAACACGATTGGCGTGGATTTTTCGATGAAAACTGTCATTGTTGACGAGAAAAAAGTCAAGGTATACACCGTAATTTTGTTCTTATTGAAAAACATGCTTAAGAGCTAAAGTGGTTTTTAGTTACAAATATGGGATACAGCTGGACAGGAGAGGTTTAGAACCATCACGCAAAGCTACTACCGATCAGCCAATGGTGTTATTATAGGTAGTTCATCGGTCAGGGGTAATCTTAGCGTTTAATATTGGTTATTATTAACATATTTGATATAGTATGGGTCAGTAGAGCAACTATACCATTAGAAAATATCCCTTATGAATTGGATGGGGTCAATAAATGTTTGAATCTTTCTATGCTATCGAGTCGGAGGTCCCTTTTTTTACTTGTTATGCCATCTTAATAGTAGAAGATCCGAACCTACACCGACTTAAAAATTGAATGAAACATTTTATCATGAATTATGAAATTAGAAAATATATTAAAAATGGGATGCTTAAAAAAATTCTGGACCGCCTATTTTTAATTATTAAAAAAAAAATGATTTTTAATAAAATATTGCAATAAATAGAAAAAATTTTACACATCACAGGCGACTGAGATGTTGGGTCCTTTATTATTACACAGTATACTTACCTCGGATCTCTCTGTCACACATTTTCACGCGCATTAAATTTTAAATCTTTAAAATTCGCAAGCCGCAATAAAACAGCGCTTATGATATAAAAATTTTTTTATTATCTTGATGTTGCAATATTTTATAAAAAATAATTAAAAAGTAGTCTGTCCAGGATTTTTTTAGTCAACCCATTTTTAATATATTTTCAAATATACTGAACTCATGATAACATATGTTTCATTCAATTATCAACTCGGTGAAGGTCAATGTAGGTTCAGATCTTAGACTATAATGCTACATCAATTTTCTGAGCCTTGTCTATTTTACTGTGAACTTCCTTTAACATTATATGCCTACCATTGTGAAGGTCATTACTGAAAATTGATGAACTACGTAATACTACAGTAGTTTACTGAAAAAAATAGATCAGAAAATAGGAAATGAAACAACATGGGAAAACTATGTGAGAATCACTATTGAAAGAGATTCTTGAAAAATATTATTTACTAAAGTGGTCACTGTTGAACAAAATTTATAAAAACTATGGGAGCTATTCTTGAAAAATGGTGGGATAACTACGTGGAGAGTACTTTTAGAAAAAGCTATAAAAACTATGTGAAAGTAACCCCTGAAAAAAGCTCTAAAACAATATGGAAAATCTCGTCAACTACGGGAATGGTCAGTACTTTAAAAAAAGGCAAAGCGACATACGATTTTAGACTCTAATGAATATAAAAATAATAATCAAAAACTAAACGCTACGATTATTAAGTTTAAAGCTCTTATTTATTAATTGTTATTGGTTTCAATTTTAGTATACGATATTACGAAACGTTCCTCGTTTCTCTCAGTTCCGCGATGGATTGAAGAAATTCGCCGCTATGCCGGCAGTGCCGTGCTGTTAGCTCTTGTCGGGAACAAGTGCGACCTAAACTCACTTCGAGAGGTTGAATTTGCCGAGGCTGAGGCGGTCTGTCAATACATCCCCGAGGTTCTTTTCGTACTGGAAGCATCAGCCAAAGATAATTCAAACATTGAAGACGCATTTATGTGCTTAGCGACTGAATTAAAAGTAAAAAACTGTATTTATTATTTTGTTTTTAATTATTCAAACGTATTATTTTAGCGGAGACATGATTCGGCCCATTTAGGCAATGGAGACGATGACACCGTTCGTTTGGGTGAGAGCAAGACAGTGTCACGATGTAACGGGTGCTCGTTGAAACTTATATAATATTTATTAAGTTGCGTTTCTGAATTTCTCAAAAAAAATAAGCCTTTTACCAAGTGCCTTACTTACTTAAACCGATTTAAAGGGACTACATGGTTTCGAAGATAAAATGATGATCACATTTTTTAAATATAATATATAAATTCTATACAATTAGATAAAAGGCTAACATTTTTTTTTAATCAATGAAAAATTTTGGATCTGACACGGTTATTGAAGACTAATAAAAAAAATTTCTTGTGCCCAAAATAACTAATGATTGCTTAATTCATCAGTCAGTCATTCATAACTTTTTACTTGTCACGTAAAAGCAAATATATTAAATTTTTATACAGTGGTTGCCTATATTGACTTCATACTTATAGGGCACAATCATTATACAAGAATTAACAAACTCCTTGAAAGATTTAAATGAGTATCAAGAAAATGTTTCTAAAAAAATCAAACTTAATACCTATTACGTACAGGACGTACAGCCAAACATTACATCACTAAAATAATGGGTTATACGTAACAAATGTTCATATAGGCAATCACTGCACAACGATGTCATATGATTGCCTATACGTGGCAAGTATAAAGTTTTCTTTTTATGGTCAAAATTACTCTGGTAAAATTTTCATATTAAATAAATGTATTTTAATAATTAAAAAACAAAATTACTTACTTATTTTTGGCAGTGCCAAGAAAATAACTGTTCAAAATTCTCTCGTTTAAACCGGGTTTTCCCAGAGATGGTTGTTTAGTTGGTCCTAGTAATCTTAGCTTTACTTATCGTTATTTGGTCGCTAAACAAAACCAAAATTTTTCATTGGTTGACAATTAAGACACACTAAAATATTCAAAGTTCCATCTCATAAGAGAAACTTAGATTCAATTGACTTAAAATGCTGGATTTGAATTGTTTTTCAGGTCACGTAAACCCTTAAATGAAACGCTCATCACTCAACATATGTTGTCTAAGAACAAAATACTCATTTTTATCATACCATTAAATTACGTTTAACTCTCAAATGCATGCAATTTATTAATAATCACGTTTTGTTGAATATAGCCTGAGCTTAATTAATTTATAGAATGCTTGCTCTCTAGACATCTACTTTTCTTTAATACAAAAGGACATTAATTATTTATTTTAATAGTTAAAAATCTTGCCGATTAGAAAACCTGATTAGGAAAAAGCATTCACATTTTTTCAATTTAAAACGTTTTGAAAAAGCAATAAAATGTGCCTTAAATTTTATACAAAATTTTTTAGATAGGTCCTCACCTAGATTATTTTTATTATTGTATTATATAATATTTGATGTGTATTTTGTATTAATAAACTTATTGTTATTTTAATTACTGATGATTATAAGTTATAAAACATCCGTTTAATTAAATTATTTATTTATTTATAAAATATACAAATCTATTAAATTATCAACTGGTTTGTGTTCCAGAGCTACTTTTTTCTGTCGGTGGAAAACGAAGCACATTATATATCAAATTATCGGCTTGGTTCATGTTGGTTTTCGTTAAAATCTAAAATCAAAAAATTAATAAGAAAACTATTCAGAAAATGTAAAAGTTATTTTAATACTTCTTGAGCTAAAACGGTTGCTGGTGAATTCATATCCAGGCTTTTTTCGTTTTGTTCCAAATACTTGTCGCCTAAAATCTTTCTGGCCAACACATCAGAGAGCTTCTTACACGAACTTATCATTGAGACAATGTTTAAAGTGTTTGGCATGACGACTTCCACATCGAAACATTTAGCCGTGGAAAGCAAAGTTTGCCACGTGTGCAACACGTCGACGTTAATATGATTTTGTTCTTCGAGTAGACGTTTAATGCACTCCTGCAACTCGGCGATTTGTGATGATAGTTTTGTCTTCCATCGGGCCAACTCGTCGACCATAAGACTGCAAAAATTTTGTGATTACTGTTTCGCTTCTTTCCTCTATTAGAACCGTCTTAAAGTTTTTATTTCTACAAAAATGCATTTTTAATTTCTTACCTGGAAGCCAGAAATTTGCTTCTCCAAACTTCACAATGTCCGGCCAACCATTCAACCTGTTCACGATGAGTGCTTAAGTGTTGAGCAGAGCTCAACAAAGCTCGGGCCAACTGTAACTTGTCTTCGGTTAAAAGTTGGACACGAGCTTCCAAATCTTCGCCAACAGCTGCCACGAGTAAAGTTTTCAATTCACTATTAACCTAGAAATTCCATTTTCTTTAAATTTTTTACTATTAAATCCAAAGCGTTAAAAACTGACCTGAGTTTGAAATTTTAATTGTTTTTCTAACTGTGCATTCGAATCTTTCAGTGATTGAATTTCAAACTGTAATCTTTGGCGTTCTTCCTTAAACGGATCATTCTCTTCATTGGGTAACTTTTGAATGGGGAAACGGCTAAAATCGTGTCGATTTTTAAATTCGACCGAGGCCATATTTGACATTTGAGAGACGAGTATCTAAAAAAGTGTTGCATCCATTAGTCTATCTGCATAAATTTTTTTAAACATTTTTTAAGGATAAAATTTTAAAAAAAATGTATATTTTTTTATAACGAGACATTAGTAATTACTTGAATATCGACATTGTTTTTGGAGGCTTTCTTCTTCGGTCGTTTGTTTTTTGGAAGGATATGTGTTACGGCTGCCTTGAACGGCTCGTACGGAACGAACTTTGGTTCTTTTGCATACGCAAAATGTGATAAAATTTTTTTGTCACGTTGCACCAACTTGGGCGATAATACTGTTATTTTTCCTTTAGGAATTATTTTCTCGAGGTGTGTCGAAGGACGTTCGAACAGACGAAACGTTTCACACAGTCGAAATTTCGGAAGATTTTTATTGGGACGAAGACTGGTTTCCGCGTTTGAACTTAATACTTCCATGCCATCGCCTTGTGTACGTGGAAACGTTACATGCTCCACTTCTAAACCAAGAAAATTTCCATATAAAAACTACAATAAAAATTGTATAAAATAAAATTTTATTACCAGAATTATGCATACTGTCACTCATATTAGTTGTTTAGTAGATAAATCATATCAGTAAACCGTTAAAAAAAAATACTCCTAATAAAAAAGTTTTAAAAACATGACAAGACTTTGACATTTGTCATATTATGACGACCAATAAAACCTAGATATGTCAACACGGTCAACACTAATAATTTTCCGTAATAGAAATAACATAATACAAAATCAATTGCTACGACGAAGATAAAAAGTTTCTTCTTTCCAATAGAGTGTTAATGATTTCACCAAGTTTAAGAAAATCTAAAAGTCAATCATACAAACCTACAACGAGAAAAAGTTACTAAGCCCCACTAGAACAGTGGCGTGCGGTGAAATTTGCGAGTAGGGAAGTTCTATTTTATTATTGTAAATTTTACTATGAAAATGTCTGATAAATTTACACAAAGGAGCCATTTTTTACCATCGTTTTTACTTTGAAAATGTCAAATAATTTTTTTTATAGCGCTAGATATACTTAACGTATGTTTTGCCCTTCTGCTTTTAATAATTATTTATTTTTCTCTAAACGGTGTGGAGCCAAACATTTTATTGAAAAATATCTGGTGCGAGGCGTCACAGTACTTTCTTTTACTTTCATTTATGAAAATATTCGCTGTTAGTTAAAAGAAATATAAGCACTTTGTAACAATACATATAAACAGTACTATATGCATACAACCTATAGGGCTATATGTATAAACACGAATTCTTAACCTTCATCCCAGAACCGCCCTTATTCGAATTTTCCCAGGAAAAAGTTTCTAATAAAAGTTGTAGCCACTAATGAGTCTAAGAACTATAGAAAGTTTAAAGAAAATCGTTGGAGCCGTTTTCGAAAAAAATTGAAAAAGCTCAAAAACGCCAAGGCTAAAGTAGAGCTTTCGGTTAACCGATTTCAACCAAAAGCTTCGCGGCACAACTAGGTATAATAGAGAGGTCAAATACCAAGTTTGGTGAAATTCGGATAAAGCTTTCGATACGATTTGGCTGTCACACACAGACACACACACACAGACATGTTTCTAAAAACCACTTTTTTGGACTCAGGGGACCTCAAAACATGTATTTCCGGTGAAATCTCGAATTTGAAAATTCGACCCGATTACAATACTTCCTTTACTATCTATATAGTAGTAAAAGAAAGTAAAATATCTGGTGCGAGGCGTCACACTACTTTCTTTTACTTTCATTTATGAAAATACTTGCTGTTAGTTAAAAGAAATATAAGCACTTTGTAACAATACATATAAACAGTACTATATGCATACAACCTATAGGGCTATATGTATATACACGAATTCCCAATCTTCATCCCAGAACCGCCCTTATGGGTCGTTCTTTTACAAACCGTACAAAATCTGAGGAAATATGAACTTGACATTTTAGAATCGCCTGAAATTTTTTTTACAGCTTCTATACGTAAATATAACAACCCGTATTTTTGGATTTTGCTCAAAAAAATTTTCTTTTGAAACTTTGCCCATTAAAATTTTCAATGATATTTGAATTTTCTCCAACCTTTGCCTATTTGAAATTTTATATCTCCAGTTCTACTATTCGGATTTATGTCGGATTTTTTTTATTCTGTACTTTGTTACTTAAGGTTTGAAAGTATATTGTTTAAAACAAAATTTTGCATAAATTTTATAAACAATTGCAATTTAATTGTTTATAAGCTTACATCACTCCCTTACCCCAACTTGAATCGAATTAAAAAAATATCATTGTATTCCTTATTTTATCATCTACAAAACCCAGTTTACAAAAAGTTGGGATCTCTCTTATTTTGGAAGATATTAAATATTTTCGAGCGCAAGGTACCGAAACGCGCTTCGCGTGCGTCCAATTCCTAAGATCTCCAACGCTCTAGCATCTACTTTACATTTCTGAATGTTAATCATTTTGCGTTTGAGTATAAAAATGTTTGTAAGAAGAACCTCAAAATAGTTTCCCCATTACAAAACTAAACGTTAAAAAGCAAACTTCAATAGATATACTTACTTCAAAAATGAATCATATAATATTTTGGAACGCAAGGAAATTTAATGAATTTCAAGCGATTCTAAAATGTCAAGTGTCGAATGGTGTACGATTTGTAAAAGAATGACCCTTATTTGAATTTTTCCAGGAAAAAGTTTCAAATAAAAGTTGGAGCCACTAATGAGTCTAAAAACAATAGAAAGTTTAAACAAAATTGTTGGAGCCGTTTTCGAAAAAAATTGAAAAAGCTCAAAAACGCCAAGGGTAAAGCAGAGCTTTTGGTTAACCAATTTCAACCAAAAGCTTCGCGGCACAACTAGGTATAATAGGGAGGTCAAATACCAAGTTTGGTGAAATTCGGATATAGCTTTCGATACGATTTGGATGTCACACACAGACACACAGACATTTTTTTAAAAACCACTTTTTTGGACTTAGGTGACCTCAAAACATGTATTTCCGGTGAAAGCTCGGATTCGAAAATTCGACCCGACTACAATACTACCTTTACTATCTATATAGTAGTAAAAGAAAGTAAAAATTGGTTGTCTGTAAAGTCGATTTACTGACGATAGTTTCACGTGATAACATCATAAAGAAACATTAATGAAAAATTGCATACTTTTATAAATTGAATTGTCACTGAATTATCATTATTTTGTATAATACAAAGGAGTTAATTGAAAATTAACAATTTTTTCAAAATGAAATCAAACTGAAAATTATGAAGGAAATCAATTGTAAATCTTATCAAGTAAGTAAATTTTAGGAGAAAAACACAAAACACGTTGTCTAGGGTTCAACAATTGCCTCTCTATCGCTTGTATCGCGTTTTCGCTTGCAAGCACAGGCTCAAATGGAACGTGACACTTATTCAGACTGGCTGTCGTAGTTCATAAATTTATAAGACGTTATTACGTCAAAAAATTTATTTACTCATATATTTTCGAAACAAATTAGGGAAGCGGCGTTCCCACAGCTTCCATGGCCTGCACGCCACTGCACTAGGAAGCTCTACGAGTCATAGGGAGTAATAGAAGTATTTGTTATATTTATTTACTTTAAGTTGGTTGTCTGTCCAACAAACAAAACTTTACAATTTGGTTATGTTTTGAAAATTACTTTTTTTCTAATTAATTTTTTCCTTAATTAACCCGATTATAATGAATTTAACATAAGTAATTTTCCTCTCGGAACTGCCAATTTTCCTAGAACATGGCTGAAAGCGTAAAACGTTTACCGACATCATCGAGCACTACACCGGTATCGGTGTCGCGGTCTATTAAAAAATCTAAGTCCGATATCGTCAAAAACGTTATTAACTCATATTTAGAACGCCGAAATTATATTGTATTTATTTATAAAAATGTTTATTTTATCAGTTTTGCTAAAATGGTTCTTTTTCTAGGAACCTAATTCAGAGGAAAAGGGAAACGATTCATACACCCTATCTAGTGAACAACTTGCCGTCACACTTTTCGCCGATAAAGCCTCATCTAGATTTAATTCTATATTATACAGTAGCGTCAATAATGATCCTAAACAAGTGATGCAACATTATCTAAAGTATATCATTATTTATATCTTCTAAAACATTTGTTCCTAAAGAAAAACACTTTATGGTGGTTCGTCGGAGTTGATAAACCTTTTTTTTTTTAGGTGGCTCAAGTGGCTCTGCAGTATCAAATCATGGAAAGTCCAATCAGAACTTTGGACCTTGGCACGTCCTCTCCTGTGTCATCTACACCTAGAAACCTTACGAGGCAACTATCAAGATCAAAAACAATGTTTTTTGCTGCTCCGCCATGAACTATACGAAAAACTACACATGGCTCATTTAAACGGTAATTTTATTTGTCATTTTCTTGTACAGTAGTTTATCTATTCTCAGCTTCATGAATCACTGGTTTCTTTTTGGTCAGTGGTTGGAGATGAGCCGCATTCACGATATCACTAAAATATATAAAACGTTTTAAAGGATTTATGATGACGATTTAATTTGAGGGAAATAACCGAAATTCATCGTAGTTTTTTACAGCGGAAATTGTTCGAATTTTCGCATCGTTTCTTAGCCAATACAATCGATTTTCTTCTACAATATCGTCGAGTTCTTGAGCCAACTTTTTAATTTCATTTTTTGTTATCAATGTCTCAAACATAATTGATTCAAAATAAATTAATAGGAAATTATTACATTGACGCATAGTTTAGCTTATTTGATCAATAAATTTAGTGTTACCCTGGTAACTGGCTTTAGATATTTAAAGCTATAATTAGTCCCAAGCGTCCGGGGAATAAAGACAAACAAAAGGTCAAAGTTCGGAAAAATTAAGGGATAGCTGAATTTTTGCATAAAGCTTCCTTTTGTTCTAAACAACAACATATCAAAAGTCCCCGACGATACATCCGATGCTAAAATTTTTACGCAGGGTCAAAGGTTGCGATAAACGAGTTTTCGCAAAAATCTCGCTAATGGTAACTTCTATTGAAAAAATATTAGTTATCAAATTTGTAGTTTAAGAAAAAATTTGCTGTTACTTTTTTTCGTAAGGCTAATGGTATTTGAGAAAATTCGATTCAAAAAGTTGTAACGTTCAGTATGCACTCCTTAATGGTATTTGTATGTCGAATATTATATTTGTAATTAAACGTTAAATGCGACTTTAAATATTGGAAGATTTATTTTCGTGGAAGTTTCAAAGTCCTTAATAATGCAAACTAACGCATATGTACTACAAAATAGTGTCAATTTAACTCTTAGCCTAAGACCCCGTTGCATGATTGCTACACTCAAAATGTAGCTAATAAATATCAAACTAAAGCTCTTTTTTCTGTGCATGATGATATAAGAGTGCCAATTTAAAAGTGCGCGCAATTAAGCAAAAGTCAGGATCATAGGTTAAGAGTTAAGTTGACACTATTTTGTAGTACATATGCGTTAGTTTGCATTATTAAGGACTTTGAAACTTCCACGAAAATAAATCTTCCAATATTTAAAGTCACATTTAACGTTTAATTACAAATATAACATTTGACATACAGATAGGGGAGACCGGGACAGGACGGGATAGCTAAGACAAAAATCGTCACAGAAAGAAAAATAAACTCTTTATTGAAATGATTTTACAAAAGAAATAAAAAGTTTAGACTTTTCTACTATAATTATACCTTTTAACGTGTAAAATCACATAATTGTTTTGGCAAATAGAATTTAAAGAAAAGTTGTCAAATTTCCCGTCTTGCCCCACGGGTGGGGTAAAATGGGAAACGCTGCGGGGCAAAACGAGGACATATTCATATTACATATTATATTCAATCAGGCAGACAGCGTTCACAAGTGTGCCCTTCTTCATCCTCTTTATCAATTTCAGCACAAGAATTATGTGCCCATACACGGCATACGTTGCAGATAGCCCAACCTTTGATTGAATCTGAGTATAGATACCCGCAATAGATGCAAGTACAGTCATCATTTTCTTCTTTGGATGAACTACTTTCCGCTTCAGTTTCTTTTTTGTGCCTTTTATTCAAATGCTTTTTTTAGGTTTCTTTTCAGTCTTCTTTTCATTTTTCTTACTTTGTTTATTATTTGTTGCAGTCCCATTATGCCCCGACCTTTTTGCCCCATTAGACATATTTTGTAAAAGTAAACAACAGTTCCAACCTACAAAAATTATTCTGCAAAAATCCAATCTTAATTCATTAGTCTTACACCACTACAAAAAGTACGTCTTAAAATTTTACAATACCACTGATATATACCTCTGTGCACACCTTCTTAGAAACCAAATACTTGGTAAAAATTCTCCAAAGAGCTGTTTTTTCTCGCCACGCAGCCAAAACAAGTAGTGACAAAGACGAGCCGATCAGACTCGTGTGACGTGACCGTACATCGCCCGAATGACACTTTGTTAGGCTCTGTTGTGTTCACCAGTCACGCACAAAAACACTTTTCCCATCCTGCCCCGAGTTTCGTCTTGCCCCGGTCTCCCCTACCATTAAGGAGTGCATGCTGAACGTTACAACTTTTTGAATCGAATTTTCTCAAAAACCATTAGTCTTACGAAAAAAAAGTAACAGCATATTTTTTGTAGATTTTTTCTTAAACTACAAATTTTATAACTAATATTTTTTCGATAAAAGTTACCATTAGCGAGATTTTTGCGAAAACTCGTTTATCGCAACCTTTGACCCTGCGTAAAATTTTTAGCGCCGCTTGTATCGTCGGGGACTTTTGATATGTTGTTGTTTAGAACAACAAAAGGAAGCTTTATGCAAAAATTCAGCTTTCCCTTAATTTTTCCGAAGTGCAATGTCTTTATTCCCTTGACTATTAGTATATAACGTAAAAACCTCCATGTAAATCAAAAACATTTGAAATTTGATTGGAAAGGTAACATTGGGAATGTTTTGTAAAAGGAAAGTTGTTGTAAACGTTTCGGAATCACCGCTTATACACAGTGGTGTATTGGTAAAATAAGAAGTAACGGAACGCATTGTGAGAGCAAAAATATAGTCCGCGACTTTCCACAAGCAGCTTCCTGAAATTTTTTTGAAGATCATTATATTTAAAGCAAAATTTTGTTTTCTTTGTAAGTTCTTATTTTTTATTGTTACTATACTAAATATTAACAAGCAAAAATAAGAAATTCAAAAAAAAAAAAATAAAAATAAGACTGATAAAGCCAACACAGAACACATTATGTTTATTTGATTTAAAAGGGAAAAGGAAAAAAGTCACAAAAAGCAGATAAATTCTCTACAAGGTAACATATTTTTTGAAATGTTTTTGCAAATTTCCCAATTTACAACATAATTTTCATTTTGAATTAAAAAATGACTAGTTACTAAAAAAAGTACTGGAACGCGTTCCGTTTCTGCAAAAAAAGTGCCGGAACGTCGTTCTGCCACGTTTCCTCCCCCCCAATACACCACTGCTTATACAGTATACTCATCTCTTAGAACACTTTCTATTGCCTACACCTGTTACGAATTAGTTATATTTTTAGAGTCGAACGAGGAAAATCGTAAGGAGATTCAACTATATGATATCAGCGAAAACGTTTTGGAGGCACTACAAAACATCTCAACTTTACAAGACGTTGAATCGTTTCCTGTTGTCATGACTTTTCGGTAATAAACAACATATTTCTAGTACCGAATTAAATCTTTAACCATTTTAAATCTTTCTTTTTTTTTTTAGATCGTGTAAATTTCGAATAAAACTATCTGCGATAAGCGTTAAATTGCTAATTAATTACCTAGTGAAACATAGTCATGTGATAATACTACAGGTTTTAATGTCAAAGAATTAAAAGAAAAATCTTTTTTTAACAAATAATTAACTTCTAGGTTTTACAAACTTGGTTTGATATTGAAACTGTCGATGGATTGACTAAGCATGAGTATTATGAAGACGAGGAGCTCACACATAGTTTAAGCAGCACGGAAAGCATTCCTGATGAAGTTTCTAATTCGGAACCGGTCAATGTTGAACCTGTATCCAGTTAATTTAATTATAATGGAACTAACAGTATTAATGCTGGGTTTTTCCAGGTGATTAAAGCAGAGGAAAATTCGACTTATGACGAGATGTTGCTGCAACACCTAGAAGAGTGTATTTCAAATCTAGAAGAGCGACCAGCTCCGATTTTATTGTATAATATATTTAATTCACAAAGAAAGTATGTATAGATGTGATTTATTTGGGCTTGACGTCTGTGACGAAGAGAAACCAATGAGAATACGAGTGGGGGAGAGTAAGGTTAGCATAGCGCCAAGAATTGGCGACGGTTCCTGATAAAACAAGTCAAAAGAAAACGAAAATGAAGAGTGGTAATTTGCGAGTTTTTGCTTCGTTTTCGATAAAAACCGGATTTCAAGACGCATTTTTCTTATGGGAAATTATTTTGATTTTGTCAATTAAGACGTAACTATGGGAACTGTTATGTAAATTCACCCAACAATTTTCTACTACAAACGCCAAAGGGGTCCAGGGGGCTCCATTGGTGGGGGTTTGGGGTCGAAGCCTCCAACAAAAGAAAATTCTAGTCACTTTTCGTTTACCCGATTTTCATTATTTGATTGAATGTACACTTCCTGAAACCACGAAGTTATACACAAAATTAAATGTTTTAACATAAAATTATGCTGTAAATATCTATGAGTTTTCAGTATTCGTTGAAAATCTTTATGAATACAGATCCTGCATTATTAGAGCATTTTAAATTTATAGAATATTTTTAAAATCTAGTCATCTATAAAATACGTAATATCTAAGGATTGTTTATTAGCCAATTATATTTTCTATATTACTTGAGTTCAAGCTCGAATCGCAGTAGTTAAAATTTCATTAATTTTATGGTGGTTTCTGTGTTTTATTTCTGAAATTTTGTATTATTTGTGATGTTTATAAAATATGTGCCCTTTGAATAGCAAAATAAATGGAAATTTTTATCACTCAATGGGAATTTAATATTGAAAACGTGTTCGCAAATAAAAAATATTGAGTGTTCAAATTGGACCATGTAAATTCCCATAGTTACTCATACCTTGAATTTTGCAAATGGCTTGCTTAGGCCTTATGCTGTCGTCAAAATTTATAGATTTCTCTTGAATTTTTGATTTTGGGATAATTGACACGCTGTTTAGCTTCTATTGGCCTTACTTTTTGGTTACACAAAAGCATAAAGTTGGGCGATTTCAAATACTCAAAGCGCCTCGCTAATCTTACTCGTGCCTACGAGTGTTTTAACAATATTTACCGAATGAAAGCGTTTACGGAAAGAAGTTTTAACTTTTGTTCTGATTGTTGATTCTTTGCTGCAGCCAGTAAATATTTTAAAAAAAGTGATGAAAAATTTTTTAAAAAATTACTCTAGGTCTGCTGCCGCGTGTTCATCTGTAAATAAATCGCTTCAATATGTGGCTGCAGGATTTGAAAATTCCGAGATTCGAGTGTGGCAAAGTAATTGTCTTCCGTTGTTAACGACCAAACGGCACCATCAAATTGCCTTAGCCTGTGCCGATGGTGACGAAGAAGAAAACGACGAGGAAGGAACCGAAAATTCCGTTGAGTATGAAACGATTTTACGTGGTCATTGTGGTCCGGTGCAAGACATCGCATTTTTGGAGTCGTCTTCATATTTGATGTCGGTTTCACACGATACAACTATGCGAGTGTGGGACATCGAAAAAAACAGTTGCAAAGCTTTGTATAGGTATAACTTTTTCTTCGATCATATCAAATATGACATTTTAAAAATTTTACTTGTTCTAGTGGACATAATTATCCGATCTGGTGCATGGATGTTAGTGCTTTGGGGATGTATATCGCGACAGGATCAGAAGATCGAACCGTAAGGATATGGTCTCCTGAAATTACAAATCCTTTGCGAGTTTGTGTCGGTCATACTTTAGATGTTCATGTAAGAAATTTCGAGATTTGACTTATAATAGATTTTAACTAATTTTAAACGTTCTAAATTAATCAAATTTAGAAGACAGCTTAGATACAATTATAGTTTTGTAGAAATTTTAACTAACTGAAAAATTTAAGTAGTATTCTAAATTATAAACAAGCGGACATGTGCTTGTTATTCACAGATTATTCATATATCACACTGTCAAATTTTTACAAATTCTTATTAAGTTGAATCTTCCTCTTAGTAAAATTAAAGGCAGTTCAAATTCAAAGAGTTTAATAAAGTTGCTAATAAATGTATACTCCTAATATTTTCAGTGTACAAGATTTCATCCAAATGGTTTATACGTCGCTTCAGGATCATCCGATCGAACTATAAGATTATGGAATGTTACTAATGGAGATTTAGTGCGACTTCTTCCCGTACAAGGATCCGTTTATTGTCTAGATTTTAGTCCAAACGGTCATTTCTTAGCCTCAGCTGGTTGGTATTTGATGTTGCTTTAAATGAACAAATCATTTATTTCATAACTTTCAGGTGAAGATAGAAGTATTCATATTTGGGATTTAGCTGTTGGAAATCGTATCACCGAACTGAAAGGCCACACTGAGCCAATTGTCGCGCTCAAATGGACCCCAAACGGAAAATTATATTCGGCCAGTGCCAATGGAACTTTGATAATGTGGGATGATCCAAGTCGAACAGGTGATGAAATGCTGAACTCACCGATCGATCGATCGACGACATTCGAGACTAATTATTCACACTTTATAAGTTTGCAATGTTTGAACGATCAGATTATTTGTGTGGGGGCGAAGCCCTATTGTGCACAATCAGTTAATTGAGACCGTGATGTATCATCTAAAGATAGACGGGTCAATGTTGGTATGTCATGTTTTTACTCGTTAACAATAAGCGAACTCTTGTTGGAATTTCGTTGAAAGTGTAATTTATTTATGAATCGTTGAGATAAAGTGATTTTAAAAGATGATCGATCTTTTTTATAAAAGCTACCAAATGTCCATTTTATCTTCTTTTCTCCATAGTTATTCTTTAATATCAAGTACATTATGTTACATATTTTAACAAATGTATTTTTAAGGAACTATCGGGACTATCCATAAATTACGTCACACGTGGCTAACGAAACGAATGTGATATTGTGTGACAAGGGGTGGGAGGGGTCATAAGCTCTGTAATTTCATATGGGCAATATAAAAAATCTTAAATATTTAATCGCGAAACTTGTATATAAACAAGAAAATATTACCAAATCTATCTATGATCTATATATAAAATAAAAAATATGTGACGTCACACACTTTCCTGAAGGGAGAGTATCTCCTACATCTGACAATTTGTGACAAGGAGAAGTTAAAAATCATGGAATTCGTGAATATAATTAATTACAGAACCCTAACAGTGCCAACTTGGGCTGACTCGTTTAACACAGGGACACTCCTTCATATAAACCCTTCTTCTAAGTATTCGTCGTATTAGTCAGGTCAAGTAGTTCGACAATTTTTAACGTGATAACGTCTTATAAATTGATGAAAACCAGCAGCCTGTACGAAAAAGTGTTACGTTCCGTTTGAGCCTGTGCGTGCAAGCGAGAAAGCGATACAAACAGTAGAGAGGCACGATACAGTTCTGGAATAATAAAATACTGGAACGCCGCCACGCTAGCCTCTTCGAGAACTTCTACATTAAGCTATGCCTCGTATTCAATAATTGTTGAATCCTAGACAACGTATTTTGTGTTTTATCTACAATTTACTTAATACGATTTAATTGATTTTGTTCATAATTTTCAATCTGATTTCATTTTGAAAAATTTTTTAATTTACATTTAACTCCTTCTTCCTTCTTTGTATTATACAAAATAATGATAATTCGGTGATAACAATTCAATTAATAAAAGTATCCAATTTTTCATCAATGTTTCTTTATGATGTTATCACGTAAAATTATCGTCCGTAAACCGACTTTACAGACAACCAATTTTTTTAATAGAACTGTGCTGTTTATATTCACTTGTTAATGAAATTACTTGTGAAGTCAATTCTTGGCTTGATTAAGCATTAAAATATAATTTTCGATCTGAATTTGATTTGATTTCAAGTAAAATTAAGGTCAAGTAGTCTGAAAAGCAAATCAAGTAGGGAATCTGTCTTCGCTCCCTTAATGCCAATTCATTAAAGAGGAAAATAAAACCAAACAACCCTTTTTTACAAATCCATTTTTATTTAAAAGTCATTGAAATTGTCCACACAATAACAAAGGGAAAGAAATAATGAACAGTGCCTTACATTGACTAGGAATTTAAAAATAAAATATAAATCAAACTTTAAGGAGAGTAATTGTATTAAAAACAAAATAATTAGTTGGTGACCTGGATAAATTAAATTTATAAAATTTAAAAAGATAGAATTACGTATTTGAGATAAAAGAAAATACTAAATGTATGTTATATAATATATATATACAACAGTCAATATGTATAAGTATTTACACATACAGAGAGAACTCTCTGACTCATATAAGCTTCTATCTAGGAACTCGTTTTTAATATACAGTTCAACAAAGGTCTTTTTCAATCACTGCTATCTCCATAATTAAAAATATACTCATTTCTATTTTTTTCCAGTTAAAATATTGATAAAACACTATTCAAAATGCAAGTATAAAACAGTTGTGGAAACTAAAAAAGTGCATGTAACTTAATACACGCGTATAAAGTGAAACTTCTTGGTTTGTATTATATATTTTAAATAATCTTCATGTTAACATAGATTCAGTTTTATTTTTCTAAAGATAAAAATTACATTTTTGATTAACTTTTAAGTCTTTTACCAACACACAAATCACTTTATATATTTGTGTTGACATGTTATGACAAGATAGTTGACTATAATGGACGTAACGTAATCGTTTTCAATTTTATGTCGTACTAAATTTTTTTCTCCTTCACATCACAAGAAGTTTCACTTTAACAATGGCTATATGTAAAACGTCATAGTATTTAGTTATATTGGGTTTTCTTTATTAAAGAAGGCTCTTAGCGAAGGCATCTAGAACACGAAACGAACCTGAGAACCTACATCACGTTGTAAATTCAAAGAAGAAATGAACTTTGAATAACAAATGTTCCCTTTTTTAAATATTTAATATTTTTATATATAAATTAAAATGAAAAAAATTGTCTGATTAATTGCAAGACAATACTATCTTCGATATCGGTTGGTGCTTTTGATTAGGGCTAGCGTTTTTTGCATGAGCGGTGCTTTTTTTGGTTTCGAAACAGAGCTGGAACCTAAAACCAATGTAATTAGTATATTTGCTACATTAGTTTGTGGGATATCAATACTTGAATGTGCATAGGTTGAAGCTCTTGCTCCTGGATTTGGAACTGCAATGTTGCTCATCACTCCTGGTTGAGTTAATGCTGCGGCTCGAGCCGATGGAGTTGTTGCTGGTTTTGCATTACTTCCCGTTCCAAATTTAGCCTAATAAAAAAAAAGTACCAGTCAAATAACGCATATAATACTCTAGTTTCCTATAAGGTGGAGTGGGGTAAGTGCATAAAAGGGGCTAGTGTATAAATGGCTCGTATTAACATAATATGGGAGAAATGTAGATATATAATACATATACATATACCCATAATTAATGTCATCCTATACACGTAGATGACCCCGAAATAATAAGGAAAATCCCCGATTTATGCCAATCAGTTCGAAAGCACCGTTTAAAGCAAACATTTCAATAGTTATGCTCTTGCCCCGTAGCATAAATATAAGATTTCAAATCGGTTTTAATACAGTTATGCACTTGCTCCAATTTCGGGGCAAGTGCACAGCTCTTGGAGTTTTTACAATTTAAAAAATAAAATAAAATACACAAGTGAAATTGGTGTTTTGTCAATGTAAATTAAATCGTATTAACTGAAGTATTCGTTAATTTCAATAAATTTTAAAGTATTATAAAACATATGAAAGATATATGAGTTGAAAGTCAAACTTATTAAAAACTGGGGTGCACTTACCCCACCCCACCTTAACATATTGTGAATCGTAAAATTGAATATTCTGATGATTTTGTATATAATCGATTCTAATACCTGTTTTCTAATGACATTTCGGGGTGGTTTCGCCATACTGTCGACATAGGCCAACTTTGTTTGTCGCACCGGGAGTGATTTATCAATTGACTGTTTAATATTAGCAGTCAGTGCTCTGAGTTTTTCGTCACGCTCATTTAAAAATCGCACGTATGCCTCACGCCACGTTTCCATTTCCATTCGAGACTTGTTTCTGAATTCCCGTTTACAATGCTGTTCCCATAACGGTTCCGTGTCATCCAGAAAGTATGGATTGTGGTTTTCCAATTCGAACAATTGCTCGGGAGACGCTCGCTCGAGCACTGGAAGTAGTATATGATAAGGAACACCACCGGTGTAGGCTAGAGCTAGAAAAAAAAATGAAAACTATTAATAACAATAAAAAAATTTAAATTTCGCTGACTTTGGACTTAATTATTATATTTCACAAATACAATTCACAAAAATTCACAAAACAAGTTATGAATTTTCTTCGGACAAACCAGAAGAAAAATAGGAACTAGATACAAGGAGCACCTGGCAAATATAAAATATTCCAGAACGGAAAAATCTTGTGTAGCGGAACATAATGTTGAAACAGGCCACAAGTTAGCCGAAGTAAAACTTCTGAAAAATGTTCAACAGAACAAGAGATTGGATGCCATCGAAAGCATTGAAATTTATAAAAGAAAAGGGAAAGTTTTAAACTGGGAGAAAGGACCGATTCAGGATTCGGCGTTATTCGGCGTTTTGGGAAAGGGTAAGAAGAGAATGGACGAAAGGATTGCACCCCCAGCTGCAGCGATTGTAAAAGAGAAAGGGATCGAAAGGACCTATAAATTGAGGTCAATTCGGGACTATTTTGTGAATCAGCACGAAATTGTTCTCGAAGACACTTCAATTTGATCCACTGATGACGAACGCATGGCGTTTGAAATACGTATCTGGAGATACAAAATTAACAATTTGGATTTTTCGGTTTGTGAATTTTTACATTTAATTTTGCTTAAATTCATAACTTGTTTTGTGAATTGTATTTGTGAAATATATTAATAACAATTCAAATTATAAAGTAAATAGGAGTTTAGTTACCATCAATGTTATCTTGTAATACTCGAATACATAAATCGAATAACGTTGGAACGTAACCCCAAGCCGATTTGTTTCCTGAATACACTTTCGTTCTAAAAGAAAAGGATGAAAATTTGTACCATTATTTGTTATTAAACTACAAAAAAAAATAATTATATTATGCATATTTTTATTTTTACTACTAACTAAAATAATTTTAAATAAGTATTGAGCGAAACATTTTCTGTATATGACAACTAATTTTTAAGAAAGGCTCCGATAATTTTAAAAATATCTGCTGCGAGACGTCACAGTACTTTCTTTTACTTTCAATTATGAAACTCGCTGTGGTATAAAATATTTTAAATATAAAGACGTTATAACTATACATATAAACAGAACTATATGCATACAATCTATATGTATATATGAGGCGTCTAGTATCAAAGTAACCAATGTGTACCCTGACTTATTTTTCAGAAACCGCGAAAAACTGGTGACTTCAGATTAACTAAAATAAAATTAATTTTTGAACAAGATTTTGTATATTGACATTTTCTACATTCTGACAAAAAATTATAAGCAGACATCATGTATTTACAGAGAAAATCGAAAAAAAAGGATGGACTTTGGTCGTTTTGATACTAAGATTATTACTTTGGTCATTTTGATTCAAATTTCAATGGATTTTGGTTGTTTTAATATAAAATGAAGACGCCTTTTGTAGTTTTATTTACTTTTAAATAAAACTTACGATGAAATTCCGAAATTTTAGGCAATTTTAAGGAGCGACTCATATAAATTTGTTTCCCATTGTGTTCTCACATCGGCCGCTTCGACTGTTACGGCAAATTTTCAGTTGCCTTTCAATTTTATCATACCTATTATTAAGCCTTTTTAAAACCCAGACACTAATATCTACCCAATTGAAATCAAACAATACAACAGTTTATAGTTGAATATAATCAGTGAAATACGCTAGCAGACATTACATTTCCATTTTTCTAGCTGCCTAATACGTTTCTGGCTTTTTGTCGTAGTAACTGGTTCGGGAGAAATATCCATAATATTACACCAAAATCCAGAAAATATTTAAAAATACACTAAATAATTTGGCTTTATCAAAACTCGCCATAATGAAGTACAAACCGTGTATAGGCCACGTGGTACAACTCGCTCGCTTTCTAGTGGGCTAAGCGCACATTGGCTTCTTTGATAGAAACATGCCAAGCACGTTGGTTGTTTTGAAACGGAACCGAGACTTTGAAACTTATTTTCAAGGGGACAAAGGCGATTTTTTTTTGGAAAAATTTCTACTAATAGCTGTGTCTCAAGAAGATGAAGAAAATGACGTAGCTAACTCAATATCTCAAAAAGTGGCACTTAGGTCACTTTGATACTAGACGCCTCATATAACATATACGAATTCCCAACATTCACCCCAGAACCGTTCTTATTCGAATTTTCCCAGGAAAAAGTTTCTAATAAAAGTTGTAGTCATTAATGAGTCTAAGAACCAGTGGCAGCTCGTGGCATTTTGACATGGGAGTGCTGTGTTAAAAAAAAATAAAAACATAATGTACCTATTCAGGTTATGTATTTTTTGTATACAAAATCCATTCTACAATTTTTAGCTGGATAAAGGAATTAATCGGTCTTGATCCATATTATTCCTTAGCAATGACTCAATTTGTTTTGTTTTAGTGTAGCGTACCTACTATTGTCTAAATGTATTTGTAAAGTAGAGTCGAAAGTAGCGACAAAATTAATTAGCCACCTAAAACAGTAGGATTTTGCGACGAACTTCTTTCGTCGTGGCCACGAACGTACTGTGGGGGTGTGGATATCACAGTGCCAGTTTCGCTTGTTACATGCATAGATGGGATTACACGAACTTAAGCGTACATAGACGAAGTCGGCTAAATTGACACTGTGAAAACCACAGTTCCAGGCTTCATATTTCAACGTATTCTAAGTAAGATGTGAATAGTTCGTTTACATAAAAATTGAATTGATTATGTTTAACAATTTGATTATATTATAATAACTCCATTAATATTATTGTCATTTAATAATATGAATGTAAACCGTATTTTTACATAATTGGTTGGGGTGCTGCAGTGCCACAGTGCATATGGACGAGCCGCCACTGCTAAGAACTATAGAAAGTTTAAAGAAAATCGTTGAAGCCATTTTCGAAAAAAAATTTGAATTCAACCAAAAGCTTCGCGGCACAACTAGGTTTAATATAGTGGGCAAATTCCAAGTTTGGTGAAATTCAGATAAAGATTCCGATACGATATGGCTGTCACTCACAAGACATGTTTCTAAAAACCATATTTTTGGACTAAGGGGACCTCAAAGCATGTATTTCCGGTGAAAGCTCGAATTCGATCCGATTACAATACTTCCTTTACTATATGGTAGTAAAAGAAAGTAAACATAGAAATACCTTTGATTTTTTGAACTAATCGCTATACTCAATGATTCTTCTTGAGATCGAAATTTCGGTTTATTGTTTGACGAATTCAATAAACTTTCCACATACAATGAAGAGGACGTAGACGGATGATAATTTGGAGAAATTGTTGGCAATGTTAATTCTAAGTCTAAATGAGGTAATTTCGTATTTGGTGCCAATAAATCGATTCCATTCTCCTAAAAAAAAAAAAAAAATCAATAGCCATATTTTCAATGTTATGAATTGTTTACTTTTGGAGATGCCACTTCCGGTGTTTTTGGTTTGATAAAATCAGGTTTTGATATTTTCTTCTTTTTGGGTGACGAAGACATACCAAGGGCCTCAGCGAAGCTGGCTCCTGAAGATGAATTAATGCCACCGTCATCGTCGTCGTGATCAATGATATTGAGATCAAATTTTGAATTTTTCGAATTTGACTGTCTAGGTTGGTCACTGGTTTCACTTTTGCTTCGTTTTGCCTTTTTGTCGCTTTTCTCGCTATGCTTTTTGCTGTGTTTTTCTGACTCACTATGTCGACTTTTTGACTCGGATTCTTTGTGTTTTGATTTGTGTTTGTGTTTATCTTTATCTTTCGTGCTGTGGTCTGAATGTTTTCTTTTTGAGTTCGAATGTTTGTCGCTCTTTTTCTCGTCATTATTGGTGTAACTACAGGTCGGCGATGAGGTTTCATTTGACTTCGGTTTGATGTCTTTTTTTGGCTTTTCCTCGACATACGATTTGGGTGATTCGTGCTCGGAATCTTCAGTCTCAATACGTTTATTTTTGTCGGATTTATGGTTGGTGTGGTGGGGTTCCTCTTGTTTACGTTTGTGTGACTTTTTACTTGACTTAGACTCATCATTATGACGATGTTCTTTACTATGCTTGCTTTTGTGACGCTTGTGTGACGAATCACGATGTTTTTCATGCTTACGATGCTTCTTTCGCTCATCCTGAGCCGGTTTATCGTTTTCAATTTCTTCATGCTCGGACTCGGTGTTATCCTGCTGGACCGATTCTTCATACTCATTATCACTAGTTTGTGGATTTTCTTCATCTAAAATTAAATCAATTAATTAAACAAAAAGTTTTTTTTTTAATTTTTGCAATTAAAATATCTGTAAATGACCTAGATTTGACTCTTTTAAATAAAATCAATTTTTGGTATACCAAATTTTTTCATAGTGATTTTCGCTTAAACACCCCACCACCCCATTTGTACTGTCAATGGCTATGATCCCTTAATAGACTACGCTAATCGTGTTTTAATATACCTATTGTCATTGAGTTATCCTCGCTATGATTTGAAATATTATCCACGTTGTCGGCGTCGCCCTCGCTTTCGCTCTCAGCTGCGACCATCGCCCGCCATTTAGCCACCAACCCTCGGGCCGCATCACCAACTTGACCCTTATATTTCCGCAACGCATTTATCGTCCTTCCAACGCCCGTTTCTTGTAAATGTGCTACTTCCACCGGTAAATTATTTAACTTTTCAATACAATGTAAAATCTAAAAGATGGAATCTTTTAATTAAAAAAAAACTTTTAATCCATGGATTTTAATTAAAACTATATTAAATATGGAGGAAAATCTGGCCAAGTTGCTCCAATTTCGAAAAGGAGTTCATGCTGATGACATGGCAAATATAAACTTAATAAAAATCAATCTAACAAATCGCTTTTAAAGAAAAAGGATTTATATAAAAAATGTTATCGTTTTTATAATTCATATTTAATAGATTATCAGTTATAAGCCCAATTTTAGGTTATTGCAATACAATTTTTGCGTATGCCTTTTTTTGGATTATATAATTTTTAAGTGATGGAAAAATCGACTTACACGATTTTCGTCCTCGGAATACTTTTCTATACTGCGTTGATAATGTTTTATAATATTTACTATAGACATTTTGGACGAATATATGTTGGAATAACACAGTATGTACGATCACGCAAGTGATCGTAAAAATAATCGTCAATGTCAAAGTGGGTTCCGTGGGTTCTATCGTCTATGCAGGCAAAGAGAGCTAAAATATATTGGAACCATTGCGATAGAAAGAGATAATGTCGAGAATGTCAATTTCATATTCTATTGTTAATCATCAGCCTAATTTGCTATTTAACGATTATCCTTGTTCAAAAATAGATCTTTAATTAATTATTTATTTTAATTATTGATATTTAATTGATTTTGCTTAAAATTATTTCCTGCAAAGTTTAGTTAGTTAGCAACACTTATATTTGAAACACGACGTTCCATAAAGTGCATTTAAATGAATTGCATTTGTGGTAATTTCATTCAATTATAGCCCTAAATTTCTCTTTTGATGAAATAAATAGTTGAAAATAAGATCAAAATCATTAAAATTAAGAATATTTTGGAATATTTAATTTAGTATTTATAAGATTTATACGATTTATACGGCAGTTGTATATTGGACGCAAACCGGTCTGATTTTCACGGATACAAACCAATGCCTTCGCTAACGCATGCGCATAAAAATTTATTGTGATGAAAAGGCATTATAGGTTTATAAAAATGTTATGAAATTTCTTTTAAATTATATGTCTACAATTAACAACTAATTAAAATACTCTTAAATTTGGTTAAGAAATCCGTTTTTAGTTTATTAAATCATAGAGTAATTCGTTTAATTCAACAACCATGTGATTTATGCGAACATGAAAAAGTGCGCCATCTGCAAAATAAATTGTTCTCTTTTACGGTTGAGCGAAATGGGTATATCTTGAATGCATTGACTATACATAAATAAGTAAGAGAGCGTATATTGTCAACCAGATATTTATTACAGAGGCAGAGAGAAGACTGAGAGAGCCAGATCGCATGAATACACTTGCTGCCATCTACTCCGAGTAAAGGTGTTTGGAACTATTCCTTAGTCAGTTTGTGTTCCTTTCTCCACCGTTCTACACTCGGAACGCTTTTCTTCTCTCTCATGAGCATAGATAAGTCGTAAGCTATCGCTATTTCAGTATAGCTCTATTTATTTTGCGATAGCTTACGACTTATCTATGCTCATGAGAGAGAAGAAAAGCGTTCCGAGTGTAGAACGGTGGAGAAAGGAACACAAACTGACTAAGGAATAGTTCCAAACACCTTTACTCGGAGTAGATGGCAGCAAGTGTATTCATGCGATCTGGCTCTCTCAGTCTTCTCTCTGACAGAGGAAACAACATTGAAATTCAAGTGTGGTCTTTGGTGGTATTAACGTTTGTAACTAAAACATTTTACTTATTTTTCCTGTTTTTACGTGAAATTATTTTAAAAAAATTAAGGATAACGATTATAACAATGTCGGAGCCATCAGGAAGCAGTAAGGAATCAGTTTTGAAAACACCGATGGTTTATATTTGCGGCGGTAAATTCTAACCTCACATTATTTGAGACTACGGCTTGATGTTATAATCATCTAATATTTTAAAATTTTAGAATGTCATCATGAAAATGAAATACGTTCTAGGGATCCAATTCGATGTCGAGAATGCGGTTATCGAATCATGTACAAAAAACGAACTAAACGATGTATCCTTTTATGTTGATTTTATCCAATCTTATTTTTCAATTTTCATAAGATATGTTCCTTAACTAGTTTTTTCAGTGGTGGTTTTTGACGCCCGATAACATGATAATTGCTTAAATATTAAGTCTAGACTAAGAATACTGTATTGTTAAGGCTTAGGCTAAGTTAATGTGTTGATCCTTTTTTTAAAAAGAGCGGCAAAATAAATGTTGCTAGAACTAAACCAGGTTGTGTTGTGATGTTTGGGTACGAATTTCAGGGTCATTGTTACGCGATCAATAAAACATTTCGCAAAAGCGAATCTTATTCGAGTGAAGCGGCGCAATCAATCCTGACGTAGATGGACGCATGTTCCCTTTCGTTTATTTGTTGCGCTATGTTTCAATAATAGTTGAAAACATGAACACGCGACATACCCACAGCATCCATCCATCGGGAAGATTCCATTTTTCGAACCCTAAACTCCTGATTCCCATAAAAAGGAAATTGTATTTATAGGAATAAAAGGTTGTAAATTAATACAAAGTATGTTATTTGTTTTTATTTTATTTAACCTTATACATGAGACATTGTGTTGGATAAAATAATTTTTGCAGGTGAATTACATTAGTTGGAGAAGAATGACAACAGATTGATAACTAATGAAATGGTCGACTGGAATAAAATGAAGTTGATGGGGCGCATGCGTCGAGTATGCCGCTCCGTGTACTTGAAATTTAGGTACCAACTACATTAAAAATAACAAGTTAGTGTGTTCCATTGCGAACACATTGAATTGGAAAATCCAAAATAATAAATAGAAATAAGTGAAATTGACTATTGGAAATAGAAAAATTCAAAAGGGAATTGATTGTGCGTGATATGGTCGTGAATCTATCGTGAAACATTACCGCATTAACAAAATGTAAGTCTTTCATTTGGAATAATATTTTACTCTTTATAAAAAGTGCGTAATTGATATTTCGGAATAAAACTCAAACTCCATAATGACGTTTTACGGCCGGCTGGAAACGTTGCATCGCATTATTCATTTGCCGGATTGCTACGAGGCAATTATCATTTGGACACCGGCTACGAAAATTCTTTGCATTTTTTCCCAATTTAGTTTTGGTGTTGTTATGACGCTTTACCCGGTCACCATCATATACACAGATATCTGCACGCACACATATACTGAGTTTAAAGCTTGACCTAACTTAATGCATATTCCGACGTGAAAAAACCAAATACAAAGAACCACTCATTTAATGCAACTCAAACTTTATTGATAGTTGTTATTTTTTTTTAATATAATAAAATGTCAACTTATCGGAACATGTCCTTGGTTTTTCTTCAAAAAAAAAAAAATTTTATTACGAAATTTCATGCTTCGATTGATTTGGTTCTTTGTCAAGACTGCAAACCAGTATTATTGCATTTTATGGCTTCAAAATTTTCACACTTAAGATTGTAACAGAGAAAAATTAAAATTGTCGTGATTTTTCTTTTTTTTCTGGCAGCTTTGGGTGTACCCAGCTTTGTTTTTAATTGTTAATAGACTAGGGTCGATAATTTTTGAACCCAAAAAATTATAGTAGGATGAAGCCCATTAGAAAAAAAAAGAGAATATAACAAAAATAAAGAAAAAATAAGTTACGGTCGATTTGAGGTGGAGAAGTGGAAAAGGGGCAGGGTTAAAGGGTAGAAAGGGTTTATATCGAATTCCGACAAAACTACAAGTCCTATGGAAAAAAGTTAAGTAGCAAAGTTGTAGATAATAAGATCTACAACTTTTCTGCTGACACTTTTTTCACATGACCTCAAAATTTATGTGAAAAATTTCAATATCCAAGTTTTTGGTTTTTTATTTTTACCTTTTACAAAACATTATTTATTTTTGACATGTTCTCTTTTTTTTCTAATGGGTTTCATCTTACTTTAATTTTTTTACAATTTTCAAATGCTTTAGCTCTGGTCTATAATATACTAGACAAAAAATGAAGATATTGAAAAACATTTCAAAATCTGACGAATTTTCCAAGAGCTGCAACTTCGAGAGAAATGTGCACAAAGCCATAGATAGGTAGGACAGAACTTTTTGAAGGAGCACAAGGAGCAAAATATTTTTCTCCATTAATTATAACGAAAAGTATTTTATAGATAAGAGGGTAGTTTCTGGTTTTGAGCAACCGTTATACAAATTAGTTGAAACTATGTGGGGTGGGTCTAGGAAGGTCCCGTTTTTCGCTTTATCGTTTATATCACAAAAATGGGTTGTATAAGAAAAAACATCGTAGTAAAATTAATGCTAATTAAGTTTTAACAAATTTGCTTCTATTGTTTTTTTGCTACTTCTGATAGTTTCTGGGATATACGCCCTCAAGAGTGAAATCCCGTTAACAAAAATTTTTCCTTCCAAGGAATTCCAGAAACCAATCATTACTCCGGTAGCGCGCTTTTTTTTTAATTCTTATTTAATTTACGGTGGGTTGGGTAAAAAATAGTCAAAGGACTTTCCGTCTAAAATGTTCATCCCCTTAACATTTTTTTCAAGAAACTCCTTAGTTTTCTACTCACTCTTTATATGCGATAGACAAAATCGTTATAATCGTACCTTGTCTTGCATAATGCAAATATACAAAGCGAGTGCTTTAGCTTTAGTGCTAGTAGCACTTACGCCACAATTTTACTAAAATATGCTACAATACAAATAAAAAACCCCGTTCAGTCGCTCCCCGCTATTGTTTTCTCACCTAATATGTACATTTTCAAAGTTTTGGAATGAGACTCTTATAAAGACTGCGACTCCGACATTTTCAGATTAATGGTATAATTCGAAATGATACTGATTGCCATTTTTTTGCCATAAAATGTTTCTATTATGGTAAAACAATTGAGACCTAACCTTACAGCGTGTGACGGTACATCGGGGGATACTGCAGTTTTCTGGGCGCCTAAATTTGACAACGGATTCTTATAGTTCTCGCCAATTTAAAACGAAATAAAAGTACAATTTTCCAAGATTTCGAGAAAAGTTGGATTTTAGTAGCATGACTCCAATGTTATTTCTTAAGAGAGTTAAATTTTGTGAATGCGGTCTTTTTTTTGAACTACGAAGTTTTTACAGCTGCTCGCAAATATGTTGGTAGTATAACCGGAGGATGCAGCCCCCGGCGAGGTGTTCGGGACAGAGGCCCAAAATAAAAAGAAATCCATAAAACGTATTTTTCAAGAGAAAATAGGAAGTTTTATGTGGCCATCGCGTTGTTTTTGACGTATTCGAGGGAAATTTTTAAAATTCAATATCCCAAAAATTAAGCGTAAAGTCGAAGAATTGTATATTTAATTTTCGATTTAATTTATAAGAATCCGTCGTCAAATCTTGGCGTCCGGAAACTGCATACTTACCTCATCTTGTTGAAGCACCTTCTAAAAGACTCTCTAATCTCCAGTTGTTCAGCACTTATTAGTACAACAAATATATGCTATGAAATGAATTGACTGAGTTGATAAAAAACAAAATTGACGAAATGAATGCTAGATTTTAGTTTAAATTTAATCGATGACTTTTTAATTTGATAATTCTATATCGTCAGAGTCTATACTATATAGCCTCAGTATTTGAGCGCTTTTATCTATATAAAAAAAAATGATAATTGAGAATGTTTTAAGCAGTACTGGATAATCAGTAATCAATGATACATGCTTTAATCACCGTTCTCTATCGTTTCTGCCATTCTCCTTATTTATTGTGTTTTCGCGATGTTGACGACGATCGTGTCACTAGAAATCGCCAACGTTTCGACAAGTGATTGAATAAAGGATGCAGTTTTGCTATAATACATTTTTGCATTGACAAATTTCATATTTTGTTTCAAACCAAAGAACCTACTCGTAAGTTAAAATTTGGTATTAAATAATGAAAAATGTTGATCCCTTTTACTACTAATAGTAAAGGAAGTATCGTAATTGGAATTTAGCCTGCATATTGTATCTAGTATCTGCGGCGAAGCTTTTGGTTGACATGAGTTAACCGGAAGCTCCACTTTATTCTAGGAGTTTTGGAGCTTTTCCAATTTTTTTTCGAAAACGGCTCCAACGATTTTCTTTTAACTTTCTACGGTTCTTAGACTCATTGATGCCTACAACATTTATTTGAAACTTTTTCCTGGGAAAATTCGAGTACAGGCGGTTCTAGGGTGAAGGTTGGGAATTGTATATCCATATATGTATATAGGCTGTATGCATATACAATAGTTCTATAGTTCTGTTTATATGTATAGAATTATAGATTTAAAGTACTTATAGTTCTTTTAACCAACAGTGAGTTTCATAAATAAAAGTAAAAGAAAGTACTGTGACGTCTCGTAGCAGCTATGTCATTTAAGTGTTGATTTATAAAAATTCACTCTGTGGTATTTATAAGGATACAGATGAATTGATAGTTAATTCTGGTTGGTTTAATAGGTGGTTTAACTATCATTTCGTCCATATCTTTATAAAAACCATAGAAGGAAAACTTCTAATGGACGTAAACCCACCCAAATTCCAACAATGTATTTAAAAACATGTTTAACTTGGCTAATGTTTTTTCATCAATATTCTACCATCAGAAAATTACAAATTACTTAGTCTTTTCTCAAAACGTCCTATTGTCTACTCTGGTAGTAAAGCCTTAAAATATCTTCAATTTTAAACATTCAATAGAAGCCTCAAAGATTAAAAATTTTGGATTCTTTTGGAAACTTAAAACCATATCAGATTGGGCCTACTAAGTTATAACTAGTAATTTGTTCTTTTTAATCCATTGTAAGAAAGTATTGTTCCCTTTTTAATCCTATTGAAAAACAGATTACTTCAATTTTTAATAAGTTGTCCTCTGTTAAAGACTGCCTTGGTTATTTATTATACAATCTACCAGATTAAGAATATCTATTATACAGACGATGTAATCACTTTCAGCTAGATGACACGCTATTGCAAATTAACTCGGTAATGTTTGAAAGTGGTCAAAAAGGTTGTTTATAATTCAAAACATTTTGTGAAAGTTTGTCGAAAAGAAATGAAATTTTGGGTATGAGATTAGGCCAACAAGAGGCGATGAGAAACGGCAGCAGGTAGCTTGACGGTCGTATATTTTGTCTCCCACCCGGCTTCGGTCAGTGTTTTTCGATGGTCAGTGTTCAGAAAAAGTAACATTCGGAAAGTAAGAGATTTTTATTGAGTGTGTGGCCTTAGTGCGTTTGTATTTGTGACTTTGCAAAGACTCTCTTCACTTCTCGACTCGTCTCCACAAGTCTTGTATGCGACTATTTTTTTCATTTCATTTTTGATGCTTGTACGTGTAAAATTGCAAATGGATTTGCATAAAAATTAGGACACGATACCGTGATAAATTGCATTTTAAAAGAATACTTGTCTGATAAGTGTTTTTAAACGGGCCGGTTTAATTACAAATGTAACATTAACATTAATTGTTTGAAAAGGTTTGTTTTCTTTTTACTTTTCTAAAATTGATCTGCTTAAGAAAAACTTGTCCGTAAAATGTGCAGCTGAGTGCGTCTCGAGTCAGGCAAAACTTGTTTTGATTTGTCTGGATGTTTGTATATCGTATCGTATGTCTAATTAGTTTTTGTATTGTCTGCGTTGGTCCGTAAATCTACCCCCCATTCAAAGAAAAGAGATTATTGTAGGTCAAAGCCTGTGAGATCCTTAACTCATTTTTTCTTCAATACTTTAATGCTCGTTTACTTGTACTAATGTTCATTTCTGTTTCCAGATCGTGAAATGAGTTGTTAAGCTACCACGGCAATGCAAGTGCAACGATTTGTGTGAATTTAATTTTTATTTTTAAATCTGATATTTGTGTGTTTGAATGTATTATGAACCTGGAAGTTAAAAGTGTTGAAAATTATCAAAAATTAAAGTGAAGTGATTGTGACTTTTTTTTATTATGCCTACGGAGGATATGTCCTCTGGAATGTCGGCAGGCATTCAACAACTCCTGCCAAACATCACGGCGCTTAGTCTACTTGATTGTGTACAATGCTCAGGTGAGAAATTTAGCATTCTTATAACCAAAAGACAAGAAACAAAATTTTTTTAATTAAAAAATTGAATTAATCCATTTGACTTGTCTAGTTTAAGCTTTAAAGTTTAGGTGCAATTAGCTTATCTGTTGGCATGGTGGATATAACAAAAATTGCGATTTTTTTTTATTTTATCAAAAAAAAAATTTATCTGGTGGAAGAAAATGTTTAAACTAGTTTTTTTTATGTGATCTTATCGTATGAATTTAAGACTTCAGTAGCCATTAGCCCGATTAGCCACATTATCCATTGTTTTAAGAATTAAATTGGTGCGTATCTACGATAGGTTTGGATAACGATTATGAAATGTTTCAGCTAAATTTGCATAGGGGCCTCTGATGAAGAGTGTCAATTTTCAAACGAAAATAGCCGAAAATAGCATCGTAAAGTTTAAAAAACAATGGAGCGGTTTTAAATTTGACCAAAACCTAATACATTTCCCACTACACAAGTGGAGGTTATTTTTTTAAAATTAATAAGCACTTAAATTTGCCTAATGTTGAGCATAATCAATGTCTTGCCAAGGAAATAAAGCGTTAAGTAAATACTAAAGTTGTGTTTATAAACATTTATTATTGTTAGCTTTGCCCTTTTAAAAGGCTACTTCGTGAAATATGCGCCGGAAACGCTTATCCTTCTTGTAATTGGTTTGAACGAGTACAAGGGGCCTTTACAGTGTGGTTGTTTCTATAAAATGATTTGTAACTTTTCAATTTTAAAAAGTTTCATCTAGCCGAGGCGATTGTAAGATTTAATTTGATTATTAAATTATTTAAAAAGTGAGATAAACAACTTCAAGTTTATTCTTTAGCTCTAAACTAGGAAACTAAAATAGTTTTATAGGTGGACATGAGCATAACCAATTTTAAATGAATAGAAGAAAAATCTTCAATACTCTTAAAATGGAGGCCATTTGTTCTCTTAATGAAAGGTGTCACTAATAACATCAAATTCTCGGCTTTGGTACCAAAGATAAGCGATAGAAAAAATTAGGAATAGAAGCTAAGAGCTACTACATATACAAAGATTTTGTAAGTACATATGTACGAGTTTGTAGATAATGAAATTAATAATATCGCTGAACAAATTGTAAGCTTATAAACAGGAGAAAATGTATGTTTGCTAAGGGTTAGATAAATTATTTAAGGATTTTTACAATGAGATTTTCCAATTGACAAGCACAAAAACCAAGAAATAAGAAGAACTATCCTTTACGCAGTTTGTAAACAATTCAAATATTAAAGATAAAATCGTATGGTTTTTCCGTTTTGAAGATTTCGTACAGAAATAGAGTCATATTTTAAAAATGAACATAACTCTACCGATAATGTCATAGTATTTCATTGCATTCTAACGACTAAAACTTGCACGAACTCGACAATTACAGATTATGAAAGGTCTATGAGTACAACAGAGAGGGGTTTGGTTCTGATTTAATCGCAGAGCAAACAGAAAAAACGCAATGTTAAATTTTGAAAATTTCTTATAAAATTATAGGAAAGAAGGGGCTGTCAAAAATTAGTGGGCACCTTAAATATGCATTTTTTTAACGGAAATAGTTGCAGGTTCAAAATTTTGATTGAAAATGGTTATGATTTCCAGAATCAAATGTTCAAGATGCTGTAACATTCACTCCAACGCTAATGCAAATATGATCTTTAAGTGTTTCGATCATGCCGCAGTAAATTTTTGCGCTACAGAAAATTTTGATTTTTGATGTTTTTTTGGTTGAATTCGTATTTCTAAATTTCACTAAATCTGTGCTTCTTCGACACAAAACTGAATAGTTCATCGTTTAGTTATTTTTTACTATTGTTGCGAAAGAAAATGCATATAAGTAGTAAGATACATGTTGAAAGAAAGGAAATTTGGGAAACACATCAATTTTTTCTAAAAACATCATTCGTGCAAATGTGTGATGATTGGCAAAATTAACGGCAAAAAATCAGGTACGTGCCGCTAGGAAAAGAACACCTCTGGGGAGGGGAGGGGTGGACTTTAATTGAACACATCCAAAATACAACCCCGGTTACTTAAAACGTTAATAGAAAAATATAAAATAATATTTTTCAATCAAAGCATCAATTAAAGATAAAATAGATCATGTAAATTAATATTTATAACGAATAGATATTTTTATGTTAAAACCGCAGAAAATATTAAAATTTTCTAATAATCGTATTTCACTTTGCTGTGCCATCTAAAAATCTTCCGCGTGCCTGCGGTTGACTACTACTGATCTTAGTTATAAAAAATTGTTAAGGACCTATAGCTGTACTGGATAGTTGTTTGTTTTATGTGATTTTGTGTATAAATTGTTTTTAAAAAAAAAATTAACATTTGGCCCCATTCTCACCTACTATAAATAATTAATAATAACGATAAAACCAGAGTATTAGAAAGGTAAACATAGGGACGTAGTGTGATTATCGATTAAAAATGATAACCCCCACCCACACAAAAATCGTTTAACTATATGGGGACCATCCATAAATTACGTCACCAATTAAAGGTGAAGGAGTGGGGTCGCCGATTTGCGACATTATGTGACAAAGGGATGGGAGGGGTCGTAGATTTCGTGGCGCCACGTTTCAAAATCTATTTTAATCTAACAATGAGTTTAGTAAAACACGAACTTTGAACTATTAAAGATAAACTCAAAACATTTGCAACACTATTGGTGAAAACATAAGGTTCAAATTGTTTTGTCGGCCAACCGCTCTACTACACGAGAAAAAGATTCTCTTCTGACAACTGAATATCATTTACGCCAACAAAATGATTTGATAGCCTATTGCCTATCAAATATTTAATATGTAGATTTTTAGACTTAATTGTCCGAAGAGAATTGTTTTGTTGTTGTGTGCCCTTTGATAAATGCCGCTAAATGCACCGTGCCTAGCGGTGATATTGTTTTTATTTCATTTGACAATTGACTTTCAAGATGATTAAGTTTGATCATTAATTAATATAATTAGTCATTTTTTGTTGTTAATTCCTTGAAATGTTTGATTTATGTTTATTTTATTAAAAAATTATTTAAATTATAATAAAACAAATTTTGAACTGCTGTTTTAATTCAATAATTATTTTTAGATGTAAAATTGTAAAATATGTGACGTCACACTAAGGGGGGTGGGTGCTACAAGTATGACCAAGTGTGACAAGAGCGATGGAGGGGGTCAAAAATCATGAAATTTGTATGACATTTTGTATGAAATGTTTGGATAATTCCATATAGGAAAATTATTGAATAATATAGAATTGAATGCAATACTTGATATTATACTAATTGAATGCAATAAGTTAAAACGGCATTTTTTTGTTCGCCTTTCTATGTGCAACATATTTTACAATAAGCACCTGGTGCAAAAGCATCGCTCACCCCACCCACACTAAGACTCTAATTATTTATATAAGAAAATCGAAGATTAAAAGAAATATAACCTTTGCGTTTTGTTAACGCTCAAAATTTCGCTACTAATGTAATTTTTCAATCATGCTTCATATGTGAAAATCATTTCTAAAGAAGTTAACTTGGATAAATTTTAAAAACTCACGTTACAGACCAACAAAGAAATTTACTTTAACAAACTTTGAATTAAATTTTCAATATATAACAAAAAAATTATTTTTATTTAACAACACAGCAGACGTCTATTCATAATTTATAGGACAATATAAGGAATATTTTCAAGTACTTACTACTTAGCATTTTTTTTTCAAATATTAAACAACGCCCACATTTTTTTAAAATAGCAATCGAGAGAATATAAGAATAAAATAAACGACGAAAATGTGAAAAAATACCAATTTTTATTCAAGAATAAATTTAGAAAAAAAATGTAAATAAAAATATTTAGCACAAGATAAGATATATAATATTTAATACGCTTAGTATAATAAAAAAATCCACACGAAATATTTAGGTCATCCGTATATAGAGAGACAAATAAATATTGTTGTGAACCGACAAACATTTACACGTACATTTGTAAAATTTATTTATTTGGTTTTTAATGTGATCATTATGTTAGAATTTTGAATGTTAGATAGTGGAGAGGACGAGGAGTTCGTCGGCGACGGCAACAAAAAGACTTCTTCGTTGCCTCCTTTTGCCACTCTTGGGATCAATCACCTCTTTAAATCGCTCCACAACCTCTGTCATTATTGCGTGTTTTCTCTGCGCATTGTCAAGTCTCGCCAACATAACCTACGCGATATCAATCATTGTGCATATCTTTTTTCTAAACAAAATATGCATTACCTTATCAAATTTATTTGAAAAGTGCAAATTTTAAAAAAAATTATTCGCTCGGAAAAATTTTTAATCATAAATTACAAAAAACTTGACAAAATTTACGTGACAAAAACCAAGTGTTAGGGAATGTTGTTTACTAATATGTTGGATGTACTGATTGTAGTATTTCCATCCTGGTCAGCAGTCAGTCTGCAAATGTCTGCCATCAGTGTATAGTTCATGTTGTTCAGTTTATATTTACTATTTGTATCCTTATAAGTCCAATAAATAATAAGTAAATAGTGTAAAATGTATCCTGGCAACCGTAAGCATTGTTTTTATTTAAACCAAAATGACTAACTTTAACAAATTACATACAGGTCGTTGAAAAGATAATTCATAAATGTTGTTTTTCTTTGATAAATTCAACGATTTTCATCTGAAAACTTCATTTTATCAAAAGTTAAAACGAGCATTTAACATAGAATATATTTTGCTGAAGTGGGGAAAAATTTCTTGTTGATGAAAATATTTTTTTTTATATTCCCTATTTCAATGTGCTTTTGTAGCACACTCATAATAGATATACAGGTGATATTTAAGTCTGTTAACTAAGTCTAATAACTGGTTTTAGGATTTGTGTGAATTAAAAGCAGGATATTTAAAATTGTGATTAAAAATTTTTCGTAAATATTGCGAAAAAAGTTTGTTTTGGTAAAAAAATTCAATATATGAGCCGTTCAGTGCACACATCGATTAACTCTGTAATGCAAACGGTTGAGTAAATTGATAAAATAAGAAAAGCTAAAAAGCAAATTGTAATTTAGAGCTGTTATTATTTATAATTAGAATTTTTTTTTGAATATATAAAGTTAGGAGTCAACCAAGTGTTTTGACATGGAAATTTGTAAAAGTTGAAAAAATGGAGTTAATCGATGTGTGCACTGAGCGGCTCATTTGATACTAAAAATTTTAGAAGTTTTATTGATGATTTTAGTTAATGCATATAATGAACATTACCTTCATTAAACAATATCTAACGTTTTCAGCTTGTTTAGGCGTTTAAGGTTTATATAATTTTACTATACACCTAAACAGCCAGATTGTTGTTTATTTTATTGTATAAATCCGACAATATTACATTTTGACAACAAACCTGTTGTCACGTTTAAGCAGGGTTACTAACAAAAAAGGGTTAAAAAAACGGAGTCTCAATCGAAATCATACGGGATTTACTATTAATCATTAAGAAAAGTGATAGGAAAATAGAATAGGAATCGCAATAATATAATATAAGATTCATAAATTAAAGGGAGTTCAATTAGAAAACAACGTAAGGGTCATTTATGGATAGCGTCCAAAACGTTGAATTAATTGTTAAAATAGGCGTTACAATTGCGGAAGGGTTTTTAAAGGAAAATAGCCAAAAAAAAAACTACGTGGGGGTCAAAAAAAAAATAGAAATTTAAAATCGTTGAGGATGTTGAAGAACTATGTGAAAGTCGATTTGAAAAACATCGAGAAACTTCGTAAGGGCTACCATTGGAAAAGTGACTAAATTTAGAGGTGGTAATTATTTAAGAAATGCTCTGACACTATGGTCACATTGGACGAAGGATACTAGATAGAATTACTAACGAAAAACCAGGTGTGGGTCACAATAGATAAATAACTGAAAAAATTCAAGAATCATTTTAAGAAAAAATGGGTAAACTTTGTAAGGGTCCTTATTGAAAAAAGTTCTAAAACAATTTGGAAGCTATTTAATGAATCATTGAACTATCGTACATCGTAAAACTGCATCAAATACAATGCAGCACACAATTTCACTCCGTTAAAGTCTAAAATTACCAAATTTGATTATTAATGGAGTGTTTTATTAATTTTTAGAAACATGGACTTCAAGTCCACCACGACAAACAGGCAGTCCTGGGACTCAAACCTCATTTTCAGACCAATTATCTCGTAAGTGATTTTATAACGTATTTAAATGTTTTGTGCTCATTTGAAATTGCTAATTTTTCAGCTGCGACACAAGCTGGAAGTTCTTCCACACAGAGTGTTGCTTTGGCCGGAGTCGGTGCTGGAAGCCCAGCCGCTGGCGAACAGCCACTGTTTTGTTGTCCCCGCAGACCAAATTTGGGTCGAGAAGGTCGTCCCATCGGCTTGCGAGCCAATCATTTTCAAATTACAATGCCCCGAGGTTTCGTACATCACTACGATGTCAACATACAACCAGACAAATGTCCACGAAAAGTAAGTTTTTTCTATCATAATTATGTACAGTGGGGATTCTGCCAGACTGAAACGCGTGTCTATTCTGAAGTTGCCTTACAAGTAACAGTACAGCAGTAACCCTTTCTTGGGTTACCTGTCTCGCCCATACGTTCACTAGATTCGCTTATATTGGGCAGTTTGCGAAATAAATAATAAAATAATTTTAAAAATTATGTGATAATCCTATTTGTTTAGCCATTTTGAAAAAAAAATATCAGTTAATAATTACAATGGCGTTCATAGCGACGATAACGACCCTAAAATTAACAGACGTGAAGGCTGACTATGGACATTAGAAAATTTATTAGTATATACTTTTTATAAAGCATAAAAATTTATGTCAATACTCTTTTTATAAAAAAATATGTCAAAGAAGTTAACATCGAAGGTGGATGCATAGATACACACATTTTATTTGTTTTTTCTTTCCATAGGTAAATCGGGAGATTATCGAAACAATGGTTCATGCCTACGGTAAGATTTTCGGGAATTTAAAGCCTGTGTTTGATGGCAGAAACAATTTGTACACAAGAGATCCACTTCCCATTGGAAACGTGCGGGAAGAATTGGAAGTCACATTACCAGGCGAAGGAAAAGATCGACTCTTTCGAGTGACAATCAAATGGGTGGCACAAGTATTTTTTTTTTTTTTTTTCACTTAATTGAAAAACGTGATATAACCTTTTATATTTTTCAGGTATCTTTATTTGGATTGGAGGAGGCTTTGGAAGGACGAACTCGACAAATTCCGTATGAGGCTATATTAGCCTTAGATGTTGTTATGCGTCACTTACCGTCTATGAGTTACACTCCGGTGGGAAGAAGTTTCTTCAGTACACCAGATGGATACTACCATCCACTAGGTATATTCTTTAGTCTTATAATAAAGTAGTTATTAGTTTTTAGTAGTGTTTTGTTTTTTCTGTACGAAATATATTACACGTTAAATGAATAAACCAGCTTTTACACTAGAATCATGAAAAAATTAATACATGTGTAAATTTTTTTTATTTTTAAAAGTGTAAAAGATTGAAATTCTTTCCATTACAAAGAACGGTATGGCTAACAGTGCCAACTACCGGCATTATACCTTATTAATAATAGCTAGGCTTATTTCTTTACTACAGAGTAACTTCCTTACTAGACTCTCTATGGTTATAAAACATTTAATTTTAATTCACAACACATTGGTAACGTTATAGAACGTAGCTAAATTTTGAATTTATTTTTTTCTAGGCGGAGGCCGAGAAGTTTGGTTCGGGTTCCATCAATCCGTGCGACCAAGTCAGTGGAAAATGATGCTTAATATTGACGGTAATTGACAGTCAATCAAATAAGATTCACTAATACATGGTTCTCTAATTTTTTTTTCTGTATATTTTAGTATCGGCAACGGCGTTCTACAAAGCGCAACCGGTGATCGAATTTATGTGCGAAGTGTTGGACATTCGAGATATTAACGAACAACGGAAACCTCTTACGGATAGTCAACGTGTGAAATTTACGAAAGAAATTAAAGGGTTAAAAATTGAAATCACACATTGCGGCACGATGCGAAGAAAATATCGAGTTTGTAACGTGACACGGCGACCAGCACAAATGCAATCGTAAGCTTGATAAAATTTTTGTCCACGAAACCATGAAATACTTAAAAATTTGCAACTCGTATCCCTAATTTTACAGTTTCTAATTGCTATTAATATCTAATGAAATTGCATTAATAACGCTTAACGCCAATTTTACATTGTCTTGTAGACATCTATATATAAAAAGTCATTTTTTATTAAAAATTTTTTTTTTCAGATTCCCTTTACAATTAGAAAACGGACAAACTGTCGAGTGTACAGTAGCAAAGTACTTTTTAGATAAATACAAAATGAAATTGAGATACCCACATTTACCTTGTTTGCAAGTATGTATTACAAAAAAAAATCTGTAAATTTTTTCTTAAAACCATTTTTTTAAAGGTGGGTCAAGAGCACAAACACACATATTTACCTCTCGAGGTATGTAATATCGTGGCTGGACAACGTTGCATCAAAAAATTAACCGACATGCAAACGTCAACCATGATCAAAGCGACGGCCCGGTGAGTTTAACGGCTCTATCTAATCAACTGAAAAAAATATTTATTGAAAATGTCAATTTCCAGATCTGCTCCTGATCGTGAACGTGAAATCAACAATTTGGTACGACGTGCTGATTTCAACAACGACGAATATGTTCAAGAATTTGGATTAACAATTAGTAATAGTATGATGGAAGTACGAGGACGTGTTTTGCCTCCACCGAAATTACAGTATGGAGGTCGAGTTAATTCGTTGAGTACTCAGGTAATTTTTCAAATTTAAATTTTTTTATTCAATAGTTACAAGTATTGGTCTTGTTTAAATAATTATTAAAGTTGGCAAGGTTTATAATAAGGAAGTCACGAAAATTATGGTTTTTCTAAATCAATTGTTGTTTCAATTACCATACAAATAACGTTTTTTTTTTTATTTTTATAAATTATAAAATAGAATAGTTCATCGTTTGAGGCTTAATGGAAATTTCATGCTTCACAAAAATGGCACTTAGAACGAAGTTCAGTTGATAAAGCGTTTCAAAGATATCAGAATTAAAAAATAAAACTAAATACAACTTTTTTATACTATCCAAAATCACGGGAGGGACACTCCGTGTTAAACTGCGGTGCTTTTTTTTGCTATTAGTAAGGCGGTTCATTCATAGGGGCGCTAGTGTCGGCAATTTTTAACCACGCGCACGTAATTTGAATTTTATTTTATTTATTCATTTTTATTACCTATATTTAAATTTAAAATAATTAATTCTTTTATTACATGTTAAATATTTTATTTAAAAAAAATAAATACACCTAATACATAAGAAATAATAACAATTAAATTGCTACAACAAAGTTATTATTATAAACTGATTAATTTAGTTAGAGGGGCAATGGATCGGGATTTTACAATGAATGCATGAATGTAAATATTATAAAAAAATGATTACTATTTTTCTCCAGTTTTGCAGCAGTTGTTATTCGTTGTTATCGAGGTATTGAGTTTGGTGATGAAAATGACTTCTGTATTCCATTCATAATCTTGGTTATCACGAAATCTGAGAATATGAAATTACTTAACCAACTTAGAAAAATAATTTAGTAAGATAAAATATTTTTTACTTAACTTATGATGAGTCAATCATCCTTTTTTTCGTGATTATGCTCCTTGAAATAAATTTAAACAAATACATAATTTGTTTCCGATGACTTTAATTCACACAATCAACATTTTTTTCTTAAAATGACATACCAACGCGTGCACTTTATGGAAGGACTTGACAGAAGTGTAAAATAAAAACGAATTTTTTTGATCATCGCCAATCCTCGGTATCAATCGGGAAGTTCGGAACTGTTCGGAACAATTCATTTGAAGAAATTTTATCTACCTAACCGACTGAATATTGTTTCGCCATCTGTGTTTGACCCGCCTTACTAAAATTCAGGGGCACCTCACGTCTCGTAAGAGTGTCCCTCCCATGTCCAAAATAGTTCTTAGGACTTTTATGTGGAGTGAAAAATTTCCTTTAAATTCCTTCTTTCAGATTGTTGTTACGATGAACTGTTCTACAGTTATGAAAATTTAAAAAAAAAACCGTTTCCAGTAAAACATGGGATCCTGGAAAATGGATTGAGACAAACTCTTTAAATGGAAATAAAGGGTTTGTCTTGAGACCAAAATTTTTGTTTTGAATTTTCGGAACACCCGAATGTTCCGTATTTAAATCAAAGCAGAAAAAGCCAATCAAAACATTGACTAAGCTATTCTAGTTAGTATTTAATGCTTCTTGAACATAAAAAAGAATTTCAAAATGGTTAATTTTATGGTAATAGTAAACATTTGATTTTTTTCAAAATGTACTAAGAAAATGTTACTTCAAATAGTTTCAATTCTGTTCCGAATCATTAGGGATGCTAGAAACTAGTTTTTGAATTTAGCGCGTTTAATGTATAATATTGTAACCATTTCTTTTTCTTTTGTAGAGTAAACAACAAGCTTTACCAAATCAAGGCGTTTGGGATATGCGAGGCAAACAATTTTTCACAGGCGTGGAAATTCGTGTTTGGGCCATCGCATGTTTCGCACCGCAACGCACCGTTCGTGAAGATTCACTACGTAATTTCACCCAGCAATTACAAAAAATCAGTAATGATGCCGGCATGCCCATTATTGGACAACCCTGTTTCTGCAAATATGCTACCGGACCTGATCAGGTACGTTCCTCTTTAATCTATTATTTAATAACCAACTTGATTTAAAGCTACTTGACCTTACATCATTTTAAATTCAAAACAAAAATCGGTATTTAAACGTCATATTAGCTTAAGCGTTTATTTGGCTAGTGATTTCATTTACAAATTAAAATTTCTAAAAAATGTCCAACTTCTCGATTTAAATCAAAAGAAATATATTTTAGTTGACTCATTGTTTTTTTTTCTAGGTGGAACCAATGTTTCGCTATTTGAAATCATCATTCCAGGCTTTACAACTGGTAGTTGTTGTACTTCCAGGAAAAACACCCGTTTATGGTATTAACATTTACTTAAAATGTTTGCTTGTTTATTAAACTATGCGTTTTTTTTAGCTGAAGTGAAACGAGTTGGAGACACTGTATTGGGAATGGCAACCCAGTGTGTTCAGGCCAAGAACGTGAATAAAACATCACCGCAAACCCTATCGAATTTGTGCCTAAAAATCAATGTGAAACTGGGTGGAATCAATAGCATCTTAGTGCCTTCCATTCGTCCAAAAGTATGTTATAAAAATAGAAGAAGAAAATTTAGTTGGATTGAAAATAATATTTGATTGTTGTAGGTGTTTAATGAACCGGTTATATTTTTGGGTGCTGATGTGACACATCCACCTGCCGGGGATAATAAAAAGCCATCTATTGCAGCTGTCGTTGGAAGTATGGATGCACATCCATCGCGATATGCAGCTACCGTTCGTGTGCAACAGCACAGGCAAGAAATTATTCAAGAACTCAGCTCAATGGTTCGGTATGTATCATTATTTATATATATTAAAAGTTTCAATAGTAAGCACGTACATTTCATACTAGTAAAATTTATGTGCTTTTACTTAAGATTAATCCCTCCATTGCTAACCGAGATAGTCCTTTGCTCCTCTCAGTCTCCTTAAAAATATCAAAGAGATGGTTGATTAATTATTGTCATTAGAGAATATTATTAATTAATAATTTTTTATTTTTTTTTAGTGAACTTTTAATTATGTTTTACAAATCGACGGGTGGCTACAAACCACATCGGATCATCTTGTATCGAGATGGTGTTTCAGAAGGTAAATTACTTTTTTGTTTTAATTGGAGTTTAGTTTAAAATTAAATGTTTGGGTTTCAGGTCAATTTTTACATGTCTTACAACATGAATTGACAGCGTTGCGTGAGGCTTGTATCAAGTTGGAGGCCGATTATAAACCGGGTATTACGTTTATTGTAGTACAAAAACGACATCACACTCGACTTTTTTGTGCTGATAAAAAAGAACAGTCGGGCAAGTCGGGAAATATTCCGGCTGGAACGACTGTCGATGTGGGTATTACACATCCTACGGAGTTCGACTTTTACCTTTGCAGTCATCAAGGCATTCAAGTATGTTCTATACATGGAATTGTTAGTTTGTTTTACTTAATGGACATGTTTTGTAGGGTACATCTCGACCTTCGCACTACCACGTATTATGGGACGATTCACATTTGGATTCAGATGAACTTCAATGTCTCACCTATCAGTTATGTCATACATATGTACGTTGTACTCGTTCCGTTTCCATTCCAGCACCAGCGTATTACGCCCATCTGGTCGCTTTCCGAGCTCGTTATCATCTCGTGGAAAAAGAACATGATAGGTAAGTCTTAAATTTATACTCATATAAATCAATTAAACTTAAACAAATAACGTTAGACATTTAATCGGTGAATGGGAAAACATTGTGAGGGATTCTGAAAAAAACTTCTTTTGTCAAAGTAACTAAAATAGCAAAACAAGAAATTTTTTCTAAAAAATGTTGAGTCGTTGGCACCCGAGCTATATTTTATCAGTCATGTCAAAATTTTTAAGTAAGAAATACACAACAATCGAAAAGATAATGAACAATCAACCATCAAAAACCAATATCAATAAATGAATGAAAGCAGTAATAGTAATTAAAAATGAGAATAATTGCGCACGTTCAGTCGGTTATCAGATTCCTCGTATCCTTCCCCCGAAGCCTCATTTCTAATATCTTCTTGGTTTTGCTACATTCGGCTCTATTCCATGCAATGTGTTATGCAATAAAAGGTTTCTATGCGGCCTTTCATAAAATACGTCCGCATACTAAGGGGAGGGGGGGGTATTGCTTAGTTTGACAAGGATGACGGGGGTCTTAGAGAACGTGACGTTCACGGTTCATCAAAGAGTTCTTCCTTAACTTTTTTCTTGATATTTTAATTTTATTTTTCCGACTTCACCAGGCTCCCTGATCTATGATTAGCATTTGTATCGTATGAAAGCCTTGCATATAACAAATTCATATAATTCTTCTATTATAAAAAACGAGTAACCGTTAGACAATTCATACCATGATATGGTGACAACAATTTTCACAATTTATCAAACATTTGTCAAACGCGTTTTTTTATAATCGAATAAAATATATGGATTTGTTATATGGAAATAAAACGACAGAGATGCTGAGCATAGATCAGTGGCCTTGATGAAGCCGTAATATCTGACAAAACGTCGCGAACTGTTATTCTTGGTGCATTTATTGCAAAAATCCTTATCCTTTACCCCCTCTAATTAAACCAATCTATAAAAAAAAGGTATAATTTTTGCAACATCTTAAAGGCAAGCGGATTTAATTTTTTATTCTTTTTCAACTTGTTTAACCCTTATGTCAATACCCGGGTACCTGGGTACCCTTTTGCATTTTCTTACTCACATATATTTTGTTTCTAACGGAAAATTACCAAATCCTTTTAGATTCTCGTTATTTGAATCTAACAACATCGATTCGTAGATGTTAAAACATTTAAATATGCAAAAAAATATATAAATTTAATATTTAAAGTTTAACCCCCATTGCCCAATACCCGGGGTACCCGGGTACCCATATGTAAAAACTTAGTGTGTCTACAAAATTGCAAAGTAATAAATAATTAAACTTGTCTCAAAGGATAATAAATAATACTCAATATATAAACAAACGATTTTATTTAATTTTATTATTAAAAAGTTGATGATTTGCCGGTTTAAATTTGACCTTTCAATGGGTATAAATTGTCTGCGTCGCATATCCACCATACTTTGATTCCATACTTTGCTGGCTTCGATGGCATATACTGGGTGCATTTTGTTCTCCCTCTTTATGGGTAGACTTGCTCATCGACTGTCAAACACTCTGTCGGCTTATAAAGTGCTGATAAATTGGCATTCACCATTGTCCAGATATCGCGGAACGGCGCTGCCTTATCTTCTTTTATTTGAACGTCGTATTGGCAGTATCAAACCATTACAGTACAAAACCGAATTAATCTTAGAACGCCCCAAAATCTATTGATACCCATAGCCGCTCGGTATAATGGATTTGAAGTTGATTGAGACATATCTAATGTATGGTCCAGTATTGGAATTATTCGCACCTGTCATAATTAAAACTCCCAAGAATGCGTAGAACTCTTGAATAGTTATATTTTTCCACGACATTTTTTTTCCTAAGATTTTCTTTACTGTACAAATTGCATACAGCAATTGCCTTTTTGTTGGTGGTACGAATAATTATGTCGACCATTTCAACCAGACTGTTGTCGACTGTGTCGATTCGCCACTTATTGTAACTGTTATGTCTAACTCAGCCTCACTCTCACGATTTTCCACCAAACACAGACATATTATATAAATTACAGAAATATTAAAAGATTATCTACATTATATTTGAATATAGAAATTGTAATGCTAGAAAAAATAATAGTAATTACGTACCAGATTCTTCGCAGTCTGAAGCTTCTGAATGCTCTCTGTTAGGTAGTAGTCCTCGTCGTCACTATCTGTGGCATTATTCTCGACAGCGGAATCTTCTCTCAATAATTCATTCAAATATCTATGTTTTTCATCAACCGTCAGTTTGTTAAATTATAAATTTTTTAATTATATAGTGTAATAAGCATTTAATTGTATAAAGTTGATCCATTACAAATAACTACTATTTATATGAAATCTTGAACGTACCTTGAAAACTCAGTTGGTGATAAATTTTCCATTAGGTATTTATAACAATTTTTTCACAAATTTCAGGCAGAAAAATACACACTATGTTTACAAAATATTCACAAATATTCATTTTTACTTTAAATCAAGTCCAGTTTGAAAATGACCATTATTTCTAATTGTTATTGCTATTTTTCTACCTTTTTATCCCTCCCAAGGTTATTATTTCTTTAGAAATAGAGTTTTTCAATGATCGATAATTCTTTGGAAAATCCCTAATGAGGTGAATTGAAATATCAAAGTTTTCAGGAATTTAAATTCTTATATGGAAAGAATAATCCATGTGGGTACCCAGGTACCCCGGCTATTGAACAACGTTGTAACGACTGGGTATTGACATAAGGGTTAAAAAATTAAGGGATGTAGTTTATTTAGTCAGAATCGTCAAGAAATTTTACTTATTTCTCAATGTTGGAATGATGTTATTAAAATTGACTTTTTTTTTATTTCAGCGGTGAGGGATCGCATCAATCTGGCTGTTCTGAAGATCGTACACCGGGGGCAATGGCTCGAGCGATTACAGTCCATGCGGACACGAAAAAAGTAATGTATTTCGCTTAAACACTAAACGGTGTCAAAAGTAAAAGCAGCTTACAAGAAAAAAGTTTATTTAAAACAAACACAAAAAACAACCACTTAAAATACGTTTAGTTCCCACGTTAATAGTCTTTTAAAGTTGTTGCTTGATGAAAACTCGATAAAACGGATAAAACGGTGTATGATTTGCGTTCAAGAAAAAATGCGTAAGAAAAAAAGAAAAATGATTTAACTAGAAGTAGTATAAACTCGATGTAGCTTTATTTGGACAGAGTCCAAACTTAAAATATTGTTGAGGATCAAAATTACTTTCATTTTCTGTTTTTTATTGTGTCATTTTTTCAAATTATTTTAAATGTAATTGTATTTTTATTTAATTTTTATATACATAATATATAGAATCTTATTGTATATGTTATATTGTATACACAATACGTATAATTGTATTTTACAAACTATCCTAAGTTTCAATTTTTTTCTTTCTTTTATACGTTTCAAGCCAAACATTTAAAACGCGTTATGGGTTTCAGTATTGACCCCTTTTTTATTAATTATGATCCAACAGAATGCTTCAGTCACACTCGAAATGAAAAATTAATATTTACGCTTAAGGTTTATGCATTTTATGCCCTTTTTTTTAAAGCGAATTTATTTTTACAGTACAATGGATGAAAAGCTTTATGTGTTTGAACATTTCTCACTCATATTTTTACTGATACTATATCGAATTTTCGTCCTTTAATCAACTGACAAAGACAAGACAAAAAAATCTTTAATATTATAATGTGATAGCCCATGAAGTTTATTTTACTTTATCATGTATTTTTTCTTTTATATACTAACATTTTATAAAAAATATATATAAATATATAAGTAATGAATTGTAAATAAGTAGGACTATATCTTACATTTGTTATGAGGGTCATTACTTGAAACCTGATTATGAACTTGATTATCATTAACATATTTTTTTTTATTTGTAAGTTTTATTATTTTATATTTCAATAAGTTATAAGTGAAAACAAGCGCTGCATGTAGTTTAAAATATTTTATATATTATTTAACGATAAAAAACTAAAAATGCCGAGTAAGAATAATTTAAAATTATTTATTTAAAATTAATTATTATACTTACATAGGTTCATGCAAACCTTTAAGACATCAAACGAGAGAATAATAAGTAATCGAAAAGAATTATGATAATAATATATTCTTGATGAGTAACAAAAACAATAACAATACAATGCAAGTTTTACTAAAGATAACTTTAAGGGTCAAATTAATTATTAAAAAAATATATATTGTATAAAATTTAATGCTACAAATGATGAGAGAAAAACGGAGTAAATGTAGTTTACTCGATACGTTTAAAGCGGTCACGTTGCATTTTAAGATTAATTTAAATGAGAGAAAAAAAATTTAATAAAGCGGGTGGTGTTTAGTCAATATTATGAAGAAGAAATATTTTACTACTTGGAAGGATACTTTTATAGTAAAATGGGCACTGTTTTGATCTCAAAATCAATTTTTAACCGTGCCAAAATTTTGGGTGTAATAAGGACGCATATCTCTGAAAATTACTTAAAAAAATTGTTGTTGAAAAGTCGCAGTAGCAATGTCGGTTGCACGTAATAAAGTGAAGTTAGTTTTTGGTACACTAAATTCAGATAGGTTTTAATTAGAGTCAGAATCCAATAATGAGTATTTGATATTATCAACTACATTATGTCGGTATGCAGAGCATTTATTCAAATGGCCATTGTCGAATAGTGCCAACTTGACAGGTACCAGTATAAACTCTTTTACACTTAAATTATTCGATACATACATCGACTTTAACTTTAAAATAATTACTTGTAAATTCAATGACTGACTTGACTTGATATTTAAATTTCAACATTTTACTAGAGTATGACCTGATTTAAAGTCTAATTTAAGTTAAGTACCCTTGGAAATCATGCCAAGTAGTAGGGAACAGTTCATATGTTCAGATAGGTTCAAACTCGCACCAAAACTCAAATTTTGTGATGTGATATAAATATTTAAATAAGAACAAGCTTAGTTTATAAACACAGGTCATGGATAATTTTTGTTCTTGGAATTTTCTTGAAAAAAGATTTAAAAATGTTACAGTTGATATTGTCCACTTAGTTGTATCGTTAGTGCAGAACTTGATTCTTATATTTATTTATAGTCAATAAACGCCAACTTGCCTTGCACTAAACTCTTCAGAGATATACTTCCTTTATATTCCCCTCATAATTGGATGTTAAACAATTTTTTTGGTTCTGATTCGATTTTTTCCTATTACGTTGACGAATAGGAATATTTTTCTTTTGATTATTAAGTATCGTGATCATTTTCATTTTTCTGCTTTGCCAAGTTGTTAATATAAAAAAAGCAATGTTCTAGTTGTTAGTCTTTTTCACATCGTCACTTACTTGCTTTAATATTTAAACGGAGTATAGAATATTTTGCGTTGTTACTGTTAGTATGTATGTGTGTGTGTATGTGTGTGTGTGTGTGTGTGTGTGTGTGTGTCGATGAGTAAGTGGAGCACACAATGTTTGGCTTAATTAATTATGTATTTAGTTGATAATTTGTTCCATGTTAAGAATATGAATAAAAATGATCACGTCGCGTATTTTATGATATAAAAGCATTTTTTTCATTGATATTTTTATTGTACATCTCAAATAGTTAAATATAACAACAACAAAAAGCAACAGAGTCGCACTAAAAAAATCGATTTAAAAATAATATAAAATATACTATAATAAATTTTATGGATTTTAAAAGTAAAACGACCTGAACATAAATGGTGTATTGTGTTTAAAAAATGCCGAAGAGAAGAACATTGATAATTTGACCAACAATATACCTTTTTTCCATTGTGTAGATATAGGTATTATTAATATTATAATTAATGTTAAAATTATCATAAATGGCTATTATTACATTGTAAGTTTCATTCAAATAGAAGCCTTATTTATGTTCAAACGTAGACAATTCTTATGAACATACTGCTCATTACGTTTTTATTGAAAAAAAAAACAACTGGTTTTGAACTAATTGAATTTTGTAATTGTCTCATCACAAAAAAATTGGTTTAGATTTTGACTCGAAATCGATTTCAGGGGATAAAAAGATAAATCAAACCAATTTTTATTAGACAAAAAACGAATTTCGTTGGTTGGAAAATGAGTTTGTAAAATAAGAAAAACATTTTTTCGTTGTCAAATAGGACCTGGGAGGAAATTGAAAAAAAATACGTCTTATGACCACATATTGCATATTGTACCTCTGTAAATAAAACTCTTGTTAATTTTGACCTAATTGACGCTATATCTCATAAAGCTTGATGGGTTACAATATGTGAATTTCTCGAAACTTAGAAAATATATTTAAAATTAAATATTCTATTGTAAATATTAATTTATCGAAAAAAATTTACGTACAAATCGCTATGGAACAAAATTAACAAATGAAAAATTTTTGTCCAGGTCTTGTTTGTCTATATATCATGTGAATAAGAAAAGATTTTAATGTTTTTGATCCTGTGAAAAATGTCTATCATATAATAAAAAAATTTCTATGGTAAATGTGTCTCTTTATTTTAAATTTCCTGCATATTTCCTTTTTTGTATTTTTATTCAATATTAAATATCTTAAATATAATGTTCTAAAATGGTGGCGATTGACATGGAAAAGTTATGGAATTTAAAATTTCTGGAATAGTCAGGGAATTTTAACCTTAGTCCGGGCGATATTTATTACATTGATTGTTGGTTTTTTAAAAGTTATTGAAATTTAATCGAAAAAAATTTTAATTTTTCGATTAGTCGTGAAACTGCATAAGGCTTAAGGCGCTTCAGACGTTTCAACTAAACTCGCCCGACGATTTTCAATCTTTTAGGCCGCGTTCAGACGGATCAACTCAACTCGCCCGACTATTTTCAATCTTGTTGACTGTAGCAGGGTAAGCGACGCGAGAAGTGAAGTACAAGCGAGTTGAAAGGGAAGCAAATTGAGCAGAATTGAAAGAAAACTGATCAACTAAACTCGTTCAACAAAAGTATGATTCAGTCAATCTTTTGTTGAACGAGTTTAGTTGATCAGTTCTCTTTCAATTTGCTTCCCTTTCAACTCGCTTGTACTTCACTTCTCGCGTCGCTTACCCTGCTACGGTCTAAAAGATTGAAAATCGTCGGGCGAGTTTAGTTGAAACGTCTAAACGCGCCTTTATAGAAAATCATATTTCTAAACATTTTATGCAGCTTTGGGTTTTATTGTCAAATAATTAAAAATTATTTTCAGGGATACCTAAGAATTTTAATATATGTTCAAAAAAAATTGTTTGTAGGTATCCTGGAATTTTATTTTTATTCAAGGAAAAGTTATGGAAAAGTCAGGAAATTTTGAAATTAGTTTTTAGTCGCCACCCTGATTTGAAACATCAAATCCTTTTAATTTCTAGAATAACAGAAAAAATTCAATGATTTTAACTAATGGCAGGTTTGACTATTAGCAAACTCAACCCTATTGCGTTGAGGTTGACAAAATATCTGACTAAAATGCTTCGGGAACCACATAGGAGAGTGCCTTACATCGATCAGTTAGATTTTTTATCATATTTTTCTTTGTAACAAACTAAAAACGTTTTCCTTTTCGTTTATCCAGTGAGAAAAATATATTTTCGAAAGGTTAAAAAGTAATAAGTGCAATATTTTAACCACAAATGAATCCTGCATAACAGCAATAGCATTCACTTTAAAATTACGA